>CM038229.1:75799017-76447957 GCA_021442155.1 Cymbidium sinense | reverse complement strand
CCCTCGCAGGAGAATTTGAACCTAATTGGACCGCATGCGGTCACAGTGAAATCACCAAATTTAAATAAATTTAAAATACATTCAAAAATAATGTTTAACAAAATTTCTCTTAAACAAATACGAAATAAGATTCAACCCCTTCACCTTGATTCAATATAAGAGTTACAGTTTAATCAGAATATTTTAAGGGCTATTTGATTTGATTGCTTTTGAGTTTAAACTAAAATAAATAGAGTAGATTTTTAATTTTTAATTTTTTTATATTTAGCACAAGGAAAAGTAAAATTTTAAAATAATATGAGATAAATTTTATTATATTTGAAATTCACTTAATTTGAAAGAATTTTAAATATATCATATAAAGTCTATTATCTGCCTGTATAATTACTTGCTCGTTGGCGTCTACATCCCACGCGTTCATCGCTCTAGCCCATTATTAGTCTGGAAATCCATCGGCATTTCGATTTATAACCTCAAAAATATCTTATATTAGATTAATTCTATCAAAAATAAAAATAAATAAATAAACTCATATATTTATAAAAATTTTAATTAAATAATCTAAAATAATTTAAATAAATTACATCCACTTTAGTGCATTCTTTTTCACACAACCAAATTATCTCATAAAAAAATTTGGTCTAAGCACAATAGACCATAACTATTATAAAGACATGGGACGCTCTACATAATTATGTACTAACTATGTAATTTTGTGGTCTACTTCATTAAATTTATTTGATTGTACTTTAATAATTTATGTAATCAATTATGTGCCACTCAAGCATGGATCCAAATTATAAATAGAAGAGAAATAAAAGAGAAATCTTACAAATTAAAGACTTTTTAGCAATTTATTGTTCTTAAAAGAAAGGCATAGATTCATTTCATTTATATTTTTCTTTTTGTGTTATTTCTCTCTTACTCTCACAATTCCTATTTAAATGGTGTGAGATCACTCACAATTTGAGATTCAATAAATAAATTAATATAAAATTTAAATCTCTTAAAATTTTATTTATATTTATTTTTCTTTCTACTAAATAATTCAAAATTTTAAAACTATTATGGTTAATTCACTCTACATTTCTAATACATGCAAACAGCTCTTGAGTTCTGAGTAAGCTTTGACCATGGGATTGAATTCAGATTTGTTAAAGAACATACAGTTTTCAAACTCAGATATTACATTAAAAAAATATAGGTTAGAGGGAATTAATCTCTACCAAGCACAGCGTCAGAGTTATCATAATCTTCTTCCGACTATGCAGACTGGAAAATGGAAGACCCGTGACTACGGCAATTCTTTCCAGGTCAAGGGTTGGTTGGAAAGGGGAACATGACTGTCGTATTCAACTACTGTTTTTAGTATTTGAGTTTTATTTTTAAATTTTAATTTTTTTTATTATTTATTTATTTATTATTTTTTTGAGAAATTGAGGGTATTTGAGTAATGATGAAGGATAGTTTTTAAAAAATAAACGCTAAATTTTTAAAATAAGCAGATTTAAAAATATAATTAACAAATTAATTATTAAATTTTTTTTAACTATCTGATTATTAGTTTAATGGACGATTAGCGCTATTTTCATAATGGTCGATTGAGTAGCCAAATATTTTTTTAAAAAAAAAGGCACGAGATCGACGAGCCGATCTCTTTTCTTGTTCCGATTGCGCTCCTGGAGGATCGCCGCCCTGCATTTGCAGGTGAAACGCCATAAGCCGGGTTTGCACCGGGAGAAAAAACCCATTCCGTAGGAGGTATTTTTTTATTTTTTTTTTTTGTAAAATGAAAAATATGCAAATGTGATGTTTAGTTTTTGTGTTTTATCATGTTATTACTTAGTGTATTATGTGATTAGCTAGTGTTATAATTTAGGTAAAGTTTGGAGTGGATTTAAGTTTTTTTGAAAGAATTTTTTAGGTATTTTTTGGAACTCATTTTTTATTTAAGTTTGATTTTATGTGGATTTTATGTGATGTTGATTTTAGGCAAATATAATGTTGATTTCATGTGTTCTAACATTTGATTATTTAGTTTATCATGTGATTAGCTAGTTTTAGGATTTACACATTTGTTGGTGGATTTAATAATTTAGGAAAACTATAAATTTTGTAAAAAAATGAGGAACACGTGACTGATACTTGCTTTAGTATGAGCGAGTTGATTGTGGGATCTTTTGATATGTGATTGGTGGTCTTATCTTTATGACTGATACACGGAAGTTTGTTAGAGCTTTTAAAATGCAATGATAATTGTGTTCTATGCAATTTATTTTACAAAGGCAAGCACTGTGGATTACTTATTTATTTTCGTTTTAGATGACTCATGTGAGCTTTCTTTTGTAAAAAATAGGATGTGTATTAAGTGGAGATTGATACACATATGTATTATGTGAATTTTATTATAGACTTTAGGAATGTGTTTTTTGTTGTGAATGAATTGATTAGAGGTAAAAAATGGAAAATAAGATTTGGGGTTTGAAATTCTTGGTGGTGTTCATTTTGGTTGTCTTTACTTTAACAGAAATTGAGTCTCAGTGTGATCCACACAGTTCTTATGAATCTGATTGATTTAAACAGTTATTATATTCAGAATTCCTGTCTCTAATACATATTTTTAAATTCAAATATGAGTTAAGACACAATTTGTTTAGTATTATATTACGGCGGCCAACTCAGTATTAGTTTTACATTATTAGCGGACTATTTTTTTAAGTTTTATGTAGACATCGTTACTGTGTGCATGAATAGTTTACTTATGCGCTTGCCTAGATTGTGTTTACTCCTGTTATTTTATGTTACTGTCCCCACTGTTATATTGTACTTTTGATGGCTTATGTTTTTGGTGTTGACATGTATTTTCAGAAGTTGTTTGCTAGATATGTGAAATGACATCTGAGGAAGGAGGAGCATGCAGACGTTGGCATAGATCCCACACCGAGGAGCCTCCATTAGAATACGGGCCCGCACTAGCAGAGGTACACCCCAGCATTACGTCGTTGCATGGCAAATACAGAGCTGTGCACCCAGATCTGGTAAGTTTTACTATCTGTCAAAACTATCATACCCTAACTGCCATTTTGATAAAATCATCAATTCATTTTATGCAGACGACCATTCTTGAAGGCGGCGTCTGATGTTACGGAGGTGAACGCCCAAGATTTATGGATGGATGCCGCGATGCGGCTTAGGTGTTTCGGTATAGTATTTTGGGAGAGACCAGGACACTGATTTTCAGCATTCAATCAACACTTATGAGGAGTTATGCATGGAACTACGCAAAAATATGCACATATCAGATGGCATGTATAAGGATACAGATGAACCCAGTAGTTCTTCTACAGGTCTTCTCAGCCAGATATTGTATGATTTGATGCGGTCCATCGCATACCGATGTCTACATCTGAATTTGGCACTCCATACTCTTATCGAAAGCTATGTTGATCCATTTCGGTCATGAAGCTAGACCTCTCCTGTATCCTCACCCACCGTCGCATATACGCGGTGTACCCCCTCCCCTTCCGGTAGGACCATCACGGATACTCGATGTTACACCCTCGATGATCCGAGCGCCCGGGTTGGAGACAAAGTGCAGCATCAATAGTATCATTTGCGAGACCGTCCTCGACGACCATCTACTCAGTATACTCCAGGGAGTGATGCACTTTCACCACGAACCCGTCGTTAGATGTTCTCAGTTGTTGTTTGTAGTTGTAGATCATATGATAACTTGATGTACACTATTTTGTCAATATTTTATATTTCCTATACACCGCATATCAAGACACCTTTATCTATGTTATATATTTTCATTCTAAGTAATTTGCATTTTTGTTTGCGGAATATTAGAGATATCTTGTTGGTATTGAATTATCAGATTTAGAAATTTTGGAGAAATAGATAAGAGCTATGAATTTGTCATGCTGAGTAGATTTTTCAGCTTGCAAACTTTGTAATGAGATTGCCACATCTATTATTTTTTTTGCAAACTTTGTAATGATTCATCAACTATTGCTATTTTGAATTCACGCATATCCACAAAAATTGTTGCACAATGATCCAAAATCACATCTTTTGGTTAACGTTAAAGTCGTGGGCAATTTCGTGCCGATTCCAACGATACCAAGCTAGCTAAATTCCGACAACGGACGACTCCGGTATGGCCAAAATACCGCGGCTGGTTGCACAATTCAAAACTGTGTCGCTGATTTTTCGCGCATTGGAGAAATCTTCTACTCAATGAGCCACAATTGTCTTTTTTGGTCAACATAAAAGTCATGGGGAATTTCATGCTGATTCCAACGATACTAAGCTCGCTAATTTCCGACAACGGACGGCTCCGGTACGGCCAAAATACCGCGGTTGGTCGTACAATTCAAAACTGCGCCGCTGATTTTTTGCACATTGGCGACATCTGCTACGTAAGAAGCCACAATCGTCTTTTTTGGTCAACATGAAAGTCATGGAAAATTTTGTTTCAATTCCAACGATATTAAGCTCGCTAAATTCTGACAACGGACGACTCAGGTATGCCAAAATCTGGTGATCGCAATTCAAAAGCGCTTATTTTTCATGAAATCGCCAGCAGGAGTCACAATTGCCTTTTTCGGTCAACAAGAAAGTCATGGGGAATTTCATACCGATTCCAATGATGCCAAGCTCGCTAAATTCCTACAATGGAGAGGACTCCGGTACGGCCAAAATACCGCTGCTGGTTGCACAATTCTAAACTCCGCCGCTGATTTTTCATGCATTGGCGAAATCTGCTATCAGAAGCCACAATCGTCATTTTAGGTCAACATGAAAGTCGTGGGGAATTTTGTACTTATTCCAACGATATTAAGCTCGCTAAATTCCGACAACGGACGACTCCGGTACAGCCAAAATACCGCGGTTGATCGCAGTTTTCAAAACAACACCGCACATTTTTCACGCATTGCTTAAAACTGTTACTCAAGTGGCCAAAATCACCTTTTTTGGTCAACATGAAAGTCGTGGAGAATTTCATGCCGATTCCAACGATACCAAGCTCTCAATTAGACGGAGAACTCGGTCTGACCAAAATACCATGGTGATTAATTTTTTTTTAAAAAAATTCTGCAATGATCGCCTGTTAAAGGGTGCTTGTACCTAATTTTAAATTTTTTTTTAATGCCCTGTCGCTAATTATATATATTTTTTAAATAAACATTTTAAAATTTAGCCAAAATAAAAAGCTCAGGCATATTTAGTATCTCGATAGTAGTGCACATTCAAAAAATTTTAAACATAAATTAATAATTTTAAACATTCACTCAAGAATCGTTAAAATAATACAATGACATTTTCAACATTCATGTTATCTCTTATGATTAGTTGTAAAATTAATTTCCTGTTATCTATATTTATAGAATATACTATTTATATTGGATATATTTCTCTAAAATTTATAAATTAAACACATATATTAATTTAAAAGATACATATAATCAAATTAAATGACTCAGTGAGACGAGTCTAACAATATTAGAACCAAATCAAATCAAACCCAAATGAGCTCAAATACTATATGTGAAACTTTGAACTGACTGAATAATCAAATGACTTTCAAATTTGACGTGCTTATAGTCGAATCGAGCGGCTCGACGAGACAAATCCAACGAGCCTAAGATCACTCAAATCGAAGGTCATTTGAATGATCAAATCATTAAAAAACTATCTATAATCAAATGAATCAATACGGACCGTTCGATTGAGTGTTTTGAGATTTTGGCTACAATGACCAAAATGCCCTCTCAGAATCCTATAAATAGGACCTCATTCTTGTCATGATGGGAGGAGGAGCTAGGAGCAAACTTGAGAGAAAGTTGAGAGAGAATTAAAAGTTTGAAGTTCTTCATCATGACCGTTGTCGTCATCATATATGTTGTCACCAATAATCGTTATAACCCAACTATCGATGCTTAGCTATTGTAACATGATTCTGGAATTTTCATTATCAAGATTTCTCATACAATCTTGTAATCCTGCTATCAGAAAGATTCAAACTTTATACTCCAAAGTTGATATATAGTGAAGTATCTTTACTAGGCTAAGCCTCGTGATTTTTTACCCTCTTTCTGTGATTTTTTCACGTAAAAATTATGGAGTTTCTTATTCTTTTTTCAACTATCTGTGTGTGTGCTGGATTTCCCAATGAAGCTAAGACGTGAAGTTTTATTCTACCGCTACAAGTTTTCTGACACGCAATAGTTTGGTGTCTTCTGTGGGAAGAGATTCTTATTACTTCATCAAGTTAGATAACAAAGTTTTCCAAAAATATCGAAACTACCAGCTAGGTGGAGCACTTCGTACTTTGAGGAGCGCATACTAAGAATGAAGATTCATCAAACTTCGATCATTCAACTCTAGTTGGAAATTGGGGGGTAAACCTTGATCTCAAAAGATCATCCAAATCAATATTCTGGATATCTAATTGATTATCAGTTCGAGAAGTAAGTCAATGATATGGAGTAATTTCAACATTGAAAAAAAAAGCTTTACAAATCGTGATTCTTCAATCATACTCATGAAAAATAAGGCAAAGGTCAAGGAGCAACTTTGGCTACAGCCTCAAATAAATATTTTGATTTGACTTCTTCCACACAAGCTAACGTCGTACTTTGACAAAATAATCTCAGATAAGAGTTAAAACTATTAACTTCTTCCACACATGTTAACATCATCGAGTGAAAATTTTGACAAATAATCTCGGATAAGTCAAAACTTTACACTTACTCCACACAAGTTAACATCATCGAGCGAAAACTCTAATAGACAACATCGGATAGGTCAAAACTCCACACCCACTCTGACAAACAAGCTTGGATAGGTCATAACTTTGTACCTACTCCACACAGGTTAACGTCATCGAGTAATACTCTGACAAATAATCTCGGAGAAATCAAAATGTTTAACTTCTTCCATATAGGTTAACATCATACTTTGACAAAATAATCTCAGATGAGAGTTAAAACTATTGACTTCTTCCACACAAGCTAAATGTCATCGAGTAACACTCTGACAAACAACCTCAGATAGGTCATGACTTTGTACCTACTCCACACAGGTTAACGTCATCGACTAATACTCTGACAAATAATCTCGAAAGAATCAAAATGTTTAACCTCTTTCACACAGATTACCTTTATACTTTAACAAAATAACCTCGGATGAGAGTTAAAACTATTGACTTTATCCACAAAAGTTAAATGTCACCGAGTAATACTCTGACAAATAACCTTGGATAGGTAAAAAATTACTTATGGATTCCTCCACAGAAGGATGCATGCGAAGCCTCGATGGGAAGAGTGGACAAGGTCCTCCTAAAAGACTCCAAGAGAGCAAGTACAGGTCTCCACTCATCAAAAATTTCAGAAGGCAAAAGCCTCAAAAGGTACAGGTACATCAAAAACCTCAGTGGGCAAAAGCCTCAGAAGGTACAGGTATATCAAAAATCTCAGAAGGCAAAAGCCTTAAAAGGTATAGGTACATCAAAAATCTCATAAAATAAAAGCCTCAGAAGGTACAAGTATATCAAAAACCTTAGAAGACACAAACCTTATAAGATGCATCAAAAAATCTTAGTAGGCAAAATCTCGAGAAAGGTACAATCAAAATCTCAGTAGGTGAAAGTCTTAGAAGATATAGGTACAAAGCCTCAGAAGGTATATGTACATAAAAAATCTCAAAAGATACATATACTTCAAAAATCTTAGAAGTCAAAAGCCTCAGAATATACAGGTACCCCAACGGAGGAGAATAAGCTCGTTACAATCTTTTAGGAGAAATAACCACCAAGTCATTTGGAAAATAAAACTTCTTTCTGAAGATTATCAAAGTATCACTGCTGATAGTTGGCGTTACATCGTGAGATCTCACCATCCTTTAATGCTTCCTCAACCCATCATCTTGTGTAAGCTTTGCTTGGGAATCTTTAGACATGGTGATATATGTGAGAAGATGCTTACCCATGAAAATATTCTTCAGAATCGGAAGCACACTAGGGCTTGAATTCGGGATGCGCACCACCTAATCATGCCAGTTAAAAATCCCGAGATCGGGGAGAACTAGAGCCTATGAGATGGTAGATTACTGAGTTAGTTGAGGCTACTAAAGAGAAGAAAGCGAGCGCCTAGAACTGGTCGGGATGAGGCCTAACAGTCGGTTAGGCGAAATCTGAGGCTGGAACTGCGAGAGGGGTTGACACCATTATACATGTTAATGAAAGCAACTAAAGAGAAAAAAGCAGAAGCACACTGGAGCCAGAATTTAAGATGCGCACCACCTAACCAGATCAGTTGGAAACCCCGAGATTGGGGAGAACTAGAGCCTGCGAGGGGGGGTGACAGATTATCTGGTCGATTAGGCTACCACGAAAGTAAAGAAAGTAAGGTGCAAAATTTTCATTATCCCCAAAGAGGTATTTATATTAAAAAAAAATTCCTCATTATGGTTGGTGTTTGTCAGCCATTTAATAAACCCCTCCCCCCTCCTCATTATGGCTGACGTTTGATAGTCATTTAACTACTCTCTTCTCATTATGGCTAGCGTTTGCGAGCTATTTAATTTAAAAAAAATCTCATCTCCTTATTATAATTGGCGTTTGCAAGCCACTTATTTAAAACAAAAATTTTCCTCTCTCCACATCTCTCTCTCTCTCTCTCTCTCTCTCTCCCAAAAAAAATAAAATAAAAATTGGGAGTGTGCAACCCCCTCTTTCAAAACTAAATGCATATATATATATATATATATATATATATATATATATATATATATATATATATATATATTATCAAATAAATAAATATTAATTAATTAGTTAATAAATAAATTAATACATATAACATATATAATTATAAATCTAAGTAAAGTTATTTTATTTAAAAAAAATTTAATATATTTTTGGATAAAATAAATTTTATTATCCAAAAATAGGAGGACAAATGATATATTCCTCTAAAATTTATAAATTAAACATGAATCTCAATTTAAAGCATACATACAATTAAATTAAATGACTTAGTGAGACAAGTCTAACAATGCTAGAGCCAAGTCAACTCAAGTCCAAATGAGCTTAAAATAAGCTCAAATGCTATATGTGAAATTTCGAAACACTAACTGAATGATCAAATGACTTCCAAATTTGATGTACTTATAATCGAATCGAGCGGCTTGACGAGATGCTCGCTTGACGAGATAAATCCAATGAGCCTAAGATCACTCAGATCACTGGTCATTTGAATGATCAAATCGCCAAAAAAATTATCTATGATCAAATGATCAATATATACCGTCCGATGAAGTATTTTGAGATTTTGGCTATAATGACCAAAATGTCATCTCAGAATCCTATAAATAGAATCTCATTCTTGTCATGAAGGGGAGGAGGAACTAGAAGCAAACTTGGGAGAAAGCTGAGAGAGAGCTAGAAGTTTGAAGTTCGTCATCACGACCATTATCATCGATCGCCGCCAATTGCCATCGCCGACTGTCACCAACTGTTATAACCTAATTCTGAAATTTCTATTATCAGAATTGCTCATATAAAATCTTGTAATCCTACTATCGGGAAGATTCAAACTTTGTACTTCAAAGTTGATATATAGTGAAGCATCTTTACTAGGCCAAGCCTCGTGGTTTTTGACCCTTTTCCTGGGGTTTTTCCATGTAAAAATTCTGGAGTTTCTTATTATCTTTTGAACTATCTACGTGCATACTGGATTTCCCAACGAAGCTGAGGTGTGAAGTTTTATTTAACTACTACAAGTTTTCTGACACACAACAATACTTACAGGTATTTATTTTTCCTTCTTTATTTTTGTTAGTTTTCTGATTTACTTTACAATTTTTGGTAAGGAATGATGTTAATTTTCTCAATTTCATGTATGCATTTATTTTTGCTAGTTTTCATGATTTTTGTTTGATATTTTTTATGATTTTATTTCATTCATATTGACTTTCATTGATTCATGAGAGCATAATTTTTAATCTTTTGTTTAAAGAGAATTATATTAAATCAAGTTTGTTAAAGGTTTTTTAGTAAAGATTTTCATGTGATTCTTCTTATTTCTATCTTGATTCTTTTATATTTATTGTTGGGAGAAATATTAAATTCTTTTATTTTTATGACATATTTAGGATGTCAACAAAAAGAATTACTTAAGTTAATGTCAATAACTGAATGGATGTTAGAGATAAAAATCTTGAAAAGTATGTTCAATTTCATATGAATGGCTAATAAAATTCTATTAGTATTACTGACTTTAAGATTAAAAATGAGAATTGTGATGATGAGAAATGATAAAAAGAATGATAGTAATGGAGAGAATGTTGAAGACAATGATATTTTATGAGGTTGATGTAGAAAATGAAAATGATATTATAATAGAAAGAAAAAAAAAGACATCAAAGATTTAGGAAGAATTCAAATAAGTTATTCTTTCAAATGGTCAAAAGAAAGAGGAATGTATACATAATATATATATATATATATATATATATATATATATATATATATATATATATATATATATATATATATATATATATATATATATATATATATATATTGCTCTATAAAATACAGATGCTACTAGATAATTTAGAAAACACTTAGAGTGTTGTGCGGCTCGAATTCATGCCTTAAAAAATAAAAATTATTAACTTTTCAGCCAACTAATAATGAAAATTCAAGGAACCAAACAGTTGAAGATCGATGCATTTTAACTTCAGATATGATCATGAAAACTCAAAGAAATGATTGATCACTACATCTTGATTAATAAAAGTCATTTTAATTGTTAAGTAATTTGGGTTTAATCTTGTTTGAAGTCGATGTCCCTATATTTTTATGAAATATTCAAGACTGCATACGATGTTATGTTGGTGTATGAGAAATAAAAAAAAAATTTAGAAAAGCATTAAAAAATATAAACATAATCAACTTTATAATATATATATATATATATATATATATATATGGAAATCAAAGAATCAAAGGGTATTTTATATGATTGTGATAGCATGCTATGTTAATGTTGGTTGGAGATTATAAAAATATGTTTTTAAATTTTTTTTGTTTTAGCTCCTCCACTCATTGCATCTCAAATTGTGAATACATTCTATAAAGCACTTTATGATTGGAGTCTTAAAAATAAAGTTTTTACTATGTCAATTAGTAATACAACTAATAATGAGATGGTCATTAAGTTATTGAAAGATAGTTTTAGAACCAAGAAAAAATTACTTTTTTGTGGGTGACTCTTCCATGTAAGTTATTATTCTGTTATTATGAATTTAATGGTGAAAGATATAATCAAAAGTATTGAACATGTTGTTTATAAAATCAGAGATATAGTACATCTAAAAGAAGATTATTAAGATTTATTGATGTTGTACAGCAATTACAATTAACAACTAAAAAATTTGTGATAAATTATTTTACTCATTGGAATTCTACCTATTCTATGATGACAATGGCATTGAAATTAAGGGAAGCTTTTGTTTTTTCTTATGGTGCAAGAGATGTTGCATGTGTTAATTGTCCTATAGATGAAGAGTGAGATAAAATTGCGAAAGTTTGTGAGATGTTGGGCTTCTTTAATGAAGAAATTAGTATCATCTCTAGTACTGAGTACCCAACAGCTAATTTATTCATCTCACAAATTTGTACTATAAAAAAAGTTTAGACGAGGGTTCAATTTAATTTGATTTTTTTATTATGAAAATGATAAGAAAAATGAAAGAAAAGTTTGACAAATACTATAGTGAATATAACCTTCTTATGGCCTTTGGTGTTATTATGAATTTAAGGAAGAAGTTCGTGATGATTGAATTTGCACATCCTAAGATTTACATAAGAGATGAAAACATGAGGAATGTGTTAGTTATACGTTGTTTATTATATGAGCTATATGAAGAGTATGTTGTTAGTTTTAAACCAAAAGGTGGTGGCGACTTGAGAGTTGAGACATCAAATAAGATTAGTGCAAGCAAGGTTGGTAGGCCTACTCAAATAGTTGATACAAAATAGTTTAGTGGATGACATAATTTTTACTTTAACATATGAGATTTATGATACTTGTTATTATTTTTACTTTGACATATGAGATTTATGATACAATCATAGTAAATTTATATTTAGTGTTTTTCATGATATGCTATATGCAATTTATTATCTGTTTTATATTGAGTTAGACTTAAGTAATATAAAACTACTTTGCAATACAAAAAAAAAAAAAATGAATACTTACATATAATTATATGTTATAAAAGCAAATATTTAATCAAGATAATTGTACAACAACACATATATAAACCATTAAAATCTAGGCAAAAATTTTTAAAAAAACTTACCTTTGAATTCAAGCTTATTAATTGAGCTTGCGCTTTGAAATCGAGCTCGAGCCTAAATTTTTTTCACGAGCTAAGCTTGAGCTCGATCTCAAGCTAAATTAAACAAGCTTAGTTTAATTAAGTAAAAATTCGACTCGACTCAACTCGATTACACCCCTAGTTCATGAAATCATGAACAATACAAAAATAATATCTCTTAATCTTTTAATTCTTTAATTATAGAGTGATGAAAACTACACCAATAGGCTCATTGCACAATAATACAATAAATGTACGATGATCTTGCCACACATGAATTGCCCACTATAAAAACATATACACCCTACAATAGTTGGAGTGACAATTACGATCATAGCTAATGTGGCTTCCAAATGATTTGTTCTAACTCGACAAATATGCAAATCCAATAATTTATTGTTTTAGGCTATGATATATATATATATATAAACGAATTTAATTATAAACTTATACATATAAAGACTTAAATCTAAAATCTTTTAAATGAAAATCTAAATTCTCAATTAATAAATTAAAATACCTTGTCCAATCCTTCTCTCTTACGAACTCAAACTATATAATCAAACATAATACATATAAAACAATATTATTTATTAATATTAGTTAATTAATATTAGAGAATTTATTTACATTAATTATAATTTAATTAATCTAATTAAAATTGATATAAATAAATATAATAAAATATTATAATTATATACACATTTAAATTAAAAGATTAATAATCAAATAACAATCTACATTTAACATCTACCATAATAAATAATTTTCAAACTTTAGCTTACATTATAGAATCTATTAAATCTTACTTGAGTTAAATGCCGACTTACACCAATTAGTCCTGTGTTGTCAAAGAATAATAAAAGTATTTATTTATATAAAAATTGTCTTTTCAGTAAGCCTTCCGAAAATCTAAACATTTCTTTTTTAATAGAAGTTCAGTCTTAATAGCAACTAAGATAGAGGTTGATTATTAATATGTGCTTCAAATCTCAAACTCTCTGTTAAAGAAAAAATCTTTTATCAAAGTCTCCACAGCTCAAACGCCTCTATACACTTCATTGCATTAGTACATTTATGCCTGTACAAATTTATAGCAATGAAGTAGTTTTTTTCCCAAAAAAAAATACACACACACACAAATCGCATGCATTGAAGAAGTAATGGTGAGGATGCCTTCCTCATGACAAGTCCGACGAATTTTTCTTACCTGAGTAGCTTTAAACAGGATTCATAGTCAATAGACTATTATTTCTATGGAATAAACAAGCTTCGTCTAATTTAGAGCATTTACATACATATTTCTTATATATATACATATATATATATATATATATATATATATATATATATATATATATATATATATATATATATATATATATATATATATATATATATATATATATATATGTGATCTTCACATATCTTATGAGATAAATTCTATAAGATGAATTTGATTATTTGACGATAATTGCTTAAATCAAAATACATTTGCCAAAAAACAATCAAAGTGATCTCCATCGACGATACTTTTATCGCGTAGACGTCTGATCAAAATATAAATATTATCAATGATCAATCTATATAAATCTACTGATATGGAGCTTGAGATCGCGATGCGGAATACAAAATAATCTCGTTCATTGCTTAGCTTGAACGTGATATATCAAATCCACAAACAACAAATATCGAGCGTGAATAAAAGATAATCGTATTTTGAATTGAAATGGCGATTGACTTTGAATCAAATATTGATCACGAAATTATTTCATTCGTAAGAATCAATAATCTAAAATCAATATATATATATATATATACTAACTATATAATAACATCACCCTAAAATTCATATTCTGATTAATTAAAAACTTTAAAAAAATTAATAATTTATTATTTAATCTAATTGGCCCTAATTCCTAAGGGCACGACCCGAGCCTTCTTCGTTTGATCTTCATTCAATCTCCCTCAAACATAAACTCGCAAACTCGCTCGGCATTCTCATTTCGCATAGATGAGCATTGGTCATTTGATTTATTCGGTTGGTGTTTTGGTCAAACCAAATAAACCAAACCTTAATCTTAAAAAAACCAAACCGACCAAATTAGCACAAAAAAACCTTATAAACCGATCCAAATAAACGGAATTAGACTTCGGTTTGTTCGGTTCGGTTTTTCATAAACCGAATAACATATACAAATTAAAAAAATAAAGATTTTAAAGTTACAAATAAAAAAAGGAGAAATTTTATTAACTAAACTAGCCTATATAAATATTGTAAAGAGTTTTTCATGTTGATACAATTTAATGTACACCAAATAAAATAATAAACAACTAACAAAGAAAGAAAAAAAAAAAGAGTCAACATAATTCATTTTTGAAGAAAGGATATGACTATGGACAACCCTTATGTTTGGTACATGATGTCGGTCAAGTGTTGGCCACCCTGAGTTGATCATATAAAATAATATCTTCATCTCCAACTTTATGCTTTCAAGCATTCATGACAACCTCTATGCATAAGAATTATTTTTTAGCTATTTCATGAAAAGATCAATAATTTGAAGCGGTTAGTATTCACGCTCAAAAATTGCTATAAAGAGATTGTACCTTCCGAGGATTGCCCATTATAATAATCATACCTCATCAGATAGTGATACTTTTAAAGGAAGGGAATAACTTATATGTAAAGGAAATCATATCTTTGGTCAGTATTTTTTGATACTTTTAAAGAGGATTGCCCATATATATCTGTAATCCCCATATACAAAGTTGTCTTGCCCTCCCTTTACAACCAAACTCAAAAAGAAATCGATTTTTCACCGATCTTTTACATAAAAGAATAGTAAAGAACATGAACAATCCTCCACCATCCATGAAAATAGTTTTAATGGATGAAAACCTCTTAAAGATCAGATTGAATGATTTAATCAAACCAGATGTGCAGACATGTTGTACAATTAAGAGATAAGAAGTGGAATTGGAAACAAATAATGCTTCTTTGAACTTAACAATAACAAATCATGTTCTCAATAGTCAATACCAATTACCAACTTGAACTAAAAACAAAGACGTAAAGGAATAGTATATGTGGGATCTGAAAATTCGCCACCGACCTCTTTCGGAAAAAGAAAAGAGTTGTTTAAGTGTCGGTGATAATTTCAGAAAGCAGATGAATAGTAGATAAGACACTACCCAGAGATTTCGTTCTCATTTGGTGAAAACTTTTTATATCTGCCGAGTTTCTATAGGCAAGCCATAGTTAATTACCCTCCAATGAGAGAGCACTTTCGATTAAGGTAGTCGAATGAATTAAGAACGAGTATATAATTGCTGAGTGGAGTTTAGAACTCATGAAATTTATTTTAACTTAAAACTTTTGTGGGGAACGATGGCCATCGATCATGGTTCCATCGTCCGTATGGTCCGTGTGGTCGGTATTCGACCCGGCCGAAGGATCCTTGTCAACACATTCGTCGTGGTGTCGAGGGGGGAGTTTGTCTAAGGGGACAAATATAAGTCAACCTATAACATGGGGCTTTTTTCTAAAATACATTCTACATTTCGTCAAAGAGCTTGGGGAACATAATGGCATGGCCGTAATTTAGTGGTGTCATATCGCGACGAACCACCCAATCATAGGGCTCAGGTCATAACCGCCAATTATGTGGTGCCATATCGCGGCAAAATCACGCTGGACACGGACGTCATACGGCTTTAGGAATATTTGAGTGTGAAGGTAGTTATGTATTTAATTTGACATTGGCTCTTTGTGAGCAAAAATTTTCTTAATTTGTCACCCGAAGACAAACAATTGTGGAGGGGTGGATTTATTTTATTTTTATTTTTTTTAGTTTTAATTTAAATAATTAATTTTTTTTTGTTATTTTCTTTGAATTTGATCGTTTATGATTGATTTTATATTTGAATATATGATCATTTATCATTGAAATTTTAATTATAATTACCCTTCTCGATCTGGGTTAATATCGATTGATAGACCTTGTCTACTCTTGATTTTCTACTGAGGATCTCGAATTCATTATCTCGAAGTATAATCCTTCAAAACCTTGTCCACTCTGAACATAGGATGGGGTTTGGGACTTTTTTTTCGAGGGTTTGAATTTTAGAAGCTATGTCGGTTAATTCATATCTCTTGTATTATATGAAGATTACCGGATATTTTGAAATTCTTATAATATCAAATTTTTAGGTTTGTTAACCAACGTCAGAAGACCAAAGCGGGATATGTAGCTGTTCTTTATGTTTGACTTAATTACTCCAACATGCATACGGATATACTTCTTTGAAATTGTATGGACATTAGAATGTCTTGGAGTTTATATGTCAAATTTTGATTTTGAGTTTTGTTAACGACCCAGAAGACCAAACCGGATATGTAACATCTCTATGTTTGACTTAGTAATTACTCCAACATGCATATCTATTTTTTGGGAATTGTATGGACATTAGAATGTCTAAGTTGGAGTTTATATGTCAAATTTTGATTTTTGAGTTTGTTACTGAAGACCAACCATATGTAGCATCTTTCTTTATGTTTATACCTAACTTGCACATGTTTGGTTTCTTAACATACAAGTATCTCTTTAAAATATTATTCATTAAATGTCAAGTTGAAATGTAGGTTCATTAGTTTGATATGCGATATTTTTGGGTTTTATTCTTGACGGTAGAAGACCAAACCGAGATGTAGATCTTATTTTTAAAACCTTCTGTCACAATGTCAATGAGGTGAAATAAATTATTTGAAATATTTGATCAAATATAATGGGAATTAAAATAAATATAGGCATTTGATTTATAGAACCCTTTCTTTATGTGAATGAACATAAATGTAAATCATTTTTTGATATGAATATAAAGTGATGGGCTAGAATGAATTTAGGCACTTGATTTGGGCTAAAACCCTTTCTTTATGTAAATGAAGAAACAAAATGAAATCATTTAAGGTTATGATCGAATATAAAGAAGTGATGGGCCTAGAATCAATTTAGGAATTTGATTTGGTAGCATTCTTTATATGACAAATCAACATAAATGAAATAAATTATTTTAGGCTATGATCAAATATAAAGTGATGCTAGAATGAATTTATGAATTTGATTTGTAAAACCTTCTTTATGTAGCAAATCAAAAACATAAAGTGAAATAAATCATTTTGAAGGATGATCAAATATAAGTGATGGCTAGAATGATTTAGGCACTTGATTTAGCTCAATTTCTATAAGAAATACTAAAAATAAATCATTTTTGAAGATATATGATTAAATATAAGTGATGGGTGAATGAATTTAGGAATTTGATTTGTAAAACCCTTTCTTTGTGGTATGCAACATAAATAAAATAACATTTTGAAGGCCCTTGATCATAGCCCATTTTTGAAAAGGGAAGGCAAAGATATAAGTAGATTATGTCATTTAAAGACATGTGGTTAATTAAAATCCACCTTCACATGCAAGTCTCACAAGTAGGGGACAAATACCATTAAATTTATTAAGAAGATATGACAAAAGTTTATTTTCTCTTTGAAAGGAAGTGATAAAGATATGAGGGCATGCCATGTCCATGCATGTGCATGCGATATATGTGGTATTAAACTAGATGATTTCCTTGCGCAATTTTGAGAAATCATGTGTCGATCTAAGAATAGATGATAAAGGAGAGAGTAGAGGCTATAAATAAGAGGATTTTCTTTCATAAAATACACATTTCCTCTCCTTTTCTCCATACAAGTTTAAGTTCTTTCAATCTTACAAGAAGGGTTGTTTATTGTCACACATACTTGTGAGTTTAGCTTGACTCTTTTTTTTATTTGATGTCTTCTTCTTTTTTTTTATAGTAGATGGCATATTACACTTGCAAGTTTAATTTCATGTGTCTCCCATTTTTCTTTTCGTAATGTATGTAAATCATGGTGGGAATGATAAATAAAGTAGGAGAGGTATTATATTTGTATATATCTAATGTGTATTAGCTGTCAAAGATAGAATCTTAAGTGAGCATTATATACATGTCATAATGGCCAAATAAGAAAATAAATGATATTAAATTTAAGTATTCACATTTGAGATAAAGAAAATTTTAAATACATAACTTAAGCATTTCATCATTTCTTTATCTCCTTTTTTTAAAGAAAATTTGTACTCCGTCATCCACATAGGACTTGAGGGGTCTTCCGCGCAAGAAAAGGCGTGTATGGTGGTGTCGTGAGACATATTTATTTGCCCACCAAGAAAGGCGTGTATGGGTTAGCATAGCATAAGCAGTTTCCATACCATGTTGGAGAAACATGAGTACTTATAGTAATAAATTTAAAGCTTGTACATATATAAACAAGTTGCTTGCATGTATTTCATTATGCAAATAATCAAAATTTAACAACCTCGGCTCTCCCCACATGTGGGGTTGCCATGAGAGGTGGCACCATGCCAGGCATGTATGGGTGTATGTCTTGAGACATCACTGAAATTTTGATAGCATAGCATTTCTACCATGTTGGAGAACATGGTAGGTACTTATATACAAATATAAAGCTCTTTGCATATAAACAGAAGAAAGTTGCTCTGTATATTTGATTCATAATAATCAAAATTTATAGATCGGCTCTCCCACCGGGGTTTCCATGAGACTGGCGCCCATGCCAAGACATGTAAGTGTATGTCAGAACCACAGTAAAGACTACCATGTTAGAACATGATAGGTACTTATATCACAAATTTAAAGCTCACATTTGCATATAAACAAAAGAAAGATGCATGTATATTTGATTAGAGCATAATAATCAAATACTTCAGCTCCACATGTGGGGTTCTGAATGACTACCATGATGCCAAGAAAGGCATGTATGGGTGTAACAGACAATTGATAGCTAATTTTCTACCATGTGTTGGATGGTAGTACTTATATCACAAATTTAAAGCTCGCATTACATGTGAACATGTTTGCATATATACTTAAACAAGACGATTTTTCGAGCATTGTATTGGAACCAAAGTAAGTTCATGAAAGCAAATATATGTATTGAACATTTGCTGAAAATATATAAAAATCAAATTGATCTTAAAAATGAATCTCCTTTCACATTTTGACTTTCATAATAGCAATGTCATGCAGGTAACCCCTCCCTTTCAATTTTAGATTTCAGATAGGTGAAAGAAATATAGAATCCTCCATGTGTCAGATGCACATAACTAATCCCTCCCCACTTTCAAATTTTAGCATGAAATGAAAGAAGCATGGCATATAACCATACAATACAGAAACCTTTATTTCAATTTCATTTCAACTTGCATATGAAAAGCATGATATATATATATATAATTCCTTCATGAAACCAATTGAAAAGTAGAAATGAAATTCATGAGAATAGCAAATATAGTATGATATTTAAGTTATACATCTTATCTTTTTCAAACTTCTCAAATAAAAGAAATTTTCAGCAAGCATCACATCTTTAGATAGCAAACTAATTGATTCCCATTAAAATAAATATTTCAGCTAGCATTCCTTGATGAAGATAATTTCCAACAAGTTTACAACAAAATGATTCATTTCCCTTTAGAATGAGAGCTTCATGCCTCTCCACTAATAGTTTTCCCATCAAAACAATTTTTCAAGCTAATAGTTTTAAAAAAAATACTTTTCTTCATCAAATCGATTCAATTTAGGTAAAATGATTTTGCATGTATCATGCCCATTAAACAAAGAATCGATTCCTTTCCTTGGTAAAAATGATTTCAGCCAACACATACCCATTACAACAAATCAATTCATTTTCCTTAGGGTAAAAAAAAATATTTCAGAAGAGAAATGTTGCAGCACAAAGAAAGTAACAAGCACAATCGAGGAAGAAAAGCAAAATGGAGGGGAAACAACAAGCATGCTCTATCCCTCTCGCAAGGCCTAACAAGGAAGAGGACTACGAGAGGAAAGGAGGAACCCAAAGGGAGTGAGCTCCTCGCTCAACCCACTTCAAAGAAAGTGAAAGCTTATAGCATAAATCCAACATATCACGCAGAGGAGGAGAGAGCCTCGCTCAGGCGCAGTGGGAGAAATGTGACGACGAAAGGAAAGGAGGAACAAGCAAAGAGAATGAGCTCCTCAACCTTAGAAGGAGAAAACAAAGAACCAAAAGCTTGTAGCATAAATCCAATCACCTTCATGCTATAAAACCAGAAAACAAATCCAACCATAAAACACAAATGGAAAACAAAATCTGATTTCCTTCAAGAGAAACCCACATAACAAAATATAACTTAAGATTGAAACTAAACAACCCGGGGGTTTCATGGAAGAGGAATTAGAAGGATCGAGTCCTCTGCTTGTTCTGGCCAGGGTTGTGCTTCAAACCCAGAGAGGAGCAAGACCGGCAGGGAGCTCTACCGAGAGGGAGAAGGAGCCGTGGGTGGGTTAAGGCAAAGAGAGAGGGAGAATCACTGAGACCGAGAGCCAGAAGAGAGAGAGGGATCGCGAGAGGGGAGGAGCCGAATGAGAGTGAGCTTCAGCCGAGAGAGGAAATGTCGAATGAGAGTCAACGCCCGTGATCTTTAGGCACGCCTTCGATTGGTCGCCATTTCTGTGGGTCATTTGATTGGTCGAAGGCAGGGGTTAGGATTGAGGGATTAAGAGATTAGATTGCAAACCAATTAATTAAGAAATTAGCTTAATCACATAAATTTTGACGAATCATTCTAATAAACCCTAACAATATGGGTGTCAATTTTAGTTATTTGCAATGCAACGCTGATCAATTTCGGATCGAGGTCGTTGAGTAAACGGCGACGGATGGAAATTAGGTCTAAATTGTGTGACGTCGTGATTCAATTGACCGATGTCGCGCACACTTTGCCGAATTGATCGCGAAGGCCGCTTGATAGTCTCGACGCTTAGACCGACATCAATTTCGCAAAACGAGGTCGTTTAGATATCGCCGGCTTCGACTTTGATATGCATAATTTCATTAAAAATAATTTTAATTTTGGATCGATCATTAATTGATGATATTTTCTATTTAATTAATTTTGATGCTGACGCATGAAGTCAAATTTTCAAATTGAATAAATTTAATCGATCGCATTGGGGTGTTAAACTCTATGTCATTTTTAAGTTTAAATGATATCAACAATGCCAACAAACATGCATGGAGCGGACCGTTTTGTTGACAGTTGACTCATGGATCTCCAAGAGATTTGCGATGTCAAGTTGTAATTTCTACAACTGATAATACCGATCGCCTTTGATAAGTGAGTATAACTCTGTTGGGCAAACATTTAAACTTCATTGGCGACCATAATAGCTCGTTGAACCGATTTGTGTCATTAGTCCAATGTTTGTGCTTGATTGACTAGATGAAAGAGAGCTTTGACTTGTCATCATCAACTTGTCAAGAGAATTTGCATCTTCAACCTATGTTTCTCGCTTTGGCTGACTTGTTGAAGACTTCCTCTTGAAATTTATATTTCTCCTCCCTCTCATGCCATGGACTGATGGAGTTGATGAGATGAGAATGTCTTCTGTGTTTTGTGCTTTGATGACTTGAAGACCGCCTAGATTTGAATTTGTATTTTCCTCTCCCCGCTTTGTGCCTTGGTGGACTTGATGGAGTCGGTGAGATGAGAACATCCTCGGTCTATGTTTGTTGAAGACTTCATCTCAAACTTTGGGATTTGCATTTTCCTCCTATCCTGGCTTTGTGCCTTGACGGACTTGATGGAGTTGATGAGATAGAAATGTCTTCTTCCGGCTTTGTGCTTTGACTTTTGAAGATTCCATCTCGGATTTGGGATTTGTATTTTCCTCCTCCGCTTTGTGCCTTGACCTGGACTTGATGGAGTTGATGAGATAGAAATGTCTTCTCCCTGCGGCTTTGTGCTTTGACTGACTTGTTGAAGATTTCATCTCAGGATTCTGATCTTGTGCCTCCTTTATCCCCGCTTCATGCCTGATGGATTTGATGGGAGAAAGTCCCAATCATCTTAAGATTTGTCGCGATATGAAATTACCTTCCGCCTCTTCGCTGGGTTTGTGGAAGGATACATGCCGACCCTACTCTCGAGCTTGTGTTGGATCAATGGCAAAGAGTCATCGCCGTGCTTTGCACATGGAACATCTTGATGACAAAACTCCTTAGTTCAAAGATTTAGCCTTATACCTAACATTGGGATAGCCTTCGGTCCTCCGCTTTTGTTTGATCGACTTATCAAGAAGAATTTCCTCTGGTCTCTTTCTCGCTTTGATAGACTTATCAAGGAGTTGAGATTTCACATTTGTATTTGATTCCAAACTCGCCAAGCCTCTCGAGTAAGGATATCTTTGTTGTAGAATTTTGAAAGATGACCCACGACCAATGGATAATTTCCCCCCGGGTCACTTGAACTCACCAAGTTGGAGAGATTTGGGGATTTGGATGCTCTTGTCTTTGAACTAACGCAGAGGATCCCTTACTACTACTTAGGTTGAGTAAGCTGACTGCCGCCACTCTAGTATTTTGGCGGTGTTGAGTCCCACCTTATACACCTACTGAGTCAGGACTTGAGCAATTGATGAAGGATTTTATCCTGCTAACGAGATGGGATCTCTTACTACTTTTGTGCTGTTGAGGCGCACTGCCAATTACCATATTTGGGTGGTTGAGTCCGACCTTATACACCAACTCGAGCCTTTAGATTTGAAGTGGGATGATAAATGTATATCCAACTTGGTTTGTTGAAGTCATGACTTGAAAGTTTTCTTTGGTCAATAAGACTTTTAAATTTGAGCATTTGAATACATAATTTGAGTATGCACGGGGATCTCGACTAGGCACATGTCAACCCAAAGAGAAAGAAAGGCCCCTTCTTACCAGAACGCCTGACTATTATAAAACTTTAAAAAATGCCCCTGCCTAATGGGATTTTATTTTATTTTGAAATGCATTCTTGTGTTACAAGAGAATTTCCAATGAAAATTTTCATAAGTGTTTGACAATAAAGATTTTCAAATGCAGATTTGTCCAATCACACTTTCATGTAATATTTCTTTAAATACCAATCGTTGATTTTGACGGTCTTTCACCTTGAAGTCAAAAGTCGATAGTTCTCCTGATATACCTTTTCAATAACAAAAGGTCCTTCCCAATTAGGTTCAAATTTACCGCCAATTCACGATGAGGGATGATTGGTCTTCAAAGACTGACCAATTCTCCTTCCCAAAAGCTCGAGGACGCATCAGATGATCAATGCTCTGACATCCTCGCCCGAGAACTTCTAGATTTTCGAGCTTGAGCCCCACCTCCGTTTATCAAGCTCTTCCATCCAGACGAAAGCATTCTCATCTTGGGTAAGATTTTGTTGAATGGCTACTCTGAGCTGTAGTTCAACTTCGAGTGGCAAAATCGCTTCACCCAAACACTAAGGCATGTGTAGACTTTGTAGGAGTTTTGTAAGTGTACGGTCCATAACGCCCACAAGTTGGTATGCCACCCCTTTTATTTCTTGTGAGAATTTTTCTAAGCAATTTGACTAGTGTTTATTAAATGCCTCCAAGCCATTTGCTCTCTGATTATAAATTGATGAATATCGCCAATCAATCTTATGCCGATCAAATTTATAAACTTTAGTACTTTTGAAGGTCGATTATCTAAATGATTCGCATGGTACACCAAATCTATATTATTGTGGGTAAAGAAGTTAGTCACTTGTTCAGTAACTTCTTTAAATTCACCACTTGGAGAAATAATCGTATCATGAAGGGTGACCATGATGATGATGTGGATCAATCGTCCAATTACATCCGTCCCCCAGCACTCAAACGGCCAAGATGCTATTGTTGGATGCAACGATTTGGAGGTCGATGAATTATACCGGACTGACATTCATGGCATCTTCGGCGTGATTGATACAATCTTTACCATACGCCAATAAGATCCTTTTTTAATTTTGAAAGCCATTTTAGACCTCGGGTGCACCACAAAGTCCTTGATGGATTTCAACAATTACTTTGTTGGCTTCTTCTATTCCCAAACATCGCAAATCACTGCTCAAGGATCTACGATACGTAGTATTGCCAACATAAGCATAAATAAGCCTTTTCTCAAGTCAGGCATATCGACTTATTACTTGGCAATTTTTCCTTCCTCAAGTAAATCATCGCTCCGCCTTCCTTCTCTACTATAAGATTTCATCGGTGGTTTTAGCACTTCCTCGTTGAAGTCTTTCATCCGAATGGTCAGTTTTGTCTTGTTGACTTTGAGAAGTAATTGTAAGGAGTGAGGAGCAACATGAGTCGCACCGCTGATTTGTTTGATGGCCCCTCTTCCAGGATTTTAAACTTATCTCTTGGGACTCGACGAGCACACTAATAGTATGTAATGTCACATCCATACTGCCATTTCTTTAGCTAATTTATAAATAAGCACGCTTTGCTATTCCTAGCTCGAGACTCGAGTCATAATGACATTTGAATTTGCTTCATAAGCTCGAGAACTCGCTTGTGATAAGAGGCCAATTCAAGCTTGTTGATTTTGTAAAGGCCCAACACTTGATTAATGAGAAAATCGCCATAAATTTGCAGACTCGACCCCATGGAAATGGCTTCCTAAACCCCGCCACCAACGCTTCATATTATCGCTTGTTGGTTCTGGTTGAGTTAATTTATAAGAATGTCTCGATGCCACCTTCGTGTGTGATCAAGATGACCGATACCACTGAGCCTTTGGGAGATTTGAGGGTTGAGTGTATCTAATGGACTAAGCTCCATCAAAATACAATTCCCACATTTGCTTTTCTTTTTCATATATGTGCATGATTTGCTCATCGTGAAGATCATCGTTAAGCAATGAGTCTGCAGATGGGATGAAAGAAAATCTGCTAATTTGCCCTTCACCGCTCGGGAACATATGTAATATCAAATTGTATGACAAACATCGTGGCGACATCAACGCTGGTCTTGTCATCAAGAACTTCAACGGATCGATCCTTGAGATAAGTGGTAATTTTATGAGATAGATAATGAAGCTTTTGGGCAAAGAAAAATTAACGCCAAACAATGCTTCAATTGAGAATAACGCTTCGCCCTATTAGTCTTCGACTAATATAATAGTATTCTCCTTTCCTTCCTCATTATGTGCCAACAAAGCACCGAGATTCCTCCACTGCGGGTACAAGATGAGAGGCTTTCCGATTGAGCCGCAAGAATGGGTGGATTCAACAGATATTTCGATACCGAAGGCCTCGACATTCTTCGTCCCACTTGAAAGGAGTATCTTTCTTCATTAATTTTGCAAAGGTCGACATCCGCCCATGATTTGATATAAATCTTCTAATGAATGCGATATGTCGTATGGAGCTTAAGTTGACTAAGACTCCTTGGAGGAGGCATTTGACAATCGCTTGATTTTGTTGGGATCGATTTCAACCTCCACCCGACAACATATCCAAGGAACTTTCCAAGAGACTCCAAAGGCGCACTTGAGAGGATTCATCTTGATCATATCATATTCTTTCAAGGACAATCCTTAAATCATCGAGATGATCTCATGATCTATACTCTTGACAACGAGGTCATCAACATAACTTCTACTTTTGATGAATCAACTGCCAAAGATTCGTGTCATAGCTTTGGTATGTAGCAAAGATTCTTCAAGAAGGCATGACCGTAAAGCAATATATGCCAATCATCCCCGAATGAGGTATGCTTCTCATCTTCGTGAGCCATCTTGATTTGATTGTAACCCGATGATCCATCATAAATGAGAACATGTCATGGTTTGAAGTGTTATCCAAGCCTAATACGTGAAGAAAAGTCATCCTTGGACATGCTTTGTTTAAATCCTCAAGTCGATACGATAATGAATCAATTCTTCTTCTTTACGGACAATATTAGCTATCCGCGTATTTTTCTTCTCAATAAAACCAGCTTCAATGAGCTTCTGGTTTCGAATTACCTCTTTCTTCAACCTCCAATCTCATTCGCCTAGAGGCTTGCTTGACCGGTGTGATCCGCTTAATTGCTGTGAACCGCTATATCGGGATAAGCTGCATTTCAAAGATATGTCCAGTAAAGCAATCCTCAATTCACAGAGCAAAGTTTTAATTCTTCCACTTTATCTTCGTGAAGTAAAATCGATGAACGTACAGGATCCTCCTCGCCAAATTAATTTCTTTGTTCATCCATAAGACGCCTCCCCACCATCTTCAAGCTCTTCGGCCTGCTTCTACTTCTTCATTATTTGTGAGACTAACATTAAGAATGACATTCTCATCTTCATCATCACTCTCACTTCTATTCTGTATATAACATGTATATTCTTGTGGACCGTTGTCTTGGAAACCAAGGCCTTTGGTAGTGTGTTTATTTCTCTTACCAATGGTTTGAGAACCTTTTGGGTACCACATCATTTCAAAGAGCTTAGTCCTTACTTGCTCCACCGGACCCCATATTTTGCATTAGGTTTTGCATCTTTGAGAGTAATATTTTGGCATCCTTGTGGCATAGCTTCTTCTTCTTCGAGATAATCATTACCCAATCGATCTTCTTCTCGACACCCTCGGATTTATAAAAGCTTCGCCCGTTTTCCGTGGAGAGGAGGTACATAGAAGGTCACCGCCTCGACTTTGTGAGTTTCTCGAGGGGTGATTTCTTTAAAATGTTGGGGAGGAATGGAGTGACACGTGTAGCCTCTGCTAATGGATCTATGATTGTTTTAAAGTAGGTGCATTGCACCCTACCTTCAAAAGCAGATTCAAACTCATAATCAGAGTCAAACTAATTTTCCTCAATCAGTGTTTTACTCGAAGATTCACATGGACCTTTGGATTTAGAAGGAACACATTCATCTTCTTCTTCAAGATCACCGCTGATGAGGGATGTTATTGATTTTGGACTATTCTTTATATCCCTAGGAATATTTGGAACAATCTCCTTTCCTTTATTCATTTTACCTTCTCCTTCTTCTTAACTTGTTCTTTTATGGGTTTTGTAGATGCTAGTTTGTTTTGTTTGATTCCCCTAAGGAAATAACTGCATCTTGATAAATCTTCATTTCATGCACCGCAAAAGGTTGCATGTCACCCACAATTTGGCATTCTTCTCCATCCTTTGTATATTTCATACATTGATGCAATGTGATGGGACAATGCCATACTTATGAAGCCATGGTCAAGGGGGCTCAATGAAGTATCGATCGATCACATGAAATTTAGCTTCGTAAAGGTCTCCAAATTTAAGAGGACGAATGACCCGATAGTTTTATGTCCCTTCTCAAAACCTTGAACCATGACTTTATGTCATCCATGTTGTACATCTAGAGATACCATCTAAGAGTTCTCAAGTTCATAAGATTCACTGAGGAACCGGATCAATTAAGATCCAGATTATAATTTCATCACTTTCACCGTAACATACGAGGCATTGTGCTCATCCCGGAGCATTAGATCATCTTCAAAATGTGATGGTTGAGGCTCTTGAACATGCAAGGTCTCCTCATAGCTTCAAAGAAAAATATGCTTCAACTTTCCTCTTCGAGAGCTTCAATTAAGGTGTTACAGATCTTCCGACATTAAGTGCTTCAGATACACTAAGTCGCCGAATTTTCCTTAGATGGGATAGAATATTGTAATGATCCCTTTTGATGAAGGCTTCTTATTTGAATCCTTAGGGATAACTTTCATTGATTTCAATTTTTTCCTTTATCTTTATTCATTGGCTCTTTCCTCTGAGGTGGAACTCACCACTTCTCAACTGACTTGAAGCTATTTCATTTGCATCCAATCTTCGATGACTCGGCTTCAAAGATGCTTTTGCCCTCCTAATGATAATTAAGATTCGTAATCATCGCTTTATATTTTTTATGTCTCATTGAGATATGGTGAGCTCATTCATCTTCATTCGCCTTCTATTTTTTCGCTGATCTCAAGATTTGTAATGAATTTTGCAAGCTGCGATAGGTCGCTTCTCATTGACAGTACATAATCTTCCATATTATTGATGATCCTTTGTTACGCTATAATTATCCATCAGTAGTAGTAGTAACATTTTGTATACTATCTTCTTCTTTTATTTAATTTATTTTTATGTTTCTTAGCCTTCCTCATAGATTTGGCTGCCTTTCTTCAGAGATGAACTAGCCTTCCCATAACTTAGTTTTGTCTCAACTCAAGTACCGGCTCGAGTGGTGATTTCCACTGAATACCGAACGCCTTCCAATTGCTTCAACATTTTTACAGTCTTTTAGAGAACCGCCATCCTTCATCATTGACCGCCTTTTCTTTGCCTTTATCGCTTTGATAAGACGGAGATGAGTGATTACTTTGGTGATTCTTTCTTCTGACGCACAATACATCGTCCGACAATGTGAATTCTCCATTTCTATATTTTCGCCTAATCTTTGAATATGTAGCAATCTTCAACAGATAGCACCTGATATGGGTAATAGGGGATTATCTCGCTTGTCCAAACCTCTTCGTGTCTTTTACACTGGTAGTTGGAGACCTACTTTGAGTGCATGTTTAAATACTTACACTTTCCTCTTAAAAGAATACTCTTTGTTCTTTTCTTTTAGGGATGAGTCATTCTCCCTTTTGTTTGCTTTGGTCGCCGCCTTCACTCGACCTGGTACATCATTACCTCCAAGTATGAGCTTGGGTTGTGGAGTGTGGATCGAATGACCGCTTGGTTTTTCTTGATAAAGGTAGTTTTCTTTCTTTCTACGATGTAATTCAACCGCCACTCAGATCCTTTCTTGTATGAGGTGAAATGCGTTTCACCTTTCTTTGGTCTGAGCTTTTTCTTTTGAATTTATCTTGCCATCTGAGCAGATAAATTTAATTTCTCAAATTTAGCCACTATCATTGAAATGTGGTAATTGAAGCCATGCAAAGATAAGGCATCCATCTTATCATCGATGTTGCCCATCGAATTGAATTGATGCTCTTCTTCTAATTGTTGTTCACATTTCATACTCATATTTCGCCAACGCTGTAATATATCGAACGACTCATCTTTTCTTCCTCTTCTCAAGAGATCAAGAATTGTTGTCTTTTGCTAGAACCTTTAACGAACATGTTTTCAAGTTCTAAAAGTCTTGACCGAAATCATTCGATAACTCAAAGATACCATTCAAAAGGGTTAAACCATACGAATAATAATAATATCATTACCGTGTTGCCAGATGCTTTGAATCTTTGATGTCGCTTGGGATTACCATTTCGCCAAAGAGATTAACTTTGGCATTGAATATCCCTTTGATATGGAATTTGATCATACTCAGATAATATACCTTTGCTCACCAATTTTTCTCACCGCCGTAAGCTATAACTTTGATCTTCTCATTCAAGATAATATCGTTGAGAGGTCATTCGTATATAGTTTGTATATTCGAGAAGTGTGTTGTCGAAGCCGACTCATTTATTTCAATCCTCGCCAGCTCAATTTGGACCCTTGAAGCATGTGAGATCAAATTTATTGGAGGATTGTCGCATTGGAGGCTTGATGATTATTTGGGGGGGGTGTTACCGCAATATTTCTCTGATTAATGATCATAGCCATTTGATCATCATTTCGCTCATTTTCATATTCAACTGAAGCATTTCTTTATCTTTGGCTTTCATCCGACGAAATTTGTCTCGCTTCGCCAAAGTAATAGACGTGAAGGTGGGATTTTCTTCCCTTTCTTTTCTTCCTCTTCGTTGTTCCTCTCTCAAGACTCGTGAGGATGCTTCCTCTATTTGAACATTTTGTTGTTCTTCGTTGAGGGGAGGTATCTGTACACGCCTATGTTGATATTGGCGCATACCAGATGGCTCACCGACTTGTTGCACCATATATACCATTTCACCGCTCTTCCTCCTCTTCATCCTCTTGGACACGAATGATCGCTCTCCAATGGACTTCCGATTCCAAGTGTGGAATCAAATTTCTTCGCTAGAGGGCTTGATCGGTTAACCTCCTCTGATGGAGTTGATTGATGACGATCCCTGAGGATTCTCCAAGGTGTCTACCGTCATATCCTTTATCATGGGGCCCTCTTTTAGGCTCCCATCCGGTAGATTTGAGTTGGGGAATCTCTGAATTCACACCATGTCACGCCATGCCTGCTCTAAAAACTTTCAGGCTCAGCCTCCATATCTGCTACCTTTCCACCGGACCTTTCGGGATTCTGGACACACTGGCCCAAGTGTCACACCGATGTTCACCGTGGGACATGGTCTGCATCCGGCATTGAGTTGGGATGAGGTCTCCTGAGGAGCGCCCAAGCATCCTTAATAAGACCTTGGTATTTTCTTTTCATCAATCCTCTCCTTGGCAACTTGAGAACCCATGCACTCTGCAGATATAGCTGGGTTTCTCGGAGGAGCGAACCTCGACGCTGTCCGTAAGGACCGCTGAGTGACCAAGAGAGTCCGCTTAACCCACTTAAGGTTGTCAAACCGACAGGTTGGAACACTCACCGTTCCATAATGGTTGCATGTACACCGCATGTGTAAGTGTTGAGCACGCTCCAAGATTTTTTTCTTCTTGCCTCCGCTAAGCTTGCAGATGAAGAAGTTTGATCTCGCCTCCCGGGCGAATGGTTCACCGGGATTGCATTATTCTGAGGGACTAAAGAGACACCAAGAATAACCCTCTTCATGATTGTTGAGGGCCAAGCCTCTCAAAGACGATGATTTTTTTTGAACCCTACGCTAGGTCACAACTTCAACGCCTTTTAGAGATCAACATGGCGCAGACGAAGTTTTCGAAGTCGAGGCCTATTAACTTGCTCATTCAAGATGGTCGGAAATCCACCACCAAACTGATGGTAGTTCCAGCTTCCAAAGATTGATGACGCTTAAACGGATGTTGGCACCACCGAGTAACAGGATGTCAGATTGAGTGCCATTCTGGGGGTTTAAAGGTAAAAATTAGCAATTAAAATAAGCACTATCACCTTACTTCCAAAAAATATAAGTATGATAAGAAAAACATACTAAATACATGCACTAAATAAAATCTCAAATGACTTAAGACTTTATTTAAAGTTTAAAACTTGTTAAGTTTAACTTATCATTTCTCATTTCATTTTCATTTCATTTTTTTTTATACTCCATCGCAATTATAACTTAGATTTGATTCTAAAAGATGGAAAGAGAAACCTTTCCCGGAGTCGCCGAACTGTGGATCCAAAAATTCGCCACCGAATCTTTCAAAAAAGAAAAGAGTTGTTTAAGTATCTATGATAATTTCGTAAGGCGATGAATAGTAATAAGACACTACCCGAGATTTCGCTCTCATTTGGTGAGAACTTTTATATCTGTTGTGTTTCCATAAAGCAAGCCCCTATAGTTAATTACTCCCAATACCGAGAGCACTTTCGGCTAATGAATCGAAAAGTTAACGAGTATATAATCGTGGAGTGGAGTTTAGAACTTATGAAATTTATTATTTTAACTTAAAACTTTTGTGGGGAACGATGACACCGATCTAGATCCCATGGTTCCGCTGCCCCGTCGTGGTCGTCCGCTTAATGAGGAGGTAGTCGACCCAATCAACCGAAGGATCCTTGTCAACACATGGGTTACGCCGCCCAAGGTGTCCTTGTAGACTGGAGTTTGTCTAAGGGACAAATATAAGTCAACCTTAGCTAACATGTGGCTTTTGCCCAACCAAATACATTCTACATTTCATTTTCAAAAGAGCAAAGCCGTGGAACATAATGGCCGCCGGACCGTAATTTAGTGGTGTCATATCGCAGCGAACCACCCGGTCAGAGGGCTCAGTCGTAACCGCCATTTATGTGGTGCCATATCACAAGAAACCACGCGACAGGACACGGCCACGCCCCACGCTTTAGAATATTTGAGTGTGAAGGTAGTTATGTATTTAATTTAACATTGGCTCTTTGTGAGCAAAAATTTTATTAATTTGTCACCCGAAAACAAACAATTACAGAGGGGTGGATTTTATTTATTTTATTTTATTAGTTTTAATTTAAATAATTAATTTCTTTTTTTTGTTATTTTTCTTTGGAATTTGATTGTTTCATGATTGATTTATATTTGAATATATGATTATTTATCATTGAAATTTTAATTATAATTACCCTTCTCATCCTATTAATATCAATCGATGACCTCTACTGCTCGATTTTCTGAGGACGTCTACTCATTATCTCAAGATAATCCTTCAAAACCTTGTCCACTCAAAACATGAGGATGCTCGAGACTTTTCTTCGAGGTTTGAATTTTGCTATCAGATTCATATCTTGATTATATGTATTCTCGATATTATTCATTTGTAATTCTTATAATATCAAATTTTAGGTTTTGTTAACTTAATTCCCAAGACCAAACCGGATATGTAAGACTGCTCTTTATGTTTGACTTAGTAATTACTCCAACACATATGGATATCTGTTGAATTGTAAAATGAATGTCAAGTTAGAGTTTATATGAATTTTGATTTTTGAGTTTTAACTTAATTACCCAAGACCAAACCGGATATGTACTGCTCTTTTATGTTGATTAAGTAATTACTCCAACATGCATATAAATATTCTGTTTTAATTGTATGGACATTAGAATGTCTAAGTTGGAGTTCATATCAATTTTGATTTTTGAGTTTTAACCCTACCCCAAGACCAAACCGATATGTATCTTTTTTTGTTTTAACTTGACATGTCCCTATTTGAACACTTCAACATACATACAAGTATCTGTTTTTTTAAAATATGCGGACATTAAATGTCTTAAAATGTAGGTTCAATTTGCAAGTTTTTCTACATATTTTTGGTTTTGTTAATCGGACCCTCCAAGACCAAACCGGGATGTGTAGATCTTATTTGGGCCAAAACTTTATGTCACAAATCAAGATGACAAATAAATTATTTTGCTATTCATCAAATAAAGTAAGGGGACCTAAATGATACATTTGATTTGTAAGAACCCTTTCTTTATAAATCAACAAACATAAAGTGAAATAAATCATTTTGGGCCTATATGATCAAATATAAAGTTAGGGCCTAATGAATAAACACTGATTTTAAAAGCTTTTTATGACAAATCAGAACATAAAGATAAATAAATTATTTAAGGCCCATAGATCAATATAAAGTGATCCTAATGAATTTAGAATTTGATTTAAAAACCCTTTCTTTACAAAATCAAACATAAAGGCCGAATAAATCATTTTGAAGGCATATGATCAAACATAAAAGTGATGCCTAGAATGAATTTAGAATTTGATTTGGCTAAAACCCTTTCTTTAAAAGCAAACATAAAATAAATCATTTTGAAGGCTATATGATCAAATATAAATGATGTGCCTAATGAATTTAGACTTGAGGGCTAAACCCTTTCTTTATGTAAATCGAAACATAAAGTAAATAAATCATTTTGAAGGCCTATATGATCAAATATAAAGTGATGGGCCTAAATGAATTTAGAATTTGATTTGGGCAATAAACCCTTTTGTAAATCAAAGAAACATAAGGGCTAAAATAAATCATTTTGAAGGCCCATATGATCAATCACCCATAGCTCATTTTTGATAAGGGGAAGGAGAAGACAAATATATGAGTATGTCATATGTCATTTAAGAGCAAGTTTAATTAAAATCCACATCCTTCACATGCAAGTCTCATGACAAGTGGGGGGACAAATACTCATTAAATTTATTAAGAAGATAAAAGAGTTTATTTTACTTTCTGAAGTGATAAAGAGCATTATGCATACATGTCATGTGCATGTGATATAAAAATGGCATTAAACTAGATGATTTTCTTGCATGTAATTTATGATCACCATATGTCGATGTCATAAGAATAGATGATAAGAGAAGAGGAGCCTATAAATAAGAGGGGATTTCCTTTCATAAAATACCTACATTTCTACTCCTTTTCTCCCTTATACCACAATTTTAAGTTTTTCAATCTTACAAGAAGTTTGTCACATATACTTGTGAGTTTCTTTTAGATCGACTCTTTTTTTTGATTTCTTCTTTTTTTTATATGACATATTACATTAAGTTTATTTCATGTGTCTCCATTTTTTACTATGTCTCATGGATGTATGTAAATCATGGTGGAATGACAAGTAAAGTAGGGGAGGTAATTATGTTCGATATATGTCTAATGTGTATTACATAACATGTCAAGCTGATAGAATCCCAACATTATACAATACATGTCATAATGGCCAAATAAAAAAATAAATACATGATATAAATTCAACATATAAGTATTCACATTTGAGATAAAGATTTTAAGCCAACATAACAACTTAAGCATTTCATCATTTCTTTCTATCTCCTTTTTTTTTAAAGAAAATTTCTGCCTCGCCATCCCCACATGGGGTTACTTGGGACTAGTCTTCCCACCACGCCAAGAAAGGCAGAAGAAGGTGGAGACACCTGACCGAATTTATTTACCACCATGCCAAGAAAGGCGTGTATGTGTTAGCATAACATAACAACAAGTTTTCCTACCATATTGGAGAAACATGAGTAAGTACTTATAGTAATAAATTTAAAGCTTGCATTTGTATATATAAACAAGTTGCTTGCATGTATTTAATTAAGAGCAAAATAATCAAAATTTATATGCTCCCTTCCTCCCCATGTGTTGCCATGAGACTGAGCTTTCACCATGCCAAGAAAATGTATGTATGGTGGAGACACCATGGTAAATTTTGATAGATAAGATTTCACCATGTTGAGAACATGAAGATACTTATATCACAAATATAAAGCTCGCATTTGCATATAAACAAAAGAAAGTCGCATGTATATTTGATTATAATAATCAAAATTTACAAACCTCGCTTCCCCCACATGTGGGACAGAGACCCACCATCCCAAGAAAGCATGTATGTATCGGAGACACCAGCAAATTTTGATAAGATAAGATTTCCCTATCATGTTAGAACATGGTAGTACTTATATCACAAATTTAAAGCATTTGATATAAACAGAAAGTCGCTATGTATATTTGATAGCATAATAATCAAAATTTATAACAACCTCTCCGCTTCCCCATGTTGCCATGAGAGACGCCACCATGCCAAGCATGGTGTATGTCGTGAGACACCACTCAAATTTTGATAGATAGCATTTCCTACCATGTTGGAGAACATGGTTATATCACAAATTTAAAGCTCTCATTTACATGTGAACATGTTTGCATATATACTTAAACAAGACGATTATTTAGCATTGCATTGGAACCAAAGTAAGTTCATAGCAAATATGTGTATTGAACATTTGCTGAAAATATATAAAAATCTGAAATTGATCTTAAAATGAATCTCCTTTCACATTTTGACTTTAATAATAAGAACTAAATATGCAATGAAGTAAGGTAACCCTCCCTTTCAAGTTTAGATTTGATATAGGTGAAAGAAATATAGAATCCTCCATGTGGTCTAGGATCTATGTCACATAACACTTCAAATCCCTCCTTACTTTCGTGATTTTAGCATGAAATGAAAGAAGCATGACGATGTAACCATACAATACTTGGAAACCTTCCTTTCAATTTTAGATTTCAACTTGCATATGAAAGAGGCATGATATATATAATTCCCTTCATAGGAAACCAATTGAAACAAAGTAGAAGCATGAAATTCATAGGAGAATAGCAAATAGTATGATATTTAATACATCCTTTCTTATCGATTTTCAAACTCCGCTCAAATAAAAAAAATTTTTCTATCACATCTTTAAATAGCAAACTAATTGATTTCCCTTAAAAAAAAAAATTCAGCAAGCATTCCCTTTGATGAAGATAATTTCCAACAAGTTTACAAAAAATGATTCATTTCCTTAGATAAAATAAATTTCCCTTATGCCTCTGACAACAAGCTAATAGTTTTCCCTTTCATAAAAAAATAATTTTCAGCATTTATGCCTCTAGACAAGCTAATAGTTTTCCTTTTCATAAAATACTTTCAGCATGTATCATACCCATTAAAAAAAATAAATCGATTCAATTTCCCTTAGGTAAAAAAAATGATTTTAGCATGTATCATGCCCATTAAACAGCAAATCGATTTAGTTTCCCTTAGGTAAAAACGATTTCAGCCAACACATACCCATTACAACAAATCAATTCATTTTCCCTTAGGTAAAAAAAAATATTTCAGCAAGAGAAATGTGTGCAAAGCAAAGAAGTAACAAGCACAATCGAGGAAGAAAAGCAAAATGTCACAAGGATAACCCTCATCTTTCCTCTCACTCTTCTGCTTTAGTTTACACAAATCCCACAAATCCTACCAATGGGACTTATCAAATTGGATTTAAGGAAAATGGAGGGAAACAAGAAGCATGCAGCTCTATCCCTCTCAAGGCCTAACAAGGAAGAGGACTGACAAGAGGAAAGGAGGAAAAGCAAGGGAGTGAGCTCCTCGCAACCTTAATTTCAGCAAAGTGAAAGCTTATAAAAATCCAACATATCACGCGAGGAGGAGAGAGCCTCCTGCAAGGCCCAGTGGAGAGGAACAGACGGACGAAAGGAAAGGAGGAACCAAGCAAAGAGAATGAGCTCTCAACCTTAGAAGGAGAAAACAACAAGCTTGTAGCATAAATCCAATCACCTTAGTTTCATGCTATTGCAAAACAGAAAACAAATCCAACCATAAAACACAAATGGAAGAGGAAAGAATCGCATTTCCTTCAAGAGAAACCCACATAACAAAATATAACTTAAGATTGAAATGAAACAAGGGGTTTCGGTTGGAAGAGGAATTAGAAGGATCGAGTCCTCTGTTGCTCTAGGGGGGTTCTAAGTCAAGAGAGGAGCAGAGACCGCCAGGAGCTCACGAGAGGAGAAGGAACAGTGGGTGGGTTCGTGAGCAAGAAGAGGGAGAGGGAGAATCGCACTGAGAGCTTCAGAGCAGGAACGAGAGAGGATCACAGAGAGGGAAGAGCCGAATGAGAGTGAGCTTCACAAGAGAAATGTCGAATGAGAGTCAACGCCTCGCTTTGATCTTTATAATGCCTCTTCTGGGCCATTTTGGCAGTCATTTGATTGGTCGAGGTGAGCAAGAAAAGGATAGAGGGATTAAGAGATTAGCTAATTGCAAACCATTTAATAATTAAGGTATAGCCCTAATCACATAAATTTTGACGAATCATCTAATAATAAACTAATATGGGTGTCAATTTTAGGTGCGCCAACGAACGGCCGATCAATTTCGTGATCGGAGGTCGTTTGAACAAAGTCACGCCGGGAAATTAGGTCTAAATTGCGCTGCGATTAATTGAACGATGTCGCACACTTTGTCAATTGATCGCGAAGGCATCGCTTGATAGGTCTCGACGCGACGCCACGATCAATTTCAAACGGAGGTTGTTTAGACATCATCTTCGACTTTGATATGCACATAATTTATTAAAAATAATTTTAATTTTTGGATCGATCATTAATTGATTCGATATTTTCTATTTAATTAATTTTGATGCTTTCGATGCATTATGAAGTCAAATTTTCAAATTGAATAACGATTAGGGGGATGTTAAACTCTATGTCATTTATTTAAGTTTAAATGACATAGAGGTCAACAAAGAGGAGAACTAACCGGATGAGGTGATTGCGTATAAACAATCCACGCAATATTTTCTATGAAGAGTCTATAACACTAAGATTATATGAATTTATGCATAAAATAAAATCTACAAGAATAAAATATATTCATATGTATATTTATAGTTTTGTTTCAACCTCGCCATAAAATATCTTTTTTATTAACAAGATTCAAGTATAATATCGAAAACTATGATCACCATATATATATACAAGATCAATTTGAGAAATTGTCACCAAAGCTTTAAGACAGTAAACATAAAAAAAATGTCACCAACCGTACATACATGATCATTTCATGTCATATCATTGCTCTAAATCATAAAAAAAGACTACATGTCAAAATTATAAGATAAAATTAACAGCCGAACCAAATTACAATCCAACAGCAATATATAAAAGATGAAAGCAAAAAAACAACAACATAAGATAAACTAATAACAAACAGAGCTATTGAATTAGTAATTATTGTAATGCTAGTTTAGTTTGATTTGGTTCATTATTAAGGATTCTTACAGAAAAGATGCCCAAATATCATTAATCTTAAGATCACTATGACATTTACTTTCCACAATAATTACATTTGTTCCTTAAGAGAATTTCTCATTATCGACAATCACATCTCCCGGTAATCTAACTTGTTGAAAGTAGTTATAGCTTTGGATAACTAATAATATTTGAACTATCTCCAACTTGTGACATGTTTCTACTTCTAGACTCTAAAAAATCAAAAAAATAATGAAAAAATAAAGCATGCTTTAATAAATTACATCAACAAAACGCATTTCAAAAGAACGATTGGATACTATAATATTGAGAAGAAAAAAGCCATGAATCGTATAATTGAATAGTGTTAATTCATGTTTACAAATTGTAATGCTCAATCAACTCCATCTAGTAATGTATCTCAAACATTATCATATAATGTCACATTTCTCAACATTACCCTTCAATATTGTTTTCATTAAAGCTGTCCCAATAAATCAATACTATTACTTGCATAATTGCATAAAAAATACTAAGAGAAATAAAAATAACATCATAAGGCTTATAATATACACCAAGACATGCATCTACATGTCATACGAGAATGAAGCATAAGAACCAAATTATCTTTGAGATAGCTCAAACTATATGTTTTGCTATATATGTTCCTAAACTTCTTTGCATTGAGAATTAAGATTGTCATGACTATTGTCTTCCTTATAAACTAAAATACTGAATGCCTACTCATATCATTAACGATCAAATAGAGAGTAAAGGGAATGTAATTCTATGTTCATAGGTAGCAGAGAAACCCAACAGAGAGTAAAGGGATTCTTAACGGGCAAATTTAATCAAGCAAAATTCACCCACCACACCTTATGATAGCATAAATTTAGCGTAAGCCCAATAAATAGTTAGATAGCATAACATAATATCTCTTCCAGTAACCAATAAGCATAAATTTAATCAGGCAAATTCACGGCCACCTTATGATCAATACATTATACATGGATGTGCACTGAAAGTTTGAAACAAATTCAGAGTTCAACAAAGTTCGATTGAGTGAAACCAATCTTTACACTTTTGACACCCCTACACTTTACAGTAAAAAAAATATAGAATTTCACACTGTTGTCATTGAATAAATTTGATCTGGGTGAGAGAGAATGGGATTACCGAATACCAATTACCGATATACCTTATGCATAATTATCATAGACACATGGGCCATGCCGCCATGGTAAAATATGTAAATGTAGTGCGAAAAAACAGTAGTCAGTAGGTAATTCAATCAAAGTAGAAACATGAAACATCAACTTCAGGCCTTCTTCAAATGGTCAAACCCTAGCTCCATCAAAGATTCAAAATCAAACCACAAATCACAAATCACAAGAATGGCCCAGTGAAGACAATCAACAACGTCAACGACAACAAAGATAAAACCAATGTAATATATATACAACAAAGAACAAAGATAAAGCCAATTCTTGGTCTACCAAATTCACCACACAAAGCTAACATCAAACCATCAACAAATAAATAAAGAACAACAATGTGAGAGAGAGAGAGAGAGAGAGGAGTTGAGATCATGGAGATTTAGTTCTTACCTCTCAAAGAGACTTAAATTCAAAATTAGAGGTGAAGACGAACTGGCTATTCTGAGGGCAAAAAATAAAAAGATAGGAGTAGCTGCGAATAAGAAAGTCCGAAAGTGGAATGCGGAAATCAGAGATTCCATATCGTCAGAACACGGGCTGGAATACCGCCGAATGCCTTATGCGGCTATGCCCTAACTCCTCCAAATTCTCCTGGAATGAATGCGAGAGTCGAGACTCGATTCTAGAAAGTGTATGGCATCGCCATCAAACTCAAAAAGCATCAAGGAGTCTTAGACTTAATCGACTCGAGCCGACTGGCCATAGGGCCGACTGTGCTGAGAGAAAATAATCAATTTTTCGGGATAAACCGAAATTTTTTTAATTAAAATTGAACCAAAAACAATACAAACACACAATTTCAACCAAAAACCAAATAATAAACATAAAAACTGAACCAGATTAACCAAATAAATTCAGTTCAGTTCAATTTTACGATTCAGACCAACTAATGCACACCCCTACGCTCGCATTCGTTCAACCTCGCAACCGTAGGCACGATCCTGAAGGCTCTCCTCCTTAACCGCATGAAGCCTTTCTCGTGGGCTTCCGTTTTCCCTCAACTGCAATAAACCTGCAAGAGGCAGCAGCCGCAAAGAAGAGACCCTTGTTTGCCCCTCTGGCAACCCTCAGTTTGTCATCTAGAAGCTGCAAGCCCTGGCTCGATTCCATCTCCCGACCCCTCTCAACCCGTAAGCCCTCGTTCTCTCTCATTTCCCTCACTCGATCGGAAGATCCTCGCCCGATTTCCCTCAATCGCAAGCAAGCCGCAAGCGATCGACCCTCTCGTTCGCTCAAACACTCCCTCACACGATCTTCCCCGCTCTATTCTCCTCCCGTTCGCTCGTATTCCTTCGAGCTGCAAACCGAATCCCGTTTTCTCTCAACTGCGATCGAATCGCAAGAGAACTGCAAGCCTAACTCGTCAATCTCCCCCAATCCGAAAACTTCATCTCTCGATTTTCCTCCTGTTCCCTCGATTTTCCTTCAAACCGAACGCTCATTCGATCTGATTCGCCTCCCCCCTTCCCTCGTTCCGTTCGTCCTAACCGAGGGAAGGAGCACACAATTCCCCTGTACGAGCCGAGCAAATCAAGCCCCTCCATTCTCTCTCTCTCTCTCTCTCTCTCTCTCTCTCTCTCTCCTCTCATCCAAAATAAGAAATCAGATTTCAAATTGTGGATGTAGAAATGTGTGGAATTGTGGAATGCTTGTGTTCTTAGCATGCTTAAGACTGCTTCTAAGCAATACAATAAGACAAGATGGACATACAGATATAAGACATGCTGTCAAGGCCAATACAGTACATGAAGCAGTTTCAAATAGATTCATTGACATTCTACGTCGAAATGGACGAAATGAAATTGAAATTTAAAAGTTAAATGGAAATAATCTAAACTTAAATTAAATAAAAAGATATATGATAAATATAAAAATAAGTATTGAATCAAAGAGAAATAAACGGAGAGTACTTGAAGGGAAACTTTTAAAAAAAAAAATACTTTGAATGTAAGTAAATCCTCTTTCTTCCCTCAAAATCCTTAAAGGCTATGAAATATTTTCAAGAAAATAACATAAAAGGCAAAGCCCCCTCTTAGCCTTATTTATAGGAATAAAAATAATTAATATGAGACCCATCCTTATTTAAATTTAATAATTAAATGTGAAGATGGGGTTTGTTGGATAAATGTCATAAACGAAAGTTGTATGTGACAATGTTTTTTCCCTGAAAATGCAATGCTCTATGGCTCAAATTGAAGCAAAACAATAAATGTAAATTTCATCGTAAAGTGAGTTCTCTTTCTCTCAAATTCTTCAAAATTAAATAAGCTTTAACTAAAACTTGAGATACTAATACTAAACTCACAAGAGACTTAAAGTAAATTTGAAGTCTAGTTTAAATAAATACTAAATTGACGTGGAGCAAGAATTAATCCAAATCGAGTTTTTATATGAATATGGATGTGACTACGAAGCTAGCCAATAAACATAAATATGGCTAAGGCAATAAGCACTGAGATTATTATGACTTATTCCAAGTGAAATAAAAACGTTTTGAATTGAACACAATCAAGCTTGGAGAATGAAGACAAAGCGTGATAACTCGCTTACACTTTATAGCAAACTATAAAGGTTAATGGTTAATTAGCTAAGAAGAACTAATTGAACTTTGTATCTTACGTTATATTATGCATGAATATGGTTGAAAGAGAATAAGCCAAATTCAAACATGACTTTGAATTCATGTCAAACTTATAGGAATGTTGTATGAAGCTAAAAGGCTAATTTTCAAATGGGGTAGAGCCCAAATCAAACTCTAGAGTGAGGTTTACAAAGAACGCTCTCTTACATGACAATGTCTATTTTAAAATGAATTGAAGAAGGCTCTCAATGGATATGAAATTAAAGCACATAGGATTTGTTGAGTGTTATTTTCAAGTAAAAGTGAAAATCAAATAAATTCATAAGAGATTTTCACAGTAACTAAATAGCATATTAGTAAGCATGATCGAGATTTCTTACTGAATAATCGACTTATATTCAAAAGAAGCTTGAATTCAAATAAGCTCACTAGAAGTACAACACAGTTTGTACAGTTTAATATTAAATTTGAATGTTGAGTTTGCAAAGATCTAACAGGTCTTTAATGAGCATAAGCCAACTATTGAAATTTAGAAATTCTATGAATAAATAAAATGCAAGTAGAGATATAACATTTTAAGTGCAAATATAAACATAATTATATATATGTTACCCGCAATTCTGCACAAACGACAGAAGAAATGTTAAATTAAATTCTATATATAAATTATGAGCTTCTTTCAATCCAAAAAATTAATGAATTTTATTATATGATTTTCAAAATTGATTTCTTTAATTATGAAATTATCTAAACTATAAATGTCTGCAGATTTCGATATAGAAATTTAGAGTCCAAATTTTAATATCTAAAAAGACTACGCAGACTAAGTTAGAATTAAATGAAAATATAAAATTAATCTCATAATTTAGAAATAAAATAATCTGAATTATCAAATACCAGATGAGCCACTATACTCTAATGCTTAAACTTCCAGGATGTTGCGTTGTTTCCTTGGGGACTTGTGACAGACGTTAACAAAACCTAAAAACCTAATAACCTAATAATAATATTATAAGAATTATAACTCAATAAGATATCTAAAAACCTAATTCTATCATATGACAATAGATCTGATTATCTATTATTAAATTAATAGAGTCGATAGGATTTGAAATAGCAAAATAATACATCTATCCCGATGATATGTTGAATGAAAATTTCAACCTGGGATACTTACCATTAAATGAGATCGAAGTTCAAATCAAATTAATCTAAATTAATTATCAATATAAATACAAAATCTGGACAAATATAAGATAATACTAAGTGTTAAATGCTTAAATGAAAATCATCAAAAAACTTAAAGAAAATCCAACTCACCTTTCACAATTGTTTGTCTTAAAGCGATAAATTAAGAAAACTTCACAAAAGGAGCCAATGACAAATCAAATATATTTTTATATTCACTCTTAATCAATCTCATGCCAATAAGGGCGTGACCCGTATCCTTTGTATGCGTGGTTTAGCAAATAGGCTCCACATATGATGCCGCTTACCAAAGTCCTACGTGGTTTTACAATAATATCATTATATTACGATCACGATCAGATTCGATTCCTAATGGCTCTAATTGAGATGTAAATCATAGGATACACCTACTAGGACAAAAAATTCTCTGTCAACCAAGGTAAACTTAAGCTTGTCTTCTTAGACAAATACCACCCTAGGTCTACAAGGATTCTTTGGACGATGCAACCCATGACTGCTGATAAGGATCCTTCGGTCAAGTTGGGTCGACTACCTCCTCCAATTAAATAGATTAGGAATCGCGACAGCCCGGATGATGGAATCATGAGATCTAGATCGGGCACATCATCGTTCCCCCAACCTCCCGCTTCAAGTTAAAGAACGATGAATTTCATAAATTTTAAATTTTAAACTTCACATGCTGTTACTATATGCTATGCATTCAACGATCTAACGCACTTAATCGAAAGTTCTCTCTCAGAGGTAATTAACTATGCTTGTGCTATAGGAAACCTAGAACGAGATCTAAAATCCTCACAAAATGAAAACGAAATCTCTGTGTAGTGTCTTATCTACTATTACATCTGTCTTCTGAAAATTTCACTGACATCATTCCAAACTCTATTCTCAATGTGAGAGGTCGGTGGTGAATTTTCAAAGCCCATAATATTATTATTATTTTTAAATTAAAACACATCTTTTCATACATAAGAAAAATATCATATTTGTGAAATATGAAAAATTTAAGGAGTTGTTTGAGATCAATTTTTATTTTTATGTTGTTTTTGAAAACACGTTTGTTTAGAATATTTTTTTATATGATTTTATTTTTTATTTTTAAAAATAAATAATATTATTTTTAAAAATATTCAAAATATCTAAAAAATATGTTGAGTGTTTTTACAAATAATAAGTACAATCAAATAAATTTCATTTTTAAGCAAAATATAAATAAAATAAAATAAAAATACAAAATAAAATAAAAATATATGATAAAAAATAAAAAATAAAAGTGATCCCAAAATAACCCTTAAATGTTTGATATGTAAATGAATAAGAATTATGTAATAGTATTTACACAAAGATGCTATAGAAGACAGACAAGTTTCATCAAATAGCTTTATTTATACCAAAAAGCATCAGACCAAATGGGAAGCTAAACATAGTTTTTTTAAATAGAACAACAATACAAATTAGAAGCCTAAAAGGGACCCACCGTCTCTTAGCTTAGTTGATGGGCGAGCGTGACAGGAAATCTCCCGGACCGAATTCGATTCCTCTCCAGGGCGTAGGTGCCTATACCTAATAGTGGAAAAATCAAGGGAGAACCCGACACGTGTGGGTGATGAATGTGATGCTAAGCTAGATTAGTCAGACACATTCTCAACAACAAGATGGATAGGGTGTTGAGTGGATACCTATTGCAAAAAAAAATAAAATAAAATAAATAAATAAATAAATAAAAATAAAAACCTAAAAGGGTAGATCTACGTGGCCAAAGACTTAGGAGTAGGTTAGTCTCTCAAAAATAATCAGTTAACTGATATGTAGCTACATTCAAAGGCTGAATCAACCTCTCTAAAATTTATTTTTATTCTTATTCTTTACTTTTATCTTAACATATCATATCAGAGACAAAACAAAAATCAACTAATTAAAGTTAAAATTTTGATTTCCTAAAAAAGAAATAAATATTAAATAAAAAGTAGTTAAGAATAACTTATAAGAACAAAACACTTTTAATTTAATCATTATAATTGATATGACCTTGAAAATTCCTCTAATCGAAGCACGAATCTTGACGTAGAAATCAATCTCATCGTGAATCAAGACTAACCGAGATCAAACGTTTATTATCAATCGACTCTTAAACATGGAATATTTATAAAATCAAAATCAGAATCAATAAATATATCATAATTCTAATATCATTTGAGCATTCAAATACACAAAATACATCATGATTAAGGGGATCGTTTTGAGCCGTCAGATGAAGTGGAGTGCGGGTTTGCATATATTTACAGCGCCACTCTCCAATCTATAAATAACCTCATTTCTCATGAGGGGCTAACAAGAGAGAGAAGGCTCTAAAGATCCTCCAAGCATCGTCATTTGACGGTTGTCAACCAGCCGTCGGCCCGTCGGCCGTCGGTTGATCCTTTGCGTCATCAATCTGTCGGTCTCCATCATGATGACTTCTACCCGGTGATTGTTCACGCATTCTACCGGTGATTGTTCCCATGTTTACGCGTGATTGTTCACGCATTTACGCGGTAATTGTTGCATTTTCACCGGTGATTTACTCCGCATAATACCCTCGTCTAACTACTTAACTGTACGATCGTTGTCACATATTGTTCCTTTCTCATACAATTCTGTAATCCGTCGGAAGATCTTGTACTCGAAATAGATACATATTGGAAGCTTTTCTTGGGCTAGGCCAGTGGTTTCCCTCTTTTGGTTTTCGCGTAAAATTCGGTTTTCTTGTTCACTCTTTAAATACACGTATTGTCTTTGGATTTCTAGCGAAGCTAAGCGAAAACTTTTACTCTACATTAGTTTTCTAGTACATAGGTTTGGCGTCTGTGGGAATTCTCATTATATCATCTTGTATGACAACCAAGTTCCCCTACAAGATCAAAACCACCATCGAGATGTAGCATTTCAAGCTTTTAAGAAGAGCAAGCAAAGAATGAAGATTCATCAAACTTCGTTCCTTCAGATTTTGTCAGAAACTGGGGGGCAAATCTTAATCTCAAAAGATTATCCAAATCGATATTACGGATATCTAATTGATTATCGTTAGAAGCAAGTCGATATCTTGAAAAGGACAAGGTTAAGGAGCAACTTTGGCTACAACCGCAAGCGGATGTTTTAATCGACCTTTTCCATACAGTTGCGTCATCGAGCTCGACAAACAACCTAGGATGGGTCAAAATCCTTGGTAGGCTTACGACCTCTTCCATACAGGTTAACATCGCCGAGCAAAGACTCGACAAACAACCTAGGTCAAGTCTTGGTGGACTTCTACGACCTCTTCATGCTGGTTAACATCATTGACGAGCTACGACAAACAAGGATGGGTCAAAAGGTCCTTGGTGGACTTACGACCTCTTCCATACAGTTAAGCGTCAGTAACACAAACAACCTAGGATAGGTCAAAAGGTCCTTGGTGGACTTCCCACGACTCTTCCTCGCGGGTTGCGTCATCGAGCAAACATCGACAAACAACCGGATAGGTCAAAGATCTCGGATTCAATTCAACATCTTCCATACATGAGTTAACGTCATCGAGCAAAATACGACAAACGGATAGATCAAAATCCTCGGTAGTTCAATTCGATCTCTTCCATGCAGGTTAATGTCATAACCTCGACAAACAACCTCGGATGGGTCAAAACTCCTCAGCGGATTCAATATAACCTCTTCCACACAGGTTAATGTCATCGAGCAAAGATTATGACAAACAACTTAGGATAGGTCAAAAGATCCTTGGTGGACTTCTCTTCCACGTAGTTAACGTCATGGGTAACATTGACAAAACAACCCGGATGGGTCAAAATCCTCAGTGGATTCAATTCAACCTCTTCCACACAGGTTAACGTCATCGGGTAACACTCTAACAAACAATCTCGGATAGGTCAAAAATCATCACCATCATCGTCGATCATCGCCCATTCCGATGTCGGTCGCCGCAAATTCACCGTCGCCCATTCGTGCCGACCACCCCGTAGCCACCATGGCCGGTCCTCGTACTATCGCGATCGCTGCGTCGACCATCGCCGGCAATTTTCGGCATTACGTGCGTGGTCATCGCAGCTACGGATCGATCGGCTGCCGGTTGTTGTTGTTGTCGATCACGTCGGCCACCCGACATGTAGCAGTCCGCTGCACATTACCGTCGCCGGTCACCACCACCGACCATCGCCGGCAATTTTCGTCGGTCATCACCATCATCGCCGGTCATCCCCACTACACCAGTTCGCTTGCGACCACCCATGCGCTTACCACCGCTTCGCGATCGCATGCCCGACCAGCTGGCGGTCACCACCGGCGACCACTGTCGCTTACCACCGTCTGCGACCGTGGCCTCCACCAGCGGTCATCGCCAGCCGGGTCCCCGCGCCGATCATCGTAGGCAATCTTCGTCGGTTACCACCATCGTCGTCGGTCATCCCCATTTCTGGACGTCGATCGTGCCGTCACTGGTCGCCGTTATGCTTGACCCACTGCGTCGGCCAAACCGTTAATCCCGGTCACCTTCGCCGTCGCCCGGCCGACCATCGCCAATTTCTGGCATTTACCACCGCATTATCGGTCATCCCGCCGACTACGATGTCGATTACTGGTCGCCGATTCTTCGTCGAGTCGAGCCAACCACTTCGTAGCCGGTCACCGTAGGCCGGTGCGGTCTGCGACCATCGGCAGGCAATTTTTTTGGGTCACTCATCATTCGATCATCCCAGCCGGCTAACGCCGTGCTTCTGACCACCCCGTCGCGCCGCTCGCCGTCGCCGACCAATGTCGCCGTCACTGCATTACGTCTGATCACCCATCATTACTGCTCGCGATCCACCACCATTACCGTCGCCGGTCCGCCGTAAGCGACCATCGGCCCTCCGCAGCGGTGGCCGTCATCGTCGACAATCTTATTTGTCACCACCATTCGTAGGTCATCCCCTACTTCAGAGCGCCATTCTGCATTCTTGACCACTCGTTGCGCGCCGCGCTGGCCTTGCGGATCTGCCGCCGACCATCGCCGATCGTGATCCACCACCCGTTCGGGTCACCTCGCACCCATCGTCGAGCATCATCGCCCCGTCTCAGGTTATCGTCGCCAATGGCCTCCAGCGGGCGTCGGCGATATTGGCCTCTTTTGAGAAAGCGCGACCACGTATGCGCCGCGATCGCCTCAACTTCGGACGTCAAGTATAGTTGACACCTCTTAGAGGAAAAGCGTACATGGCGGCGTATATCGCGGGCGATACTCGAACACAGGCGGTCCAGCAGTTGGCCTCTTCGAGGAAAAAGCGTAGACCAAGTCGCGCGAGCCTTGATCGCCAACCGGACGGTCAAGTCTGGTTGGCCTCTTCCGAGGAAAAACTATGACACGGCGTATGTCGTGGCGATCTCCGAACCCGGTTGTCCGGCAATCTGATTGGCGCCTCTTCGAGGGAAAAGCGTAGTCTGGCACGTATGTCTGCGCGTGACCTCAAATGACATTCTCTCAAGAAGAGAAGGTGTCTTCTCCACTTGGCATAGGGAGTTTTATAGACCCACAGGCAAAAGGGTAAAAAAGTATCCAAAACTGCCCAAAATCGCCCAAAATCGTTCAACCGCTCAAAATGGGTCAAAGCGGGGTTAAACGGATGTTTTCGCCGAGCACCTGTGAAGACCTGCGCCGCCAGGAGCGCCGTGAGGTCCACTCGGCCTTCTGACCCGTCCGTAGTTCTGCGTGACCCTTCCATCCGCCATCCGGCCAGAACAGGCCAGGCCCGCGATCCAGCTGCGCCAGCATAGGCTTCGACCCATACCCGGCTCAGCCTCCGACCCGCAGCTTCGACCTCAACCAGCCAGGCCAGCGACCCGCGTTCAGCCTACCGACCGTTCTGGGTCCCTCGCGACCGTTCGGCCATTGCTCGCCAAAAGCCGTCAGGTATCCACGACTATTCCGATCCACAAAAATACAACACCTTTCTTGAAATTAGCTAGCGACCCACTAGCGATTTCTTGTAGCCCGTTCTGTAATCCAACATGAAACCTTGCCGTAGGTAAATGTCGCGTAGTCCATAACCCCAAAATCTTTGCATACGTGCCAGCATACATCCGCTCATGGTCATAATCTTATGCTCCGTGAAGATATGTTATCTTAAAATGTATGGTTAGGGCAAATTTCATTGAAGAATTTGCTATTTTTAATTATTCATATATATTTTTAGATGATTGAGATAATATCATCCAAAATAGAGGCAATATATACGAAAATTCCTCTAAGTCGAACGAATCTTGGCGTAGAAGCTCGATCGTGAATCAAGACAGAGATCAGCGTTTATTATCAATCGACTCTTAAACATGGAGTGTTTATAGTAAATCGGCGTCTTAACGGCGAATCAACAGCAGATATCATAATTCTAACATCATTTGAGCATTCAAATACACAAAATACATCATGATCAAGGGGATGGTTTTGAGTCGATGAAGTGGGTAACAAGTTTTGCATGTATTTATAGAGATGTCACTCCTCCATCTATAAATAGCTCATTTCTCATATGAGGGGCCCAAACAAGAGAGAGGAGAGCTCTAAAGATCCTCCAAGCATCGTCGCCACTCGACGGTCAACCGACGGCCGTCGCCATCGCCGTTGATGTGTCGATCTCTGTCGGCTTCCATCATGATGACTTCTGTGATTGTTCCATTTCTGCAGATTGTTCCTGCGTTTACGCCAATGATTGTTCCCCGATTTCAGTTCGCATTTTCGGTGATTGCTCATACTCATCATCATCACTCTTAGCTACAACGATCGTTGTCACATAGCCGTTGTTCCTTTCTTATATACAATTCTTTAATCCCGTTATCGGGAAGATCTTGTACTCTGAAACAGATACATATTGGAAGCTTTTACTTGCTAGCCGTGATTTTTCCTCTTTTGATTTTCCACGTAAAATTCAGGTTTTCTTGTTCACTTTAAGTACCTGGAGTGAGTGTCTTTGAATTTTCAACGAAATTTAGCAAAAAATTTTACTTCTACTGAATGATTTTCTGATAATAATTAAACATCTTAAATTATGTCCAATATTTTTTTATTCTATCAAAATAATCAATTATTAATTTTACATTGAAACTTTTTGTAGTATCCTTCTTAATACATTTAATCAATAATTCACATGAAAATCATCTTCAATTTTATTTTATTAACTCTTTTTCACAATCTTTATTGCTGAATATACACAGTTACTGCTGCAATTGAAAGCGACAAAGTCAAGTCCAATCTCCTTAATTGAACAATAAAAGAATATATGAACGATTTTCTAATCGTAGTCAATATTTGATATAAATCAAAAAATGTAGAGAGATTCTCAAGAACTTGGTTCTATTGAGCATCTATATTAAAATACTTCAACTGAATTTTTTAAGTGTAGCATCTGTGCATTTATGAAGTCTTTAGAATAAAATTTATTTGCAAGTTCATAAATATCATTAATTTTAAAGGATGATGAACTAAAAATCAATAATTCCATTCTACGTTATTTAGCTTTTGAAGTTGTATATCTAAAATAATTATGAAAATATCAATTTTATAATGTTTTACTATAATAATAACTTTTTTATGATAAGAGCATCCTTATTATTCAATTTGCTAGATATAATTCATCTAAACAATACCTTAAAATATAATAATATTATAATTTAAAAAATAAAATAAAATATTGTGTACTTTAAGTTTGAGCATACAATGATGATTGACTTCTCTTGAGCTAATTGGGCTACTAGCTTCACACATACAAGATACCATCGATAAAGGTCTTTTTATAAGCCCAACCAACGCTCTTCGTTGTGTTTACTAAAGGTGTATTTAGAACAGTTTTTTGACTGCTTTATTTTTTAAGAAAGACAACCAGAAAGCAAAACAATTTCGTTTGTCTACCAAATTTTTGGTTGCTTTTTAAAAAATTTTGTGATAAAAAAACTGTTTTGAGAACCAGAGTTGTTAGAGTGTGATGACTATCAAAAAATTATTTTTTTTGTATTTTTCAAAAAGAAAAATATTTGTAACACACACATCAATTTTATAACCAGCTTTTTAAAAAGTTACAGTTACCCCAAACAGACCCTAAAAATCTAAAACTTAAACTAGGTTGGCAACTATACCGACCAAAATTCCACCTTTGGCTATTGTATATTCCTGGACGCCAATCTCATCTCTTGGATGGACAAGAAGAAAACTATTTTCCCTAGATCCTCCAGCTGAATATAAAGCTCTCGCCCTCACAGCCATAGAAATCATCAAGCTAAAATGACTTATTGTTGAATCTAATATCCCCATTAGCACTCCCACTACATTATACTGTGATAACATTTCAACTCTAATGGGGATGTTATATTCAACAGTAAGTCATCAAAGTCATTTGTATTGCATCAAGACCAATTTCATCTATTTCTACCCACGATCAATTAGCTAACTTGTTCACAAAGCCTCTCTCAACACAATGTTCGACCCAACTCTGCTCCAAGTTAAGTCTCTCGGGCCAATCATCAACTTGTGGGAGATGATAAACAACAAAATCTGAGAATCAGAGCTGCATCTCAATCTCAAGATTGTAACAAACCACTATCACGTGTACTACTTCAATCAACACCACTCAAGGATAACAACTATATCAGAACCATTGGCTTACCACTCTTCATAACAATTATCTATCTTATATATAAAATAAATAAATAAATACATGCACGCGCATAAAACGTTTCACTAAAATCAATCTCTCTAGCTTTCTACTTAACTTTATCAAAATGCATAGAGGTATTCACCAAGCCACAACTATTATTCATTTGCACAAGTGCTTTTCTTTGGGAATGATTAGTTAGGAATGGGTGACTTTCTCCATGAACTATAAACTTAGCATTGCCATGACCTTCCTTCACAATCCAAGAATAAGAAGGTGGCACAATCCGAAATATCAATTATCACTTCTTCACCAATGGGAAATAAATAATATCCATGAAGTGAGAAACCTACCTTCAGCAATTTCTTCTTGACTATGAAATGAGGAATCTCAAATTAAACCTTTACCAAAGATTTGGCATCATAATGCTAGAGACAACATCAGCATATCGCACCTCCAATCTTCCATTCCATAATCTCTTCCATCATTTCAGAACACCCAAGAATCCAGAGTCAAATTGGGGATTCAACTTGCTTATTTCCTCCCTTTCCCCAACTCCACATCCTTGGAACATCCAAGTACAAAGGATTCAAAGTTGTGTCTATGATCATAGCCTTGAAACCCTTTGCTATGCATAGAAGAGGACCCTTTGGAATGTGCGACACATCGGAAACATGTACTAAAATAAAATAAAATAAATATGGACAATGACCTTAATGGAAGGAAAGAAAAAGGGAAGAAAGAAAATTCAATTTCAACCAATGCTTAAAGAATCTTATGTATGGGTTATAAGGAGTATGTTAAGACAGTGTTGTCGCCAAGCATTCCTTATCCTCACCTGCAGGCTATCAGGCATAGTTAGCGCTGATTGTAGACACCATTCAACTACTCATTGGTGTGCCATGGATTGGTTTTCATGGGGCACTAGCCCATATGTCCATCATTGGTGGACACAAAGACAGGTGCTGCATAAGTATACAATCAACGGTTGATATCGATAAATACAATATTTTTTATTAAAAGGGGCCTAAAACATACTCAAGCCATACAATAATAAGGCTGCAAAATAATCCATACGATACTTGCTCGCATAGCATCCCATGGGCCAAAATGGACTCAATGGTCCAAGACTAAGACCTAACCATTGAATCCCAAAATCCATCCTATGAAGCAACCCCATCATCGAGTAAGGCCTTGGCTGTGGCTTCGCCCATAAACCAACAAACCACAAGCATATAAAACCCAACACATCCAGCTATTACTGGTGCTTCTGCTCCTCTAAACAATGGTGGTTGTAAACTTTGAAACAACTTCATATGTTTATCCATCTCAATCTCATCATGTGCATTCATTTGTATTCATTTATTATGACACTATATTGATCATTTGCATCATGTTTGTGGTAGTAATGTACTATTATCCATGCTACTTTATTCAATCATAATCTCATTTTTTAATGCTTATCTGCATTTGTTCATTGTATCATGGCTTCATTAGTTGATTGAGAACTTCGTTCATTTGAAGCCTCGTGCCAATTGCACCTACAAGGTTAGTGCATTGATGAAATAGCAATTATTATGCTTTCACATGTATAATGTTATGAAAACCATGCCATTATCATACCATTCTTATGCCAACTTCAATCAACTAATGAAGCCATGTCAATTAATGAAAAGTCATGATACAATGAACAAATGCACATAAGCATAAAAAGCCATGTCAATTAAAAAGCCATGTCAATTAACCTCCATTTATGTTCTTAATGAAACATACTAACTGTTCCAATGAAACTTGAATGTAAATCTCTACTAGCACATCATACCTGTGGGCTATGTCTTTATGAGTCATAAAGTTAGTGTCTTATATTGGCCCTTTTTCGTTTTCCTTTTGTGGAAATAAGATTCCAAGTCATGTAATTATCATTTTTTTTTCCATTATATATGGCTAGAATTTGCATATCTAGCACACATTTGGTGCAACGAAATAAGATTATCTAAATCCTTACCACTCAATTTCTATGTTGACCCTTGGTTCCTTCCTCTTAAAACTGAAGCATAACTGATCCCGCCCTCGAATTCGGCGTTCGTTTCTTCAACTGCAAGCACTGGCGTCTCCCGATTTCCCTTCAAAATAAAGGAAACGACAAGCCCTCTCTCCTTCGCAAGAAGAAACCACAAGCCCCTCTCGATCGAGCGAACTCCCCTCTCTCCCGTCTGTCTCCATTTTCTCGCAGAGATGGCACAAGCCAGGGATCCTTGCTCTCCTTAACCTTCCCATTGCTCCTCCCTGACTGCTCCAAACCGAGCCGCTGGTCTCTGCGCTACAGTGCCCTCCGGCTGTTCCTCCCACTCCAGCCGGTACTGTAGCACCATTGAACCCGAGAATTCTCTCCATCGGAATCCCATCTGGCTACTGTTCCCGTCACCCCTTTTCTACCATATTTCCAATGCTAGTTGACCCGTCAATTCTTGATTCCTTGAGCGAGCAGACGATTGGAGAGATCCTTCATAGTTGGAACACCTTCGTATCCTACACCGAGAAGGTAGGAAAGGTGATCTCTGTGGGGCCTGCCGAGCTCGCCAACTCAGTGAACATTTTATACAGAAATGGCTTACGCTCCCTCTTGGAGGACCACTTCCTACAATACCTTGAGGAGACGGCAAGAGCAGTCTTGGAGTTCTAGCAGCACTTTGATAAACATTCTGCAGATTCTGGTTGATCAGCTTCAAGAAACACTTAGTTTATCTCTTGAAGAGATATGTTTAGAAAAGAATTATCAGGAAAAGTACCTTGTTATGCTCATTCATGCTTTGCAGTTATATGAGGAGACCATATCAATGGGTAAAATAAATTCCAGGCATCATGAATTCAATCTGCTTGCTAGATACCAGTTGATGATATCTTCTGTTCTTCTGACAACACTTCCATCTCACTTCCCTGAGATGAAATGAACATTGATGGGAACCATCCTGAGTGTGCAGTATCTAAGAACTACTCTTTGGTCAAGAGCATTGGAAAGGTTCTTCTTGATCTTAGAAATATTGGTTTTACAGCTTTGACTGAAGATGCCTATGCTTCATCTATCATTTAGCTTTTAAAGTTCCTCTTTCATATCCTGGAATTGATGCACCCTCTGAAGGACTTGTCAGGTGTTTGAAGACCCCATTAATGCTCAATGGGGCAGGTATGAAAACTTAAATGTAGAATGCAATACACCAATACTCAATAGATGCACTGCCAAACAGCTGAATGTGAAATATAATGCCTAATAACCAAAATTTCATTTTTTACATTAAAACTTAAATAAATTAACTTAAATTAAAATTTTAAGCTAATTTTAAAATTTAATTTGAGTAAAATTTTGAAGTAAACAAAATTATCAAAATTTGACCAACCCAAAGAATTACAATTTCTCTCAAATGAACATATATTCTCACTTAATATTTGAATTATCTTAGATTTCACGCTTGAGATAATAATTAGAAAATTTCAATCATTTTTTTAAGATTGAAATATGCAATACTGGAAATATATTCAAATGCTCGATCATGAAGTGATTGAAATTAGTTAGATATTTTGGTGATAAACATAAATTTAACATTTCAATACCTCATTTCAATCGATGTAAAAGATGATCTGATTGAATATCTAATCAAAGCACAAGAGATCCCTTTGAAATTAAGATATAGTTTTCAAATATAATTTACTCCAAGTAAATTAAAGAAAATCAAAGAATTCATAAGAGATTCTTAATGAAATTGAAGGATTGCTAATAAGCATAATCAAGGAATTCTTAAAAAATATTTGAAATATATTATTCATCTTATTAAATGCTCAAATTGGATCAAAGAGAAATTGAACAGAGATAGTAACAAGTTTGAAGATCGTCAATGGATATAAATGAGTCTATTGAAGATCCAAAGACTAGACAACTCTGAATAAAAGAAAAAAATTAAATATTATTTTCAAGAGATCTAACAAACTATTAGAATAATTTAAAACGTTTTCAACACCACCGAATCTGCAACACAAATTTAGAAGGATAGAAGACATTAACTTCAGTTCTAAATAAATCTCACATACTTCATAAGGCGTCTACTAAATTCAACTTGGATATTCTTAAAATTCATATAAATATCCAAATGAATTTAATTTGATATGTCTGTATCATAAGGTAAACTTCTAATTGAATTCAAGTGTTTCGAAATTCATATCAATTCGCTAATATCAAAAGTATATGTGAGTGTTTTAGAAACAATAAGTTCTTTGAAAAATCTATGTAAGCATTTGAATTGAACACTCAGATGGCTACACTATGAATGCTTAAACTTAGAGAATGCTACGCGGTTGCTTCCGTTTGGTCTTAGACCGTTAATAAAATCTAAAATTCAATTATTATTATAAAAATTTTAACTTATTGAAATATCAGAGAAGCTTATTCTGTCATATAATAGTAGATCTGATCATCTATTATTAAACTAATAGAGTCGACAGGATCTGAAACAATAAATTAAATGGTCAAGCAATCAATAAACCCCAATAATGGCTGTGTTGAATGAAGATTTCAACCGGAGAGGACACTTATCATAAAAATGTGCTTATAAGCTCAAATTGAATTAATCAAAATCAAGTGTCAACTCAAATATAAAATTTAATATATCATTAAACTATTAACGGTTAAATAAAATTCAATATTTAAAAACTTAAAGTAAAATTTAACTCAATCCACATTCCGTAATAGTTTGTTGATGGTGACAAATTAAGAAAGCTCTAACTCACAAATGAGTCAAAGTCAAATCAAGTGTTCTACTATGTTCACTCTCAATTAATCTTATATTAGCGACTTGTTCCTGACCGCCAGAATGAAGAGTTCCACATATATAATGCATTATACCAAAATCCGATCGGTGATTGCCACCAAATGAATTATTATATTACATCACGATTCGGATGCTCCCCAATGACTTTTCTTTGAGTTGTGAATCATAGGGTATACTTGATAGAGCAAAAATCCTCATAAGGTAGACTTAAGTTTGTCTCCTGACAAACACCACCTCGCCTACAAAGATTTCTTATATAACCCATGTTCTTAGACAAGGATCCTTCGGTCGATTGGTCATTATCTCCGACTAAATAGTGAGACTATACCCGGATGACAAACTTGAGATCTAGATCGGGCACGTCATCATTCCCCCAACCATCCATTTTAACTTAAAAATGATGAATTTCATAAATTCTAAATTTCAAAACTCCACATACTGCTACTATACGCTATGCATTCAACATTTAACTAACACTAGCTTAATCAAAAGTTCTCTCTCACAGAGGGATAATTAACTATGTGCTGCTAAAGAACTGAACCATAACTAAAATCCTTACCAAAGGAGAGTGAAATCTCTAGGTAGTGTCTTATATACTAATCTATCTGCATTCTGAAAATTACACTGACACATAAATTATACTCTCTTAATGTAAGAGGTCGGTGGCGAATTTTCAGAGCCCATATTCTAGCATCTACATCAATCTATATATTGATAATTCCATTTTAGTTATTTATGATATTAATGTAGAAATGAAAAAGCTTTTAGAACTAGAAAAGGACTAAGGAGAGATGAGGAATTTGGAGGAATAGGCTACTAAATTTTATTTCTCACATTTCTTGTTTGATACAAACTCAAGGATACCACATCTATTTATACTAGTAGCCACTGCATAGGATTGTGACAACACATTTTGATATAATGGCTATAAATAGATCTCAAATTCTCTATTACAAATTACAATTAATATATATTCTAGATTCTTCTGCTAGACCACTCTAGAATACAACTCTAGCCTATTCCTAAGGATCACTCTAGAATAGAGTAATCTAGAAAATGGCCTCATCTCCTAAAGTCCAAATAATTAATGGGCAAAAATCAAGTTTAATATTCAATAATTAAATGGTTTGATGTTATGTTGGCATTTAACTAGCAAAGTACCAATCATGCAGGGATTACAGATAAAGTTATATTTCAAACCATGGTTAAAACAGGATGTGCTTTAGCCGCACTATTCCTTCATGGCTGCAAGCAAAAGCAGGTTCAAACATGGCAGCTTAAAGCTTTAGTTTCCATGTGACTTCATCAATAGAAAACTTGTTAATTTAATAACTTCAAAGGTTAATGTAGAATACTAATTCAACCAAATATTTTGGATTACTGAAAGTGTACAATGAGAATAACCTAATGATTACAACTGTTATAACATCATCATGCAAAAGTTTCATGAACAAATCTAACGAATATAAACAATCATTGGTTTCCTTAGACGATTTCATTGTTATCTCCCCTTTACCATTCAATATTATTAACTAAATCATCTTAGTTACAGCAAATTTCCATACTATGGAAGTTCGCGAGACATTAAGATCGTCTAATCTGGAACATAAAAAAATTCATAAACTCTATAAATTTGTCAAAAACAATGCTAGGACAGAACATTTTGTGGCATCAAAATCTTTTGAGCTTGTTCAGGTCCTTTATGCTATAGCATCATGATTAATTGCTAGTAGCTTAAATCAGTTAGGGTAATTATAACATCACAGAGAAGTAAACAGAAGAAGCCGGATCACCTCCCGTAATGCAACAATCTAGAATCCTCCATTCCTTCAAGATGACTAAGAAGGTGGAGACTTTCCTCCTTTCTTCATTCGAAATGGATTGATATTTGATTTACAGGACACCGACATCATTCAACTGTTGCTTTCCACTTCATTTCCCTCCGACGCTCATTGCTTTCGGAATTTTTCCCTGAACCAGCGCGGCAGGAACCCTAAAAAACAGAATGTATACTAGTGTATTGAGCAGCTACAATACTAGCTAGGGTATCAGTTAGGGTGTGCGTTTGATTGATTTAGATGAATTGAATGATAAATTTTTAAAATTAATTAATTTTAAATTCTTAAAAATATTTAATCAGATCATCAAATAAAATATAAAATCAAATAAATCGAATAATAATTTAATTCGATTATTTTGATTTAATTTTGGATAAATCAAATTATTATATTTAAAATTATTTCATAATATTTTTAATAAAATAATAATAGTTTACATTTATAATTCTTACTATAAACCTATAATATATAAATTAATAATACCGTATATCATATAACTACTTTGATTTATTTGATTTCATCCAAAATTTTATTAAACAAATCGATCCAAAAATCAAAAATCAAAGTTATCATTAATTAAAACCAAAATCCAAATTACTAAATTCAAAATCGAACCAAATTACTCAAAAAATTTGGTTCAATTTGATTTCCGATTACAATCAAATAATGCACATCCTAGTATCAGTGACTTAAATCATTAGAATTGGATACTTAAAATATACAATAACATCAAGAATAAGCTTTTACCTTATTATATGAAGTCCACTATGTCAATACTTCTTCACTATTTTATTTTATAAATATTATTCTTATTTAATTCTAATAGCTTAAAATCATTTTTTTATATATCTTAATTAATATAAAATAAAAAACGTATTCATAATTAATTTTTTTATGTATATTAGAGTGTGATCCCATACCTAAAATATATTTTTTTATATATATTATAAAATTGACTTGTGTTTCTTCCAATATAAAATCTTAGCAATTCATTTTTTATTTTATTTGATGATTTTAATTACAACCATATAATATTTATCTGTTATTTAATAGATGCATTTTGCTATTAATATTTATTGCTTTGAAATCCACAGCATTTGAAACTCTGGCGTTTAAAAGTTTGGGCTATTATTTTTTATCAATGAATATAAATGAATCTTTAATCTCACATTTAATGTAAATTTTAAATTCATTTATTAATATTGGACTGGCCACTGCTTAACCTCATTCAAACGAAGTTCATTTATTTATTTATTAATTACTTTAAAATTCACGAATTTTCATGCTCCATATAGTAAAATGTATTAACAAATATTCATTTTCACCTATAATGATTTAAAAAATAAATGTCAAAATCATTATATTGTGTAATTCCCTACACTGGCACTTATTTGAATTAAAATTATTGATTTCTTTTATCAATATTAAAAAAGTACTTATTTTTTTAATATTATTTAATCAATATTGTTGAAAATCACCTAGAGTGAAAGTTTACCTTTGTCGATTATTAAAGACAATATAATTAAAGAGCAAAAGACATAATTTTAATGGAAACATAAAAAAGAGGAAAACCAGTGTATGCTTCCACTAGATCTGTAGAGTACAAAGTCTGTGGGTACAATGATATTTGAACGGTGGGGTTGATGGCCGATGGATGATCTTTTGTGATCTTTGAGGATCTTCAAGCTGAGCTCTCTCTTCCTCCTCACCGCTTTCCTTCTTCCTGCTCGACTCTTCCTTTCTTCTTGCTTTGCTTGACTCTTCCTCTTCTTCCTTATGGACTCTTCCTCTTCTTCTTCCTTGCTGCTCTTCCTTTTCTTTCTTCTTATATTGACTCTTCCTCTTCTTTACTTGTTCTCTTTCTTCACTGAGCCTCCTCTTCTTCTTCACTCACTTCACTTGGCCTCCTTCATGTGAGGAATTTATTTATAGACGGGAGGAGAATTCTTGTAAATTCATGTAAGGCTATTCCTCGATCACGCGGATGATTCCTTGATCATTTGATGTATTTTGAGCATTTGGATGCCCAAATAAAGTCGAATTATGAGATCTTAGGCTCATTAGATCCGCTAGACGCCGATTTAACTATAAACACCCTATATTTGAGATGTTTTGGGATTTAATTGATGTAAAGATTATGATATTTTAATTGCTTGATCTCGATCGGTTTTGACTCAAAATCATATAGCTTTCGACATCAAGATTTGTGCTTTGACTAGTGGTATTTTGAGAGCCATATCAAATATTAATAGTTGTAAATAATATTAACATATAAAGATTTTTTTTCCTTCTCCAATTTTTGTAAATTATATTTTAACAATATTACTTATTGCGGAAAAAAACCATACTATAGAATTTGGTAATGTATTTAGTGAGATAAATAGATTTCATGGATTGGCATTCATTTCATAAATATATGAAAAAAATTTTAATTTAATTATTATTCTCAAAATTGTACAAATATGTAAAATTTTAGCATCAAAATTATTATATTTCATTATAAAAAGTTATGTATATATAAAATTAACAAAAAAAATTTAAATTCGAATGTATAAGATAATATATTTAAAAAAAAGTTTAATCTCTCAATTAATTAAGCATATTTAATTTTTATAGCTGCTTTTATTCTTTATTCATATATTTTTTTACAATTAATTTAATATGTTGGATTTATTTCTAGTTAATCATAAAATGCAAAAAAATTAGTGGTATGATATTGTGGGTGGATATTTTTATTTATTTATATTCTACCATTAAATAAAAATATATTTAATATTTGTGTTCTTTTATTTTTTAATATAAAAATTAAATTATATATTTAAATTTATCATTTCTTCTATCATTTTTATATTGAAAAAAAATATGAGAAATAAGAAGAATACTTCACATTAAATGAGACTCAATTGCAAGAATGAATGAGCAAATATATACAAAATAAATGTTAAAATGTAAATAGAAAGCAACAATAATAATATGCAAACATATATTTAATTCCTGATATGTAATCGAAGGAGATTTTGCATGTAGAAAGTTTTCTAGACGTGTGATATTTTTTCTGTAATTTGAAATTGATACATCCTCAGAAAATTAATCTGATCAAGCACGAATCTCAAGCATTTTTAAATGCTTCATCTAATCACCGATTTCAGCAAGCCCTACAAATAAACTGACCGCCTCGATGAGACGAACATAGAACATCGGCACCGATCCAGCTCAATCGACTCGATCAAGCTATCGGGCATGAAAATGGATCCCGATTCCAAATGGTCACCAAAATCGACATATTTATAGTCGATCGGCGTCAAGACGAATCCAACGAATCCAAGATCACCCAATTCGACATCATTAAGGCACCCGGATCATCAAAATACACCATCGGTGGGATCGACTGCCGTCCATGGGAGTGGTTGGAGTTTTCCACGAATTTACAAGGCCCGCCACTCCCAAAAATCTATAAATAGAGCCTCATTCTCACCTTAGACTGAATCGATTGGAAGACCGAGAGCTCGAGAACCACCGGACGACGACCATCTATCATCACCGCCACCACCGCAGTTCAAGATCGAGCTCGCCTTAGAGATCGCCTGAGGACTAGAAAAGACCGTTGCCACTCTTTTCTCCCCAAGATCAAGAGGTTGCTCAGAAGATCCGCTCTCGCTTTTGGGAAACTTCTCCTTGGGTTGGAGTTGATATTGTATTTTTCTACACTCTAATATTGCCTGTAAACACCTTCTTCTCAACTAACGAAGCAAGGACTGTATCTTTGAACACATAGTGAAAGTTCTACAGATGGGCAAGGCCCCGTGATTTTTTCCCTTAACGGGTTTTCCACGTATAACCCGTGTTCATATCCCCGCTTGTGTTTGGATAATTTTGGGCTACGAATTTAAGATCTCGATCTACCGAATAAAATTCTCTAAAGACGCAGGCTGTGGGAACAACAGTTCCCCATTGCTATATCTCCACTATGGTTGGTAACGGGGTTTTTTCCAACGCTCCTCATTCTCGGGATCAAGACGCCAAGTCTCCAACACTTCTACATAATAGACTGTCCCGGTGAGGGTCCGTCAGGCCCCTCTTTGGAAGATCGCGTTCAAAGGATGGAGGATTCCCAGAACGAAATTCTTCGACTCAGAGGACCAACAAAACGCGTCCACTGGAAGAGCAGTTTCCGCACGGCCCCTCAAAGATAATCCAGATTTTCTTCCTGAGAATGATTACCCGGGAATGCCGGATCAACAAGTAGAGAACCCCTTGGCACCACATCCAGATGCTGAACTTCTGGATACCGCCAGTTCTACTCACCCCACACGAATGGCTCAGCCTCGTATCGGTGAAACTCCACGTCACCTTATACGCGATGAACTACGACGACTCGGGAAAGAGTTCGCAAACAATGAATGATCCATTCTCCGCCGCTTCTTCCAAAACTTCGTCCGGGCCGAGATCATCTCCCACCATTCCGACGAGCTTCCAAAGATGGACCCTTACGATGGCACAACCGATCCAGAGAGCATATCGATCACTCGATCGATCATGCACATTCAAAAATGACTTTGTCTTGTGTCGTATTCCGCGACTCTCAAAGGAGCTCATTGGTTCTATTCACTCGCTGGGGTCCGTCCGATCATTTGGAGAGCCGATTTTTGTAGAGCCTTCTGGCGAACAAGAGAATCATCGTGATTCATCACATCTCTCCGAATCCATGGAGAGTCCTCAAAGAATACTTCCAGAGGTTCTCCTCGGCCCGACAGATACCGTGAGTAGATCCGTAACTTTGAGGGTGCTTCTGAGGACTCCTAGATACTTATTCATCATTAATGCGGAGACACCATTCCTATGCTAACTGGTCCACCGAATAGAGGCACAAATCTCCGGACGCTATCGCTCATCGGCACAGAACCACCAAGCAGAGCGGAAGAAGGTTCCCAAAGATGATGTTCAAACATCTCTAAAAAGAAGAGAAAGAACCTCCCCCAAAACCTCCTCGACCTCGGGATGACTCACGAGAGGAAATACTCGCCAACGTCGTGCGCGAACATCCTACTTGTTGTCGGAAAGATGGTGTCAAGTGGCGCGACCTTTAAAACACAGGTGGAAATCAAGAGAAATTACGCCACTTTCACGCCGGTAGGGGCACACCGAAGAGTGCCACCGAAGGAGGAGATTGAAGACTATCGTCGGGGTATCTAGGCGTTTATACAAAACCAACCTTCGTCAAATAAATCTTTGGGGCAACCATTCGGAAGGAAGCCATGGCGGTGGAGAATAGAAATAATTGCGAGGGCGGTGTTATCAGCCAAATATTCATTGCCTTCAGAGCGAGAAGAAGTCTCGGGTTGACCATTCTATCACCTTTGATGATTTAGATCTAGAGGGCTTAGCATCCCACATCAAGATCCCCTTGTCATCGGTCACGGTGGGTGTGCTTCAATATTAAAGGATATTGATCGACAATGGGAGTTGGTTGATGTTCTTTTTTACTCCACTTTCCTAGCATGGGTATAGAAAGAGAAGCTTCAACCAGCGCGGTCCTTTGTATGGATTTGATAATCGTATTAGTGGAAGGGACAATCGGTCTTCCGTAACTCTTGGGAATTTCCCGACCGCATAACCCACTTGATATTTATTGTAGTCACGAGTCGCGTCTGCAATATTTGGGAGACCTCTCCATATATTCGGTAGCGATCACGTCACATTGCCTCACCTCAGATGAAATTCCCAACACCGGTGGCATCGGTAAGTGGGAATCAACGAGATAACACAAGCGTCTATATCAAGCAAGCCCGACCATTTACGTCGGTAACCCTCAACATCGAGAACCCTTCACGAGATGAGGATGCCTCACGAAAGGGCTTCTCCAGGTTGAAGATGTAATTTGTCTTCCTATCTCGAAGTTGATCCATCGCGAAGGTGAAGGTGGGATCGTTCTTTGCTCGATCAATCGAATCGTAGATTTTACGCATAAAATCAAGATATCTTTGCACGGCGCTCGATATTACGGGCATTGACGGGAAGTCATTACGCACTCCCTCAAAGTTGACTCAACCTACAAGCGGTGATATAGAAGAAAAGAACCGCCGAGCGATTGCGGTCATAGAACAAGAAATCAAACTTACGGAAGTCAAATTCATTCGAAGTCTACTACCCACGGTTGGCTAACGTAGTGTTAGTCGAAGGCCAACGGTTCCTGGAGAATGTGCATCGACTACTGACCTTAATCGTGCATGCCCAAAAGATAGCTTCCCCCTTCCATTATCGACCAACTAGTTGATGCGACATCGGATCAGATCGCGAGCTTCATGGATGCTCTACAATCAAATCGGGATGAACAAAGCAGATGAGGAAGCAACATCCTTCCAAGCGGATAAGGGACTATCTTTGCTATCGGTCATGCATTGGACTAAAAATCTTTGGAGCAACATATCAGCCTTATGAATAAGATCTTCAAGGATCTTATAGGCACAATATGGAGGTGTATGTTGATGATATCTTTGGTGAAAGAGCTTGGAAATATCACGACATATTTCGATGCATGATGCTTTGACATTCTTGACACTAGATGCACTCAACCCAAGCAAGTGCATTTTGGAGTTTCTCACGGGAAATTCTAGGCTTCATGGTCACTCGGCGGGATAGAGGCCAACCAGAAGATAAAAGCACTCAAGGACATGTCACCTCAAGAGCGATCAAGGAAGTCCAACGTTTGGTGGAAGGATTGCGACTTTATCACGATTCTTGGCCCTTCGGAGATAAGTATCTACCATTCTTCAAAATCTTAAGGGTGCGAGGAAATGGATTCCGATTAGACGGATGAATGTCGCTTTTGAGCAACCGAGTCTATTTAGCTTCCCCTCTATTATCAAAGCCTATCCAAGGAGAAGGCGTACATCTATCTTCTTTGTTTCTCATGCCGTAAGCTCGTCGTCTGGCGAGGAGAATTCAACGACCATTTATTATGTCGAAAATTCTTTCGATCTGGGGCGCTATCCACTAGCGGATAAGGCGGCGTTATTGTGCATTACACGAAAATTGCGGCGTACTTTGGGCCCACACCATCTACACTCATCTTCCATTAACTATTACGCAAAAGCGATGTATCGGAAGGTTGATGAAGTGGTCGGTCGAGCTTGGAGAGTTTGACATCCATTTTCTTCCGTCGATATAAAGTCACAAGTGCTCGTGACCGTTGTAGAATGTACCATCCCATCACCACACAGATCATTCACTCCATGACAAATCAATGGACATTATATGTTGATGGAGCTTCAGGTCGGGAGCGAGAATTTTGCTTATCTCCCAGTAAAATAACTTTAGAGTGCAGACTTGACTAAAGTTCCGACCACCAATAATGTCGAGTCTGAGGCCCTAAAGCGGGACTAAGGCCTCATTATTGTGAGGTCGAACCATCTACACGGACTCACGACTTGTGGCCTCTAAGTTGAAGGAGACTTCGATGCAGTCATCGCGACTTGCTCGGTCACCGTCTTTTGGCAAAGTCACTTCTTGCCAGAATCGAGACCATCGGATAACTCATATTCTAAGGGAGGCGAGAACCGCGGCGGTGCCCTCTCCAAGTTAGCCACAACAACGGCGGAGATCTTTTGAGAAAATACATAGAGGACATCCACTTTCCCGGTATTGAGGCCTTGGGTGATACAATCTCGAGGACCAAAGAATCTTCATGGATTGACCATGTCCTTTCTTCAAAGCGGGGCCTTGCCAGAGACCCGATGCTTCCGTCTCAGGCGTGAGCAACACGAACTTCACCATGTCGTGTGGCGAACTCTACAAGCGGTCCTTCTTGGGGCCCTTAAAGTGTCTACCACCTTGAGGACTCAATCACGAGGTTCATTCGAGAATTTGTGGTGAACATTTGGGAGGAAAAGCCCTGCCCTCAAAATCATGAGGCAAGATTTTCTTGGCCTACAATGAAGAATTGGTTTGTAAAGAAGTGTAAAGTGTATACGTTCAATCTCACCATCGTAGAACTCACCACAATCAGGCAGTGGCCCTTTGCTCAATGGGGATCGATATAATGGGACCCTTTCCCATTGCCAGCAATTCATAATCTTGGCGTTGATTACTTCATGAAGTGGGTGGAAGGCAGCGTGGCCAAAATCACCAAACAAATGCCAAGCAATTTGCGGAAAAATATTATTTGTCGTTTTGCATTCCAAAATCATCAGATAATGGGGCCAGTTCACGGAAAGACATTCACATCTTTACGCGGATATCAGTTAATCCCACAGTATCCCATCCACGCAAATGGGCGGAGAGAAGTCACCAATGGGACAATACTAAAGAGCTAAAGACCACGGTGAACCAGAGGCAATGGGCGAAGAACTATCCAATGTTCTTTGGGCTTACCGCTACATCAAGGACCCCTACTGGAGAAATGCCGTACAATCGTGTTTGGGCGAGGCATTATTCCGGTCGACATGGGGTCCGAGCCACAGAACCCATAACTTTGATCGAACGGCGATAAGCGATTCCATCGGATCTCCTGCGAGACCGCGACATGTCGACACTCAGATGGCTTCTATCGGCAAAGGATTGCTCGAGGTTTCAAGCGAAGGGTAAAGCCACGACCAATATCTGGGGACCTGTCACCAGTCTCTTCAGGAAAAGGCCCAGACAAACTCTCACACCGGTTTGGGAAGGCGCATGTGGTGGTGTCTAAAATCAAGCACACGCGTTCAAGCTTAAGGATAGTATGGGAAGACTCTCCCATTGCACTGCTACAAACCTCAGTACTACCGGTGATGTATCGACTTTTTTATTCTAGTGAATCAAAAACATTATCATCGTGTATGTTTGTATTGCAATTGTTGTTATCAATTTATCGATACCGTTTGTCATTATTGTCCAACCTTGGCATCAAGGTGTTTGGATTTATGTTTCTATATGTTAAAGTTCTCATACTTATGACTTTTTCTTGCTTATGCTTGCATTTTAAAACACCCGACTCGAGAATCCTATTGTTGTATCTCATTCGAGGTAAGATCGATCCCGAATTGATCGATCTTCTCTGAGTTAACATCTCAGTGCTCGATAAACAACCTTGGATAAGTTGGCAATCTCATACGCCTACAACTTTCTCCAGTTAACATCGAGTGCGCTCACGACAGATAGGTCAAAAATCCTGGATTCAATTGAGATCTTCATCTGAGTTAACATAGTAGCGCTCGATAAACAACCTTGGATAAGTTTAAATCCTCTATATCGCACAACTTTCTCCATAGTTAACATCGAGTAGCGCTCGATACACAACCTAGGATAGATCGAGGTCCATGGACTTTCCACTCTTCCATACGAGTTAACATCGGGTAACACCACGACAAAACTCGATAGTCAAAATCCTCGCCGGATTCAATTCGAGATCTTCCTATAGTGCTAACATCGCCGAGTAACGCCTGATAAACAACCTTGATAAGTTGGCAATCCTAGACGCCTACAACTTTCTCCATAACAAAGTTAACATCATCGTAAACGCCCGATACACAACCTAGATAGATCGAGAGGTTCAGAGAACCTCTATAAATATATTCCGCAAGTTTGTCATCAAGTAACGCCTGTAATGATCTTAGAATAGATCGAATTACCCTAAAGGGATTCCCGATGATCTCTTCTACGAATCTTTATCATCGAAAGTACGCTTTGACACACAACTCCTAAATATTCACAAACAATTTTGTGGATTATTACTTCTCGCAGAACATACAAGTACAATCAACCAAAAAATAATATACAACACTAAAAAAGCTGCAACATAAAGGAACTACAACTACACGCCTTTGATGGTCTCATCGAGATGATGAAGAACTATCGAAGTCATCCTCGCTGCCGCTAAGGGTCTGGGAAGTAGTAGAGAAAGGACCTCAACACTGCCTCCTCCATGATACCAAGCGTCCCTTCAAGAAACCTCGGATGAAGCCTTCATCAACACACTGCCGCTCCAAAGCCTTCACCTCTACATCATACACGTGGTCTCTGGCCTCCTGAACGTGATCCTCAGATGATACACTGTCGCCGAAGTTCTTGAAGTCCTCCACTCAGGATCCGCTCCGCTTCTACCCGAGGCAGCCTCTTTCTCTGAAGGCGAGCGTAACTCTTGCTTGTTTGCCTCAAGACGTGAAACCTTCTCGTAAAAGATCTTCGATCCTCATGAGCAACCAACCTCTGCTCTAGCCTCCACTAATTCATCCCGAGTCCGCCAACTTCGACAAAAAAGAAAGAGAAGTCGCTGAGTCGCCAACTCGGTCCGCACTCATCAAGTTGATTCTCCAACACGGACATCTCTTTTACTTTCTCCACATACCGCTTCTTATATTCACCATGGAGAAACTTGACCTTCAGAACTCAATTCCAGCCATTCAAGACAATGTTCATTTTGAAGTCAAGTTCTTGCTTCAAGATCCAAATAAGAAAATTACGTTAAACACCGTGAAATGGGAAATAAAAGATAATGAACGAAGAAGGATTGTTACCGCTTCTTCAAAGACGACGGCAGAATGATTCAACACGCCCTGAATGAAGATCCTTGGGGACGACCATCAAGGGCCGACTCTTTTCTATCGATATCACCATCACCTCTTCGCTCCTTTTCCTCTTCTCTATTGGAGACGGGTCCTTCTGCTGGGAAGAAGCCAGAGGACGCTGGGAGATCTCCTTTGTTGGGCTTTCAACGAATTGCATAAGACCGGGATGAATAGAAAGCTCGAACAAAGATTCCTCCCACAAATCTGATATATCAATCTCAAATCAAGATCTTCAATATTCGAATTTCGCCGTAGGATATCTTCATCACCAACTCAGGGGAATGGGTAAATCCTTTTCCCCATTTTTCAAGACCCAGTCATTCTTCACAAAAGAATCGCTTGCCCAATTCTTGGGAGAATCCTTCGTCCGAGGTCAAGTAGCCGACTCGCAAGTGATACGACCATGTGCATATAGTAAACTTGCACATCCGCGAGGTAATCAGAATAGTCATGCCGGCCTACCACACGCCATGGGCGCCAAGCCTCTGTTTGCACGGATGGATCGTAACCTCGAAATCTCGCACTCGCGCATACCTACACGCATTTCGCCGCAATGCCTTCCCGAAGTTATAATATTGTTCTATGAAGATTTGTTCTCTCAAAATGCGCATTGATGGACTCTCAAATTTCATTGAAGAATTTGCTATTTTCAAGTATTTGACATATATATTTTGGATGACCGAGATAATGTCACCCAAAAATAGCAACGATACATCCTCGAAAATTAACGATCAAGCACGAATCTCAAGGCATTTTCAAATGCTTGATCTAATCACCATTTCAGCAGCTACAATAAGACCGCCTCGATGAGACGAACATAGCAACATCAAGCATACCGATCCGATCGAATCGACTCGATCAAGCTATCGGGCATGAAAATGGATCGATTTGCCAAATAGTCATCAAAGCATATATTTATAGTCGCGGCCGTCAAGACGAATCCAACGAATCTAAGATCACCCAATTGACATCATTAAGGCACGGATCATCAAAATACACCGTCATCGAGGGGATCGTGAGGGTCAGATGGGAGTGGTTGGAGTTTTCCAAATTTACAAGGCCACTCCCAAAATCTATAGAGCCTCATTCTCACCTGAGAGGACCAAATTGGAAGACAGAGCTCGAGAACCACCGACCTTGACGCCGACATCTATCACTACCGGACACCACCAAGAGTGCGAAGATCGAGCTCCCCTTAGGAGATCGCCTGTGAGGATTAGAAAAGACCGCTTGCCGCTTTTCTCCCGAAGATCAAGAGGTTGCTTCCGAAGATCCGTTCGCCGCTTTTGGGAAACTTCTCCTTGGGTTGGAGTTGACCGATATTGTATTTTTTCTACACCTAATATTGTTTCCTCAGAACACCTTCTTCTCAACTAACGAGAAGCAAGGACAGTATCTTTTGAACACATAGTGAAAGTTCTGGTGGGCAAGGCCAAGTGATTTTTTCCCTTAACGGGTTTTCCGCGTATATAACACGTGTTCATATCCCTTGTGTGTTGGATAATTTTTGAATCTGACGAAGATCTCGCATCTAGAATAAAATTCTCTAACCGCATAGCAAATCATATTTACACATTTTAAAATTTTGAAATATTTAATATTTTTAGAGGACAACTTATATTATGTCACATTGATATTTTCTTATGATATGAAAAAGATATTAAGACCACATCTTGTATGTCTTCGAGTGCAGGATTACTACACAATATGAGTAGTCATATGTCATGTTTGATGCTTTGCTTTGATGGAGAGTTACAGGTTATGAATGATTTTACCCCTACTTATATTGGTGTACGTAACCATCCAATTCAAATTTCTCAATCATTAACACTTTCACAGTTAAAACAAAAAAAATTTATGTTTGTTACATCACAATAGTTCAACTCATACAGTCAATTTAGTTTGTCGACTTCGTGTTAGTGGTGATTTTACTGCAATGCATGTTGATGATGAATGAAGCATGCAAATTTATGTTATTAGAAGCCATTAAACACACGTGGTTGTATCTATGTGGAAATTGAAGTCCTTTCAACAAATGATCATAGTGAAGTTAATAATCCAAAAGCCCTATAGAATTTATGATACAATTACCCCAAATTCACAAGTAACTTTATTATAATTATGTTAAATATATTCTTCACCAATAAAAAACTATCAAACATATTTTAGTTTAATCTTTTTCACTCCACAGGTTTAACTCATTTTCAATTGATATGTGTTGACCTCACTTTTGGAGTAAGAATTAATATTTCTCATCTTAGACATAGGAACCATCTAGACACTTGGATTTTCTTAGTATTAAGACAATTCTAATAATTAAGAAAACACTAAACTTAAGCTTAGAGACTTAGAGAATATGACCTTAAGCTTAGGATGTACCTCAGGAAAAATAAGTTCTACCTATCCTATGGCCTAAATCAAGATTCATGCCTATTCACTCATCCAAATCTAAACTCATGTAAATGAAACACAACCAACCTCAAGCCTATTCAATTAATTTCACTTTAATTTATTTTCTAATCCAAGCTCCATGCCAAATTGACTTAGGCTTTGGCCCGAGTGAACCCCAATCACAATCTCATAACTCACTTCAAACCCATTCAAGCAAACCAAATCCAATTTAATTTTGTCAATCACCCCAATTATTCATTAGATCATTTCAAGCAATGCAAATACTTGCAATTAAGCCAATTAAACCAAAGAAAAGTGACCAACCCAAGTTAACCCATTTGACCTAAAGGGTTCAAATGAGCCAAAACCTAACTGAGCCCAAATCAATTGTAATCAATGCCACTAATCAACTCTAAATCCATCGTGGAACCCCTCTCAACACTTAATTGACACCAACTCAACCCAATTGACTCACTTGACCTAATGAGACCTAAATGACCTATTGAACTCACCCAAACTATTGGTTTGACCCAGTTTGGTCAAATTAGTCAAGTTTGAACCCATTTGACCCATATGGGTTAAATTGAGTCAAACCCAATCAAGCTTGGCATGACTCATTCTTGGGTCACCATGGGCCTACCCAAGTCGGCCCAACCCATGGTGAACCTAATTTGGGTCAAACCAGTTGAGCTAAGCCTTCCAAATGGGACAAAATTCTCATTTGGATGAGTTTTCCAACTCCCCACCCCATGACAGCCACCTTTGGCCTTTCTTGGACAAGAGGACCACTGACCCAACCTAACCCAAGGCTGTTGGATTCAGCCTTTAGCCATGAGAGGGTGAGTTCACCCATGAAAACCCATTGGTCCACCTAAGGAAGGCGCACTCCTCAACCACCAGCTCCCACCTGCCTCCATCCACTAGCTGGCATTTGCTAAAGGCTGAACCAATCTCAACCATTGGTTCAGTTGGCGAGGAGAGTATACTCCTCCCCATGGATTCAAACTCATCACACACCTTCCCAAGAGCATTTTGCACAATCACATACCCTTTCCCGAGCTCTTCAAGCACTCCATCATCGACGATATCAACCCACGATCGAACCCGAGAGCTCCGTCTGTCTAAGCTTCCAAAATCTCCACCAAATCTAAATTAACTCTTCCCACATATTCACCTCACTCAGGCGAACTAAAATGGATCATTTTCCAAGCGATTCAAGCTCTAGAAAATGTCCCTAGACCAACTCTGGCGAGCTTTGCGGTGGTGTTTGGTCCACAAAGAAATCGTCGAGGAGGTAGCTCGTGATCTTCTCAACAGAGCTTCATATCTTCAAGACGAAGCTAGCTCTATTGATGGACTATTGGTCTATAGCTCTAGCAAGGTAAAAATTCAATAACTATAGTTTCCCCACTAGGTGTTGGTCTTTTTTGAAGTGAATTGTGATTTCATGTGATTTCCACCATATGAACCTCTTAGATTTCTTCGCTGATCATTTTGGAGTCAATTTCACCATCAAATGAGCTTCGGTGAGCTCGGATCGAGCGATGAAAGGTGAACGGTGCCCGTCTTCTAGCGTTCATGTTACGACGAATCATCGGTTGTCCGTTCCCTGTGATTAGAAGGGACGACCGAGATTAATCACACTAGAAATTCTAATTTGATCCCTTTGAAATCACAGGATTAATCTCGACCGTCCGATCTTGGATTGAATTTTAAATCGCATTACCTTTGAACATAAGATAGTTTAAATAACTAATACCGAAGCGTCACATAGAAAGTGTTGTCGCGTTAGCGTCCGTGTAGTACCAACTGTTTAAAAGGATAATTAGGCTTTAAAAATATAATTAAATGGCCAGAACTTTAAAAAAGCATAACTAATTATAAAAAAATTTTAAAAAATATAATAAACCCATTTTGCAAAGGTTTGACAAATGAAAATTAAAAAATAAAATAAAATCCATGATTTATGTATAGTGAATAATGCTTAATTAAGGTTTGATGCTTAGATTAATTATCTTAATTAAGGCTTAATTACTTGACTAATTAATTCTAATTTTAGTGAGATGATTATATGGGGATGTCCTCTGTCTGCCATAATTTTTCTGGAATTATTGGCCATATATTTTAGAGAATTTAAAATTTCAATCTTAATTACCCTCATTAATTAATTTAATATTTATTAAAATTATTAAATATTAAAAATTAAAATAATTCATGATAATTAATCACTATAAATAGTGGAAATAGTGAGGAAAAATAATTACAAGCTCTTTCCTAATTAACACATATAATAATTAGAGATTAATTATAAAAATTAATGATAAGATAGAAATCAAACTAAATTAGTGATTGGTTTAGATAATTGAAATATAATTCATTAGTTTCTTTCTATGTGTTTAATAACATTAAGTTGTTAAAGAAATTATGGTTTAACTCATAAGTATGGGGAAAATCATAAGAGTACTTAAATTAGATTCTTTCATTCTTTAATCGAATTAACTCTTAAGCATGAGTCTAATTGCATTAGATCCTTTTACGTGCATTGCAAATTTTACTTTCCTAAAATCATATCATTGAGGCCTTATTATCAAGTAGTTAATTAAATTAAAGAAGCTTAGGGAAGGGTAATCAAATCAATGTGCTTAATGGTTTAAACCTAATCAAGTCATAAAAATCTATTTAATTACTTTCCTTAAATAAATTAAATCACCAACATGAGATGGGGTAATTACTAAGTATCATTTCTCCTCTTTAGATCTTAATGATTCAAACACCAAAATCAAATTTCAAAAGAATTTTAGTTAGTCTTAAGAAATATTTATTTGACTTGATTATCTTTAGAACTTAATGTAATTGAATATGTTATGTGGCAATGTTTAATTACCTCTTTTCAAGCATCATAAAAGTGCATTCCATTTGTCTCATATATTCATATTTTTAAAAGAATCAAAATACCATGATTACATCTAAGTTGCATGTGTTGGATAAATATTATTGTATAGTGTGCTAAATTATTGTTGGTTACAAATGTTCAATAAAATTTACATTTACTTATAATTTAAACATGGTAAAAGATTATTCTATTTTCATAATTCATGTGTATGTTTACATATGTTTGGAGTTAGCAAGTATATAGTATTGACATCCTAGGAACACGAGGCTTTAAGTAGCCCCAAGAAGGTTTTAGATAATCTCACTTCCTGGTTTAAAAATGACATGTACTTACTTAATTTCATTCAAGTGTATGCATGTGCTAGAATTTGGGATAGAACTTTATTTTACATGAATAAAGGATTTGTTTTATATAATATTTGCATTATTTTTCATTCCCATGCTTATGTATATGTTTACATGTATTTAAGTTAGTAAAAATATAATCTGGACATCCCGGGAATACGAGGCTGTAAGTATCCCCAATGAGGTCTTAGATAATCTCACTTTCTTGGTTATATATATATATATATATATATATATATATATGCTTAACTAAGAGATGGAATCTATCTTTTCTACTAAGATACATGCATTAACAATCATTTAAGTGTGTCAAAATACAAACATATATATTGCATGTATAAATATGTTTATTAAATCAAATACATGAACGATAAAAATGAAGAAATGTGTATGCTATTGATGATGGAAAGAAATGGTTGAATGTTATCCATATAATGGTAATTCAGTTTTATTAATCCTGAGATGCCTTTCATGTTTGAATAAGATCCCTTAAGGCTAACCCAAAATTATGTTTAAAAAAAATTAAATAAATGATTCACTAAAGAAATCAAAGTAATAATAATATACCCTTAGAAAATAACTTATGATAGGAATGAAGGGGGTCAACCTCCCCTTTCTTCTCTTCATAATAATTAGATAATCAAGTAGGCATCAAATGAAATAAAAAATATAAATTAAAATTAATCAATTTATTCAAATATTTGAAGCAAAACCTCCCTGTGGTGTTTATTTTCAGATTCTTTGTGCGTGCATATGTGAGGGGACACCACGCAGATCTGAGGATGTACTTATTGAGGTGATCGGGTACGACATCAAAGAATAGTGTGCTATCTCAAAAGATAGAAATCACTACCCTACGATGGACCTAATCACCTAATAAGGACTCCTAAAGTATGATGAGTCTTCAAATATACTAGAGATTTTTTCTCTACTTTATATGAAAAAGTAAAGCAAGATTTATTTAAACTGGCTTCGTTAAGTTCCCTATAGAGGAAAGCCTCCATAGTTAATTACATTTTAAGGAAAGTGAATCACTTAAAAATACTCTTGATTAAAGTAGGCGATTGTTGTCTCCAAAGAATTCTAAGATTGGACTATCAATAAATTGGTTGTGTTTTAGAAAATCAAATGGGATGGATCAAAAGGAGAGAGTTATTATTGACGCTAAAGAAGATAACTAGGTAGTGTTCATGATACTAGGAAGCTTACTGAACACTCCAATCTATCTTATGGTTGGGCTTTATATTTAAAGTTGAGGAGATTTATTTATTTGAGTTAAAATTTTATTAAAAATTTAAAACTTATAATTCCACAATACAAGATTGTGGAAATGCCTAATATGTGAGAATTTATGCTTGTAGCTCAAAAAAAAAACAACAACATCAGATCCTAAATCTAAGGAGCATTGGCGAGGACCAAAGCATGACCTAAATCTAATGTGAAAGTGGGTATATTGTTTACCTTCACAAGAGAGAGTAAACCACCCAACTACTGGACTTATTACCGCTTGAAGTCACAGCTAGCTAACTCCTCCCACACTTTAAATCTATGTAGGCAAGTCATATGCTTTTGCAAGATGGTCAGGTTATTATTATTTAGAAAAGAAATTAAGTCCTTAAACTAACTCCTTAAGAGACTAGAGCATGAGGGGTATGAATAATGATTTAATATAATGCAAATTTTTATTAAATTTTATTTAATTTTGGACTCTTTATTTTGACACAGGCTATAGGATTTTATATGCCTAAATGCATGAGAAGTTGATTATGGGCCAAATCAAAAGATAAAGAGGTGTTCTTTATCATTGGCTCTTAAAGGTTAAGCCCATTCTATTTCACAAAGATGGAAGCCCTCTCTTAACAAGAGTGAAACAAGATGATTATGTATGATATTAAATATACAACATCCAACTAAGGGGTGGCTAAATATTTTATTATTTTGATTTAATACCTAGGCTTTTATGTGAGATTATGAGTTATTTTAAAAGTTTAGTTATTTTTATCCTAGGAGCCTAATCGCATCTCGGCCATACAACAATCACCAATCATAAACAAACTATGAAAAGCCATGCTTTTTCTAATGCACAAGCTAAATAAAATACCAAACAGTTTTATAAAGCTATCACAAAAGAATAAAAGGTTGATACGGTTGAGTGTCACTGTACAACCCAAAAATAAATATGGGTAACCAAGCTCCACTCTTATACAACCCGGATTATGAAAGAATAATTATAATTAAGAATAATGATGAATGTTATGGGAGTTTTCATTCTTCATTCTTCATTATTCATTTCTTCATCCTCTATTTCTTCATTTCATTTGCTCCATTCCTTTCTTCCTTTTGGCTTGATTTGGATATGCTTCCTCCAAAGGCATCACATGGTACATAAGACTTAGTCTTGTAACCAATGCTCATCCTAATCTCCCATAACACTCATCCTAATCCTAATGCAAAATTACATAAAAAAAAGTAAATCTAGCAACACCTGCAAAATAAATGTTAGTTAAACACACCATACAACCCAAGTAGTTATATGAATAATTTGAATTTAGCACCCTATACATTTGAGTGCTGACTTAGATGGTGACGCATGGTAACTCATGGACCGTTGATCACAGATCATGACCCGCATTAAACTTAACTTTGAGGGATTAATTAGAGGCTCTAAATGTGATTATATCAGGGTCGTCCATCCTAATCACACGAGATGGATGATCCATGATCTATCTCCTCCCGAGCGTCGAACAATGGCTACTGTCCATCAATCGTCACTCGATCCGAGCTCACTCGAGCTTGATTAGAGATGAAAATGATCCCACACCTTCAGGGAAGAACAACAAGAAGATCTAACAAGGGAAATCGCATGACATGAAATTTTTTCACAAAAGACTAACCTATTTTCATTCAAAGATCAGTTTTAATGGCATACCTCATGAGTGATGGATGGTTAATGATTGAGGAAGCTTCATTTGGTAGAAAAAGCTTTGTTGAGCCACAAATTGATTTTGGTGTAGTTTTAAGACCAAAGCACTAGACATAGTGGTAGATTGAACTCAGGCCATCGAGCTTGAAAAATGATTCATTCTCACTCGATTGGCTCTAAGGAAGGTGTGTGTAAAGTTAATTGTACTTTTGTGAAGGTTTAAGCAAATGGGTATCGAAGGTGGCCTCCCATGTTTCAGTTTTGCATAAAATCGAGAATGAGGATTTTAGGGAGCTTGAAAAAGCTTGGAAATTTTTCTAGGAACTCTTTTCTTGCTAGGGTTGAATCCTGTAAGTTGATGAGGTGAGTATACTCATTCATGGATGGATGGTCACAACTTATTTGGCTTCTCCTTGATCAATTGGCCACATCAGAGGTTAATAGAGGTCCTTGGGTGCATGATGTGGCTCGATTTGGTTGATGTGGAGGTGGTGCCAATAGTGGGTGTTGGCTGTTTGGAAAGCTCATGGGGATGGGAGGTGATTTCACCTCCCCATGGATCATGGCCCAACCACCTTTGGGTATACCATGGTCCTAGGTTCTATGGACATGAAAGGGTGCTAAGTGGCTAGGGGGAGAAAATGAGCCAATGAGCATGTGTCTTATCTCATGAGATGCCCTAAATCCAAGGGCAAAATATTCATTTGGTTATGGGTTTGGTTTGGGCAGATTTGGGATGGGTCAAAAGTGGGTTAGCCTAAATTTCAAGTTATTTAGAGTTTATTTGATTTGATTTGGCTTGATTTGACCTATTTATATCAAATTAGGTTAGGTTGGGTCAAGTTGACCAATTGGTCAAATTGTATCAAACCAACAGTTTGGTCAAGCTCACATGACCAATTGGAGTGTATTGGTGTCATTAGTTTGATTCAATTTGCTTTGAATTTAGTCATGGCTCATTTGGATTCATATAGGTTAAATGGGTCAAGTTGACCAATTTGACCAAATTGGGTTAGGTTAGGTGTTGAGTTAAGTTCGATTGGCTAATTAAAAATGATTGTAGGCTTTGATTTGATTTAATTTAGAATTAATTTATATTTTGGCTAATTTGATCCTTTAGGTCAATTTGGGCTAGGTTGGGTCAAGTTGACAAATTGATCAACTTGGGCTTAATTATGGCTTTGGTCAAGTTCAATATGTGATTTGGAATGAACTTGCGCTATTAGTTGCAATCAATTTGGATCAAATCATGATTTGACCCATTTTAGCATTTTAGGCCAATTTGGGTCAACTTGGGTCAAATGGCCAATTAGGCTTGGTTTGGCTCAAGTTAAAGTTTGGTCATATTCAATCATTGATTATGAGTGGGTTTGAATCAATGATTTTAATCAATTTGGCATATGGTTGATTTTGGCTACTTTGGATTTCATTTAGGCTAAATGTTGACTTGGTCAACGAGCTAGGTTGACTTGGTTTGACCCAATTCAAGATAATTGATTAACCTAGGATGATTGTTGATCATGTTGTGAGGTTTGGATGGGCTTAGTTCAATCCAATTTGGGTTGTATTAGAACTTGGCTCGAAGAGATCCTTTAGGCCACTTTGGATCAAGTGAGCCTAATGGGTTAATTGGCTTGATCATGGCTTGATTCAAGTTTAGTTGAACTCACACATGAGCCTAGGATTGAAATATAAATCCAATTGTAAGTGATTTGGATCCATATGGATTTTGGTTCATATGAAAATTTCAATAAAAAATGGCTAACTTGGGTTTAATTTGGGTTAGCTTGGATTTGGCTTGATAATGGTGGTTTATATTTACATTTAGGAATGATGGAATCATGAAGAAATCTATGAGTTTTGAATTGATTTGGGTCTCATTTAGCCAAGTTCAAGAATTTGGCTAAAAGGTCTAAAATTGGGAGTTTGATTTGATTTGGGTTTCAATCATTTGGAGTTTGGAATTAATTTATGATTTTGAATTTGATTTGAGATTGAATTTGATAATTGAGAAAATTAATTGGATTAGGGTTGATTTGAATTTAGTTAAGGCTAAGTCTATAAGATAAAATAAAGGGTTTAGAAAGGGATTTGGAGTTTGAATTTAATCATGAGTTTCAATCATTTGATTGTTGGATTTGGAATTTGAATTTGAATTTAAGGCTTGATTTGAAAGAAGGAAGCAATGATTGGGTTTAGGCTATAAGGTAGGCAAGTCTTCCTAAACCCCTAAGGCATACCCTATTCCTATGGCTAAACCATCTAAATCTTTAGGCTTAGGTTAAGTGTTCACCTAATCACTAGAAGTGTCTTAAGACTAAGGAACTCTTAGTGTCTATAAGAGTCCTAGATCTATGATAAGGAAGTTGAGAGCTCACTATAAAAGTGAGGTCAACAATGGGCGCCCAATAGGTGTGGTGTGTAAAGACACCGCATGTATAGTGGGAGATGATCGTGTCCAAGGATCACAAACACTAATAAAAATGATCTATCCATAAACCCAATGTGTAGAAGAAATCAAGATCTTAGTGCAATGCAACTCAACATGGCATAAGAGAGGAAGAAATGATCTATTGAGGGATCAAGTATATGAACCTTTCACTAGGAAAGCAGGTTTGGATTATCCACTGGGGATAAAGGATATGAGTTTGAGTTGGTTCGATATGATTTGAAGAAAAAAGATCCGCTGGGGATGAGTGCGTGAACCTTTCACTAGGGAAGCATGTTCAAGTTATCCATTAAGGATAGAGGTTTGATTTGATTTACACCTCACTGAGGGGAAATTTGATTTAATTAATTGATGGGGCATCCACTGAGGATGAGAATTTGATTTGATTTATTGATTTATGATTTGGTACTTTATTAGGGAGAGGATATGATTTGGTTTTAAGGGCACATCTGCTGGAGATATGGGCTCGAATCTATCGGGGATAAAGTGGATGAACCTTCCACTAGGGAAGCAGGTTCAGATTATCCATGGGGTTGATAAGAATTTGGTTTTGAGCATGCACCTACTGAGATGTGAGCTTGGATCCGCTGGGGATATGATAGATTTAATTTGTGCTCCATTAGAGGGAGGATGGTGGATTTGATGAAATGGACCCTATCATTGTGTGATGGATCTATTAAGAAGGGGCTAATATCAGCCTAGACCTGTCTTAAATTTACAAATCCAAAGGGATAATCTATCCGCAGTAGGATAGAACTAACCAACCTAAGAGTTGCCTTTATGTGTTCAACGGCTGTGCAAAAGGGAAGGCATAGTAGACTTACATCTCCAAAAGCAAGGGATAACTACTGGGGTGATATGTTGGATGCAACAATTCAAACCCTACCTTGGGCGACTACTGAATGAATGTCGTTGGGGACTTGTATAAGCTCGAAAGTAGTCAAGATAATATCATTTGATTAATTTATATTTATTTTAATTTCATTTGCTTTAATTTGATGGATCCACTAAGAAGGGGATATTCACTGAATGTCTTAGATTTACAAATCAAAGGGATAGCCTACAGGGTGGGGTAAGAACCAACCAAGAGGGTGCCTTTCGGTGTGCAATGGTCAAGTCAAGAAGAAAGCGTGGGAACTCACATCCTCCTACATAAGGAACCACTGGGGTGATCGGTTGCTTTTGCAATAAATCAGACAACTTTAAAGCGGACTAAGGGAGTCTTGACCGGGGACTTATCTCAACTCAAAGTAGTGGGCGTTCTATAGGAGATTTGCTAGCATTTTCCTAAAGATAGGATGCATGCTTAGGAAAGGGGTCATTAGGGCTTGAATTCCTAATCCACAAGCGAAGATATATTTTGTTTATTTGTTATCATGGACCGTATTAGTTTGCAAGGGACCATACCGAGAAGGAGCTCATATCTGCTTAGTCCTATCTCAAACTTACGGATCAAGGGAGAATTTGCATATTAGCAAGATAAATTCTCAATCAGGTGGCTACTAGAAAGGGGCTGTCAATCTAAAGTAACAGTAGTGTCTATGGGGTCAGAACATGATCCAAATAGAGTGCCCACAAGAGAGTGCTTGCTAGGGGCGTTATCAAAACCCTATAAAAGAAAGCTGTAGTATTTGGTGGCCAACTCAAGGAGAGAAAGCGGGACTCATATCGCCAAGTGATGTATCCACCAGTGGGTCACACATGGCGATAACCAACCAACCTAAGGTGCCTTCGGTTATGTCGATCAGAAGAAGGCGTGTAGACTTACATCTTCTAAAGTAAATTAATGGGATAGTCTATTGACTCGGCAGGGGCTGTCACCTAGGGTGACTACTAAGCGAGGAGTCCTGTGTGAAGACTAAACCCAAGCTTAAAGTAGTCAGAAGAAAAGGAGCCATTAGAGAACTTATCTTAAACCTCAAATATACTCAACCTAGTCATTGCATGATGGCTAGTCCAAGAAGAAATCATGTAGGCTTACATCATCTTAAACAAAGTTAACATGGGGTAGCTTATTGGCTCTGGCGGTAAGACTACCAACCGACAGGCTCATGGTTTGTAATAGTCAAGTCAGAAAGAAAGTGCGGGGACTCACATCCGCCATACAAGTGACCACTAGGATGACACACTAACATGATAGCATATCGGCCCAGCCTAGAGCAGCTAATGAGTGAGTGTCATGGGGGGCTTGCTCCCACATCAAAATAGCTCGAGATAAAAGATATGTGTTCATTTGTGTTGTGAAAGGGAGAATAGGATGCTGCTTGGGTTCTCTTACACCCACCCTAAACACGTAGAAGAATGGATGAAATGGCACCACAGGGGCAATTGTGACTCCACCAAGAAAGGATGTTGCTTGGGTTCTCTTACACTTAACATAGTTATACTAGTCAAAATAAGATGTATCTTGGGTTCTCTTACATCTAACCTAGTAGCACTGGAGGATCATTTGTACTTTATGTTTGTATTATAAAGGGATAGGATGCCGCTCAAGTTTTCTTATACCTACCTTAAACATGTCGTGGCAGATTCGCAGATGAAAGATATTTCTAACACATAAGAGATGAAATTTGATATGAAAAGAAGTTTTATTGATGGATATTTTCAAACAAGATTTATGGATATTATTTATTTATGTAGAGCCCATTGATTGGAAGCATCGGGCACTTTCCCTTATAATTTATAAATTGATGAGATCTTCTTTGGTAGGCCTTGTCTATGGCAAAAGGGCATTCCCAAGTGGGTTCAAACTTGCCTCTCATCTTTTGACGGGCAACAATTAGTCTCCTTAGAACTAAAATAAGCTCTCCTACTTGAAAAGCTCTAAGAAGGACCAGCTTATTGTGAGCTTGAATCATTTTGGCTTTGTATAACTTCGAGATTGCATGCTGAGATGTCTCTCCTCCAAACCTTTGAGCTCTTCCAACAGCTTGGCATTACGCTCTATTGTGATCTTACCACCTATCTAGTGATGGGAGTTGGACTAATGATAATGGCTTGGACATACACTAAGAGAAAGGGGTAGATTGAGTTGGAGTTTTTTGTGTGGTAGGCCCACAAGGCTTCAACTAATTGCTCATGCCACTTGTCTCTTGTTATCGAGTGTCTTCTTATTTGAATGTGAGTTTTGTTGAATGCTTCTGCTAGCCATTTTCCCTCGGGTAATAGATGGTAGAATATCTCCAATCTATGATGTGTCTTCGAGAAAAGCTATTGATTTTAGTGCTCTTGAATGTAGTACCATTATCGAATATAATTCATCAAGATACCCTGAACTTATATACAATATGGTTCCTAAAAAACTGGAGCACATGCTGAACTATGACTTCTCTGAGTGGGATTGCCTCTGCCCACTTGAAAAAGTAGTCGATGGCAGCTAGAATGAACTGGTGACCCTTGAAAGGAGGAGGACCAACAGGTAGAATGAACCAGTACCCCAACACTCAAATGGCCATTATGCCAATGTAGGATGTAGAATGTTGGGTGGTTGATGTAGGACCACACCGTGTACTTGACATTGGTGGTATCTCCTAGCTACGCCTATGCAGTTTGTGATCATCGACAGATAGTAGTATCCTAGTCTTTTGATCTTGGCTTTCATCTTTAGACCAGATTGATGCGCTCCGCATAAACCTGAGTGTACCTCGGTCATGATCCTATGGGCTTCGTGTTTGTCCAGACAACATAATCACATATGATTGAAAGACTGTTGGTATAAGGTGCCATCCATGAGAGTATAGGAAAGGATTCTCTACTTCACCTGATATGTTAGTGATTTCTCATGAGGTAGTTTGTTAGTATGTAGATAATCCATGAATGGTTGCCTCCAATCTGACTCCTCATTCTTTTTGGCAATGGCAGCCTCCCCTTCAATAGAGAATCTCTCGATGAGTTCAGCTTCAACAAGGGATAAGACTTGTGTATTTTGGACCCTTATTGGAATGGACTCATCTGCAACTCTTTAGCAAGCTTGGCTAATGCATTTGCTACTGTGCTCTTTCCTCAAAGAATCTTATAGATGATAACCTCTGGGATTTGGGTCAATAACTCAATAGTGTACTTATGGTAATGATAGAGCTTAGGCTTTAGAACTTTGTAGGACTCAGCAATTTGGTTGATGATGAGCTGAGAATCTCCGAAGATGTTGATACTTTAGATGTATAGTATAATTACTAACTCCAGACTGACAATCAGAGCCTCATATTCGGCTTCATTATTGGTACATGGGTTGGAAAGGTGATATGAGAATCTCATCACATCGGCAGAGTTAGAGAACTCCCCTACCCCTTTCTGGAAGAGTAGATCATGGTTCTTCTCCTTTTTGAAAGAAAGCCGCACCATCAAAATACATCTTCTAGCGGTGACTGCTAGTGTCCTCTAAGTTCATGATTTATTCATCGGAGAGGTCATCACTAAGTGGGAAATTATTATGAAGTGGGTGTGCTGCTAAGAAATTCGCTAGTGCCTGTCCTTTCACCACATGGAGGGGTATGAATGTGATGTTAAATTATGATAAAATCATGGACCAATGCGCCAACCATCAGGACAGCATCAGATGTGTCATGAGATATTGCAGTGGATTGATCTTGGAGATCAGATTCACCTTATGAGAAAGCATATAGTGTCGTAGCTTCTTGGATGCAAAGATTAAAGCTAGATAGTGCTTTTCAATAGGTGTGTAGTTTGTCTCAGCAGGAATTAGATGATGACTGAGATAGTAGAGAGCATTTTTTTCCTTCATCATTGGTTTAAGCCAACAAAGCGCCAAGGTATTCATCTAATGCAGTGGTATATAGTATCAATGGCTTGCCTATGATAAGGGCTGCTAGAACGGGCAGCATCATCAGGTAGTGCTTGATGTCTTCAAAATTATACTGGCACTTGTCATCCCACTTGAACTTGGCATCTTTTTTGACAAGTACTGAGAATGGTTGGAATCTTCCTGATAGATTGGATATGAAGCATCTTAGATATGCCAACCATGCTTGGAATGATCTGAGTTGAGTTAGACTATTAGGGGGTAGCATTTCTAAGATAGTATTGATCTTCTTTGGATCAATCTCTATTCCCTAGTGTCAGACAATAAACCCAATGAATTTCCTTGAAATAACTTCGAATGCACACTTTAGGAGATTCATTTTGAGGTTAAATTATCTTAACCATTCGAAAACTACTCTCAAGTCAAAAAGATGGTCTTTTTTTCTTTGCTTTTAACTACTAGATCATCAACATAGCATTCAACTTGATGATGAATGAGTTCATTGAAGATCAGTCATGGCTGGTATGTAGCAGCATTTTTAAGGCGAAAGGCATGATCTTATAACAATAGATTCGTCGGGGTTCAAAAAATTGTTTCTTTCATCTCGAGGCCATCTTAATTTGGTTATAGCGGATGACCCATCCATAAAGGAGAATACTACTTGAGATGAGGCGATGTCCATCATTAATTCTGGTATAGGAAGTAGAAATTCATCCCTAGGACATGCCTTATTTAGATCTCTAAAATTGATGCATATGTGAATTTGGCCTTTTTTTTCTTAAGTATGACAACACTGGCTAACTAGGTAGGATATTTTTCTTCTCTGATAAAGCTAGCATCGATCAATTTCTTGATTTTGGAAGTGACCTGCAGTTCAATGTCTAATCACATGCATCTAGGAGCTTGCCTGATAGGGTTAACATTAGGTTCTATTGTTAGTTTGTGGACTACTACATTAGAAGATAAACTAGACATTTCTTCATAACTCCATGTAGCTTCTTAAACTAACTAAGTCATTGGTTTCTTCTTCATGTGGGGCATAAATTGTCTTCAATTCTAAGTTGATTTCTTTAAGTTCATCGATGGTTGATCATCTCTTCTTCAAACTTTTGGTGCCTCTTTGACTGTAAGCTCATTTGGGATCATTTGAAGTTTCTAAACATACCTTATTATAAGAGTTAGCATGATTTGAGAAGAGTTTATCAGACCCCAAATGAGTGGTGATGACTAGGCAATGGTTGTCATCATTGACTGGACCCACTATATCAAATCCTAGTCCTGGTCTTGATTGAAAATATCAGCTTTGGTTGTTCCATAACCTTTCAAAGTAATCTAACCTGTGTTTAAACTAAGTATGTGAGATTAATCCATTCTTTGTTAAGTTAAGAACAAAAGACAAATACTAATTAAAAGGAAATTGTATTAAATCTTTATATGAATCATCCGTAAGTTTCACATTGGCTTCTTGACTTGAGGATGATGCTCCCAACAAAAATCTCTTTGGCTTGACATCCATGAATGAGTTGGGGGCCTCTTTAGCTACTAAACCTTCAACATTTTGGAAAGAAAGTAAGGTTAGAGCTAAGGTTTTCAACTATTATTTGACTATTCTATATAATAGTGATTCAGATACATTCATACTTTGCTTGGAGGCCTGGTCTTCATCGATGTCAGGCTCAAATGTCACCTCCAAAGGGACCTATTGAGAGGGGTTGGCGTGCTAACCACATTAGACTCATCCTCTGAATTATATTCTAAGTCTATGTGGATAGCGAGGGTATTCCTGTGAGTCAGAATATAGCTCCTATTGGATGGCCAATAGGGAGGAGGTCACCTCTAGAACTGTCTCTATATCTGCCTCTTCCTCTACCTACATTGAGTCATCCTACCCATGTGTTCATATGGAGGAACAAACTGTGGGTGGAATCTAACTTTAGGCTCTACTTCTTCCTTAGTGTCTAATTCTCGCTCACTTATATTTTCATTTTCATTTACTTTTTTCTTTTCTTTTTCTTTTTCTTTTTCTTTTAGTTTTTCTTCCTTTTCTTATATTTCTTCTTCTTTTATTTTTGAACTTTCACCAAGCTCATGAGAATAGACTTTTTGATTTGGGGGAAGATACTAGGCTGCATTCTCATATATCTCGATCTCTCTAATTGAGAATGACTTCAAGTCTCCTTTAACACAATACTCCATTCTACCTCTTCATAATTTGATGCACTGATGTAAAGAAGATGAAACCATGTTGTTTCCATGTATCCAAGACCTACCGAGCAAAGTAGTGAAAGATGTATCTGAATTGATTATGTAAAATTTGGCCTATGTCTTTGAATCATTTATCTCCAATGGCAACACTATAGAGCCTAAATCCCTCTCACCTTGCTCATTGAATCCTTTCAACATCATCTGATCTCCTCGAAGTTTGAAGATTCCAATCCTCAAGTAGGCAAGGGTCTTTAGACTTATAATATTCACTGATGCACCTGGATCAACTAACACCCTGAGTCTAATCGCATGTCATCTGTAGAGGGGACGGTTGTGCTCGGTTGTCTCCAAAAGAAGGTCTTCATCGGTGAATGTAACTCCATGGGCTTCTCTTGAAAAACATGCCTCCTCTCCAATAGCGGTCAATGAGCTAAGCATATTTTTGGATCAAGAAGGGCTTTGATCAATGACTCCCTCATCTCTTTGGATAAGACAAGGGCATCTTATATGCTTAGTTTAGTTGGAAACTTTTTTAGGTGAGCGAGGACATTATAGTCAACTTTGGGCTGGTCCTCCATAAGCATATCCATAGGTGGAGCATCTTGTGGAGGGGCTTCTTGATCACTAGAATCAATGACTTGTTTACCCTTATTCTGAAGTGCTACCCTAGGAGATAGAACTTTGCCACTATGGAGGTTGACTTCAATGACTTCGTGAGATGGTTTAGTGAAAATTCTACACTCATCGGTTCACCTACAACTCTCCTATAGATCATCGAGTTAGATGACTCCAAATCAATCTCAATGGGTGAACCCAAATGATTAGAATGAAAATCCATTTCTAAATCGGGAATGATTGAACTAGAGTTATTATTGGAGAGAGTTTTGAAAGGAATAAAATCTAGATCAGTGACAAGATGTAAGTGAAACTTGATTTCTTTTGGGTGGAACATGATGAAATCTAATAAGTGGGGTGAGGGTTTGGCACCTGATATAATGCTTCTTGGAAAAGAGGAGTGGAGGAAGAAGTAGTAGCTGCAATGGTGGATGGAGTCTTTGGACTTGGGCGGTGGTTGCACTATGCTATCTCGCAAGTGGAGGTGTGCTACGGGCTTCTATCTCTTTCAAGTTATCCATAGTAACTTGCAAACCTTCATTAGAGTTGAAGTTTTTGCCGGCACTATAAGGGTAACTTTGATCTTAGATGATTTTCTTGGAGGTTTGGGATAGGAGATATCCCAACCTTCCTATCTTAAAAGATCATGTATCTCAAAAGATTATCCTAACAAAATTAGAGGGTTGTTCTAGTAGATATTTCTTAGGAATGATAATGGCACCCGACTTGTAGCTATGCTTAAGCTAGTCCTTAAAAATAAAGAAATCTTCTAAGGCATGTCCTACCATGCGGTGGTAGGGGCAATAGTTTGGATCGTGACTCTTGCTCACTTCCTCCCACCTCTAGGCTATAGTAACTAGAAATCAAGCTTCTTTAAGAGATTCTTATAGTTTTGACTATCTCCCTCTTGAATGAATATGATTTATTCAATTTATCGACAAGAGTAGGTAAAGATAGCTACACGGTGGTGGGTAAATCTTCTTTGATGATGATGAAGATACCTGAGGATCGGGGAGGCGGGGTGGAGGCTTTGTGGCGAGGTGGCGATATGGGAGGCGAGGTGGTAGCAAGGAGGTGGTAGAGAAGGCTGCTCGAGGCTTATCATTTGACCCTAAGGCTTTTGCTTATCAATTTTGTGCTACGGCTTCTTCTCCCTTCTATGATTTGGGCTTGGCTGACTAATCTTGGAAAGGTAACTGTTTGACCTCCTTGTAGAATAGCCTTGTTGATTAATTTCTTAAATGTCTTAATGGTAAACCCTTTAAGCATGAAGCGTGACCATGAATATTCTTGAGTAGAATTTTAATGGCATGATGTTGGAATATGGTTCATTTATACTTAAATTTGTCATCTAAGAATGTAATCAACAAAACTCATCGTTGTTGTTTATATAAGACCACCCATAGTTACCCCTTGAGCTCCAACAAATCTCTTAATAAGTTGCTCAACAAATATCATCAGAACCATTGGTAGTTGACATACCAAATCAAATGATGCTATCAAACTCTTGACAAAGAAGCATAATAAGAGTGCATTGCGCCTGCATTACATAACCAAAATGATATGTCTTTGACTCAAAAATTTTGAAGGACGGGGGTGCAAAACCCTTAGGATATTGGACAACATCAAATTTCTCTGAGTATGGTCTACCCTTTGGAACATATGAACCACCTCAGGCTTGTGCCAATGCATCCTTCACTTATTCCTCCACCAACTGCTTGATATCCTTTTCTTGCATGGAGGTGTTGTCCACTACATTTCTATGCAAGCTATCACTATCCTGATCCATTAGAGAAGTGCTCTTGGGTTGATCTAGGATATGGGCTAACTCGATGATCTATCTCTATGGTATATCTGTGGGCGGGCGATTGAGGTGTATGGAGGCTGCTATCAATTTCTCTTGTCCATCTTGATCATCATCCTTTTTTATTCAGCTCTTTGATGGAGGTGTTGAATGGATGGCGTCATCTTCCTCAACCACAATACCTTCATGACTATGCTGATCTCTTTGAAGGGAGCTATTAGTGTCGACCATGTGGACTCTGATTGAATCCTCAAGAAGGTCATCCTCATTAAGATCAAATGCTACCTTTATCCTCTATCAATCACACAGAGTTCCCTCTTCTAGCAAAATGCTACGATCTCATCCAAGGAAGCGATCTAATGCGTCCTCACTGCGTGGATGGAGTGTGGTCACCAAAAAATACACTTGCACTTGCCCATCTTTGGCTCACAGGGTTCATGCTCCAGAGAGATATATGGTTGTCCCGGGAGCTATAAAATTATCACTTTTCCCCTCTAAGTGTCAATTGGCTCGATGGTGGTGGTGGTGACCTGGCTGCGGTGCCACTCCTTCTTCACCAAGGCGAGTAGGAGGTAGAGAACTATCCTCACCTCAGTCAGTGGAGTAGATGGAGTAGGATCCTTTGGCCATAGCCAGATCATCAAAGGGGCTTGTCACTCCACGGATGGGAGCTTTTGGATCTTGGCGGGAGTGGTGAATGTTGGGAGCTGTACGGGTGATAGTGGATGACGAGGGGAGTGATGTGATGGTAACACCGACTGCTCCTCAATGGGAGATCTCGCACTAGCACATAAGAATCTTGTCTAAATGATCTAATGGGGCGATCAAAATCCATCAGGCGGAGGCATGCAGCATTCTCTCTCCCTCTCTTGAGTAGATGCTTGGGCCTCCATGGCCCTCCCTCTGTGGATCCGACCCTTAACATTCTTTGGGATCAACGATTGCAAATCAAACAAGGCACAAAACTCCGAGCATCTGTGTGCTCTTCCAACTTGGCATAGGACAATCATATGCCCACCATAGGGCCTCTTGTGCTCTCCATCTGGTGTTTCATAGTATACTGCTGGTGGAGGATAAGCAATAATCCTCATAATCTTCTTTATGATGCTAAGAGGGGTGGAACTTGTGCTTTGAAGGGAGAGACCTCTCAGGGAGAACCCTCCTCGGCTATATGTGATGTAGCCTCAAGCTCTCTGGCTACTCGCTCATGGTCCCGCTTAATCTTTCAATTTTTATTGCGACGTTGAGTACGAGTGAACAAGGAAGAACAAAAACTAGTACCTACCTCGTAAGTGGAGGAGACTATCTGAGAATAAGATAGCCTTCCCCTTTGGGGTAACCAAAGATGAGGTAGTATCTCTTGCTAGAGTAATGGTAAGGACAGCTGGATGGGCAGGTGATGAAACTATCTCAAAATGGGGCGTGGGAACCACCGTGACCTTCCTCTTCAATGGAGGGTACTTACAATCAAAGGGCATGCCAATGCGGATGATTGACTTCTGCCCATCCACTTTATCTCGACTGACAGTAGTGAGGGTCGCCCCTCACAAGTAACACGTGCTCCCTCAAATCCCCGATTGATGAAAACCAGATGGGTGGAGTCGATCTTGGGAGGTGGCGCCCGCAAGGCCAATCCATCCAAAGGGAAAGTAAATTGAACTTACTGAAGCCATGAGGTGTATCTCTTCGCAATGGTAGTACACGATGAAACTATCTCAAACGAGGTGAACCACTGCCTTCCTCTTCAATGGAGGGACTTAGAATCAAGGGCATGAATATGACTTAATCCACCTTATCTCGATATTTGTGCTAAGTAAGATGCTTTGAATATGATATGGGTGGAGTCTTTGAGGTTCATCAAGGCCAATCCATCGAAGGAAATATTGAACTTCTGTGAAGCCATGTGTACTGTTAAGGAGATTGATGAGAATATTTGATGTGTTGAAATGTAACTTGAGTCAAGTTTTTTCTTTAATATTTGTCCTAAGAGAATGGTATAGATTTAGAATCCTAAACCCACACTCAACAATTCAAATATGTTAAATGGGGTTCTGTGGAGAGATTTTGATATGATGAGGATAGTCTTTGCCATTTGATTTTGATTTTAGAACCCATACTCAACCAATTTAAGTAGGTTGGGTGGGGTTCATAAATTTGAGGAGAGATTTTCTTGGAGATATTTGTATTGTGTGTATCTTATTTGAAAATATTGATGATTTGAAAGAATCGCTACTTAGCAAATTTGAGCATGCTAAGAAGAGGTTGTGATTATGTGTTTAAATTTTTTTTGTGAATATCTTTTCTTATGATGTGTGAAATGTTGATTTAAAATGGGCTTATTACTTAACAAATTTGATATGTCAAGTAGAAGCCACATGTGTTTGATTTGTGTTTGAAAATATGACTTTCACTTAATAAATTTGGTATGTTAAATGAAAGACAAATGTGATTGATGTATGTTTTACTTTTCTTTGAAAATAGGACTCTCACTTAACAAATTTGATATGTTAAGTGAAAGCCTAAATGTGATGTGATTTATGTTTTGCCTTTTCTTTGAAAATGATACTCTCACTTAACAAATTTGATATGTTAAGTGAAAGCCCAAATACGATATGATTTATGCTTTGAAAATGGGTCTCCCACTTAACAAATTTGATGTGTTAAGTGGAGGTCAAATGTGACATGAAAATGAGGCCCTCACTTAACAAATTTGGTGTGTTAAGTGGGGAGTCAAATATGTCACGAAAATGAGATTCTCACTTAAAAATTTTGATATGTTAAGTAGAATTAAATATGATTTATGAAAATAAAACTCTCATTTAACAAGTTTGACATGTTAAGTGAAAGACAAATGTGTCATGGAAATGAGATTCTCACTTAACAATTTTAATATGTTAAGTGAGAATCAAATGCATATGAAAGTGAGATTCTCGCTTAACAACTTTGATATGTTAAGTGTAATCAAATATGACATGAAAATAAGATTCTCATTTAACAACTCTGATATGTTAAGTGGGAATCAAAATGCAACATGAAAATAAGATTCTCACCTTGCAACCTTGACATGTTAAATGGGAATCAAATGCACATGAAAATGAGATTCTCACTTAACAACTTTGATATGTTTAAGTGGGAATCAAATGTATTTGATGTGTTCTCTTTCTTCTTTTTTTTTTTGGAAAGAGAGGGGAATTCTTTGTTTGACAAATGTGGCATATCAAATAAGATTTCAAAATAAAGGTGAAATTTATTTAACAAATCTTAAGTATGTTAAATAGATTTCAATGATATGTTTTAATGCCAAGTATGTGATTTCTTGATTTTGAAAAGAGAGAAACTTCCACTTTAGCATATGTGAAATATGTTGAGTGGAGTTTCAATTTTCTGTTATGATTTGAAAATAGAATTTTCATTCAACAAATTTGAGTATGTTGAATGAAGGTATTTTCAAAAGGTGCTTTGTAAAGTGACATTTTGTGAAAGAATTAATTTTCTTAAATTTATGATGAACCTTGCCTCACCAAGCTAGTGGTAAGGAGGTCCTAGATTTTTCTTATCTCTCCATTCATTGATAAATTTTTGTTTTTTTTTTTTTGTTTTAAACTTATTGGGAAGCCCACTAGGGGTTTCAAGACCTACACGGAGTGAGATCTTAAAACCTAAAGGATGTTGGCTAACTTTGCTTAAGAATGAAATAAGCTAAGTTCCAGTAGAAGGAAAGATAGTCTTGGACTCACATAAAATGCAAATCCACTATTGATGTTTGAAGACTATAATTGTTTATTAGAGATGGAGTGAGGAACCTTCTCTAGGGGAGTAGGTAGAAAAATCTATGGTGTTTATTTTTGGATCCCTTATGTGTGTATATATGAGGGGACACCACACAGATCTGAGGATGTACTTATTGAGGTGATTGGTTATGACATCAAGGAATAGTGCAATATCTCAAAAGATAAAAATCACTATCCTACGATGGACTAATCCTAAGGACTCTAAGTATGATGAGTCTTCGAATGTACTAGAGATTTTTTCCCCCACTTAACATGGAAAAGTAAAGTAGGGTTTATTTAAACTGGGCTCGTTAAGTTCCCTATGGAGGAAAGCCTCCATAATTAATTATATCTTAAGGAAAGTGAACCCCTTAAGAATACTCTCAATTAAAGTAAGCGATTATTATCTCCAAAGAATTCAAAGATAGGACTATCAACAAATTGGTTTTGTTTTAGAAAATCAAGTGGGATGAATCAAAAGGAGAGAGTATTATCAATGGTAAAGGAGATAAGTAGGGAGTGCTCATGATATTAGGAAGCATAGTGAACACTTCAATCTATCCTATGGTTGGGATTTATATATTTGAAGGTGAGAAGATTTATTTATTTGAGTTAAAATTTTATTAGAAATTTAAGACTTATAATTCCACAATACAAGATTGTCAAAATGCCTAAGAGGTGAGGATTTATGCTTGTTTCCCACAAAGGGAAATGAAAATTTTAGATCCTAAATCTAGGAAGCTTTGGAGAGGAACAAAGCATGACCTAAATCTAAGGTGAAAGTGGGTATATAGTTTACCTCCAGAAGAGAGAGTAAACCACCCGACTGCTGGACTTATTACCGCGTGGAGTGGTAGCCAGCTAACTCCTCCTTTCCTTTAAATCCATATAGGCAAGTCATATGCTTTTGCAAGATGGCTAGGTTGATATTATTTAGAAAAGAAAATAAATCCTTAAACCCACTCCTTAAGAGACTAGAGCATGAGGGGTATGAATAATGACTTAATCTAATGTAAATTTTTATCAAATTTTCTTTAATTTAGGACTCTTTATTTTGACACAGGCTATAGGATTTTATATGCCTAAATGCATGAGAAGTTGATTATGGGCCAAATCAAAGAGAAGAGGTGTTCTTCCATCATATATTAAAGGCAAGCTCATTCTATTTGGCAAAGATGGAAGCCCTCTCTTAATAAGAGTGAAACAAGATGATTATGCATGATATTAAACATACAACATTCAGCTAAAGGGTTATTAAATATTTTATTATCTTGATTTAATACTTAGGCTTTTATGTGAGATTATGAGTTATTTTAAAAGTTTAGTTATGAGTTGTTAATGGGATAGAAAATTTATTTTTATCCTAGGAGCCTAATCACATCCATGCCATAAAATAATCATCAATCATAAACAAACTATGAAAAGACATGCTTTTTCTAATGCACAAGCTAAACAAAACCAAATATTTTATAAAGATGTCAAAAGAATAAAAGGCGATGCGCGTCGGTCCACAACCGAAAAGAAAAATGGGTAGTCGAGCTCTACCCTTATACAACTCGTATTACAAAAGAATAATTATAATTAAGATGATGAATGTTATGGGTCTTCATTCTTCATTCTTCCTTCTTCATTTCTTCATCCTCTATTGCTTCATTTGATTTGCTCCGTTCCTTTCTTCCTTTTGGATTGATTTGGATATGCTTGCTCCAAAGGCATCATATGGTACATAAGACTTAGTCTTATAACTAATGCTCATCCTAATCCCCCATAACACTCATCCTAATCCTAATGTAAAATTACATCAAAAGAAGAAAAGTAAAACTAGCTACACCTATAAAATAAATGTTAGCTAAACACACAAAATAATCTAAGCAATTATATAAATAATTTAGACTTAGCACCCCACACATGAGTAATCAAGCCCAACTGTCCTAACTTAGGTTATGCTTAGGGGCTAAGCAACCTGTATAACAAAAAATATTTATATTTTTATTATGACGTCCCCTTAAGCATAACCCCCTGTAGAAAATATGATTAAGCTAATCACGGCCTAACATCATATGACATACACCCAACATCAGTCTAAATAATACATCACAAACCAAACATACATCAAATCATGCATCGCCCTAACATAAAGCTAGAAATGGTGAGTTAGTATAATGTGTGTGAATTGAAGTTTGTGTGGTATGTCCTAACTAGACTTTAGAGTTATAATTGGCTAAGTGTGAGGGATTCAATTTATAAAGGGCTGATTTCTCTTTAAGTGATTTAATTGATTTGGAGATTTTATTTAGTGTCTTCTTTTGTTTCATATAGCCTACACTTAACAACTAAGTGTTATAAAGAGAAGAAAGAGAGGGAATCTCTCTTTCATCCCTACCTTAAGTCACTTCTAAAGCAAGTTAATTAATCAATTTTCTTTTATAATGGCTTATTAAATGTTTTAATTAATCCTAAGTTTAGGTTTACTCTAAATGACCTTATTCAATAAGAAAGACATCTTAAGATTAATTAGAATGTATTTCTATCACATAACACATATTCATTCTTTTCTTTCCATCATGTATCATGCATATGAGTAAATCCTAAGCATACCTATACATGCAATTTATATTTTAACATACTTGATAATGCATGCAAGTATGTTTAGAATTTAGATATTTCATTTGATTAAATTATGAATGCATGTCTTTTAATAGAAAGAGGGATTTTCATCCATTAGCTAGTACACATCCATATGTATAAAAGTTTTAAGTAAGTACATCATGCCATTATTACACCAGGGCGTAAGACCTACTTAGGCTACTTATAATCATAGCCAGTGTCGGACTAATATCCCACTTTTATTAAATACATATAAATGTATAAACAACTACAAGGATAGGAAAAACCCATGCAAAAATTGTATTTGATTTGTTTGACTTATGATTTGTATTCATTGTCCACATCACACATACACATGAATAAGAGTTTTAAGTGATACGACTACATTGTTCTGCAATAGGGGCATAAGGCACAAAACTTACTTAGAGCTACTTAAAGCCTCGTAGCCCCGGGGTGTCCAGACTAATATTCCACTTTTCTCAGATACAGATGAATGTATAAAAAGAACCACAAGAAGAAGAAGTCATGCAAGAAGTCATATTTGATTTGATTATATGATTTACATATGTGATATGAAATTCTTTCTAAGTCTTATCATGGAAATGTAAAGGAATAGATTTAGACAAATGTTATGTTCTTTTCAAATGAACTATACATTTGTAATTCTATATGAATCCATGTAAGATAAGGAAAAGCTTCATATTGCATATCTTATATTATACATGCAAACTTATATATTTGTAATTAACATCACTCCATTTATTATAATTTATTTTGAGCTTTTGAAAAAAAAATTTTGATTTAATAGTAATAATAGCCACACTTATTTTTAATTTAAATCAATACATGCAATTTGACATAAAAGAAACTATTTTATTTAGTTAATTTTAGAAGAAATGAATGTAAGATTACATATGATAAGTAGCATTTAACATAATTGGAAAGAAATAAAGGAACATAAGCACATAATCTCATTCATTCCAATTAATTTCTAAGGACAATCATACTAAATAAGACTATTTAAAATAAACCAAAATTCTTTAATGTTATTTCATCTTTATGTTGGATTTGAGTTAAGAAAAGTGAAAGAGGTTTGTTGGTCCTAATCTCATTGCCCATGTGTGAGCTAATTTTGGTTCAAGGAAGAAGTATTTAAGTTGATTTTTTGATTTAATTAGGTTAGGGTATGAATGAGGTGGATTAATTAACTTTTATCTACACCACCTTAAGTTAATTAACTACTTAATAATTAACCAATATAATATCCAACCACATGAAAAATAAATTTGCAATGCTTCTAAGAAATGCAAGGGGTCTAATGCAATTAGCTCATGATTAATAATTAATTAAGCTTAAGGGATCTCACTTAACTACTTTTATGATTTTCTCACATATGTGAGCTAACAATAATTTTATTATCTCCCCCTTTGAGTTATTGAATGCCCAAAGAACTACCCAAGATTAAATTAGAGAAACAGATTCAATTGAATTAATTAAGTTCATTAATTAACTAATTAAACCTTAATTAACCATATCCAATCAAAATGAGATGGGCTTAGAGAAAGAAACAAAGAAGGGAGTGTTAACCTACAAGTATGCTCCATCAGTTAAGTCGAGCTCACGAGCCAAATTCGACGAACTTCAGATGCGATGACATGCAAATCGAAGCCGAAATACACTCGACGTCATCGAAACTAGTCAAAATGATCTTTGATCGATGAACGAACTTTGCATCGCATTCAAAATGTCAAAATTGATCAAAATATACATATGACATAATTGATGGTTGACCGATCAAGAAGGAAATCCATCGATGCGTCTACGCACATATTGAAGTTGGGAAGCTGCGATGTATACCAAATGACCTTCATTCACAGAATTAATTATGCTGTTAGTATTGAAATATCAAAATCTATCAAATGGGACTGTCTACGCCCAATTCAAATGAGTCTATGTGGATGTCGAGCTATTGGAAGTGATGGTGCTCAAATTTGAACCAAAATTGACTCGATTTGGCTCTGAATTTAATCGAACGGTCTCCGATTGTGAAACAGATTACGCCGTTGAATCTAGAACGTCGAATTTACCTAAAAATGATACTCATATTATGTTGGTTTGATTTTGGCAAGATTCCCAAAAATTTTGACTTGATATTGTGGAAATCAAACTACAAATTTAATTAAACAAAATTCAATTTAATTTTAATTATTAAATGATTAAATCAGAATTTTCACATGAATAGAGATTAGTGATCAGATTATACTCTTTCCATAAATACTCCTTAATTTCATTCAAAATTGCCTAAAATTTTGAAAATCCCACGAATAGATGAAACTAATTAATCAATTGGGGCTTCTAATCCTATTTTCTCTCCCAAGACAAAGAGGCAGCCAAAAAATTTCTGCACACACAAAAAAAACCTCTCTCGCTCTCTCAGTCTCGCTTGCTCCTTCAAGCCTCCGCTCTTCCCCCCCTCTTCCATCCGTCTCCCATTCATCGTAGGTATTGAGACTCTCTTTCTCTTCTCTCCATTCTTTCTCTCATCAATTCCAAAGGCTTCCCAGCAAGGCGAGCCAAACAACTTGAAATCCTGTTCCTACCCATCCAACAATCCTCCTAGCCTTCTCGATTTTCCAATCAACTGGCCATATCCGAGCTTGCCGATCAAGAAATCCATCTAGCCTCACATCTCCATGTCTGCTCTTCCACCCAAAAAAAAATATTGAATCCTGTGAGTACTGTAACAATATTCCTGTAACAACACTATAGCAATATACTATTGCAAAAATATTGTAGCAATTACTATGGACTGAAATTATTTTTATCCCTTATGCTTCAGTACCTGCATTTTCACTATTCCTGTAGCCAAACAACCCCTCTTTCCTTCCTTGTAAATGACAGAAATTGAGAAGCAACACCGTCATTAGATGGGTTCTTCTCCAGGTTTCCAGCAATTCCACTATTTCTACAGCCAAACAACCCCTCTTTCTTTTCTTATAAGTGACGGAAACGGAGAAGCAACACCGTCATTAGGCGGGTTCTTCTTTATGTTTCTGACATTTTCTCCACCTATTCAATCCAAATAGAAAGTAAGCCAAAATAGTTCCACTCTACATGGTGACACCGAATACCAAATACCAAATTTTAACTGAATTTTTTGAACTTAGAAAAAAAATGAATATATATATATTGTATTTCTCTTTTTGTAGGTTTCAAGAGAATATCCCATAAGTGGTGTAAGAGGTGTGGTCTCAAAGACGCTCTATCCTCAATAGGCTGCCAAAACACTCTGCACGCAGGGATGACAGGATGCTTCTGAAATTTACTCAAAATTTTGGGACTCAATAAAAAAAAAGATTTAACGTTATGTTAAATATAAAATATAAAGTCCTAAATGAATGAATAAATTGAAAATGAAAATGTAAATGAACTTGAAATGAATTTGACATAAATTGAAAGGTTATGATCTAAATAAAATTTGAACTTAAAATAAATCAATTTGATTGTAACTTCTGACATCAAACTTATAAATTAATGATGACATCAAATTAAATTATGAATTGTAAGGCTTGGAAGCAAATAACTTTTATAAGATTCAAATCTAAACTTAAAAGATTGACTGAGTAAGGATGAACGATACTTTACAAAAATAAATCCATTTGAATGTATAATTGGATTATCGAAAGTTTGTAATATGATTGAAGTATAGCTTTCAAATGTAAAATTCAAAAGAAGCTAGAATTCAAATAAGCTCGCTTAAAGAAAGTATAACAGCTTGCATGAGCGAGTATCAAATTTGAATGTTGAATTTGCAAAGATCTAATAGGTTTTTAATGAGCATAAGCCAATCATTGAAGTTTAGAAGTTCTATGAATAAATAAAATGCAAGTAAAGATACGGCCTTTTAAGTGCAAATATAAACATAATTCTGTGATACAATCGTCATCAGATCTGTAATTCTTCGTACAAGTAGATAGAAGGCGATACTAAATTAAATGTTACACTAATTATGGAGGTTCTTTCAATCCAAAAATAAAATAAATTTTATTCTAATTATGATTTTCAAAACCAATGATTTCATTAATTAGATAAAATTATATAGTTAAAACACCTACATGTACTTGGACATAGAGATTTAAATTTTAATGTCTGAAAAGGCTATGTAGGCTAAGTTGAGATTAAATAAATATGAAATTAATCTCATAATTTAGAAATAAAATTACCTAAATCACTAAATACCGCATGGGCCCCAACACTTATACTAACCGCTTAAACTTAGTGTCTGAGGATGCTGTGCGGGTTAAGAAAGAAGAATGATGAAATTAATTTGATTCTTTATGACTATATGTATGTGAGCTAATGAATATCTCCATATGCTAATTCATGCCAATGGAAGATATATTCAGCTCTATAGAATATGATCATAGTTGGCCTAATTATCTATGTTTGAAATAGAGTTGACACGATCTACTAAATGATCAACCTCTAAATAAACTCAAATTATATTAGATTATAAAACCCAATCCTCTATATTCGTAATAAAGTTGACAAGGTTTGTTATGATATCAATTTTATAAAGAATTTAAATTACACATAAGTCATAGATCCGATCCTCTACTAGCAAATAAGTAGAGTTGACAAGGTCACCCGATGATGGCAGAAAAATCTCAACCAAAGGGGATTACTACTATTTAGATGTTTAAGTTATTATCTTTGAAATTCAAGTTTATACATTCAAGTCATAGATCCGATCCTCGACTAGCAAATAAGTAGAGTTGACAAGGTATACCCCAGTGATGGTCACGTTGACTAAAAATCTCAACCGGAGGGAATATTATCATTAAAAGATATTTTAGCTCTAAATTAATTCATCTTAAAACTAAATTTCAACTAAAAAAATATCTAAACTAAATGAAATTTATCATTTAAATACTTAAAGTAAATAACTCATCCACCATCCACCATCGTTATTGGGGATGATAGAAGAAAACTCAGCTCAAAGGAGCTAATCAAGTCAAATAAATCATTATATTCAAACTCAAATAATCTCATGCCAGTAAGGACGCGGCCCATGTCTCTATCTGAGTGGTTTGTTAGTAGGCTCCACATATGATGCGATTAGGACCAGAGTCCTCTGATCAGGTGGTTGCCACCAAATGACATCATTATATTACGGTCACGCATCAGATGTTCTCTAATGGCTCAATCCTTGAGTTATAAATCATAGGTATATTTGATTGCAAAAGCCTTTTGTCACCTAAGGTGGACTAGCCTCTCCTTAGACAAACACCACCCACAAGGATTTCTTGGATGATGTCCCATGTGTGCGATAATGATCCTGGTCGATTGGGTCGACTACCTCTTATTAAGTAGGCTAGGGAACCATGATAGCGGGATGATGAGAACCATGGGATCTAGATCGCATGTCATCATTCCACCAACCATATGCTTTAAGTTAAAAAATGATGAATTTCTTAAACTCTAAGTTCCAAAACTTCACATGCTGCTACTATTCGCTACTCATTAAATGACATAACGACTAGCCTTAATCGAAAGTTCTCTCTCAGCATTAAGAGATGTAATTAACTATAGGTGCTTGTGCCTATAAGAAACCTAACAATCTTAAGTCATCACAAAATGAGATAAAATCTATGAGTAGTGTCTTATCTACTATTCCATCTGCCTTCTGAAAATTTCACTCACATAAATCGTACTGTCTTAATTGAGAGGCCAGTGGCAAATTTTCGGAGCCCATAGGAAGCTTAAGTCTCAATCCCTAAATCCTTTCAATTAGTTGATTAAAGTTCATGTATGATTTGGATTTGTATTAATCTTAGATTAATTAATGGTGTTAATTAAAGGGTAATTAATTAAATTATTTAAGGGGATTAGAAAAGATTTAAAGAAAAAATTAAAAGAGGGAGTCCCAATCCATTTCCCTAGACTTCATGACCATTAATAGAGGTTAATAGGTTTAATTGATTGATTAATTCACTATTCATTTGCTTAATTATCACTAATTATAATAAGAAAGTGATTAAAGCTTAATTAATTTATTTCCCTAATTAAGTAACCAATAAAATCCTAAAAAATACGGGAGGCAGAGGTCATGCCCCCTAAACATGCATAGAAAGTGTGAGATTAATTGGATGGCTAACTAGGGAGTAATTATGCTAATTTCATTTCCATATAAACCTTAATTAAGCCAAATCTACTGTTCAAAGTAAATTAAGAATAATTTTCCTCGATTCTACTCTGAAATATCTTTAAGATGAGTCTAAGTTTGTATTTTTTGAATTTTTTTAGAATTAGTTATAAATTTAGGAAGTTTCAGGATTAAAAACTAATTAATTAGCCCTAATTAAAGCTTACTCCCGTCGGGCCACGTGGTAGCTGACGCAGAGCTTTTATGTGGCACAACGGAATTCGCTATTTAAGTTGTCACATCTGAGTGCTGACATAGATGGTGGCGCACGTGATAACTCTGTGGACCATTCGATCTAAGATCGCGACACGATTAAACCTATGGCAAGTATTAATCAAAGGCTTTAAGCATTAGATCAAATCCCGATCACGGGATGGACGATCCATGATCTATCTCTCAGTGTCAATAATGGCTACCCCATCACCCTCGATCCGAGCTCACCCATGCCCCTACAGAGATGAAAATGATCCCACACCTTCGGGAAGAGAAGAGAAGATATAATGGAGGAAATCGCATGACATGAAAATTTCTTTCACAAAAGACCAACATATTTTTATTTAAGGATCAATTTCAATGGCATACCTCACCGGAGCATATGACCGGTGGTTTCAATGATTGAAGAAGCTTCGTTAGGTAGAAATGAAGCTTTATTGAGCCGCATGAGCCTTGATTATGTGTAGTTTGCTTGGAATACCAACACACTAGACATAGGTGGTCGGGCTTGATCAAACTCTACCCTCCGGCCATCAGGAAGCTTGGGAAAGGATTCATTCTCACTCGATTGGCTCCAAGGAAGGTGTGTGCAAAGTTAATTGTACTTTCGTGGAGGTTTGAGCAAATGGGAATCGAGGGTGGCCTCCCCTGTTTCGGTTTTGCGTAAAACCGAGATTGGAGATTTTGGGGAACTTGGGAAAGCTTGGAAATTGCTCTGGGAACTCTCTCCTTGGCGAATAGAGTTGAATGAGTGAGTTTGAGTGAGAATTTATACCCTCTCATTTCTTAGATTAGACAATTACGGCTTGTTTGGCTTCTCCTTGATCAATTGGCCACATCGGTCAGTGGAGGTTGCATGGTGATGTGGCTCGGTTTGGGGTGAGGGTGTGGAGATCGCCAAGGGAGTAGTGGGTATCCTATGGCTGTTTGAAAGCTCAATGGGGATGGGAGGTGATTTCACCTCCCATGGATCATGGATGACACCCAAAGGTTAGGTCAGCCATGGTCTTAGGTGCCCATATGGACCTATGAAAGGGTGCCAAGTGGCTAGGGGAGAAAATGACCCAATGAGCAAGTGTCTTATCTCATGGGATGCCCTAAACCTAAAGAAAAAAATGGTCATTTATGGGTTTGGTTTGGACAGATTTTGGATGGGTCAAAAGTGCGTTAGCACAAATTTGAAGTGGTTTGGAGTTTTTTTGATATGATTTGGCTTGATTTGACCCATTTAGGTTAAATTGGGTAAGGTTGGGTCAAGTTGACCAATTGGTCAAATTGGGTCAAACCAAGGGTTGAGTCAAATTCACATGATCAATTGGAGTGTATTGGCGTCATTAGTTTGATTCAATTTGCTTTAGATTTGGTTTTGGCTCATTTGGATTCATATAGGTCAAATGGGTCAAGGTGACTAATTTGACCAATTTGACCATATTGGGTTAGGCTGCGTGTTGAATCAAGTTCAATTGGCTAATTGAAAATGATTGACTTTTGGTTTAATTTGAAAATAATTTGGATTTTTGACCCTTTAGGTCAATTTGGGTTATCAAGTTGACCAATTGGTCAACTTAATTATGGCTTTCAAGTTGAATAAGTGATTTGAATGAACTTGAGCCATTGATTGCAATTTGGAATAAATCATGATTTAACCATTTTGGTTTTAGGCAATTTGGGTCAACTTGGGTCAAATGGTTTGGCTCAAGTTAAGGTTTGGTCAATCATTAATTATGAGTGGGTTTGAAATCAATGGTTTTAATCAATTTGGCATATGATGGATTTTGGCTAGTTTGGGTTTCATTTGGGCTAAATGTTGACTTGGCCAATGGGCTAGGTTGACTTGGTTTAACACAATTCAAAATAATTGATTAACCTAGGATGATTGTTGATCATGCTGTGAGATTTGGATGGGCTTAGTTCAATCTAATTTGGGTTAGATTAGAACTTGGCTCACAAAGGTCCTTTATGCCACTTTGGGTCAAGTGAGCCTAAATGGGTTAATTGGCTTGATCATGGCTTGGTTCAAGTTTAGTTGAACTCACACATGAGCCTAGGACTGAAATATAAATCTAATTGCAAGTGATTTGGATCCATATGAATTTTGGTTCATATGATAATTTCAAGTCAAAAGTAACTTAGGTTTGGGTTGCTTGGATTTGGCTTGATAATGGTGGTTTATGTTTATATTTAGGAATGATAGAATCATGAAGAAATCCATGAGTTTTGAATTGGTTTGGGTATCATTTAGCCAAGTTCAAGAATTTGACTAAAAGGGCTAAAATCGAGAATTTGATTTGATTTGGGTTTCAATCATTTGGAGTTTGGAATGATTTATGATTTGGAATTTTTGGTGAGATTGAATTTGATAATTAAGAAAATCAATTGGATTGGGGTTGATTTGAATTTGGTTAAGGCTAAGTCCATAAGATAAAATCAAGGGTTTAGAAAGGAATTTGGAGTTTGAATTTAATCATGGGTATCAATCATTTGATAGTTGGATTTGGAATTTGAATTTAAATTTGAGGTTTGATTTGAAAGAACAAAGCAAGAATTTGATTTAGGCTATAGGGTAGGCAAGTCCTCCTAAACCCCTAAGCCATACCCTATTTTTATGGCTAAACCATCTAAGTCTCTAGGCTTAGGTTAAGCGTTCCTCTAATCATTAGAAGTGTCTTAAGACTAAAGAACTCTTAGTATCTATAAGAGTCCTAGATCTATGATAAGGAAGTTGAGAGCTCACTCCAAAAGTGAGGTCAACACTCCCCTAATATTTAGCTTAAATATTCTAAACTTTAGATAATTGTACTTCTAAGGCATAACTAAAACATGCCACACTAAACTTTAGCACACACATTAGAATACTAAGTCACTAATTTTAATCTTTAGTTAGACTGGTGTATGTTGTGGTGTTATATTTTATTTTATGATGTAATATTTTAGATTAGTTAGGATTGTTTATGTGTAGACTAGATGTTAGGTGGTTAATAGCTAATGATATTTTCTATAGATTATACTAAAGGGGTCGATCTAATAATAAGTAAATATAAATATTCTTGTTTGCGGTGCTTATGCTGCATAAATATAGTTAGACGTGTGACCTTGGTTACCCAAGTGCAGGGTGTTGAGTCCAAACATGTGAAGTATAATTGCTTGGTTTGTATGTTTGTTTAGCTAATGTTTATTTTGCAGGTGTAGTTAGATTTCTTTTTTTTCATAAATATATAATTTTTCCAATAAGAATTAGATTAGTGTTATGGGGTTTAGGATAAGCAGTGGCTAGAAGGCAAAGATCTGGGATGCCTTATGAAGCCTGGAGCAAACTAATCTAAAAAAAAGGAAAGAAAAATAAGAGGTTGAGGTCCCCATAGCATTCATTGTAATTGTAAAAATTTTATTATAATCCCGATTGTAGCTACCTAATTTTTTTTCCTTTTCCGGGATGTACGGCATTACCCGGCTGCATCGGCCTCTTATTCTTTTATGAAATTTATATGTTTGATTGTTGTGTTTAGATTGTGTAATACAAATGACATGCTTTTAATAGATTTCTTAAAGTGTGATGATCAAGGTTGTGAAAACGAGACTTGACATAAAACCAGAAGACGGAGAGGTTCAGGTTCGATGGTTTGACCGAGGTTGAACCAGGAGTTGAATCAAATGGCGTAATAAATATTAGAATGATTAAATATATATTCAATTAAATAATACAATAATTTAAATATATGATAAATATATAATAAAAATAAAAAAATAATATTACTACTAATTATAAATTTAAAGGTTGATATAAAGCTCATTTAGTTATAATTATTATGTATTATAAATTTAGATAAGTGTATTAAATATATCAAAAAAATTATTATATAAGTTTATGTAAAATTTTAAAAAATAATTTAGAAAAATTATAGTTTGTATTAAAATTATATAATTTAAAATATATTAATTATTTTAAAAACTTTGTAAAATATATCTAACATGTAAATATTATTATAAAAATTATATTTTGTAATTAAAATATAAAATTTTAAATATAAAAGTTATTTTAAAAATCTTTGTAAAATATAGCTATCATAAAAAATATATTATATAAAATATTATTATAAAATATATATATTTTAAATAACTTTTTATATTATAAAATATAATTTGTAATAAAAATATAAAGTTAAAAATTTAAATGTTATTCTTATGTTATTATATCTCAATATCCTTTACTACTCTCAAAATTAAAATATAGTTACACTCTTTATTCCTACTGTTAGTCTCACATCATAAAGAGAAATAAGTTTGTACTCTTTATATATAAAAAAGAACTCCAAAGAGTAATCTTGTAAACTACTTAAATGATTGCATGGTAATTACATCATAAAATAATTTAGTTACATTCATATTAAGTAATTAAAAATATTATTAAAATTTAATTAAAAATTTTAATTATTTGATTAAATAATATAAAATAACGATTAAGAGAGAATTTATTGAACTAGTCGATTCTTTAAAATTGGGATTGGTTCATCGGTCGAACCAGCGGTTCTCTTGATCAATCGAATATGATTTTTTGGTGATCGGGGCCTTATACGGTTCACGGTTGAACCGATCCGGCGGGCCGTCGATTTTCACAAGTGATGATTTAATGTGTGGCCTGGATGCGGTATACTCTTTAGGATAAATTTAAATTTTTTATTCTCATTAAATAACTCATAACTAAATCTTAATATAACTCACAATCTTACCTAAAGCCTAAATTCATAGTCAAGATAAATAAAAGATTTAGCAACCCCTTAGTTGGATGTTGTATGTTATCACATAATACAAATCATCTTGTGTCACTCTTGAATAGGGAGGGTCTCCATTCTTGCACGATAATGGATATGCTTGACCTTTGAGGGTGATCCCTTGTAGTAGAGAACACATCCTCCCGCTGATTTAGCCCATAACTTAATTTTATCATGCATATAAGCATAATTATCCCAAGCCTTAGTCTAAAATGAATGTGTCAAAAGATTGTAAATTTTTATATTAGTCTAAGTCATGTTTTTATATCAATCATGATCTAATCTTTTAGGGAGTGAGTTTAAGACTCTAGCTTCAATCCTAATTAAATAGCAAACTATCTATCTTGCATCTACATAAGACCGACCTACATGATTTTAAAGCATAAGAAGTATTAGCTGGTGGCCACTCCAGACGGTTATAAGTCCAAAAGAGTCGGGATGGGTCTATCCTCTCTTATGGATGTAACGTATTATGTCCCATTTTTTCGATTAGATTTAGGTCATGCTTTTAGCTTGTGCTAAAGCATCTTAGATTTAGGTTTTGAGGCTACTTACTTCCTTCAAGCTACGAGTATAAGTCCTTACCTCTTAGGCATTTTCATAATCTTTTGTTGATGGACTATAAGCCAGTATTCACAAAAGATTTCAACTTAAACAAAAAAGTATCAGTCTTCCTATTTGAACTTTCCCATTTGATTTCCATAAACACCTAATCTTTTGATAATTTATCTTTGAGATCTTTGGAGATACTTATTGACTACTTTAATCGAGAGTGTTTTGAAAAAATTCTTGTTTCCTAATATGTAATTAATTATGGAAGCTTGCTTCTATAAGGAACTAAAGAACTCAACATAAAATAAACCCTGATCTACTTATCCATGTAAAGTAGGGGAAAGATCTCGGGCTTATACGTAGACCCATTTGTCTTAAGAGTCCCTATTAGGATATTAGGTTCATTATAGGGTGATGTCTCCATCTCCTGAGATGATATATCATATCTCAATACCGTATCCGATCACTTCAATAAGTACCCCCTAAGATCTATGTGATGTCCTTACATCTCCAAATTAAAATACCATAATATGTATGATATTGGTTGCTCTAGTAGACCTCATCCCTCAACGATCGGTTATAGTGCTCGTCATTCTTTTGATCTATCACACTCATTCTGACCATATATTAGTAGAAATGTTGAACCCATAGTGCAGCAACCTTCATCTAGGGCACAATTTTTTACTTATGTAGAAGGATATGAAACAATGGATAATGACATAAGCTAATATTCGAGTGAGCGAGGGGATGACAATTTGGATGAAAGAGAGGCTAATTTTAATACGATCTTCCAAGGGTATAATTTGAAACACCAGCATGCATTATCCAATACATATAAAATTAACTCAATGATTGTAAAAAATGAATTTGTATGCACAATTTGTAGCACAGAAGAGTGAGATGTGATTGATGCATGTGACGGTCCATCAGCTAACACTAATGTATATGACAAAGATGTAATACCAAACCAAATGTTATAAGGGATGATTTTCAGAAGCAAATATTAACTACAATGTGCACTAAATGGTTGGTCTATCTTGAATAATGTAGAATATCGAAAGACCATATCAAATAAAAAAAGACTTACTGTTGAGTGTGTATATTACAATCATCCTTCACGACCATGTTAATGGCGTTTACATGCAACTTATAGCCAATGCTTTGGTGGTGCCTAGAAAGTTTCTTCAATCAGAGGACCCCACACATGCATGCATCCATTAATGTATGTCAATCATCGTGATTGTACTTCTAAGTTTATCTATCATTATATAGGCAAAGTGATCCCGCAATAATTAGACCTAAAGCCGAGAGAAATAGTTGCTCGAATGAAGTTCAAGTTAAATATTTGAATTACCTATATTAAAGCATGGGATGAACGTTGGAAAGCAATCATGTTAATTTTTGAGAGTTATGAGGAATCTTATCGATCATTATTTCCTTTTATGGAAAGTGTTTGTATTGCTATACCTAGAACTATATATAGAATACAAGTTACTAATAATAATCATTTTTGAAGTATTTTTTGGGCTTTTGGTCCAAGCATTAGTGGTTAGAGATTTTGTCGATCAGTGGTTAGTATGAATGGTACATTTTTTCTTGGAAAATATAGAGCCACTTTACTAGCCCCTGTTGGTATTGATGGACATGGTGATCTATTCTCTCTTGCATTTTTTATAGTTAACTCTAAAAATAATGAGTCTTGGTTATGGTTTTTATAGTTATTTCATGACTTGGTGGAACCAGTTTTTAGTTGTCAAGATCTATGCATAATTTGACAGACAGTTTGGATTGATTCGTGGGTGCAAGTAAATATTTCCATGTGTTGCACATAGATATTATTTGTGACATCTACAAGAGAACTTTTAAAAGGCTTTAAGGATGCTTACAATAACTGATGTTGATACCATTTGTGATAAAATGTATTGGGCAAGTAATACTGATGATGTACAAATTTTTAATCGGTATATGACATATATTAAAAATGCTAAGAATGAGGCTTTTGAATGGCTTATAGAGTGTGACATCATTAGGTGTCATTAACATATGATGTTGGAAGTAGGTATAATACAATGACAACTAACACTTTCAAATATTTTAATGAGATTTTGAAATGTGCTTGTGTATTTATTAGTCCAGTTTAATTTGTGCCATGTTGACCTCACTTTTGGAGTGAGCTCTCAACTTTCTCATCATAGATCTAGGACTCTTATAGACACTAAGAGTTTCTTAGTCTTAAGATATTTCTAGAAATTAGGTGAACACTTAACTTAACCCCAGACATTTAGAGGAGTTAGCCATAGGAGTAGGTTGTGCCTTAGGGATTTAGGACTTACATACCATATAGCCCAAACCCAATCCTTGCTTCCTTCCTTCAAACCAAACCTCAAATTCAAAATTTCAAACCCCAAAATCAAATCCAACTATCCAATGATTGAAATCCATCACTAAATTCAAACTCCAAATCCCTTCTTATGCTCTCTAATTTTATCTTATGGACTTAGTCTTAACCAAATCCAAGTCAACTCCAACCCAATTGATTTTCTCATTTATCAAATCCAATCTCAAATCAAATTTCAAATCACAAGTCAATTCCAAATTCCAAATGGATTGAAATCCATGGTCGACTCCAAATTCCAAATTCCAAAAATCTCTTCCTAAGTCATAAATATAAATGAAACTTACTTTCCAATGACCAAAAATAAATCAAACCAAATTAAAACCCAAATTAGCATTTTCAACCTACATCCTAAGCTAAATCAAATTTGCTTCCAAATCACTCCAAACTCAAGTGATTTTCTCATGACTCATTTATATCTTCATTTATATTCATAAATATAAATGAAGTGTAAATTTGAATGACCAAAACCAGACTCAAATTAAACCAAATTCCTAATTTTAGCCCTTTTAGCCAAAATTTTGAACTTGGCTAAATGAGACCCAAATCAACTCAAAACTCTAGGATTTCTTCATGATTCAAGTATCCCTTCAATCATTGATCCAAATATAAACATAAACCACCATTATCAAACCAAATCCAAGTCAACCCAAATCAAGCCTAAGTTAACCCTTATGACTTGAAATTGTCATATGATCCAAAACCCATTTGGTTCCAAATCAATTGCAATTGGATTTATATTTTAATTCTAAACTCATATATGAGTTCAACCAAACTTGAATTAAGCCTTGATCAAGCCAATTTACCCATTTAGGCTCACTTAACCCAAAGTGACCTAAAGGACCTTTTTTAAGCCAAGCCCTAATCAAACCCAAATTGGATTGAACCAAGCCCATCTAAATCTCAACCATGACCAACAATCATCATGGGGTAATCAACCACATTGAATTGGGTCAAACCAAGTCAAACCTAGCCTTTGACCAAGTCAACACTTAGCCCAAATGAAACCCAAACTAGCCAAAATTTACTATATGCCAAATTGTTTGAAACCATTGATCCAAACCCATTCATAACCAATGATTGAACATGACCAAGTCACCAATTGAGCCAAACCAAGCCTAATTGACCACTTGACCTAAGTAAACCCAAATTGGCCTAAAAAGCCAAAATGGGTCAAATTAGAATTTAACCCAAATTGATTGCAACCAATGGCTCAAGTTCATTTTTAATCACTTGTTGAACTTGACCAAAGCCACAATGAGCCCAAGTTGACCAATTGGTCAACTTGACCTAACCTAGCTCAAATTAACCTAAAAGGTCAAATTGGCCAAAACCCAAATTAAGTCCAAATCAAACCAAACCAAAGCTTACAATCATTTTCAATCAACCAATTAAACTTGACTCAACACCTAACCTAACCCAGTTTGGTCAAATTGGTCAACTTGACCAATTTGACTATTCTAAATCCAAATGAGTCAAATTCAAACCTAAGCCAAACCATATCAAATTAGTCACACCAAAATATTCTAAATCATGATTTAGACCTAACCTAAGCCTTAGTTTGACCCAATTTGGCCAATTGGTCAACCTAATGTGTGAACCCTTTTGCCCAAATTGAGCTAAACCACTTCAAGCCACCCTATGGAACCCCTTTGGTTGATCAAACCCACTCCACATCAGCCCCAAAACACCCTCAAATCTACCCAAACTCATTTGAAACCAAGCCAAGGGGGATTGACCAATGTACCAACCCATTTGCATTAGATCCTTACCATAAGTGGCAAAGTCCACTTTGCTATCTCCATAACAGCCATCAAGATGCCAAATGAAGCATTCCTAGAGTTTCCTAGCCCACTCTAAACCCCATAGCCTTTTTCATGGATCAAAGCATCCATGCTTCATCCCTCTCATCCATGGCTGAACCCATGGACACAAGGAAGAGCAATACCACCCCACCACTCCATATCTTCCCTTGAAGCTCGCCTTTGACAACCGCAGCCATTGGCATTAGGCAACCTCCAGATGGCCTAATGGTGGCCAATCAATGGGATTTGTAAATTCAATCTCGTCTATCCACCTGGTTTAATTGAGGGATATACTCCCTCAATTCGAGCGGGGAAAGACTCCATTAGCATTCTTTGAGTCCCTATGTTCAATTTGAACTTCCTCAGAGAAAATCCAAGGATCCCCAATCTCTCCTCGATCGGCCATTGCCATTCCTATGCACAAACCAAAAAGAACCTTCTCTCAAGCAATACTCCCTCCTCACTTCACCAAACCTAAATTCCTTTTACCCACTCCCTCACCACACTTCATTGAGATCAATCAAACCTTTTCCCAAGCCTCTAAGCAATGAGAAGTGCAACTTCAATCAAGACCAATCACCATTGAAGAGGAGCTTGGTCGCAACCACTTCAAATCAAGGCCAAATTCCTTCAACAGGGCCTCGCCTCAATTAAGCGAAGCTACCTCGAGCATTGCATTGACGGACATTAGCTCCGGTGAGGTAATTTCTCAAAACTATAGCTTTAGGCCAATGTGCATTGGTCTTTTGTGAAAGAAATCTCCATGTCGAGGGATTTCAACCGTTGGATGTAATTGTATGCTCTCTTAGATGGTGTGGGATCATTTTGATCCCAATCTAAGCTCGGGTGAGCTCGGATCGAACGGAGGAAGACGGACAATTCTCATCTTTCGCTGCTCAGGAATAGAATAGATCACGAGCCATCCATCTCACGTGATCAAGATCAACGACTCTGATTAAATCCCATGATAGATCCTTTGATTTCTCCCTAAACCGCGAGTTTAATCTCTGTCTAATCTCATTCGAGACGAGAAAAGTAGCCACAAGTCAGGATATGATAACTTAAATAACCAATCCCATCGTGCCATGTAGAAAGAGTGTCGCGTCAACAGCCATGTGGCCCAACGGGATTAAGGGTTTAATTAGGGTTATTTAATTAGTTTTTAATACTGAAACTTCCTAAAATCATAACTAATTGTAAAAAAATCTAAAAAAATGCAAACATAAGTTCATCTTGAAGATATTTTAGAGGAGAATCTAAGAAAATTATTATTAATTAAGTTTGAGCAGATGTTGGTTTAATTAGGGTTCTATTAAAAATATAATTAATTTAATTACTCCTTAATTAATTATCTAATTGATCTCAAACTTTCTGTGGGTATTTAGGGGGATGACCTCTACCTCCCCTAATATTCTAAGATTTTTTTGGTGGCTTAATTAAGGAAATCACTTAATTAAGCCTTAATCACTCTTCTAATATAATTAATGATGATTAGTAAATGAACAGTTCTTTAATTAATCATTTAAGCTTAATTACCTCTATTGAATAGTAAGGGAGCTTAGGGAATGTGATTAAGATATTTTTAATTCATTGTAAGTTCTCTTCACTTTTGGAATTAATCTAATTAAGAGTTAATGAGGTAATTAGTAGCTCAATTAATTAATTAAGCTTAAATATTAAGATTAAAGCCTAAGTTATTAAGTGTAGGGCTTAGGGATTGAGATTAAGGCCTCTTTTCTTGATCTCTTTCCTTTAATCCATTTCATTTCCTTAATTGGAGATATTTATGCTTAATAAAAAATGAGTTAATGAACCTAATTACTTAATTAAAATTTTCTTCACATCTAAACAACCCTAATTAACTTTTGGGTAGCACTTTGGGTGTTCAATAACCCAAACTGAGAGATAATAAAATTATGATTAGCTCACATGTGTGAGAAAATTATAAAAGTAATTAAGTGAGATCCTTTAAGCTTAATTAACTATTAATCATAAGCCAATTGCATTAGGCTCCTTTCATTTCTTAGGAGCATTGCAAATTTATTTTTCATGTGGTTGCATATCATGTTGGCTTATTATTAACTAGTTAATTAACTTAAGGTGATATAAGTAAGGGATAATTAATTCATTTAATTCATACCTTAACCTAATCAAAACAAAAAATCAACCTAAATATTCTTCATTAAACCAAACTAATTCACACAAGGGGAAATGGGTTAGGATTAGCAAAGCCCTTCTCGTATTTCCTAAGTCAACTCAAATTCAAAGATAAAAATGTCTTTAAAGAATTTTGATTCATTTTAAATAATCTTATTTGATATGATTGTCTTAGGGATTAATTAGGGTGAATGAAATCATGTGTTTATATTCCTTTTCTTCTTTCCAATCATGCTAAATATTGCTTGTCATATGAAATCATGCATTCTTTTCTCTTGAAAATTATTTAAATAAAATATTTCCTTTCATGTCAAATTGCATGTGTTGGCTAAAATTAAGAATATACATATTTATTATCACTATTAAACATAAAAACTATTTTTAAAATGTATAAATCAAAGATTACAAATGGAGCATTGTTAGTTATAAGTATTTATAATATTGCATGTGGTGATAATATAATATGTATAATGTGAAGTTCTCTTTCCCTACTTTAATATAGATTCACATAGATTTGCAAGTGTATAGTTCATTTGAAAAGAACATTACACTTGCTTAAATCTATTCCTATGCATTTCCATACTAAGACTTAGAAAATTTCACATTACATATGTAAATCATACAATCAAATCAAACATAATCTCTTGCATAATTCTTTATCCATTTGGTTCTTTTTGTACATTCATATGTATTTGAGAAGAGTGGTATATTAGTCTAGACATCACAGGGGTTGTGAGACTTTAAGTAGACCTAAGTAGGTCTTATATCATACACCCCTAGTGTACAAAACAACGACATCGTACTCACTGAAAACTCTTATACATATGCATGTGTGATGTGACTAATGAATAAAGAATCAAAAATAAAATAATAAAACATAATTTTTTTGCATGAGTTTTCTTATCCTTATAGCTATTCATACATTTACATGTATCTAAGAAAAGTGGTATATTAGTCTAGACATCTAGGGATGCGAGGCTTTAAGTAGCCCTAAGTAGGTCATGTACCTTATGCTCCTAGTGTAGAAAATAATGGCATCGTACTCACTTATAACTTTTATATATGTGGATGTGCATTTAGCGGTATATGAAAAATCTCTCTTTTCTATATAACAAAGACATGCATTCATGATCCAATTAACAAATGGAATATCTAAATTTTTTAAAAAGTGCATTTCTTTGCATTCATCATTAAAGTGTGTTAAGATTTGCATTGCATGTATAGGCATGCTTAGGATTATTCATATGCATGATATACATGATGAAAAGAAATGAATGGGTGTGTGTTATGTGATAGTGATCCACCCTAAATAATCCTAAGATATCTTTCTTATTGAATAGGGCTATTTAAAATGAATCAAACTTAGGATTGATTAAAATACATAATAAATCATTCACTAAAGGAAATTCATTAATCAATTTATCTTATAAATCACTTAAGGTAGGGATAGAAGAGAGATTTTCCCTCTCTTTCTTCTCTTTATAACACTTAGTTGCTAAGTGTAGGCTATATGAAACAAAAGAAAACATTAGTAAAATCCCTAAATCAATAAAATCATTTAAAGAGAAATGAACCTTTATAAATTAAATCCCTCATACTAAGCAAATCATAACCCAAAAGCCTAGTTAGGACATACACATAAGCTCTAACACATGCACATTAGGCTAAGTCACCATTTCTAGCTTTATGTTAGGGTGGTGCATGGTTTGGTAAATGTTCAATTTTGTGATGTATTATTTTAGATTGGGTGTTAGGGTGTATGTGCGTAGCATGAATGTTAGGCCGATATTAGCCTAATCATGTTTTATGCAGGGGGCTGTATTTAAAGAGGCCACTATAATAAAAATATAAATGATTTTCTCTGTGTAGGTTGCTTAGCCCTAAGCATAGCCTAAGTTAGGACATGTGGACTTGGTTACCCATGTGTGAGGTGCTAAGTCTAAATTATTTCTATAACTGCTTGGGTTGTATGATGTGTTTAGCTAACATTTATTTTGCAGGTGTAGCTAGATTTACTTTTCTTCCTTTTAATGTAATTTTTATATTAGGATTAAGATAAGTGTTATGAGGATTGAGGATGAGTATTGGTTATAAGATCATGTCTTATATACCATGTGATGTCTTTGGAGCAAGCTACGTCCCACTAAGCCAAAAGAAAGAAAGAAATGGAGCAAATCAAAAAATGAAGATGAAAGATGAAGAGTGAAGAATGGAGGATGAAGAATGAAGACCCCCATAACACTTATCATTTTATAATTATAATTATTCTTTCATTATCTGGATGTATAAGGGGTAGAGCTTCGGCTACTCACATTTCTTTTTCGGTTTATGCGTAATCGGCCTACTTGCCTTTTATTCTGATAGATTTATAAAATTATTTGATATTTTGTTTAGCTTGTGTATTAGAAATACATGCCTTTTCATAGTTTCTTTATGATTGGTGATTGCTGTGTGGCTTAGATGTGGTTAGGCTCCTAGGACAAAAATAAATTTTTTATCCCATTAACAATTCATAACTAAAATTTTAAAATAATTCATAACCTCACATAAAAGCCTAGAATTAAATCAAGATAATAAAATTTTTAGCAACCCATTAGCTGGATGATTGAATGTATAATATCATGCATATCATATTCTTCCACTCTTGCTAAAAAAAAAGGGCTTCCATTTGTGCCAGAGAATAAAGGCTTAACCTATAAGAACCTTTGATGGAAAATATCTCTTTCTCTCTTGATTTAGCACAATCAATTTCTCATACATTTAGGCATACAAAATCTTATAGCCTATGTCAAAATAAAAGTCCAAAAATCAAATAAAACTTGATAAAATTTGCATTAGATTTAAGTCATTACTCATGCCTTTTATGACCTAGTCTCATAGGGAGTGAGTTTAAGGACTTAATTTCTTTTCTAAATAAAGAACAACCTAATCATCTTGCAAAGCATATGGCTTGCCTACATGGATTTAAAGCATAGGAAGAGTTAACTGGCTGCTACTCCAGGCGGTAGTAAGCCTAACAGTCGGGTGGTTTATTCTCTCTTGTGTAGGTAAACCATATACCCATTTCTGTCTTAGATTTAGGTCGTACCTTGGCCCTCACCAAAGCTTCATAGATTTAGGATCTTAGATTGTTATTTTTCTTTACGGGCTACAAGCATAAATCTTCACCTCTTAGGCATTTCCACAATCTTGTATTATGAAATTATAAGTCCTAGACTTCTAATAAAAATTCAACTTAAATAAATAAATCTTCTCGAATTCAAATGTATAAATCCCAATCATAGGATAGATTGGGGTGCTCACTAGGTTTTCTAGTATCATGAGTGCTCCCTACTTATTTTCCTTAGTCTCGATAAGAACTCTTCTTTTGACCTCTCCCACTTGATTTTCAAAAATATAACTAATCCTTTGATAGTTCTATCTTTGAATTCTTTGGAGACAACAATCGCCTACTTTAATCGAGAGTATTCTTAAGGGACTCACTTTCCTTAGGATGTAATTAACTATGAAGGATTGCCTCCATAGGAAACTTAATGAACCCGATTTAAATAAACCAAGCTTTACTTTTCATGTAAAGTAGGGGAAAGATCTGGTATATTCAAAAACCCATCATGCCTTAGGAGTCCTCATTAGGTGATTAGGTCCATTATAGGGTAGTGACTTTTATCTTTCAAGATAATACACTATTCCTTAATGTCATACCCGATCACCCTAATGAGTGCATCTGTGGATCTGCGTAGTATCTTCTCACACAAACACACACAACACAAAAATAAACACCACATACCATTTATTATAACCTAATTTCTTTTTTTTTAAAGTGATATAATGATGCTACATAATGGTTATTAACACAAGATACACCTACAAAGGATTGGGCGTGATGCCTGTCAATAATTTGAGCCCACCTATATTAATAGTTGTGAGTGCCAAGTATTTGATATGTCTTGTAGAACATTTTGTGTCGATATTATCCCATCCAATAAGTGTGCTTGCACTTGTAATAAGCCATAAATATATCATACACCATGTGTACATACTACCCTTGGAGCAATACATTAGACCATTCAACTTTTGCATCGGGATATTTTATATTAGAATTTTACAAGCAAAAGTATGATTTCCTATTTCATGTGATACCTAAGAAAGAGTCATGAGCACCATATGATGACGAACAAGGTATTGTCGCTCTACTACCTCTAACTTTTAGGAGAAGATCTAGAAGGCCAAAGACTACAAGGATTAGAAATACAATGGACGAGGCTAGAACTACGTCAAATAGAATATGTAGCATTTGCTAAAACATGGGTCATAATAATGTTACATGCTATAATACTACAAGTAGTAGCATGTGAAATGTTAATATACTCATGTTAATCTTTAAAAATTAACACATTATGGACTAATAATATATTTTGATTCTCTATCTTATAGAGATGGATGAGGACGTAAGAATACAAGGCCGCCATGGTAGATAGCGACATATTGAAGAAGACATTGAACCAAATGAATATAATGCTCCACCTGGCATCTCCTCCTTCTTCTTACATCAAGCATCAAACACCGATGAGGTAAATATTTGGACTGTTCTAACTAAAATAATTTTTTCTCATGTATTAACTTATAACAATATTTTTTGTGTCACACAAGGCACAATTCTTGAAGCTGGAAGTCACTTACAAATGGTTGGCAAGTGGCCAGTACGATGCCCTCACTTTATTCAAGCTATGCAACTTGTTGGTATTGACTGTATACAATATCTACAATTTATTAGGCTGGATCATCACCTTATCATAGCGTTGGTGAAGCAATGATGTTCGTTAATAAATACATTTCACTTACCTATAGAAGATATGACTAGAACACATAGGATGTGCAAATTATCCTTGGTGTTATGGTTGATAGAGCACCATTAATTGATCCTATAGTTGTTGGCCTCGGATTACGTTGGACAAGTTGGCAGGAATGTTGTGATGACATATTAGGCAGCCACCCTGATGCAGATGTTGTTTATCATCATCCTAGAGAGCATGATGTCATTGAAAATTTTGCATGGGCCACTCAGATGCTCACTTAATAATACCACTACATTGGCTTACATGGAACCTTTTATAGGGATACATATGAAGATTTGATTTATGCTATTTTTTAAGGCATGTTAGAGGATACATTTTATATATGTTAGGATGCTTCTTACTACTAGACACATTTGGATCACACTTACATTTATAATATTTGCCATTATTAGAATATTTAGTTTTCTTTGCTCAATATTCTTTGGGAAATTTGTACTTGCACACTTGTATAGAGAACTAAATTTTCAACAAAGCCCAAATGTGTCAGAATAGCTGGGTGTTTGCACTTGTTATAGGTGTGGCCTTGGGAGCATTTGCATGTGAGGAGGCCAACTCTTCATGTCCATTTTCCAATAAATATCACTAGCAAACCACTTGGATAATATATTTTATATGACTAACTAATATGTATATATTATTATTTTTAATTGAATAATAATATAAACTAAACACATCTATAGGTGAAATGTTGAATTGGTATGAGAAGTACTAGTTGGAAATATGAAAATGTATAGAGATGAAATTGATGGACTTCAACAAAGTTAGGTACAAGCTAATCTTCATAATCAATAATGCAATTGTAAGAGTTACCTATTTTAATCATTTTAATTAAAACTTTGTAAATAGGTTATTTGGATGCCATGCTTGGATGAAAAATAATTTGTGCCCAAGATTTGCCTTAGAAGTATGGATATTTGAACCTATTAGTTGGAAGCGTGCTGAGTATGTTGACCTCTACACATGATCCACTAGTTGAATTGGATTTATGGAGTAAATTCGACGGGCTTCGGATGCGATATCACGCAAATCAAAGTTGAAATACATTGTACGTCACCAAAATTGCTTGAAATAATCTCTGATGAACGGACTTTGCCATCATGTTTAAAACATTGAAATTGATCAAAATATACATACTGCGTAATCCAACGGTCGACCGATCAATAAATTCAATCGTCAATGCACCAACATGCATATCAAAGTCAGGAAACTGTGAAGATGCTCAAACGACATTCGTTCATGAAATTGATCACATCATAAGCATCAAAATATCGAGGTCTATCAAATAAGATTGTCCGAGCTCGATTCGAACAGTCTACAAGAATGTCAAGTGGTCATAACATCAGCCATGCATTTTAATGAAATTACAATTGGTTCAATGATTCATTAGTTTGACCATTCCATTTGGTTCTTAGGTGAAGGAGTTTTGAATGTGGAATAAGTTGGTAAAGGGACCAATTCATTGTTGAATTGGTTAAATTGGTTAGTTTGATTTGATTTTCTAAGCAATAGGTCTCCCCTTCTACCTAGAGAGAGACATAACAAACCATCAAGCATCCCTTGATGAAAAATTTAATGTTTCAAGTCTTCCTCTACTTCTACTATGGAATAATCTTCCATAATTAATATCCATTAAAAAATGTGTCTTTTATAATATATGACTCTTACAAGCATAATCACGTGTGGATGCACACAAATATATATATATATATATATATATATATATATATATATATATATATATATGGGTAGCTAAAAATATTTTTTAATGTGGTCACAAATTAATACTCATTATTATGTTATACTTTTTAAATATATTTTTGTATGATCAAAAATCATAAAATAATATTTTAATACAAATTATTTTAAAATTAAAAATGAAATTATTCCCATAAAAAATATAGATATATCACTATATTATCATTCATTAAGTACTTCATATTTTTTTTTAGACACTAATAAATTGAATTTGGATAATTTATTTTATTCTTTAATTTATTTTAGTACAACAAACAAGAACAATAATAACAAGCCGTTATCTTACTATGTGAAGTTGGTTACATTAACTCTTTTCATTCATTGTGTCATATTAAGTGTTATATTCTCATTTAATCCTAATAAATTAATATCATTTTTTATACTTCATTATGAAGTCTTTTTTTTTATTATTATGAAGTCTTTTTAAGTCTACATCTACCCTTTGTAACATATGTTGAATCTAATACATCTACTCTCTTAATTGGAACATCAAACAACAAGCATTTTATATCAAACCAACTAAGGTGACTCTATCTAATCTTATGTGCCAGAGCTACTCCAACTTTATCACATATATATTTGTATCTCATTTTGTCTCTAACTGTAAAGCCACTCATCCACCTGAGCATCATCATCTCTACAACACTTAATTTTATGCTTCTCTTTTACTGGCCAACATTTTGCAACATAAAATACTGTAGGTCTCATAACCATCTTGTAAATTTTTCCTTTGTCTAAGCAATTCTTTCCTATCACAAAATAGGCTCGATGCATTCCTCTACTTTATCCATCCAACTTGAATTTTAATAATAACATCCCCATCTATATCACCATCACTTTGAACAATAGACCTGAGAATCTAAAACGTCACTCTTTTTAATGACTTGATCACCCATTGTCACTACTATATCAGCAGATCTTCTATGACAAGCATTACACTATGTATTTGATGTCAGATCAACTCAAACTAAAGTCTTTAGACTCCAAGGTTGAACTTTATAATTTAAGTTTTTTCTTGAACTCACTCTCTAATTTTATCAACAAGATGAATATCATCAACAAAAAAGCATACATCAGGGTACATCCTCTTGTAAATGTCTAATAAGAACAACCATAACTAAAGCAAAAAAAAAATTAAAATAATAATAATAATAATAATAATAATAATAATAATAATAATAATAATAATAATAATAATAATAATAATAATAATAATAAAGGACCTAAAGCCAATCCTTGTTATAATCCAACTAAATAGGACAATACTTAGTCAAGCATCCGTATGTTTGAACACAAGTGATAGCTCTAGTATTCATATTCTTAATGACTTGAATATAAGCAATATTAACTCCCTTTTTTTTTTCTAGAACTCTCCAAAACAATTATCTTGGAACTTTATCATATGTTTTCTCTAAATCAAGAAAAAGCATATGTAGATCCTTCTTGTTTTCTCTATACTTTTCCATCAAATCTCCCAACAAATATATATCATCCATAGCAGACCAACAAGGCATAAATTCAAACTAATTTTGAGAAACTTTTGTATCATGTCATAATCTACTCTCTCCATAATTTAATATATAATAAATCAACTTAATTCATTTATAATTTGTACACTCTTGTGTATCACCTTTATTCTTAAAAGTAAGAATCAACAAATTCTTTCTTTACTCATCTAACCTCTTTTTAGTCTTTAAAATAATATTAAAAAAATTCATAAGCCAAAAACTCCTTGATCTCCTTAGCATGTCGAACTTCTATTGAAATATCATCAAGTCCTACTAGTTTTTCACACTTCATATTCTTTAAAATCTCTCCAACCTCAATTTTATTAATATGATGATAAAAAAAATTTATTTTTATTTAGATTACTAAGATTACTAAAGTCAATCATATTCTCATGATCTTCATTGAAAGTACCATCAAAATTTTCATTAACTTATGTTGAATATCTAATTCAAATAAAATGCATTAAACTTTATGCATCTCTGTCTATAGTATCTAATCTATTATATAAATCACTAAATATTGATTTATTTATATCTCATTTGCTTTCTTGGAATCCCAAAAGGTCACTCTATATCTTTCTCGATTATCTAAGATTTTACATATAAACTAATTTTTATAATATTTATTCTTTATTATTATTTATTTAATTATTTTTTCTTGCACATTTTGACGTTCCATAACTAATTGTTTTCTATTAATAAAAACTTTTTTTATTCTTTGAGTATATTTTTTGTAACTTGTTTAATCTCACTTATTACTTTTTTTTATATAATAGTAACTTCTTCATAAATGTCCCAAATTCTAAGATTTTGTAGCTTACTCTTAGAAATATTTTTTAGCATTATTTAAATACTCCTATCTAACCCTAGGGAAATGCTTTTATTTATTTTTTTATCTTTCAAACATTTATCTTAAAATCTAAGTCAATGATGTGTACTTAAACTTTTACTCAGAATGACCTTATAATCTTTATAATATAAGCAATCTATTTTTTATAAGAAAATAATTAATTTATCTTTTATTAGGTCTATTCTTATAAATGATAATATGCTCATCTCTTTTCTTAAATATTGTATTAGTAATTACAAAATCATAAGATAAAATAAAATCTAATATAATTCTACCTTATTCATTAGTCACTCATATGTTTAACTATCATTAATGCATTTAAAATCTTTTACTACTCTATCAATATGTCTATTTAAATTTCTTCCAATAAATACTCTTTCTTCAAGAGATATCTTTATATTAATTCTTGTAGTTACAATACATCTAAACTTACTTGAAAGGTATAAACACTTATAACATTAATAATTTTAGCATTAATAATAATCTTTAAAGCTATAATTTTATCTCTGTTTCTAATAATTTTTATAATATTACCTTTCAAACTTTTATTTATTATAACACTTATATGTCATTTCTAGTATAAATCATATCAGCATACTAAGGTTTAAAACTTAGACTATCAATCTCCATTTCATTCTCCCCAACCTATAGTTTCTTGAATATATATGTTATTATCTTTTTCTGAGCCATAATATCTATTAATTTCATCAATTTATCTATAAGAGTACTTATATCTCAAGCTCTTATCCTAATTTTAGTTTTGTGATCTATCTTCTTTACTCACATCCATCCATAATGTGTGAACACTTGCTTATTTAACACTACACCTAGACACTCACCTACTTGTTGGTGCAACTACCTTTACATACTTTTTAGTGTATTTAGAACATATAGTGTGTCATTTCTAGGAAATGATATTGCTTTGACACAATGTATAAAAGGATTCATATCATGGTTTTTTAATAAGCTTTACGCTATTTGTTGACTACCTAATGCAACTTTTCACTTTTTTGATCTGGGACATTGGACCTGACAACGATAGTGTTTAAATTATTTAGTAGAATTAATTAAATTGAAATTATTTTTTAAAAAATTAATTAGATTAAGCAAATTATATTTTAATCTAAGATGTATTCTAGTCAAGATATTTGAGCTAAATTTTTTTAAAAAATTAACTTCAAAAATGAAAAATTAAACACATATTTTTACATGATATAATTAATTCAAAATTTATAACATGAGATATAAATAACTGTCAATGAGATCTATAGAATAATCACTGCGATGTTGCTTTAAATAAAACCTGGAGAATTATGATGGGCCAGTGGTGAACGTCCAAGAAATGTGATAAGAGGATGCAACGATGTTGACTTTTAAGGTGCTACTCGCAATACACTGTCGCATTCGAGACTTGGAGATGTCTAGGTGAATTTTGAATCTTGCTTAAGCCCTTATACTTTTATATATATAAAAAAAATTAAGCTTATAATGGGCTTAGCTAGTGGGGTTATGAAGCCCTTATACTTTTGAAGCTTGCTTAAGCCCTTACATGAATTATTAAAAAATTAAGCTTATAAACAGACACACACACACACAAATGTGTCTTAAGAATAATAACAATGCTTGTTATACAAATTCAAGATTACATCTTTTGGAATTCTGCTTCAAAACTAACACACATTAGACATAAAGATTGTTATTATGTGGTGTTTGATTGTGTTGGTTAATAGGAGATGTATAGTTGACTAAGCCCATTGAAATTCCTTTTGGGTGCATAAGATCTCGGTGTTAGGAGGACAGTGCTACTATGCCAAGATTCATGACTTTGTACCAGAAAGAAAAAAGAAGACAATGTTGAAGCGCTATATTAGGTTAAGACCTGGATTCTCGATTCCACAAGACAGAAAGACTAACACCTTGACATTACACTAGCAGTGTCACAACATTATTACCCGTGCAGAAAAACTTGGGTGGCAGTAGCGACAATGCCATAATGCTAGAGTCACGGCATCGCGGCACTACGAAATGAAAGAGTTTGCATTTATGTAGTTTTCTATAATTTTTTCAAAACTTCTTCTATTTTTACTATTCTCTTGAGAATGTATGTGGAGAGTTAGTGTCATAGAGCGTGAGAAGTGTGGAGAGGCCTGAGATAAGTATAATTTGCACTATTCTCCTTATTTTCTTAGTAGTGGATTTCTCGATGTGGTGTGGCTCTGTGCAATTTTTCTCGTTCTCGGGTTTTTGCAATGTTAAATATTGTGTATTTGTTGTACTTTGGCTACTTCTGTTTAATATTTTGCTTCGGATCTCTCAGATCTATTTTCAGCAATTTTAAGTGAATAATTTCCCAACAAAGATCTCATCGCCTTTTCATTATTGTGGCATAAACATACTTGGACATTCCTACAATCCATGCTAGTTAAACCTAAGGTTCTGCTGTTAGTGCCCGAATATTTGGCCGTTCTTCGCTGCTTTTTAGGCCTGAGAATCCCATGGATGAGGTGGTGCTGTCTATTCTTGTCGAGATAAGGTGGAGTTTTCAGAGAGTGATTCATTGTGGCACTAAATGTGGTGCTGTCGCTCTCTCCAATAGCGATCACACGACTCCAACCTTCAACATATATGGCCCAGGAAACTTGTGCAAGTAGCCAATCATTTTGTGGTCCTTTGTATGTAAGTCTTCAGTTATTTCATGTAATTTTTTACTACGTTCAAATTTATTTACACTTTGCATGTACTTTGTCCTTTGCCCCCATCTTCACTGGAATTAAGTACCATATGTTCAAGTATGCATTGTCGAGGAAGCAACTCAGGCCTTGTTTTTGTTTAACTTTTTTGCATACAGTATGTGGATGTCGTTTCAGTAAAATTTAAATTAAAAATGACAATTTTTCTTTAATTTTCTTTCAAAAAAGGTGTTTTTAGACTGCAATATATCCAAATTGTGACCATTAACATGACTTTCATAAAATTGTTACCGAAAAAAAATAAAAATAAAATGGCCTAGCTCACACAAATTTAGTGTTGGGAATATTGCAGCTCAACTCAACAGTAGCTAACAGTGCTGAAAGCAATTAGCAGCATAATTTGGGAATGAAACAATTCTTAAACAAGCTTATGGTGAGCTTCTCTTCAAATTGATCTCTTTTATTCTGTTTAATTCTACTTTCAATTTCTCAAGAAAAAACTGTTAATGTTCTTCGTTAACTTCGTAGGTTAGACCCCTTTTATTAATTAACCTCGTTGCGTATTTCAGTGATATTAAGTGGTTGTTTCTTTCATGCCATCACCACTGCTTTCTTTGTCATGCTTTTCAAGTTGGCTCTTTCTTCACCAATTCAGGGTCCAGTTTCCACTAGAGTTTGCCTCCACCAACTTTTGTGTGCTCCAATGGTTGACAGAAAATTATCATTAATTGGGAAAATTAGCATAGCATTCTTCAAAAAAATTTCACCATTTTTTTTGAGAAAAAATAGGAGTTATAGGAATGCAGTTCTTAAATTACTTTATAATAGAATTTTATGGCAGCATTTCTTACAGCCTTCTTCATGAGCTTCTCTATTTTGCACAATGCATGAGTTTTGTTCTTACTGTAGTGTTGTATGTTGCAAAGAAAATCGATCATGAAACAATCCATGAATGTGGCGGCCATCTGTCAAAAAACACTTCTGGTTGATCATTTTTATGCAAGATTGTATTGCCTCTACCTTATGCGTATCTAACTCTTTTATATCCTCTTCTGTAAATGAACATAAGATTGTATTATCCTCATCGATGAAAAGGTTCAATGATCGCAGGAGGATGTCCAAATGTTGTGGAATATTTTTTTCTTGAAATAATTTCATAAAATCAATATTAATTTGTTCAACTATATCGAGTGATATCATAATGGGCCATCTATGTATATCAAAAAAATTTATGAAATGCTGCTCATTTGATAAATAAATCATAATGATCAACCTTGAGAAGCCATTTTGATGGCCATATTCATTGAAATAAGAAATGTCTATATCGAGTGAATATAAGGGTATTAATTTAGGTTCATGAGTTGAATTTGAATTTGATCCGAAATTGATTCGACTCAAAATCACTTGACTTGAACTTGACTCAAATATTATATGGGTTAAAAACTTTGACCAAAACCCGATCCATTGACCCATTGAGGCATATATTTTGAGTCAAATTGAGTTAATCTCGAGTTGGCGGGTCAACTCGAAGTCAACCCGAAAAATTAAATGGATCAAATGCCTTGACGAATCCAACAAGAAAATTATTCTGATCAATCTAAGCCTCATTTTTTTCTAGCCATGTTGGATTATCAAGTCATGTCAATTATTAAGACCCCTAAGTGAATCAAACAAACTCATGATTATTCATAAGAATGCAAAGACAATCGAGAGAAATAATAGTGGAGATGCTCAAGGTTTGAAGCACCTTGATGGGTTAGAGAAGATGCAGGTTCATGAATAGGGTAGAAAAGTTGCAACACGTTGCCTATTTCTCTTTTGAAAGAGATCGCAGGGTCTGTTGGTTCTAACATTACTGACGGGCCATATAGACGATTATGAGCTCTAGCATTGATAACGAGGCACACGTTGGATGGATGGTGACAGCAGTGACAACAACCTCATTGTGAGTTCTTATTAATGCATTATTGAAGCAAATCCAAGGCGTAGAGTTGGAAAGGGATCAGTGATTGATAATGAATGTGGAATTAGTGTTTGAATATAGTTTCATCGCATCCTTTCAACCTAGAAATGGTGATAGTGGAATTGGCGAGAGTTAAAATGATTGATTGCGATTTTGGAATTGATGTGATGGGTGAAGAAGATGCAACAAAAACACCAATGTGACCAAGCTTAGCTTTGGTGAGGCGAGCGTTTTTCACGACTTCGTTGATTCCTTCGAGCGTAGCGTGATGGAAAAGAAGGGGGGCGAACTGTGGGGTTGGTTGCGCAGCTCCCTCGGGATTAATTAGTCATACACCATGAAGTGGGTGAGATCATGACACCTCGTTTCTAAAAAAAAAAAAAAAAAAAACACCAATGTTAAGATTCATCATCTTAAATGTACATTTTGAGCTGCTTGGCACCTTTTTTTTTCCAAAAAAAAAAATAAATAAAAAAACAGAAAAGAGTTGAAAAAAAATGGATTCATTAAATATATTTCGACTGAAAATTTAAAAAATATTTATTAAGCAATATATGTTGATAATCATATTATCTTGGAATTTAATTAATATTAAGACTAAATATTGTGATCTCATCACAACAATATATGAATGTGTATATAATTTAGAATTCAATAATTATAAATTAATCATTCTTTTCTCAACTATTACTAATGACTAAAAGTATAAAAGCGAGAGTATGGGGAACTATGGACCTATAATTTCAAGCTCCAATAAAATTGATAATTTATTAAACTCTTTAATATTCATATCAATTTTATTAATTCTAATGTTAGTCAACTAAAAATATGAAATTGTTTTCTTGAAATTATAGATATAAATCACTCGAGAAATATGAGTAGTACATTCATATAATTATTACATATAAATTGATCATCCATGAATTGTTCATAATTAAAGCTAGGTTATATTTCCACTGACCTGTCTAATTTTATCTTTATCCTCAAGTACCATCGATTATCCAATTAATAATAAATTTATAATCCGATTATAAATTAATCACTCTCTTATTATTCAAGACCGAATCAATACTTAAGGAAACTATTTTTCTAAATTCATAAAAAATTAAATGGATTTCATCTCGTAAATTAATATTCATGGTAATTTATTTAATTATGTTCTCAAAATATAAGGAATAAGATTCTTTTAGAGTCTATATTAAATAAATCGAAGAATATAATTTCATAAATAAAAATTTATTAATTTCTCAGGGTTAAGATCATTTCATATATGATCATCATGTTGATTTAATTTAAATATTATAAATAGAATTTTCTAATATTCAAATTTATCATATTCTAATTCTGTATAATCACATTATATAAAGTACTTTTATCCCAAAATCTCACACATTAACAATCTCGATAATATTATCCTATTTATAATGGAGATGAACCTTATTAATTATTAAATTAAAGCTCAAAATTTTAATTTATTAATAACGAACATTTTAGATTATTATTCCTAAATATTATTCTCTTGCATATAACACTTGTATGCAATGTTTAGATTACAATAATAATTATGGAATTTTAATGAAAAGTTCATGCATATAAACATCAACATAAAATATTATTTTATTTAATTCAATAATAATTATTTTTATGGCATAATTCTCGACAATTACAATCACATATTATGAATTCAATCAATATACTTAGCATGGCCCTTTCATCCCTTAGCCTAGCTTAAATCATCCCACACTCCTTATATCCTTATTATCATATGTATGCAATGTAATAATATCTTTTCCCATAATTAGGAATGACATTGATATAATATAATAGAAATAAGCTTTAGAGAATGACTTCTTAGGTAGAGATAAGAGGATCCTTGAGGCATTAGGTTTTATTACAATATGTTCAATCAATTATTTTATTTTATGGAGATATGGCCATTGATTTAAAAGTTCAATGCAAGTATTAGGATCGATGTTCGAAATTAACATCAATGTTAACATTGGGCATTAGTCTTATTGATAATGGCGTGCATCGATATTCATGTCCATAGCATGTATCAATTTTATTTGCCATGCATAAGTATTAGGGTTGATGTCGACAATAAGATTCAGTTTTATTAGTGATGACATGTGTCAATATTATTGTTGGTAGCTACATCAATCTTATTAGTGATGATTTTTATCAGTATTATTGTTGATGTTGTGATGCATTGAAACATCCGATTAAAAGAAGTATGCATCGTTAGATATGTGTTGGACCAACATGCTTCTTAGATGCATTAAACATTGCATGTGTCCAATCAAATAAAAATAAAAAATATATGGGCACATGCTTCTTAAATAACATAGTCAAAATATTATAAAAATAATAATTTAAAATACAAATATTTGTATTTACATTTTAGTTTTTTTTTATTCCCTCTTCATCTCCTCTCTCACAAATATCACTGCTCGAGCCATGCCATTTCTGTTAAGCAACTAGGAATGGGGGCATGGATCATTAAATCTAGCAAATATCTACCCATCAACGTGCATCTCCAAAGCCAATGCCTGTTGTCCGATCCCCTCTCAACACTGAAACTAGACATCAAAGCTTTGTCCGATCCCCTCTCAACACTGAAACTAGACATCAAAGCTTGAGGACCAACGTCCTCTCCTAACACCAAAACCTAACCCTACAGCCCAACGATTGACATCCTCTCCTTTCAATATCAAAGCCCAACTTCCTTTGCACGTCACTATAATGAGTATTGAGCAACCCTTTTAATCAAACTATAACATTATACATCGAATGTTAGGTATATCTCAATAAATCTAACACCGGTTTTAATATTAATGTTTTTAAAATGGTGTGACTTTGATGTTAGTAATGTATAAAAATATTATGATTTAAATATTAATTATATCACTTCTTTATTGTTTTTGAAACTCTATTTATTATATTTAATTTGTTCACATTATTTACTTTATAAGATATCAAAATATAATGGCATACTTAACAAGTGCCTATCTTATATTTTAATAATTGATGCTCTATATTTATGTCAATGGTGTTTGTCTTCATATCCATGTTTGTGCCTGCTAATGTTCATGGAAGAATTAGTCTTATTAATAATGATGTGCATTGGCATTATTATAGATGATGTGCGCCAACTATTTTAATGATGGACTGTGTTGACAATATTGTCAACACCTATCATTTAATTTACTAGAGATGCTTATCATTGATGTTGTTTGGCAATCAAATGATTATTTTTTGTTGATGATAATTAAGTGATAAAAGTTAAGCAATGTAGCCGAATAATAATTACATTGAGCAACAATGATTGATATTAGTCAATCAATGATGGTCACATGATTGTGGTTAGATAATTGTAATTGAATAATTGTTGTCCCCGGTAATGATTACCACTATCAATCCTTAGATAGAGCTCTCTTAAATTCTATGTTTGAGTCTAACTCCAAGCCTTGTATGTGAAGAATAATGATCTATTTATATATTTTAGGAGCAATGTTTTGATTATTTTTGCTAAAAATATGTGAACACTTTATCAAAAAGAATCATACTTATCTTTGATTCTATTTTTGAAGAATTTAAGTATCTTAATGGGATTGGAATCGACAGATATTAAGTTCGTTGGATTTTTCTAGTTAAGACTTGGAGATCATTTTATTTTTGAAATGATATTTTTTTTTTCAATTATAATTTGATTTAGAATCATTTGAATGTGGACCAAAATATTTTTTGTGTTAATAGATTTATCTTGCCTAAATGTTCATTTAGACTATAAATCCGATTGAAATTAAAGTTTGAATAATCTTGAATTTAGTTTCATAGATTTTTAATTTAAAAATTATATCAGATTTATATTTAATAAGATGAATTTTTTAAAGATGTGTTGCTAGGGTTATCAAAAAAAATCTCATTATTTGCTGTTGACACTCGGTCCAGCCTCCCTAAAAGCCAAAAAAAAATTCTCTAAACTCCTTCAGTTTCCCTCAACCGCGAGCAAGGAACCGCAAGCCAGCCGAGCAACCAATCCCGCCTTTCTTCTCCCTTTTTATTCGGTTGAGGAACCGCAGCCGAGCATGAAATCTTCTCATTTCGCTCATCTATCCCAGGAATCAAGAGCCGACCCCCAGACGCCTCAAGCCTCCGTCTCCTCTCCCTTCCTCTGCTCTCCCTCTTACCTCTCATTCCTTCTTAGCAGTTTGAGTTTGGTTTTTTGGATTCTGAAAAGGCTGGTTTAAAGTGCTCACGAAAATTTATTTGTCTTTGCTTTTTTGAAAAGAGGCTAAGCGGAACTTTCAGGTGAGATGGAGCTAAAACTTCAGTTCAAAAGCACACTATTCAAGCGGTATCAAAATTAAAATTCAGTCTCAAAAGCAAAAGCGACTAAAAAGCTCTCCCAAGCAAGCCTTGTCGCAGAGCGGAAAAGAGAAATGATAAGCCAGGCATGAGCCCTCTCTCTCTCTCTCTCTCTCTCTCTCTCTCTCTCTCTCGGGTTCACAAAAGAATAAAAGAAAAAATCTTTCATGCCACCGATCCCGCAATATTCAAGTACACACAGGCAGAAGGCACCATTTGAAAATTTTAAACAAAAACTCCATCGAACCTACAATATTCAAGTACACACGGGCAGAAGGCACCATTTGAAAATTTTAAATCAAAACGACACCGAACCCGCAATATTCAAGTACACATGGGCAGAAGGCACCATTTGAAAATTTTAAACAAAAATGCCTCCTGATATGCAACTCTTCGAAAAAGCAAACATAAGGTATTGGCTTAAATTCTGAATAGACTTCAAATGTATTACTTTTGCATAAATATTGGAGACAACTATCACTCAATTCAAGTGCTTAAAGTTTGTGCAATCATTTGAAAGAAATGAATTCTTGTATGAAATATAAAACAATCTTCAATTCAATTTGAGCTTTTCAAAAATTAGTACAAGTATTCTAATTACATGCATGGGCCCCGACACTATACTGAATGCTTAAACTTAGTGTCTGAGGATACTGCACGAGTTGCTTCCCGGTTTGGTCTTATGACAGGGTCCTCATTAACAAAACCTAAAAAATTCAATTATTATAAAATTTTCAACTTATTAAAATATATGAGTAGCTAATTCTGTCATGTGACAGCATATTTGATCCTCTATTATTAAATTAATAGAGTCGATAGGATCAAACAAACTCATAAACCCTGATGATGACTATGTTGAATGGTGATTTCAACCGGATGGGATAATTACCATCAAAATATGTTCACAAGCTTAAATCAAATTAATCAAATTCAAATATCAATACAAACATGAAATCATGCAAATCGTTAAATGCTAAATATCAAAGTGAAATTCAATATTCAATACTTAAAGCTAAAATTGAACCCACATTCTACAACTGTTTATTAAAGGTGACAAATTAAAAAAACTCTAGCTCACAAAGGAGCCAAAATAAAATCAAGTGTTTGATTATATTCACTCTCAATCAAACTCATGCCAATAAGGATGTGGCTCATGTCTTTGGTGTGGCTTGGATAGTAGGCTCCACATATGATGTAGTTACGAGTCCTCTAATCGGGTGGTTGCCGCCAAATGGAACCATTATATTACGATCACGACCGTTGCTCGTATGCTCTCCAATGTCTCCACCCTTTGAGTTGTGAATCATATGGTATGCGATAGGGAAAAAAGCCCTTTGTCAGTTAAGATAGATTTAAACTTGTATCCGTAAACAAACAGCACCCCAGGTCTACAAGGATTTCTTGAACAATGTAACCCATGTATTGCTGATAATGATCGATTGATTAGGTTGGGTCGACTACCTCCTTTGACTAAGTAGACTAGGGACCGTGATAGCCCGGGATGACGGAATCATGGGATCTAGATCGGGCACATCATCATTCCCCCAACCATCCGCTTTAAGTTAATACTGATGAATTTCATAAATCTAAAAAATCAAACTTCACATACTATTATGTATATGCATTAAGCAATCTAACGACTAGCCTTAATTGAAAGTTCCCTCTCAACATTGAGAGGGATAATTAATTATAGGTGCTTGTGCCTATAGGAAACCTAGAACCCGATTTAAAGTCCTCACAAATGAGGGTGAAATCTTTGGGTAGTGTCTTATCTACTATTCCATTTGCCTTCTGAAAATTACACCGACACTTAAATCATACTATCTTTAATTGCAAAAGGTTAATGATGAATTTTCAGAGCCCACAGATTTCTGGCTACTCTGCTGGGAATAGGTTTATCTTCCATCTCTGGCTAATTGAATCTAAGCTATAATAGCAGCGAAATATAATGAAATTAGAGTTTAAAGTTACTTGGAGAATTGTTACTTTAGTTCTCCAGAATAACACAACTTTGTCAATTGAACCCTTCGCATTAAGAAGGTATGACGCTGAGGCTTCCTCTTCTAGAAGAAAACTGAGTAGAAGGAAAAGGAGAAAAAAAATGCTGAATTGTGAGCTCAACAGTTGCTACCTTAATTACTAGCCATGCAACCAGACTTGATGCCAGAAGCGTGTGTTCCCACTCACAAAAAGTTTGGAAATCTCAAGTGGGTGAAAAGGAACAGCTCTACTGATGATATCAAATAATCATTTTAAGAGCTATAACACCAAGCTATAACCCCACAAAAGAGGCATCCGGAGACTTTGTCCTCTAGAATGCACAGGGTGCTGAAAGTTATTAAGGAGAAGGGTCTTATGAAGAAAAAGTATCAATATCTGATTATCAGAGAAAATGAGAAGGCTTTAATAAAAAGGCTACTCTCAGTGGGTAATGCTCAAGACCGTCCTAAGCAATTCCTGCACAGTGAACATCGGGGTGTGACACCTAAACAACATGTTCTAGAATCTGTCGCTGAAAGGTCCTGAAAAAAAAAGAAAAACAAATATAGAGGTTGAAGTCCTCAAGAAGAAGTACCATCACAAAGCTTCTTCATCTGAAAATAAGCTAACTTAGAGACAACGGAGAAAGAGAAATATTGAACTACGTACTCAACAGCCATTGTTCAAACAAAAAATTATACAACCAGTTGTGGACTAGAAGCGAGTGTTCCAACCCATAACATGTTTGATAGCCTCGAATGGGTAAAGCGGGACAACTCTACTAGTCAATTCAAACAGTCCTTCTGAACCTAACAACGTTAAGTTCCAACTTCTCTAGTTAGGAAACGTAAAACTATATGCAAAATTGTACAATATTCGTGAAGAATTGTACAATATTGTGCCACCGACCTCAATTGCTTTTGAGTGGTATGCAGAATTACCGAATGATTCGGTTAAAATTTTTACTAAGTTAGAGACAATATTCATGAAGAGGTTCACCAGTACAACCGAGAAGATAACAATCACTGACATTGTATTACTAAAAAGGAGAAAAGACGAGTCAGTACAAAATTCGTAACTCGTTGGCGTAACCTAAGCATGAAATGTTAACAACAATTGGAGGAAGAAATTGCGATCCAACTGTTAATGAACAGTATGGATGATAAAATGGCACCATTTTTATGTATGGAGTCAATTACAACATTCCAGGACTTGCTTGATAGGGTGGCCAAATTTGAAAAATTAAATCGCCCTAAGTTTGAAATTTATACAAATAAATCAAAGAAAAATAAGCCTTTAGACTCAAGAAGAAATGAAAAAAAAGAGTAATCTATAATGTGGATAAAGAAAAATAACTAATGTACAATGATGATAAGGGAAAGAAGCTTATTTATCCTAATCCACAGCCAAAATTAATATTGGAAGGCAATGATAAACCTCAAACTTTTTCAAGTGATGGAGAGCGTCCAAAATAAGCAACAAGAGTTAATGAGCGAATGCGGCCATCTCTTAAGGACAAGATGAACAAAGAATATTTATTTAGGAGGGATAGTATGGTTATATTATTTCGACAATCAATCAAAGCTGGTCTATAATTACCAGAAATTAAAAGGCCCGAGGAAGCTGATCAAGTTAATAATCCAAATTACTGTCCCTATCATCGGATGATCAATCACCATATCGAAGACTGTTATGTCTTCAAAGATTGGCTATAAAGGAAGTATCAGCGAAGTGAATTTACATTATCCGATAGTGTTCTAGTCAAGCCAAAAAGAGAGTCTACAAGGATGATTATGTCCTCTTCCGTATCATCCATCAAAGATAAAAAGAAGAAAAAATTAGTTCAAATTGAAGATTGGGAAACAGTAGTCTCTAAGAAGATCATGAAAATGCTGAATCAACTAAAAGACGTTCCTAGTGTTAAGTGGAAATCACTACTTGAACCTATGTTGGACTTAAAGAGATGCCTAAACTAAGTATTTGGGCTCCTCAATGGCATTTTAATAAGGCTACTTCATCATAACACGAGGAGCACTAAACGTAGGCCTCATAAGTCAAAGAAGAAAGCTAAGAAAAAGAAGAGCAAGAACAAAACTATAACTCAAAAGATTATTAACAATTTAAAGGAGTATCACCAGCCGATAAGATAACCATTTAGACTTGCAGACTTTATGCCTAAGCTTTATATTGTTGAATCAGATGAAGAAGATAATGGTGAATCTTGTCTAGTAGAGATATGTATTATTTATGTGATATTATATATTCTTCAGCTTCAGTTACTCCAAAATGACAAGGGTAGTTAGATAGACTCGACCAACCCATCAAAATTCTTATCATAAAAAAAGAAGAGCTTGATGAGTTAACATCTGAATTTTGTCTAATGACTTAACAAAAAGATAATAGTTCAGACAAAGATTTATGCTTTCCCGATGGAGAAGAGTCAGACTTATCGATATCATCACGTATGAAATGTAAGAAGTTGAAAAGTGAGTTGAGCCCTTTTAGTCAATCCTCTAGAACAAGAAGTGAATTTAAAGAAACTATTTTTTTAGAAGAATCTGAACAAGACAAGATGATTCAAGTTAAGTTGAGAAGTGGTAAAGTCTTACCACCATCATCAAAGAAGGGGAATTCAAATAAAGACAAAGTCAATGAAGATATCATTCCCAAAAATTATAAAATGAAGCCTAAATTAAGCAAATTATAAACTCAAGCTGAATCATTATAAACTCAAGATCTCACAGTAATCATATTTTCTAAAGAAGATGTTGGGAATAGCAAATCACAATTGTCCTATATATGTTACTGCAGAGAGTGATGACATCTTGATCAACCGAATGCTGATTGATCCGGGTTCTTCTATTAATCTTATGAGTCTAAAGCATTAAGAGGATTATCACTTGATATCCAACATCTTGGGAGGGATAAGTTGATGGTTCATGGATTTCAATAAGAAATGACAGAAAACCCTAGGTTATTTTATTCTCCAACTCAAGTTTTGAGATTTATATACAGAAGCTAAGTTTCATGTAATTGACATTGATATATTATTTAGAGCTCTCTTGGGTCGGCCATCACTGCATGAGTATGGTATGGTCACATCAACTATGCATCAGTGTATGAAGTACCTAAGAGATAGAAAAGAATTCAGAATTCTTGACAACCTACAATCATTCTTCATCCACGAAGCAAAGATCTATGAAGATGCAAAATATATCATCCCTAAAGAGCCTAAGCCAATAGAGCCTCTTGAAGTGGTAGCATCCACTTCAGGAACTAAAAAAGTAACTTCACAAGGGGAAAGAGCAGAAACAAAGAGTAAGAAAGAAGGCCATGCCAACTTTCCCTAAAGCGCTTAACTTTGCACTTAAATCAAGAAGATCAATTCCTCATTTGGGAAGTGACACACAAGAAGAAGAAAATATTTCTGTCAAACCTTAGGAAACTTATAAGCTTTCAAGAAAGATAAAGTATGAAATAAGTTATTCTGATTCAGACTATGACTTTGAATCTACTTATGAAAATAGGGTTTAGAAGGTCACATAAAGAAGGATAGCTCACTTGGTAGAGTCAGATGACTCACTCAAAATTATATCCATCCCTCAGTAGTACTTCAAAGAAATCACTCCACTAGAGGTCCATAATATTGAAGAATTGATAATATTCTACGTGTTGTCGTTGAGTGAGAGTGGCGAACAGGAACTCTATTTTTCAAATTTGAAGTTAGCCTTATAATTTTGATCAGTCTGCTCAACATGAAAATTCTGATAAGTGAGTGCCAACAAGAATACTAATATACTATCCATAAAAATTATGAAGAATGATGCATAAGCTTTGAATTCATATTAGAACTACTAAAAATAAAACTCAAGTCTTTAACAGGATGTGAATCCAAAGAAGTCATCAAGCATCATGAAGAAATGATAAGTTTATCACTAAAGATCTTGGGTTCATCCACAAATCACATCAAAATAAAGTTTGTTATAATATAATAGAAGCTGAGGTCAAAACTAATAGTCACGAAAAAGATGATCTCCATCAAATTCTTCTTATAAATGATGAAGAAGTAGAAGCTAAGCCTGTACCTGAATAACTCAAAGATGGTGGACAAACAGCTACTATGGATGAACTCCAAGAAATCAACCTAGAGCTGAGGATGATCCCCGTCCAATTTTTGTTAGTGCCCTTCTTCCTGATGAGAAAGTTGAAGAGCTAAAAATGCTACTTTGTGAATTAAGGGATTGCTTTGCTTAGACATATTCTGAAATGTCAGGCTTATCCTTTCATGTAGCAGTTCATAAACTTCTTATTAAACTATATGCGACGCTAGTTAAGCAGTTAAGCAAGCTCCTAGGTGAATGAGATTGGAGATTGAAGAATAGATAATTGTAGAAAATAAGAAGCTGATCGAAGCAGGATTCATTTGGGAGGAGAAATATGTAGATTGGATAGCCAACATTGTCCTAGTTAAGAAAAAGAATGGCCAATCCGTGTCTGCATCAACTTTCGAGATCTAAATAAGGTGTACCTAAAATATGATTTTCTGCTTCTAATATCAGAACTACTAGTGGACAATACTTCCAACTACAACATGTTCTTATTCATGGACGGATCATCAAGATATAATCAAATCAAAATGGCTCATGAAGATGAGAAGCACACATCATTTAGAATGTCAATTGGTATATACTGCTACACAGTAATGCCCTTCAAATTAAAGAATGTTGGAGCTACAAATCAAAGAGCCATGCGTATTTTGATGAGTTGATTCACTATAAGATGGAATATTATGTTGATGATTTGGTGGTGAAAAGCTTAAGTCATGAAAATCACTTTGAAGACTTGAAAATTGCATTAGAGAGAATTAGAAAATTTTATCTCAGGATGAATCCTCTAAAATATGCATTAGGGGTATCCTCCAAAAAATTTCTCAAGTATATTGTATGTCACCAAGGAATTGAGATCGTCCTACTAAAATCAAGGCAATTGTGGAGATGCCTCTACCAAAGAGTTTGCGTCAGCTCCGTTCTTTACAAAGATAACTTGCATTCATCCGATGATCTATATCAAACCTATCAAGATACTGTCAACTATTTGCAAATTTGATGAAGAAGAATGCTCCATTCAAATGGGACAAGAAATGCCAAGAAGCCTTTAGTAGTATTAAAAGCTACATGTTAAATCCATCAATCCTTGCAGTGCCTACTCCTAGGAAACCCCTCATTCTATATAGCTGCATTAGAAGAATCATTTGGACAATTATTGGCATAATATAATGAATAAAGTAAAGAGAATGTTATTTATTATATCGATGGCGGTTGATAGAGCGAGAAATGAGATACTCGATAAACACTGGCATTGATCTTTGCAGTTCAAAAGCTCCGCCATTACATGTTATCTCATAAAGTTACTCTCATCTCAAGGATCGATCCACTGAAGGACTTGATGACAAGATCAGCATTGATAGATTGCTTGGCAAGATGGGCAATATTGCTTTTACAATTTGATATCACATACATTATATAGAAAGTAGTAAAGGCACAAGTCTTAGCAGATTTTTTGTTGCACATCCCTCCTTGTAGACTCTTCTCTTAATGATGATTTGCCTGATGAGTAAATTATGCTCATTCTTGAAAGGGAAAAATCATAAATTTGAAAAATGTACTTTGATGGAGCATCATCGATCAAACAAGTCTAACCTCTAAATTTCTCAAGGGCATGAGTAGGAATCAGCATCGTCTTGATAACACTAGAGGGGGAATAATGAGACAATCATATGGGTTAACTAAACCAAGAACTAATAATGAAGCTGAGTATGAAGCATTGATAGCAAGTCTTAAAGAAGTTATTTTCATAGTCATTTAAAACTTGCATATTTATGGTGATTCTCAACTTATTATAAATCAAGTATTGGACATCTATAAAATCAACAAGCTTGAGTTAGCATTCTATCATAAGAGAGTTCTTAAGCTTATGATGCAAATACCAAATATCACACTAATACGAGTCTCTCGATCCGAGAATAGGAAAAAGATTGCTTAGCAAAATTAACTAAGGAGATGACGAGCATGAATGGTGATTATGTCATGATCAAGATATTTACTCGATGAATTCTAGAGCCAGCAAAGTATCAATCCATACGTAGAGGGGTTATCAAATTTGACATGGGAGGAGGCGACTTAGGTTGCTCTTCATCCTCACCAATATCAACAAGAAGTTCTACCGAGAAGAGCTAAGTCTGACATCAACAATACTTTATATCATATATCCTTTAAATAAATGTGGCTACAATACCTAAATACAGATGAAGCTAGTAAAGTGATGGTTGAAGTTCATGAAGGACTTTATGGTGCATATCAGTTAGGTCCTAAGATGATAGTAATGATCAAAAGAATGAGTTATTATTGGCCATTTATGGTGAGAGACTGTATCAATCATGCTAAGAGGTGTCATGAATATCAAGTAAATGAGAATATAATCCATCAACCTCCAAATCCACTACACTCAACAATAGTATCCTGGCCATTTGAATGTTGGGGTACAGATGTAATTGGACCGATTAATCCACATTCATCAGTTGGATCCTGCTTCATCCTAGCAGTGACTGATTATTTCTTTATGTGGTGAAGCTATCCCATTTAAAGAAGTTACTGCTGATCGAATGATTAGTTTCTTCAAGCATAATGTGGTCTATAGATTTGGAGTGTCACGCCAAATAATTTTTGATAATGGTACAGCTTTCAAATATACAAAAAAGTATAGATTTGTCGACCGACACAAAATTGATTGGCGATATTCCTCAATATATAATCCTAGGGTAAATGATTTGGCAGAAGCTTTCAATAAGACATTGGTCAAATTGCTCAAGAAATTGTCACTAAAAATAAGAGAGAATGACATACCAAACTAATAGAGGTATTATGGGTGTATCGAACTACCTATAAGATACTGACTAAAGCCACTCCTTATTCATTAGTATTTGGAATCGAGGCAGTTCTTCTGCTTGAAGTTGAGTTACCATCACTTCGAATAATGATCCAATATAACTTAACTAAAAATCAAAATGCTCATTTTAGAATGGAGGAACTCGGCGTGCTTGATGAAGTTAGATTGCAACATCATCAAAATCTGGAAGTTTAACGAGCAAATATGTCTAGGGATTTTGACAATATGGTTCAACCTCAAACATTCCAAAAAGGGGAATTAGTCTTGGTACTGAGAAGACTAATTATTCCTAATCAAAAATTTGATGGCAAATTTGGGCCTAATTGGGAGGGCCCTTTTGTCATTGAAAAAGTGTATCAAGGAGGTGCAGACAAACTCATTGACCTAAAGGGTGAAAGACCGATGCCTCCAATTAATGATCGATACATGAAAAAGTATTATACATGATAAATATATTCTCAAGGTACAATACAAATCCCCCTGCAAGATAGGGGAAATTCTTTTAGTATATTTATTTAGGTTGACATCATGTTTCATGTCAAGATCCCTAAATAAATATACTTACCAAAGATAAAAAAAAATTCCCTGAAAATCCCCCTGTTACATAAGGGATTCTTTTTAAATTTCTATACACAGATGAAATCAATGTTACATGTCAAAACCCTCTTAAGATCAAATGTATCAACTCATACATTGAGATATTTTCTTAAATTATTTTAGAGCTTTTTCAAAGTGCTTTAGAATTTTCCTTGCAAGACAGAAGACATTTTATATATTTAGTCATGTTAAAATCGTGCTATAAGACTAGATCCTCGAATATATTCTGATTTAGATTGACATCGAGCTTTACGACGAAGTCCCTGAATATATCCATAATTGTTATTGTTAAGTTGCAGATTCTTGCAAAAACAAAATGAATCTATTTTTACGCATGAAAGGATAACCTTAAATATTAAAAGTTTGTCTCTTAGATTCACCAAATTTTGAAGATTAAGTCAGAAGAACTCTTAATTTTGGAAGTTTCAATCAACTGAATTGGAAAAATAGCAACCTCTACATCCTGAAGTCTAGGATGCAGATGGGTTCTAAAGGTTGAACTCAACAAACCCACAAATAACCGAGTTGTTGATGCTCTCCTCACTCAATAAGCTGTAAGAGAAGGTCGTGGTGAAAGAGCCCCCATTCGTTAGTCCGATGACCAAATCACAAACTCATGACAGTTTAACTCGAAGACTCGAGTAAGTTCTAAAGATAAAACTCAACAAGCCTATAAATGGCCGAGTTACTGACACTCTCCTCACTCAACAAGTCAAGAAAAGGCCAGAAAGAGCCGCCGTCGGTCCAATAACGATATGCTCAATCTCAAACCGTAACCGCCTTAATGACTAAACCAATCCAAAAGATCTTTCTACTTGATCGATAGACCAAGACAATATGAGGAAATAACTTTTAATTCAAGACTGCCTCAAATCAATCTATATATTACCTGTAGGGTGATATTTTAATATATTCTTAAATGATTAATCAAGCATAAACCACATATCAAGGTCAATCCTCATCAAGTCCATCAAAGTAGAAAGCACATGACTAAGGGAACAATTCTATAGTTCATATAAAGTCAATGGCCGAACTAAAGGAATTTTATAGTTATTCAATCTATTAAAACACACATTACTAGGCTGATAACTCAACATTATAGATTTAATATAAGCCGGAAGGCTAGGTCATCTGTATGCATCCTTCAACGAGTCCGTTAAAGCAGCAAGCATAGGGTTGAAGATATACAAACACTTCCTGATAAGTTAATGTGCAAATCAGGTCAATCCTTCATCAAGTTCGTCAAACTTAAAGCTAGGATAGAAGGAATTCCAAATCTCAAAATAAGCAAATCAATTCATCTATCAAACCCGGTCAAGCACAAAGCTAGGGTCGGAGGAAACTTAAATCTGAAATGACACAAAAGAAATAGATCTTTAGCAAACCCATTAAAGCAGAAAATAGATGGTAGAAGAAGCTCTTATTTATCTAACAAGTTAATCAAGATAAATTGATCAATCATATCATTTAACTCGTTCAAACACAAGGCATCATACTAATGATAAATCATATTAAAGCTCCACAAGCTATTGAAATTGAAGCTAAAGTGATCTAAAATTCATGGTGAACTCAAAGGTTCAACCAGTTTTTAATAAACATGACTCGCTCCATGTGCGAGTCACATTTGTTGGGGGGCATTTGTTGACTCTCGATCCAGCCTCCCTTAAAGTCGAAAGAAAAATCTCTCAACTCTTTTGGTTTCCTTCAACTGCAAGCAAGGAATCGCAAGCGAGCCGAGCAGCTTTTTTCTCCCTTTTTATTCAATTGAGGAACCGCAATTGAGCATGAAATCCTTCTTCCTTGTTTGTTCGCCCCATCCCGCAAGGAACCACAAGGTTTCCCCCACACAAATGCCTCAAGCCTTCATCTCCTCTGTCCTCTCCTTCCTCTGACCTTCCCTTCTCCCTCTTACCTCTCCTCTTCTTAACCAGAATGAAAAGAGAAATAGCAAGCCAAGCATGAGCCCTCTCTCTCTCTCTCTCTCTCTCTCTCTCTCTCTCTCTCTCTCTCTCTCTCTCTCTCTCTTTCGTTCAAAGAAAAGGAAAAAAATCCTTCACCATCTCTCTCTCTTTCTCTCTTCGAGTTCAAAAAAAAAAAAAAAATCCCTCACATCCTCTCTCTCTCTCTCTCTCTCTCTCTCTCTCTCTCTCTCTCTCTGGGTTCAAAAAAAGAAAAAATCTTTCATGCCAGAACCCATATCCAAGTACACGGCAGACACCATTTGAAAATTTTAAACAAAATGCCTGAACCCAGTAATATTCAAGGCGCGTAGGCACCATTTGAAAATTTTAAACAAAATGTCACCAGATCTGCAACTCTTTGTACAAGCAGACAGAAAGCGTTGGCTTAAATTCTGAATAGACTTCAAATGCATTAATTTTGCATAAATTATGGAGCTAACTATCACTCAATTCAAGTGGTTCAGAGTTTGTGCAATCATTTAAAAGTAATGAATTCTTGTATGAAATATAAAGCAATCTTAAATTCAATTTAAGCTTTCCAAAAATTTGTACAAGTATTCTAAATACCCACATGGGCACCCGATACTACGCTAAATACTTAAACTTAGTGTCGAGGATCTTTGCGGGTACTTCGATTTGGTCACTCACGAGTTAAAAAAAACCTAAAAATCTAATTATTATAAAAATTTCAACTTATTAAATATATCGAGAAGCTAATTCATGACGTAGTAGATCCTCTATTATTAAACTAATAAAGTCGACACGATCAAGCAAACTCATAAACCCCGATGATGGCTATGTTGAATGGTGATTTCAACCAGAGAGGATAATTACTATCAAAATATGCTCACAAGCTCAAATCAAATTAATCAAATTCAAATATCAATACAAGCATAAAATCATGTAAATCGCTAAGTGCAAAATGTCAAAGTGAAATTCAATATTCAATACTTAAAGCTAAAATTCAACACACCTTCCACAACTGTTTGTTAAAGGAGATAAATTAAGAAAACTCTAGCTCACAAAGGAGCCAAAGTCAAATCAAGTATTCTATTATATTCACTCTCAATCAATCTCATGCCAGTAAGGATGTGACCCGTGTCCTCTGACTGCGTGACTTGACCAATAGGCTCCACATATAATGCAATTACGACCAGAGTCCTCTGATCGGGTGGTTGCCGCTAAATGGAACCATTATATTAAGATCATGATCGTAGCCCGAATGTTCCCAAATGGCTCTGTCCTTTGAGTTGTGAATCATAGGGTATACCTGATAGGGCAAAAAACTCTCTGTCAGCTAAGGTAGATTTAAACTTATCTCCTTAGACAAACACCACCTTAGGTCCACAAGGATTTCTCGGACGACTTAACCCATGTGTTTGATGGATCCTTGTCGTTGGTCGACTACCTCCTCGACTAAGTCGATTGAACCGTGGAGGGATGATGGAGCCATAAGATCTAGATCAGACACGTCATCATTCCCCCAACCATCCGCTTTAAGCTAATACTGATAAATTACATAAATCTAAAAATTAAAACTCCACATACTACTTACGCCATTAAGCGATCTAACATTCTTAATCGAAAGTTCTCTCTTAGCATTGAGAGGGGTAATTAATTATAGGTGCTTTCTCTTATAGAAAACTTGGAACCAAATCTAAACTTCTCGCAAAATGAGGGCGAAATCTCTGGGTAGTGTCTTATCTACCATCTCTTTCAAAATTACACCACTTAAATCATACTCTTCAATTGCGAGGTCGGTGTAATTTTCTGAGGCATTGTAGACAACAATGTTTGACTAGTTAAATAACTAGCGTTCAAATAACTCATTGTGAGAGTTAAACACAGATAGAAACTTTGAGCTTTATTTATAGAAGAGTAGAACATTAACAACCATGCATTTGATCGTGTTTAATTCATTTTTGCTATAAATGAAAATATATATAATTAAAATTAAAATTTTATTTTAAAATAATATAATTACTTATTAAAATTATAATTAAATAAAATGTATTGTTAAAGAAATTCTAATTAAGTAGAAGTTAAAATTTATTAAATTTTAATAATTTGAGCCAATTTGAATCTAAAACAATCCCAATGAGATTAATAAGAACCGACAACAAACAAAAAAATGAACAATCAATTTCGACCACGAGCTGAATGAGCCGAATATATACACATATTATAGGTACAGTATCAACATTTGGTTATGAGGGATCAAAGGCGGACTCAGGTATAGTTGAGAAGGGATAATTGCCCTCCTAAATTTTATAATTTTTATTATATTAGATATTAAATTAGTTATTTGACCCTCTTAAAATTTTTTTTGTCATTTACTTTTATCCTACATATAAATTTGCCCCTCCTAGAAACCGAGGTTGATTCCGCCCTTACGAGCGATGTTTCCAGTCAACCACTTGCTTTTATAAAGACCTCAATGATTTTATTTTATACTCTTAGTTCTAGACTTGGTTATAAGGGCAGAGCTTGACTACCCATTTTATACTCTTAGTTCTAGACTTTGTATAGCGAAATCTGACTGTACCAATCTTTTTATTATTTTAATTTGATTTATTTAATTCAGTGTATTTATTTTAATTATACAATAGAAATGATATACTTTTCATAGGTTTATTGAAGTATGATGTTTGTTATATATGATCTAGATTTCAATAGACTCGATTTAAATTTTCTACCTTAACTAAATTAATTAACTAAAAATTAACGTTAACACAACTCATAACTTCTTCTTAAAGCTTAGAAATTAATTAACTAAAAGATTTAGGAATAACTAGATCTATGGTGAATGTACAAATATAGCATATGCATCTTGTTTTCCTCTCCTTGAATATTGGAGAATCTCCACTCATTGCACGATAAAAGGGAGTTCAAAACCTTTGACAACAACCCCTTGAGTGGGGAATATCTCTCTTGTGGACTAACCCATAACTTAATTTCATTATGCATATATGCATACTTATCCACTCAAGCCTGAGTCAAATTTGAGAGTCTAGACATTATTCATATCAATAATGATCTAGAAATTAAGGACTGAGTTTAGGCTCTTAAGTTTTCATTCATAATGAATTATAGCTTATCATCTTGCATTTTACATAAGACTTGGACACATTTTTAGCTTTAAGAGGTGTTAGCTAGCATCCATTTTAAGTGGTTATAAGTCTAAGCGAGTCAAATTCTCTCTAGTGAAATCAAGCCAACATATCCTAACTTAAATTGAGAAAATGAGTAATATCGAGCTAAACACAAATAGACTCCTCGTGACTTTTATTATTTTTATTATTATTATTTCTTTTTTTTTAATTTTTTAATTTTTAATTTTTTATTTTTATGCTCATGAGCTTAATTTGAAGGCAAGCTGAACACGAATACAAGTTAATGTAAACGAGTCGAATACGAACAAAGCCTCAACTCGCTCATATTCGGCTCATTTACATCTCTAATTACAACAACTATATAAAAATAAGTAAAAAATAAAATTTTATGATCTTAAATATATTTATTTTGAATCAAAATATAAATAAAATAAAATCAAATAAAAAACAAATGTAATCCCAAAAAGCTCTTTTATATATATATATATATATATATATATATATATATATATATATATATATATATATATATATATATATATATATATATATATATATATATTTCTTCATTCAAAATTTTAAACCATAGTGTAATGTGAACCCGTTTAGCTGGCTCTAGTCACGTTCCATCTCGTTTAGAACCAGTATACCAAAATGGCATTACTGTCGTTTTCCAAATTGAGACGTGTCCGGACCCCGCAGCGCACAAGGCTTCCCATATTATGCGGTGAGAAACAAAGTATCTTTTTCCAATTTTTTGTTTTAAAGCAAGAATTATTAGCCAAGCACATAATTTCCTTGTTCATTCCTCTCTAAACAATGGTCACATTTGGCCCACTTCAGTCGATTGAGAATCTTTTGATTATGTACAATAAGGATGTGGTTTTGTTTGTGAATTGTTTGCTTATTAAAGGCTAATGTTAATATTGCTAGTTAGATAATAATGTATCTATTATATATTATGTATTTTGGGTTATTTTTAACAATTAATGAGGAGTAAGATTTGTTTTCTTTTCTTTTTGGAAATAAATGGGAGAGTATATAATTTGACAATTGTTTAGATTATCTTAATTTTGACTACTAATATTAATATGACACTGAAAATTCTACTAATCGAAGCACGAATCTTGATGTTAAAAGCAATCTGATTCTGAGTCAAGATTAACTCAGATCAAGCGCATAAAATATAATTGAAAATTTTGTAATATCAGTCAAATCGAGTGTCTCAACGAGCCAGATCTAACAAATCTAAGATCTCCTAATTCCGACTTCATTTGATCATTCAAATACTTAAATACATCAGAAGATCGACGGAATCATTTCAAGCCGTTCGATGGAGTGATTTGGATTTTGCATGTATTTATAAAGCGTCATTTCATAATCTTAATAATCATTCTTTACATGAGGGGCGGCAAAAAAAGAAGAAAGATAGGCAAGATCCTCCAAGCATAAACTCGACGGTACCGGCCGGACGCTACCCTGCCGTCGGTCCTCACCGGCCGCCATCACCGTCATCACCAACCACCGTCGCCGGGTCATCGTCGACCCGCTTCGTCACTACTTCCATCGATCGGTTGTCATCACCTATCGCGGCCATTATCGCTGGCTACCATCCGCCGGTCATCAGGCCATCATCGCCTATCTCATATATCGCCGCGCGGCTACCGTATCAACCACCATCGATCATCATCGTTCGTTATCTGGCCATCCATCACCACCTCACCGTCGGCGTGACGGCCACCATTGTTCACCATCACCAATCGCCCAACATTTACAACCCTTCTAGCATTGTTGTTACCTGATTTTGGGATTCTTATTGTCAAGTTTTTCTCATATACAATTTTGCAATCTCGTATCGGGAAAACTTTATACTCTGAAATAGATATATAGTGGAAAATATTTGCTGGGCTAGGCCCTGTGGTCTTTTCCCCCTCTTTCTGGGATTTTTTCACGTAAAAATTCTGAAGTTTTCTTGTTCATTCTTCAAACCTCTGTGTGTGTGCTGGATCCCACAACAAAACTAAAGCGTAAACTTTTATTCTACCGCAACTGGTTTTCTAGCACGCAATAGTTTGATGCCGTTTGTGGGAACATTCCCTTTATATCTTCATAATGGTTGACAATATGACTTTATGTTCATAATAGCATCACCTATATGGTGAAGAAAATCTTACTCTTGAGGAACACATAAAAAGAATGAAGATTCATCAAACTTCGATCCTTCAGCTTTTCTTGGAGACTAGGGGGAAACTCTTAAAAGATTATCCAAATTAATATTCTGGATATCTAATTGATTATCAATTCGAGAAGCAAGTTAGTAATACTAATGAAAAAGGCAAAGGTCAAGGAGCAACTTTGGCTACAAGCTCAAACAAATATTTTCATTTGACTCTTTCCACACAAGTTCACGTCATCGAGCAAAGACTCTGACAAATAATCTTGGATAGTCAAAACTTCAGACATACTCCACACAGGTTAATGTCATCGAGCGAAGGCTCTGACAAACAATCTCGGATAGGTCAAAATTTCAGACCTACTCCACACAGGTTAATGTCATCAAGCAAAGACTCTGAAAAATAATCTTGGATAGGTCAAAACTTCAGACATACTCCACACAAGTTAATATCATCGAGCGAAGACTCTGACAAACAACCTCGGATAAGTCAAAACTTCATACCTACTCCACACAAGTTAACGTCATTGAGCAAAGACTTTGACAAACAATCTTGGATAGGTCAAAACTTCAAACCTACTCCGCATAGGTTAACGTCATCAAGCAAAGACTCTGACAAACAACCTCACATAGGTCAAAACTTCAGACCTACTCCACACAAGTTAACGTAATCGAGCAAAGACTCTGACAAACAATCTCGGATTGGTCAAAACTTTGCACTACTCCACACAGTTTAATGTTATCGAGCGAACACTCTAACAAACAACCTCAGATTGGTCAAAACTTTACACCTACTCCCCACAGGTTAACGTCATTGAGCTAATACTTTGACAAATAATCTCCTTCATTTAATCCTCCCACTTGAGAAATGTGTAACTCACGTTGTATCTCAATCGAGGCATGATCAATCCCAAGGGGATTTAATCAAACCTCTTCTACAGTTAACGCCATCAGTAACACTCTCTAACCTCGGATGGGTCAAAATCCGGATTCAATTCGACTTCCATACAAGTTAACGCCATCAGTAACACTCGACAAACTCTGATAGGTCAAAATCAATTTGATTCAATTCTCTTACAAGTTAATGTTATCGAGTAACACTCTGACAAACAACCTCGAATGGGTCAAAATTCTCAATTCAATTGATCTCTTTCCATAAGTTAACGCCATCGAAGTAACACTCGACAAATAACGGATGAGTCAAAATCCTCGGATTCAATTTGACCTCTTCCATACATGTTAACATCATCAAGTAACACTTTGACAAATAACCTCGGATGGGTCAAAAATCCTCAGCTGATTCAATTCGACCTCTTCCATACAGGTTAACTTCATCAAGTAACACTTTAACAAATAACCTCGAATGGATCAAAATCTTCAGTGGATTCGATTCGACCTCTTCTATGCAGGTTAATGTCATCAAGTAACACTTTGACAAACAACCTCGGATGGGTCAATAATTCTCAGCGGATTCAATTCTATCACTTCCATACAAGTTATCGGCATCAAGTAACAACATGAATGATGATACTCTAAGATTATCTACCAGATTTTTTGAGTTGTTTGAAGGATGGTTCCTAATTGATATTTTCCCACCATCTTGGCAGTTGTCAACTGTTAAATCATCCATTGGAGTTTCAAGAAATTCAATTTCCTCCAAGAAGAAGTAGAAACTAGAGCCGTTGATCGCCTCCAAACCCAGTCTGTCTGATGAGGACATTTGACGCTCTTTCAAGGGAAAACCAGAGCCTCTCTGTATAAACTACGGGCCTTGATCGCCGCCAAACTCGGTCGGTCCGATGAGGACGATCTTCGAGGAAAAGCTGCCAGCCATATGAACTTTGCTTCGCCTCAAACCCGCCGGTCCGATGAGGATAGTTGACCCCTCTTTCGAGGGAAAACTGGAGCTTCATCGTATGAACTATGGGTCTTGAATGACTTCGAACCCGGTCGGTCGATGATGGCGCTCTCTTCGAGGGAAAACGGAATATGGGTCTTGAACACCTCCGAACCCGGTCTGTCCGACGAGGACATTGACGCCTCATTTGAGGGAAAACCGGAGCCTCGCCGTATGAACTACGGGCCTTGATCGCCCACCGACGTCATCGGCGACGATAGGGCTTCTTTTGAGGGAAAATCGAGATCGCCGTGAACTACCGGCCTTGATCACCCCCGTTGGTCGATGAGACGACGCCTCTTTCGAGAAAAAATCGAGCCGCCAGATGAGCTGGATCAATAGCGAATGACCTTCTCTTAAGAAGAAGGTCAAAAAACTTTGCTGAAACAAAATACTCTAGTACTTGAACTTTTGCTAGATAATTTCTCATTCAACGCACAAAAACACTAGAGCATATGAGAGTTGTGTCTCCTTACTTGACTATAGGGTTTTTTTTTATAAATCCATTAGGGGAAATAGAGAATAAATTAAAAAAAGCCCTCTTCTCATTATGACATTTAATTAAAAAAAAACCTCTCCTCAATATGACATTTAATTTAAAAAAACTTTCTCTTTATTATGACATTTAATTAAAAAAAAAACTCAATCTCTTTCAAGACTAAATGCCGATATATATATATATATATATATATATATATATATATATATATATATATATATATATATATATATATATATATATATATATATATATATACATATATATATATATATATAATCAAATAAATAAACATTGATAATTAATTAGTTAATAAATAAATTAATACATATAAATATGTAATTACAAATTGTAATAATAAGTTGTTTTATTTTAAAATAAAAATTAATATATTTTTGGATGAAATAAGTAATGTCATCCAAAAATAGGAGGGCAAGTGATATGACCCAGAAAATTCCACCAATCGAGAACGAATTTTGATGTCAAAAGCAATCTGATTCTGACTCAAGACTAACCCAGATCAAGTCTTATAATATAATTGAAAATTTTGCGATATCAGTCGGCTCCTAAATATGGAGTGTTTATAGTAAAATCGAGCGTCTTGACGAGCCAGATCTAACAAGCCTAAAATCTCCTAATTCTGACTTTATTTGATCATTCAAATACTTAAAATACATCAGATGATTGAAGGAATCATTTACAGTTGTTTGATGGAGTGGTTTGGATTTTGCGTATTTAAACGTCCTCTAATATATAAATAACTCATTCTTCGGAGAATTCGCAAAAGTGAAGAGAGTCTGGGCTTAAAGATCCTCCAATGTCGGCCACTCGGCGGTGCGCCGCCGTGCTGCGACCACCGCCGGTCCTCACCGTATCACTATCGCCGGTCATCACCGCTGACCAAATTGTTGGTCATCGTGGCCGCTGGCTGACCGGTGGCTTTCGCTGCACCACGCGATCATCGCGTCGCTACCGCGGCGTCGGTCATCGCTGGTCACCGGTTGTCTCCAGCATTCGCCATCGTCATCGTCGTCAACCATTGATTTTGGTACCTTCGCCGAATTGTCGCATCTCGCCTAATCACCGCGTTGTGGCAGCGCGTTGTTCCTCACCAATTGTCACAACCATTCCCCTAAGCTAGTTGTTATTATCGATTCGAGATTCTTGATTTTTCTCTATATATAATTAATTATCTCGTATCGGAAAACTTTGTACTCTGAAACAAATATATAGTAGAAATTTTTTGCTGGGCTAGACCCCGTGGTTTTTTCCTCCTCTTTCTAGGATTTTTTTACGTAAAAATTCTGGAATTTCTTATTCATTATTCAAACATCTGTGTATGTGTTGTATCCCATAATAAAACTAAAGCATAAATTTTTATTTTATCATAATTTATTTTCTAGCACGTAACAAATATTATTCTAGTTATCTTAATATGAAAGATATCAAATCAAATAAAGTTATCATAAACTATTTTTCATAGGGTTGTCATTCGACCTCGCTATCCTAATATTGTTGAAGTTCGCTGGTTCTCTTGTGTGGTTCCACGGCTCAGTTGAGATATGCTTACTTGGCAGATTTATTTGTTCCCTGCAATTATTGGGAATAGAGACCACGAATGTTTCTAGATGCATTTATCTTTTTTGTCATTTTGTCTCCTCTTTTTTTTTTTTAGAAAAATTTTGACTCATCTTTAAATTCACACCTGAAACTGGCTGAAAGCATCTCTGACTTTCTACCTTGGTGCGATTTAAGATTCGCCAATCCTTCGCTCTCAAGGGGTCATTTATTTGTTGTAATGATGGCTATATCGATTATTTTTTATAATATTTGTAAAGCATGGAATGATTCGAAATGAATTTTAGTGGGGGTGGGAAACCCTCATCTGTTATATGTTATCTTCAGCTATTTGACCCATATTTGCTTTAATGTACCTATTCTCGGAAGTGGGATATCTCTCAGAATCGGTTGGCTTTGAGCTCTGAATAGCCGGCGTTCTTGAGTTAGAGCTCCATTATAGACTGCTTCTGAGCTTTTTGAACAGTGTGCTTCGTCTGTTTGCTAGAAGATTCTTTGTTTCAGATTCTGGCCTTCTGTCTATCTCGTTTTTCGTTGCTGCATCTATTAATAAATTCCTTCGGTTGTTTTGTGCCAATGCGGTCTTCTTGAGTGGATGTGGTTTTATCGTTCTTACTATGGTTGATGATAGGATTGTAAAAAAAAAAGTTCATTGTTCACAAATAATTTGTGTTTAGTTTATTAACTGTTAAGTATTCTTTCATTCATTAATTAAATATCACAAACAAACATTCGATTTATAAACAATTTGAGCATTATAATCCTTTTGTTCGATTGTGTTCTTTCGATACTTCAAATAAAAAATTAAAAAAATTTATTATTATTATTATTATTATTATTATTATTATTATTATTATTATATATACATACAAACACACACACACATATATATCACAATTTTAAATATGACTTAGTGGTTAAAATTTTTGTTATGCAAAAGATTGGTTGAGGTTCGAATCCTCCCTTTTACTGATTTTTTCCGATTATTGCATTTTGAGTCGTTTGAAAGCAGGTTGAGCGTAAATAAAAGCGGAAATTTTGAAAACGAGTGTGAGCGATTCAATATTTGAACATAGGTCAGAAACCGAGCGAAACGAGGTTCGCTCAAGCTCGGCTCGTTTATACCCTTAGTTGATGGGGATGATATGACCATCTTTTTGTATGGAAAAATTATTATGTGCGAAGTCTAAATTTTACATCCAAATTCAATTAATATAATAACGTTGTGGTGCTTAGTTAATACACAACTATTATGTATTAACTATGAAATATTGTGTATTGATGTATGTATAGATGTTGTGTATTACTATACAGTTTATATTATATTAATACAACATTTCACAATTAATACATATCACTTCATCAATACACTACACTTTATCTACATATTAACTAAGTCTTATGTGATCTATATCTTATTGGAGTTTGGATATAGAGCTACGTACAGACTCTGATATAATAATCTCTCTTTTGTGTGAAGTATGAGTGATTATAATATAAGAGCGTGAGTGTAATGTCTTTATTTAGTTGAGTTCATTATACTGAATTATTTGATCGGGTGACTCGGGTCACTCTTCATAATATTTGTTTTATGACTCGTCAGGGGTTGTCAATAAGCTAAAAATATGAGACCAAAGACCATAAAAATTAAAAATACTAAAAAAAAAATCTAAACATAAAAAAATTTATGTAAACTCATCCAATTGATGGTTATATCTTATTGTATTCATTGCAAATTTCACAATCATTGATTGCACAGAATTACTCCCCTAAATTCAAAGGGATATATACGATGATGTTCAATTCTTTATAAAGAGAAACTTAGGGGAAGATGGAGAATTCGATAAATTTTTATAATACTATTATTGAAATATCACAAATATTAAATACCTTTTAGGAGTTGCCACACTGTACTCCCAAAATGAGATTTCCCTTCCCCTTTACGATCTCTATATTGATACCCACCACAAAGGTTGACCCAAACCTTGATATTAAAATCTAAAGTTAACAAAAACTAAGACTGAAAGTCAAAGCATTGACAAATTGGTCAACAATATGTAGATGTCAAAGCATCAAAATAATCATATTAAGAGTCATCATCAACTTAGCATTAGTGTTATATCGGCCATGTGATAAGATCATTGACCTCTCTTTTTTCATTTTTTTTTAATCTTTTTTGCTCTGTAATATACCCTTTATTTTATTGTGGATTAAAAGATATACGCTTAAGTGGCTATATAATTTAATTTATCTAAAATGTTATAGTATACCTTCTAAATGTAACTCCAAAATAAGAAACTTTCTCATGTAAGTCCTAGATATGTATAAACTCGATCACCCCTTGAAATGTATCCATCAATAACCATTAAGATCTATTAAAAGATAGAAATTTTTGTTCAAATTATAATTATATTAGAAGAAAATTAGGATAAATTTGATAATCATCCTTTATCCTCTCAAATCATGAAATTTAAAACTCTAACATAGTGACTAACAAAGTAACACTAAGTAATGCATCTACAAGCTTATTCCTTGTATCAACTTTATATTATAATAAAAATACAATCTAATATGAACTATACCCATATAGCAAGCCTATAATTAATTTTTTTTTTAAAGTATTTATAAATTTCAGTTCATGTTAGTTAGTATTGAGGATAAACTCATGATAAATTTTCTTATAAAAAATTACTATAAAGGCTATTTCATAAAAATTCTTAATATCAATCTAAAATTGACTTAACATTTTCAAGATCAATACAACAAAATCATTGAAATTATAAATAATATAATTAAAGAAGTATTTCATATGATTGAGATAATTTTTTATTTCTATCAGTCTAATTAATACTAATTTCTTGTAATATAGATGTATTTTATCATTAAGATTGAAGATGAGAACACCATCAACATGTATAAGAAAAACTATGCTAATAAAAGCTTTAGGATTGAATTCATTAATGGCATAATTAATCATTCTTATTTAATATTTGATGTTCATAAAACTATTTTAATTCATCCTCAAGTCTAAAATGAAAAAATGAAATAGGATTATTTAATTACTAGTTAATATGTACATATCCAAAAAAAAAAAAAAAAAAAAAAAAAACATAAGTTTTTCTGCTTACAAGCTCATACACTTTGTTTTACTTTAAATTTGTGCACTCTATTTTGAATTAAATTTATAATTGAATTATGTTGATGATCAATGAGATGTAGTTTTCTTGCATTATTTTGCTTAGAGAATTGGTCCTAACTGTTATAAATGATTTCTGCATTGCTGATGTCGCCATTTTTTATTGTTATTTTTTATTTTAAAGATTGGTATATGTCAGCTGATCTTTTCTTCAGATAGCTTTTAAAATTTTAAAATTTACTTTGAGATGAGTTTAAAAATTAATCACAATTTATATTTTTCTCATCTTGATATAAATCTATGAATTTTAAATTCATCAAGAAAATTTTTTAATAAGAATTTACTCTCTTTTTTTCCTTTTTCTATATGATGAGTATGATTGTCAAACAGCTTTTGCTTAACTTTTAAGTAACTTGTATTTAAATTATTCATTAAAAAAAAAGTCTAGCATAAACATATATTTTATGTTCAATATATAATTAAGTCAAATATGAACAGCTCTCTATTAGATCATATACGGCTCATTTTAGCTTGAAAATTTTAAATTTTACTATTAAATCAAATATATATATATATATGATTACTTTAATATTTAATAATAAGTTTTAATATTTTTACCAATTAAATGAACTAGCATGCACATTATGTTATTTATTTCTGTTTTGTATGCTGTGGGTGTTGGTTTTTCCAATTTTTGTATTGATCATAAATTTATCATTTAATATATTTTTTTTCACAGCTCCCATTTTTATCAAAAACAAAAGCCGCGCGAACCCATAGGCCCCAGCTTATGTCTATATATACATGACCTTACAGAAACCATTGCAGACAACAAAACTCATGCTTATATCCGCCATAGAATCCCATCGTCATGGAACCCAGCAACTGTCTTCTCATTCTCTTATTCCTAACTACTTTCCAGCTTCCTTCCTTCATCTCCATCTTCCTCAAATGAACTCAGCCTCCGGCTGGACTTAACCCATGTTGACGCTGGCCTCAACCTCACCGTGCAAGAATTTCTTCGTCGCGCGGCCGCAAGAAGCAAGTCCCGGATTGCCCGGCTTGCCCACCTCCGCACCAGTAAGGCCCAAGCACCCGTTTACTGGGGTCCTGTAAATCGCTTCGAAGGCGAGTACCTCATTAATTTCGGCATAGGTACTCCGCCCCGGTACTTGCCCTTCATCGTCGACACAGGCAGCGCACTTGTGTGGACCCAGTGCAATCCTTGTCGCAAGTGCCCGAAGCAACCAGTGCCGCTCTTTGACCCCAAGAGGTCCTCCACTTTCACCAAGCTCTCCTGCACTAGCAAACGATGCGCCGCCCTCGGATCAGACTACGGCTCTAATTGCTCCGCCAACCAAGACTGCCACTTTGACTATGGCTACGCTGACGGCAGCGAAACTATTGGATATATCGGGTTGGAAACCGCCACGTTCCGCTATTCGTCGGAGAAGCCGCTATCCGTGCCGCGTTTGGCCATCGGCTGCGCCAGGATCAATCAGGGCAGCATGGCTAGCTCATCCGGCGTCGCCGGCTTCGGCCGTAGCGCAGAATCGCTCATCTCTCAGCTTGGCGTCACTCGCTTCTCCTACTGCTTTATTCCTTACATCCCTAGAAACAATAAGCGCAGCCCGATATTCCTGGGCGCCGCCCCAGTGTCGGGCAATTCGGTCCACTCCACCCCGCTCCTAAAAGATGATCTCTTCTACTACGTTTCTCTTGAAGGAATAACGGTAGGGTCGACTCGGCTTCCCTTCGGTTCTTCTACATTCGCGCGCAAGAAGGACGGGAGCGGCGGGACGATCTTCGACTCAGGAACTTTCAATACGAATTTGATAACGGAAGTGTTCGAGGCTGTGAAGAAAGCTTTCGTGTCGGCTATCAGGCTGCCTGTGTCAAAAAACGAGCTCGCGGCCGACTACCAGCTGTGCTTCGACACGCCTAGGAGAGGGTTCTCGCCGAAATCGATTAGGATCCCAAAGCTAGTATTGCACTTCAAGGGAGCGGATATGGATTTACCAAGGGAGAATTACGTTGTGTACGACGCCAAGGAGAAGTTACTCTGCGTGTTGATTGAAGAAACAGATCCGACTTCTCAGAACATCATAGGCAATTTCTACCAGCAGAACATGAACGTCCTCTACGACCTAAAGAACGAGAGGGTGTCCTTTGTTCCGGCGCAGTGCGATCGCCTTTGAACGACCGGAAAAAATAGTACTTGCCAATGTGCCGATGCATTCAAATATCAATCAATCAGATATAAATTTATGATAAAATAAAAATTAAATTATGTATCTGCATCTGATTAGGTATCTAGATACAACTGAGTGGGTGATCCATCTCTCAAAATAACTATCTATCTATCTATCTATCTATATATATATATATATATATATATATATATATATATATATATATATATATATATATATATATATATATCTATCACATTAAAACACATGTGATATCCATCTAAATATATATTATCAATCAATTCCTAAGAAAATCATCTATTAATTTTTTTTTTCAATAACCTTATTATAACAATCTTCTAAAAATGAGAATTCACTTATTGTTGTCAAAATAAGTAATGTCATGATCAATCTAATCAATCAATCAATATGATTGATTTTTTTATTTTAGCTAATATTTGAAATAAATAAAAATTTGCTTTAATTTTAAAATGATTTAATTGAATTTGTAAGTGTAGTGTTTCTATATCCATGAAATTTTTAGGATAAAACATAATTGTAAGTTGATAAATATCATCAATTTGAAATGATCATTATCCCTTTTGAGGATCTAATACTAAACTAAGAATTAATAATTATGCAACATATTATTTAATTCTATTATTCACCTCTTACATTATATATCTAAAGTGGCTTTAAAAATATCAACTTTATAATTATATTTAGCTATAATAGTATACATTTTATGGCAAAATATCCTTATATATATATATATATATATATATATATATATATATTAATCTTAATTAATTATATAAATAGTTTCTTATGACTAATAGTAAATGAGCACTAACTAATGTCTTGGTCATAACTTTTCATATTCATATTTATACAATTGATAATATTTCTATAATATAATCAATATTTCAAATGGTTTAAACATATTACTGTGGGCTCCAAAAATTCTCCACCAACCTCTCGACAATTTTATTGAATTGAAGAGTGTGTAATTTGAATATGTTGGTATAATTTTCAGAAGGCAGATGAAATAGTAAATAAGACACTACCCAGAGATTTCACCCTCATTTTGCGAGGACTTTAGATGGTTCCATTTCCTATAGTGTGCTCTAGTTAATTACCCCTCTCAATAAGTGAGAGAGAGAATTTTGATTAAAAGGTCATTAGATAGTAGCTAAATGTAGCATATAGTAGCGTAGAGTTTTAGAATTTAAGATATGAAATTAATCATTTTAGCTTAAACCGGATGGTTGTGGGAATGATGACGCGTGCGATCTAGATCCCATGGTTTCGAGGCGTCCTTGATCTTATTCTAGTCGAGAGAAGGTAGTCGACCCAACCTGATAGAAGGATCCTTGCTCAGCGGCAGAAGCGGTCTGTGAGCTGAAATCACGGAAGCGGGCTCGTTTTTGCTCAGGTGTGGTTTCGCACCGAACAAAGCAGAGAGGGTTGGGATCGGCATCGGTCTACGGCGGGCTGAACGGGCCTTGCGAGATGGCAGCGGGCTGGAACGGTTGCTGCGCGAGGGGGTAATTTAGGAATTTTTTAAATAAATTTTAAATTTATTAAGCAGTTTTAATGTGAATTTCACGTTGATAAATGCACATAATATATATATATATATATTAATATAAGGTAATTATGATATTTTGAACGCAATGGCACAATCTGTTTCACAATCGGAGGCCGTTTGGTTCAAGTCCGTGCCAAATTGAGTCCATTTCTAAAATATGTGTCGCTTCGACCGCCGATTTTCGCCTAGTCGAATTGAGTGTGGCGGTCTTGATAGGTTTTACGTTTGAAGCCAATGACAATGACTTCAATGAATGGAGGTCGTTTGATCTTCGTAGGCGCCTTCTAACCTCGATATGTGTGCAGATGCATTGACGACTCGAGCGTTTGATCAATTGATCAAGTCTTGCAATATTTATATCATGACCAATTTCGATGTGCTGAACGCGATGGTGAAGTCTGTTCATCGATCGGAGGTCATTTGAGTTGATTTTGGTGACGTCTTGTGCATTTCAGACTCGATTTGCGCGACATCACTTCAAATCATTCGACATTTATATAGACTCGTCCGAATTGAGCGTGGATAGTCTCATTTGATATATTTTGACGTTTCAAAGCTAATGACGTAATCAATTTTATGAACGAAGGTCGTTTAGACATCATCACAATTTCTCGACTCCGATATGTGAGTCAACACATTGATGGCTCGAGCGCTTAATCAATTGCTCGTTTGATTTTGCAATATTTATATTTTGATCAATTTCGTTGTTCTGAACGTGACGAGAAAACCCGTTCATCGATCGGAGATCGTTTCAATTATTTTTGGTGATGTCCAGTGCATTTTGAGCCTCGATTTGCGCACTATCACGTCTGATTATTCGACATTTGCACAGTCTCGTCCAAATTAAGTGTGAACAGTCTCATTTGATAGTTTTCAATGTTTTGAAGCTAACAACATGATCAGTTTCACAAACGGAGGTCGTTCAAACATCGTCGCAGCTTCTCGACTCCGATATACATATCGACACATTGATAGCTCGAGCGCTTAATCGATTGATCGTTAGATATTGCAATATTTATATTCTAATTGATTTAGACGTTCTGAACGCAACGGAGAAGTCCGTTCATTGATCGTAGGTCGTTTCAACCATTTTTAGGTAACGTAGTAGTATTTTGAGCCTTTGTACTTAGAAGTCGCATTAGACTTGTGGGCTTGACTCAACTTATGACACATATGTGAAGGTCAACAATTACATGGTTCATTTATGTACTAAGAACATTATGCATAACATTATATAATAGCATTAATGTTAGATTTAGTTTGATAAAGCCAAATACTAACAGTATCCCATATAATCACTTCCAAAACATATAGAATTTAACATAGTAAAAGCTCTATAAATTAGGCAATATGTAAATATTATGTGCGATGTGTGCAACCTAGTAAGAGATATGATGATCACTAAATAAGATGACATTATAGTATATATATTTATATATCACAAAAGGCATCACAACATGAAAGTAGAAAACTAATTAAAAGTCTGTTATAATCTTTTAAAAATACACAAAAATTTTAAAGCATCAAAATACCAAAAGCCAGATGGTGAAATTATTAATACATCATTAAATCTTCATCTAAATGAAAATTATATTAAAAACTTTTGAGAAAACATTCAAAGCTTGAGATCACTAACTTTGAAGTTGGATAATAGTTGCTTGCTTCATATAGTATAAATTTTCTAACTACCCTGGCTCCAGAAATATCCTTTAAACCCCAAGGAAAAACTTTTATCTTTATCCTCTCTCTCTCTCTCTCTCTCTCTCTTTCTTGATATATCTTCTTTATTGGGCTTGTTTGGGATAAAATGAAATTGAAAATGAGTAAACGGGATGGGACATTCTCATAAATAACATCAAATTTCAAGAGTACGTCAGACAAGTAATTGATGTTCAATTCAATCTAATATTTTAAAAAATATATAAAATAATAGTCATGCACTATTACACTGAGCCTAAAATATACTAATACATGCCGTTCATAAATTGGATGCTAGATAACCCTAAAAAGTCTATTCATACAAATATGTGTTCATCTTATCATAACATAGTTTCTATGATGATACAACTAAGCTAATATTATTATACATATGATCATCTAGAGAGGAAAATTCTTAAATGATAATTGTGGAATTTATTCTATTGCATTAAATAATTTAAATAAGCATAAAAAGAAAAATATAATAAATCAAAAGATAAACATAATCTTCTCATGGTCAATTTTTTCCTTCAAGATTTTAATAAATTTCATTGATATAGATCTAAATTTTTATCACTTTAATAAAATCTCTACCATGGAATAAGATTTATATCACGCAAAGCCTAAATAATTTACTAATATGCACTTCATGCGTTGGTGACAAAAATTAAGTATGGGACTTGCCTTGTTAAAAGTTATCTTTTTTTTTTTTTTATGAAAAGGTAGAACTTCAGACGTTAAATAGAAGAAATTACAGATTTCAAAGAAAATCACTTCAGTTGTTGGAGTAACATATTATCTTCCTTGATTTATAACCATGATGTTATTTACTGCATGAATAAATTTTCTAAATCTTTGAGTTACATGAGAAAAGAAATAAGAAATGGAAGTCTTAGGTTCTGAAAATACGCTGTAGGAAAATATCTTAAGTTCACTGTAGTTTAAAAGTTCATGAAATTAACTAAAGATTCAAAAAAAATCTTTATTAGCTCCATCGATCTTAATGAAGGAGCCAATATGCATCAAATCTTAATTATAGATATGAAGAATCATTCTTTTGTTGGGAGATAAATGCGAGAATTAGTATGAGAGATTTTGGAGCAAAATATTGAATAGAAATAATCAAAGTGTAAAATCACAAAACAAACTAACGATACTAAATTAACATGGAAAAAACCTAATAACGGAAAAAAAATCACAAATCCACACCATCAAGAAATCCACTATCAAAAAAAAAATTGAGGAAAATGATACTGATTATACTTATCTCAAACCTCTCCACACTTCACTCACTTTAGGACACTTTCTCTCTATTCCACTCACAAGAGAAGAGTGGATAAGCATATAAACGATTGAGGAAAAATTGTCTTAAGATGGATATCCCGACTTGCAACACCGTGACCTGGCACATAGGCACTAGCACATATGACTTGCTAGTTCTTATGCATGGGATCAAGCACCGCGACACAACTCCTGTAGCTCCGTGGAACTGAACTCTCTGTCTTTCCTGCACTTATTGCCCGAGTCCTAGCACCGCAACGTTGTCTCCTACATTGCTAAGGCATTAGCTTTTATATGTTTCTGGTGCAAATTTACAAATCTTGGAGTCATGGTGCTATCCTTCTAGCACTAAGGCATACCTCCTCTGTCTTTAACGCCAACTCCTTAAAACCTAGCGCTAAGGTGTTGCACACTAAAAAAATTTTCTCGTATGCTCACGAGTCATAGCTCAACCAAAGGACACAACTGAGTCAACAATACATGATTAAGATTGATAAAATCAAGATCCACAAAATAACAATTTTTTTTATTTGGAGACTAATTGCAATCAATCCTACTTCTCCTCTAGATCCGCAACATCCATCATGATCCAAAGCTGTGGTATGACTCACGCCTATTTTAGCCTTCATGAACACCAATTGAAGTCAATCATAGCTTGAGTTTCTCAATTGTAATCACCTTTGTTAACATGTCTAAAGGATTTTCAGCTATATGTATTTTCTCCAAATATAACTGACCATCTTCTAAGATTATACGGATGAAATAATACCTCAGCTGAATGTACTTTATTTTGGTATAAAAATTATATTAATGACTAGATGAATGATACTTATACTATCATTATAAGGCCAGTCATTTTTTTTTCTCTTGCCTAACTCTGTCAAAAAACTTTGTAGCTAGATTATCTCGCTTCTATCATTGCTACATACTCAACATCTGTGATTGAGAGTGCAATTATTTTCTGTAACCTAAAAACCCAACTCACAGTTGTACTTATTATGTAAAGATACATCACATTGTACTCCTCCTCAAATCAAGATCTTTCGTTAAGTTTGAATCTACGCACCATAGTAGTTCAGTTCCTGCACCTCAAACATAAAATGCCTTGTTAATTATTCCTCTCAGAAGTTTGAGAATGCACTTCTCTGCCTCTGAATGATACTTGACAAGATTAAGCATGTAACTAATCATTCTCACTATATGTGCAATATCTAGTCTAGTACATATTATGTTGTACATTAGGCTCCCAATTGTTGAAACATGTGAAGTTCTTATCATATGGTCTTGCTCATCTTCAGTTATAGGTGATTGTTCCTTGGATAATCTGAAGTGACTAGCCAAAGGAGTGCTCACTGGCTTTTTCTCATTCATTTTGAACCTTTACAATACCATTTTCAATATGTTTCCATTGAGACAACTTCAATTTGTCTACGCTCCTATCTTCGTTGAATCTTATCCATAATATCTTCTTCATCGAACCCAAGTCCTTCATCTCAAATTATTCTGATAAATGTTTTTCTAAGTCCATCGTCTTCTCCGAATCAAACCCTGCAATCAACATGTCATTTACATATAGGATAAGCATTATGTGGAAGTCATCATACTTCTTGAAATAACAGTAATGATCAACCTGACACCTTGTGTACCCACTCTCTGACATGAACCTATCAAACATCATGCACCACTATCTCGATGTGTGCTTCAAGACATATAAACTTTTTTTTAGTCTATACAACATGTTGGGATTGAAATAGGAGTCGAAATAGAAAAGAGAGAGCTTGAAACAAAACAATCACACACAAAGAAGACATAAGAAGACTTTTATGTGGTTCAGCGAATTTGCATACATCCATGACGGCACTAGAATCTCATTATTTTTTTTTCTTACAAGGCTTTTGAGAAAACTCAAAGTTTGTACAAAATATGCCTATTTGAGAGTTCTATTTATAGAGGGAGAAAGTACATAAAAATATTTCAAATGAAAAAAAAAATTCTTCAAAATTTTTCTCCAAAATTTTTCTCCAAATAGTTTATGAGGAAGCACAATTCGTGTGCCTTCAATCGACGGTGGAGATAGCGATCCTGAAAACTTCAATCAACGGTGAGAAAGCACAATCCATATACTTTCAATTGACGATGGAGATAATAATCCTTAATCTTTTAATCAATAGTGGAGATAGTAATTTATGTGCCTCCATCTAATTAGTATCCACAAATAACAATCTCTCACTTGGAGACTGAGCTTATAGCAAACTCTCTTAATGTTCCTAGTATGACGTCTTTATTTATCATGAGCAATGGAGGCCAACTGAGGCCATGCACAACCTTAGTTTTGAGATGGTCACCACTTTAGTCAGCATGTTTGTGGGATTCTTTGTACTAAGAATCTTTTCTAATCATAGAGTTCCATCATCGATCAATTCTCTAATATGATGATACCGCAGTTATATATGCTTCATCCTTGTATGGAATACTAGATTCTTTGTAAAATGGATGTCACTTTGATTGTTACTAAAGAGAGTGCTACTATTTTGGTCTTTCCCCAACTCTTTTAAAAATTATTTAGTTATATTATTTCTTTGTCTACTTTTGAAACTATCATATGCTCAGCTTTAGTTGTAAATAATGAGATAATTTTTTGTACTCTTGACATCCAACTTATAGGGGTTATTCCAAGCATAAACATATATCCTGAAATGCTTTTGCGGCCATCTAGATCCCCTCCTATGTCAGCATCTGAGTATCTCTGTAAAATTAATTCATTCCTTTTAAAGTAATGTAAGGAAGGAGAGTACTTATGCCAGCATCTGTAGACAAATAGTTTTCTTATCAACCAGTAAAAAGTAAAGTGAGAAAAGAGAGTACCTCTATGTAGGTTTAGGCTATCTAATAGATCTTCTTAATATAGAAGTAATTGGTTATGGAGTCTCTTAAGTAGAAACTTCTGCATCAATAATAGGAATTTCTAGGATAGAATCATTGAAGATGACTTATTCACGCTTCTCTTCATATTTTTCAATGTCATTGTATAGCTTCTGCTCATTAAATGTTATGTCTTTGGCTTTTATGACTTTCTTATTCTAGTTATCCCAAAAATAATAATCAAAATGATTTGAATACCCAATAAAGGAATTTTTTTTTTGTTTTTTTTTTTGTTTTAGAGTCAAGCTTATTCCTTGACTCAAAATCAATATGAACATAAGAGGCACATCCAAAAACTTTTTAAGTGTGATAGCCATACTTCTTTTCCTATCCACTCTTCTTTAGGGATCTTTAGTCTCGAGAGAGTAAATGGCCATCTGTTGATCAAGTAAGCTTAGCCTAAAATATCTTGAGTAATCCCAAGTACAACCTCATGCTCTTTGCTCATTCATTTAGTGTCTGGTTCATCCTTTCAACAACACCATTCTATTATGGCAATATAAGAACAATTTTCAACATGCAAATACCATGCTCCAAACAACAGGCTCTGAATTCATTACTATCATACTCGCCTCCATTATTCGACTTCAGACACTTGATTTTAATCCCGTTTGATTTTCTACTTCTGCTTTTCACTTCTTGAAAATAGAAAATATGCCAGATTTATTTTTCAAAAAATAAACCTTACCTTCCACGTAGAGTCATTAATGAAGGTGATGTAGTATCATGAGCCACCAATGGATTAGACTAGAGCTAGTCTCAAAACATCATAATGCACTAGTTCAAGCTTCTCAGAATTGAATGTTCTTGAATTTTATAAAACTAGCATTTCTTTGTTTATTGAGAATGCAGTCATCACACATCTTTAAGTCAACTGACTTTAGTTATGGAAGCTTCCCCTTTGATGCCATGATCTTCATCTCTTCTCACTCATATGGCTAAGCTTTTGATGCCATAACTCAGAGTTATCACTATCTATAACTATCATTAATTGCTTGACTTATGAGGTTATGGATAATGTTCTCACCATTTTACCTCTTTCCACGACAACACCTTTCAGGATCTACCACCAAATATTTTTATGCCATAACTCAGAGTTATCACTATCTATAACTATCATTAAATTGCATGACTTTTGATGTTATGTACAATGTTCTCAGCTTTTTACCTCTTACCACGATCATTGCCCCCTTCGACACCTTTCAAGATCCATAGTCAAATATTGTAGTGTATCCACAGTTATCGATCTGACTCATCGAGATCAAATTTCTTTTAAAGCCTAGAATATATCTTGCCTCCCTTAAGACCCATTTAGTTCCATTTTTAGTTTTCATATAAATTTCTCCTTTTCTCACAATCTCTAACAACTCATCATCCATCAAATAAACTTTGTCAAATCATATTGAGCTCATGACAATGAGTGCAATGAAATGATCAGTCAATCCATGATTCCAATTCTCTTTTGGGTCATCCTTGCATTGAGTTTGTGAAAATGTCATTTTTTTCTAGTAGAACTAGCAAACAATATTCTTATAATTATTGGACTTTTCTTTATACTTCGATCTTCCATGATTATGATTTTTCTTTATGCTTTATGCTTTGACTCTTACCTCTACTTTCCATATTTAAGATAGAGGTAGAGATTCACCAATCTGCCTTCAACAAATATCCTGCTCAGAATCAAAACTCGTACATAATTCAACTTCAATTTAGTGCTTCCAAATGAATTGTTAACTATGGTGACCGTATTAGACCAACTCTCTGGAAAAGATGACAGCAAAATCAATAGCCTTAAATTTATCATCAAATGGATATCTATAAAACTCAATTGAAGCATAATCAAGTTGAACTTGTTGATATGATTTGCAACTGATGCAACTTCTCTCATCTTTAAATTAACTAAATGATGCATTAGAAATATCTTATTTAATATTGATGGCTTCTCGTACATGTCTGACAGAGTTTTCATCAGATCAATCACATCCTCTTCTTAATGATGTTGAAAGTGACATTTCTTGCTAGCGTCAAACTAACAAGTCCAAGTGTTTGACATTCTAATAGATACTAATCTTCATGCTTCATTATTTCAATTTTTGTCCGAGAAGAGGTTCGTGGAATTTCTTCTGGTATAGATAATCTTCTATCTGCATCTTCCAAAAATTGAAATATTTGTCATCAAACTTTTCAATTCTGACCTTCCATTTGTTAGTCATTTCTCCTACTCTTTCTTGCAAACCAAGCTCTGATACCAATTATTGGGATTGAAAGAGGAGGAAAAAGAGAAAAGAGAGAGCTTGAAACAAAACAATCACACACAAAAAATATACAAAAAGATTACGTGGTTTGACAAATTTGCCTATGTCCACTAACACTAGGATCTCACTATTTTTCTTTTTCTTATAAGAAGTTTGGGAGGACTCAAAGTTTTGTACAAACTATGTCCCTTTGGGAGCTCTATTTAAAGAGAGAGGAAGTACACAAAAAATGATTTAAATGAAAAAAATTTCTCCAAAAATTCCCTCCAAATAGTTAGGAGGAAGCACAATCTGTGTGCTTCGTCGGTGGAGATAGCAATTATCAAAACTTCAATCAACAGTGAGAAAGCACAATCCGTGTGCTTTCAATCGATGGTAGAGATGATAATCCTCAAGCCTTTAATCTATGGTGGAGATAGTAATTTATGTGCTTCCATCCAATCGGTCTTCATAAATAACACACAAGACTTCCTATCCTAGAATCACATAGCCCTGGTTGTTTCTCTTTGTGGCTTCTCTTCTAAGTCCCCATACTATAAGGCTGTCTTCACATCAATCTATTCTAGATATAGATTCTTCCACTACTATACTCAAAGTAATGCTGATGATTATCATCTTCATTACTGGAGAGAAGATCTATATATAGTTAATTTCTTCCTTATAGAATCCCCTTTACGATAAGCCTTGCCTTGTAGCTCTTGCTACCATCTAGTTTTTCATTTAGTTTATAAACCCACTTGTTGTGTAGTGATCTCTTACCATTAGGTAACCTTGTTAAATCACATATCTGATTTAATATGAGAGTATGCATCTTGTTATCAATGGTACACTTTCACTCCATTGAGTCTTCTAGTTATATGGCTTACTCGTAGCAGTCTAGTTCACTACCATCAGTCAGTAATAATAGTACAATGAAGGAGATTGCTAGATCTTCCAACTTCAGTGATAAGTGTTCGAGGTACATCATGCAATCCCGATTTTTCTTCTGTACATTTTCACCTTCTATGTCAAAGTACTTGGATGATTCTTTTGGACTGCTTGAAGAATCCTTCTTTCTTTCCTCGTATATTTTCCTCTCATTAAATGTAACATCTCAACTCCAATTGAATTTCTAATTCTAATAATTCAAGAATTTGTACCCGAATTCATCTAAATTGTATCCATTGAATGTACATTTTATAGACATTAGATCTATTTTGCTCTTTGATCCTACATTGATATGAGCATATGATGAACAAGAAAATACTTTTAAGTGAGAATTCATGTACATTTTATACAATGTGCACACAATTACTATAAAAATATAAAACTAGATAGCTAACTAAAAGATGTGCTATAAGATGGATATATATATGTGTGTGTATGTATTCATTATATCTACTCTATACATACAAGGCAAAGGAATAAGGATAAGAGAAGGATTTCACTGTAAACAGAACCATAAAGAAGGGCATAAAAATGACCTCTAAAAGGCTACATAACTGACAAGAACATAATTTTTAAGCAATTGAAGTAAAAGATCTTCAAAATTAGTTCATATAACTTATAATTGCTAGAGCCCATATATGAAATGCATAAAAATGTGATGGCGGAGGCATTGGGCTTTGCGACTTACTGCATCAATAATTCATTCTAAAATGATAACTAAATCCTTCCACTATACACGCTTATAAAATTATTGTTGTAAAATGTCACAACATAAGTGCACAATGACCAAAATAGAAAATAGATGTCTGTGATATGTTAGTGCTTATATATTAAGGGTGTTAATATTATTTGATCTGATGACTTCAACTCAAAATGGGGTTTGGGTTGTGAAATAAGTTTATGTTGAGTTAAAAAATTACGTTCGATATTTCTTGAGTTATTGACTACCAATCTCAAATTGACACGATTTTGACCCGCTAACTTGAAATTGACCCGATTTTTAACCACAAACATGATTTGACTCTATTTTGACTTAAAATACATATATAAATAGATTATTGGTGATATTGAGGTTGAAAGTGAATTAGCGTTGTTGAAATTTTGACAAAAAGCAGTGGGTTGTTCGACCGAACCGTCTGATGACCGAATTGACTATATATTTGATGCACTAATGCACAATATATTTTGTTCTACTACAAATTTGAATTATTGTATATTTTTTATTTTATTTTTTGATTTCAAATAAAATATATTTGATTATCATAATTATTTTTAAAAATATTCAAACTATTTAAAAAATAATTTTAATTATTTTTAAAAATATTGTAATTTATTTTCAAAATAAAAAATAAAAATACTTAAAAAATATATCAAATGAAGAAGTTATTAAAACAGCATAAAATAAAAATATAAAATATAAAATAAAATTGATTTTAAATAGGCCCTAATAGACTAACAAAAGCACTTTATAAAAGAGTCAAGAAGACCTTTATGATGATGAATATTTTTGCTCCTTTAATTTTTCACTTCAAATGGTCAAAGGAATCAAGATTAAAAACACATTTATGTAATTGGTCTATTAATCAGTAGACTACCATAGAATATAAATAAGCTTAAGCACTATGGAATATGTCCAATTATAGCATATAGTTGTTGTTCTTAATCATTGTAAGAGATGATTGTATTGTTTGGTTGGATCTATGATATGATCAATTGAACACTAATCAGATTAGCATCATAAAATATGAATCAATAAAAATCAATATATAAATCATTAATTGTATTCTAATGGTTAAATCTAGGATGTACAAGGCTAGCAATCATAAACAAAATTATATGTAATTTCAAGCAACTATTTCAATACACAAATTCTATTATATGTTCGCATTATACTGGATAAATTAATGATGTTTAAAAATATTGAATTTTTTAAAATAGTTTTGTATTTAAAGTACTTTTTAAAGTAAAAAAACTTATCATTAATTAAAATAAAAATTATAAAATGAGGCCACATAAGGCCAATTAAAAAGAGAGAGAGATGCAGAAGATGAAACCTACTCATTCTCTATTTTTTTTATTAAAATGTGTGTATAATATAAGGGACTTAAGAAAAAGTCTAATAAATTGAGGATATCTAATAGAAATTTTCTTTACAGGTCATGACATATGTTGGTGAAAAATAAGTATAAGTCAAAGTATTCTAATAAGACATCATTAGTATATTTGATAATAAATCTTGTAAAAGTTAACTAGTTTTGATGGTGCCTAATTGAATTATATTGAGGACCAATAGAAACATATAAAGAAAGTAGAACAAGCATAGACTTGATCCTTTTTTTTATGTATAACAATTAGCTTATGAAGACTATCTGAAAGAAAATTTTAGATTTATTGAGAAGATAAAGAAGGGGAGTGAGCACAACATATAATATAAAGTTATCTACATAAGAGAGATCATAAGCAACATCATGCAAGTTGACATCAAGAGCAATTGAAGGGACTACTGAATCCATTAATGCAAGTTGATGATGTGGTTGTACATCTATTAAGACTACCCATATCATGTTAATTTAAAATCAAAATATGATCCCATTATTGAAGATCATGGATGAAGTAATTTGGTTGATTAACTTAGCTAGAAAGTTTTATATCCTTATAACTTAATGGTGTACTAGGAGTTAACATGGAGAAGAGAATAGAAGCATCCATGTTGAATTGATTTTGTAATTTGTCATTTATCCAGAATGAACTTGAATTATGAGGAACTATGGTATTTAGATGTTGATGATGTGGTTTCTCCCTTTTTATAATTTATCATAATGGAGCTCGTAGCTATGGTGATCCATGGTTTAATATCATTATTAATTGCCAACTATCTTTCATTGAGCTAAATGGAGGGTTAAGAAAAGCCAAGAAGCAATTTGATATAATTCTTCAGAGCTAATAATGGAGAATCCCTATTAACTCAATGTATTTGAGTTGTTCTTCAGTTAATTTATTGTTTAGTCCATAACAACACTAAGTTATGGCCTTAACATGGGTTAGTATTGTTGTAGGGATTAGTTCAGAAAATTAGGTATTCAATCAAATGAATTTTCCTAAATGATTTAGACAAATGATATGTTTTACTCCATTTAAATCCATACTGATTCAAATTGATTATATTGACTCATATGACCAAATTTGTTAAATACTTTAAATCAAATGGCTTAGACTAACATATGTGAACTTTCTAATATCCTAGTAAAGTTATATGAACAATAGTCTAAGCAAGTTTGATCAAATGATTGGCTAAACATAATTGGTAATGTATAGGTTTTTAAATGAGTTATTTTAGCCCATTTGACTAAACATTGTCAAATCTATTGAAAAACTTGGTTGACTAAAGTAGTTCATATAAATGACATCCTATTAAGGGATCATGCTCAATTGATAAACCAAATTCTTTCTTGAAGAAAGCTTTTGCCAAAACCTTTTTCTTAAGACTTAATCGAAATAACTTTGGGGAAGTTTCAGTAATAGTAATTTTCATTAGTACTCTAGTAATCAAGGGTCTAGAAATAATAGTACACAAGTCAACCTGTACATGGTTTCTAAAAAAAGTACTTAATCTATATAAAATGAATTTTTTTAAATACATAAACTCTAAGATGTAGAAATATAATCCACAGAAGAATAATTGGATTTCACTTGTAAAGCCAAAATTAATATTATAGTCTAAAAGTTCATAGGCATAGAGCATTTTACTCTTAAATACATTTATATCAACTCTGTTTTATACACATATATCTTTTGTTCTCTAGTGTCAACCCTAATTACAAGTATTGTCCCATACCATAACATCAACCTTACTTATTATATACATTTACAATTTTACTTCCTAGTGTCTGTCCTTGTCCTTCCATTGGTGAGCTTCACATTTAATGCTAAATATAATAGTATAGACTTTACGCACAATGCCATCTCTTATCTAAAGCACTAACTAGTTGATTTAACACCCCTATATTGATCGTAATCACACCATAGGTGTTCATACATTCATCGATTTGGAGTAAATTGGGCATCAACACTTCTTAATGTTGATGTCCCCTCTGTGTGCTCCTCTTATGAAGGTATCCCATATCCTTATATTAGAGTCTATCTTAATTTTATAACTTCTATGATCATTCGTCTCTTTAGATACATCTCTATGCTATTCTATCTCAGACATCAAGCTCTTCTTTCTTAAAGTTGTATATAGCTCTATCACTTTCCCTTTCTCTACTACCTTGGCCCTTTTGGGGGTTCAATTGCAATCATTTTTAACAATTTTCTTAGATTTACACTCTTATTTGATACTAAAATTGTATGTTGTTGTTATTGTTGTTAGTTTTATATTAACATTTATTTCCTCCCTCTTATTAATAGCAAGCTTCATTCTTTGATATAATTTTAAAATAATATTCAATCACTATTATTTTCTATGTATGAGGGTATTCCACTTCATTGCTTTCAAAATAGTGATCCATATATTTTAAGTGCCCTCTTTCATATTTCTCTTATTAAATTTTTAGGGCATTTACATACATAACATATAATTCTTATATATTTATATATCTAATATCTAAATTTTAATATTTACATAAATAACACCTAAAACACTTAATCTCAAATATATTGTATTATGATTGATAGAGCGGATAACAAAAATGTTATATTTTTGAATTGAGTTATGAAAATAAAAATTTCATCATACATATTAGTAAATAGAATCAAGATTTTGATTAGTTTAATGAATGTCAATTACAACAGACTAAATTTCATTTCCATATCTCATTATTAATCTTTTTTATCAACAGGTTCTTTTACTTCAGCATTTACTTTTGGCAAATCCTAATGCACAAATATCTCTTCAGTTGTATTTTCTAAGCTATTTTTTTATTAGAGTGCAAGTTAAAGTAGACATTATCCATCAATTTTCTAATTCTATTAGCTTAGATAAAGAGAACATGGATATAAAAAAAATGGTGATTAAAGGATTCTAATATTCTTTGTTCACTATCATTTGTTTGGGCATGATATCTATATTTATAAACCTTAAAAAAATAGATAAATAGAAATGCCACTCCTAATAATGTCCCTTCATAAGTGATAGCTACACAATAGAATGTTCAAACCTATGAGGTGCTCAATATTATTAATTTAATATAATATGTTTTATATGTAAATCATGAATTGTTGATTATTTCAATATAAATGAAATCAGTATTCTACAAGGATAATTTTTCATTTGAGACTATTTTTTAAGCTACTTCTCCTCCATCTAAAGCACAAAATAAATTTAATATTGGCCGCTTATCTCTACCAAGAATTCTCTTGCACTTAGTATCCTTACGACTATAGTTGTAAATGCCAAATAATTAAATTGTATTATCCAACAGACTAATAGTATGATTAAATTTAAAAAAAAAATATGTGATATGTGAAATTTAAGATACGTCATAAAAATTACTTTATTTTCTTATATAAAATATATCAAAATATATTTTTATATAACTTATTTTAATATAAAATATAAAATATTTAAATGCATGCAAGTATGTGTGTATAATTTTTTATAGGAGCATTTATATATATAGCACACAATTATTCTATATTTATATATCTAACATCTAAATTTTAATATTTATATAAGTAATACCTTAATTTTTAATATTATATCAATAATATCATTATCATCTATTTTTTAAAAATAAATTCACTTATTTATTATTAGAAAATATCTATATTTATAAAGATTAAATGTTAAATATTATTGATATGTCATTGAAAAATCTCTTAGTTAAAGTATAAATCTTGATATATGTGTTATTGAATATCACTAAGAATCATAATCTTAATCTTTCAAACTCTCTTTTGATCATGATAGAGCTAATATAAAATAACTCAATTAGATTAAAAATAATCTTATCCTGAGTTTAAACTAGCCCAGATCAAATACTTAAAATATAATTAAAAATTTTGGTATATCATTCGGATCCCTGAATAGCTTCTAAATATAGAATATTTATAGTCAAATCGAGCATTTTGATGAGTCAAATCTAACAAGCCTAAGATCCCTTAATTCTGACTTTATTTGAGTATTCAAATACTTAAAATACATCAAATGATCAATGGGATTATTTTAAGAGTCCGATGGAGTGGTTTAGATTTTGCCTATATTTACAAAAAAAAATATCACTCTCATAATCTATAAATAGCTCATTATTCTTGTGTGGACTGGGCGAAGAGGAGAGAGCTAATATTTGAAGAATCTCAAGATAATTGGTACTTCAAGCCATTACGTCGAATCGCATGATTACCGTGCCACACCCACCATTGTCGCCCGACCACCACCGTATCATTAATGATCGGATCACCATTATTGGTCCTTTGTCGGCCGTACCACCACCCGATCTTTCGGATCACCGCGGCAGCAGACCATCCTGGCAGATCAATGTCGGACACCACCATTGGTATTACCGCTTGTCGGTTGCCTCCACCAATCACCACCGCCATCGTCGAATTATCGTTGGCCACCACCGTCTAATCACCATCATCGGTCATCCACATTGTCGGTCAGCGTCGTGCTACTGACCGGACCACCATTGCCCGATCACCATCATCGAACTATTTAAACATCGCCGATTGTTATCTTGGATCATCACTGCAGCATTGCATTAGACTAGATGGTAAAACTTATAAACTCTCTTGTAAGTATCCTTCTCAACTTTAGAGATGTAATATTGTAACAAATATTGATATAGTGAAATTATTTTAATTAATTTAGCCATGATTTTTCCACACTTGAGTTTTTTATAAAATCCTAAATCTCTCCATTAACGTTAAAAATTTTTGTGTAATCTTGGGATATCAATTTGCTTGTTATACCGATTCAAATCTTTCTGAACGCAACAATTATATTTATAAATTCAAAAAATTATATTATATATATATATATATATATATATATATATATATATATATATATATATATATATATATATATATATATATATATATATATATATATATATATATATATATATATATATATATATATATATATATATATATATTCTTTATTATTATTCGTACATTCATTATTGCTTTTGTGTACTTTTACTACAAAGATTATATAAAATTAGATAAATAATTAACAAAAAATAATTTAATAGCAGTTGGTTTTATAATTACAAAAAATAACCTTTCAGGTCCTACTTAAGGGATTGGGTGCGGTATATATTTACTGAGCAGGTGAGGGTGACGTCTGTAAGTCAACTATCAACAGCATCCAACTACTCCGGTTTGAATTTTTTTTTCCATTTTTTTTATTGTTATTTGAGTGCTATATAATTTCTTTAAATTCGATAAATATTTTCTCATGTGATAATGACCTTAGACAATTGCATAAATTCTTTGCATTTTTCTTTTCTTTGATTTTTTACGCACTTAATTTATTGTTTATTCTTATGTTTATTATCTTTTTAAAAGCTCGAACCGCCGCTATAATCGATTAGATAAAATTAGTTAAATAATTAAGAGATAACAGTTTAATTGCACCTTATTTTATAAAACCAGAAAATTAAAGAACATATTAAGGTCATTTAACCATTAGGCTAAAGGCTAATGCTAGATCAATTGAGCTGGATGAAACTGTAATCTATTAGATATTTATCAGCAATACTTCCTCAAAATTACTAAAAAAAATTTAAAACTTATATATTAATATTGATATGTCATCCAAAAAAATCATTTCCAATAAGCTTGAATGTCAATGTATTTTAAAATTATATATTTTCAAATTCAAATTAAAGATCATTCAAAATTTGATTTTAATGAACTTACATTTATATTAAACATCTTGATGCGATCAACTAAATGACACCAACAGTGATTCAATTTGAGTCTAAATGGGCTTAAAAGCACTTGAAGCATAATAAAAAATTTTGAGATATTAATTAGAAGGCCAACTTACCTTCAAATTTAGCATGCTTATTATTAAATCTAGCATCTTGATGACATAAATCTAAGCCTAATATCATTGAATTATGATATTATTAACTGAGAAGATCTTTTTGCGCCATTCGATGAAGTGTTCTAGGATTTAGCCATATTTGTAGAAGATTTCACTCTAAAATTCTATAAGAATGACGCCATTCTATAATAAAAAGGGGGCTAGGAATGACAAAAGGGGAAGCTGCAAAAGAAAGAGAGCTCAAAGGATGGAGGAATTCTCGAGCTCCGCCTGAGCACCACCATTGGAGAACCGCCACCATTGCCATGATACTACCTCTCATCTGCATGGGTGTACTGTCTCCTCACTATTGTGCCATCGCCACTTAACCATTTGTCATCGTCGTCTGAACACTACCAAAGGACTATAGCCATTTAAACATTGTCATTGGATCACCATTGTCATTTGACCACCATTATTGGATTGTCTTTGCCCAACCATGATAAACACTACCATAAGATCATTGCAGCCCAGCCATTATCGTCTAACCACCCTCAATAAACCATCAAAATCACAATAAGAACATTACGGTTGTTAGTATCACTTGACCACTATGTTCAGACTACTACCACCACCTGACCACTAATGTCTAACTAAAGCCTATCCTTCGATGATCATTTACCTGCCCTCCATCATCTAAATAATGTTGCCCATCCACTAATAAACTATGACAACTTGACCTCCAATATTGACTAAAATCTCTCGACCACCATACTTGCCACTACAATCTATAATCACTTGTCCACTATTACTCAAATATGGTCTCTCATCCACCAAGAATCAACTATAGTTGTTTGATAATGGATTTCTAATTATTATTGTCTAACAATGGTCATATCACCACTTTTAACCAATTATAATCATCTAACTACCTTTCCATGCAATAGACATCGGACTTATGTTGCCCAACCTCCATCATCTACTACAATCGCTTGAATATCATTGCCCAACCTTTGTCATCTAACTATTGCCTCCCTATACCCATTGTCTAACAATAGTCGCATGATTATAGTCATCTGCCCTCGAGCACCCAACTATGATCTCATAACCACCTTCACTAGAATACATTTACCCAGCTATCATGACCAGATTATAGTCACATAACTATCATTAATCGACTACCATCTCTTTACCACCATCATCTGATTATGATCATTTGATAATCATTTTTGTCTGCATTCTCCTAACATTTATCACCTAGCAACATTAACACCTGCTAACTTTTTCATTCACACAATTAACAACATTAATGCATACCAGCATTTATATATTTGATGCATGCTATTGACTTTAGAGACATCTATTCTACACATGAAGGATGATTAAGACCTAAAAAGAAGATTTAAGAGAGCTCTGTGTCATGGAAGATTCTTATGCTCTACCAATCCACCGTATAACTCATAACTCGTACTTTAGACCATTCTTTGTGACTATCACTATCAGACCACCATCACTAAGCGGTAAGGTTATTGTCCCATTATCAACCCGCTATGAAACCATTGTGACCTGGCATCTTATCGATTGCCATTATGAGACCACCAATTAATCACTATTATTAGACCATCGACTGCCATCAATAGATCACCGCTTGCCTTATATTACTAAATTGCCTTCTGATTGTCATGACTAAATCATCGCTTGATTGATATCAATAAGCTATCACTTATTTGCCATTGCCTGATCGCTTTTAACAAACCATTACTTGTCCGTCATCATTAATCTAACACCTATCTGGATTCTCTGGGCTATCGACCAACTACCATCACTATACCTTATTCACTCGACTATGGTCATCTGACCTCTATCACTTGGTTATAGTTGTTTGACTTTCATCGCTTGACTACAGTTACCTGATTACAATCAGCCATCCTGTGATGAAAGACTCAATGGACAAATTATGATCACTTGACCACAATCATCATATCACTATCACTCAAATATAATTGCCTGACCTTTGTCACTCTACTATAGTTGCTCAAACTCCATCACTAAACTACATTCACCAAACCTTTAGCACATAAGTATGGTTATCTATCCATTGATGATGGATGATGGCCCCCACAAACCTTTGATGATTGATCACAGTCTCTCGATTACGATCACCCATCCTCCAACAATCGACTATGACCACCTATCCTCCAACAATCAACTACAACCTCATATCCTCTAGCAACCAAATATGGTCATCTAATCTTCGACAATCGACTATAATTTTCTAATCGTAGTCACTCAATTATTTTTGATATACTACAATCACCTAACTATTATCACCTAATTATAATCAGATGATTAATGTTTAATTACAATCACCCAACTTCCGATGAAAAATCTGAGAAGAGAAAAACCACCAGACCTAGTCTAATTAATATAATCATACTATTATATATCAACAGGTATAAATCATATCCTTCCTTGCAACTAAGAAAAAAATTGATACAATATGATAGGGATAAACAACATAGAATCTACTACTTCAACATTGAAGTTGGAGGAGCCTCAAAACAATGAAGTTATTTTCAAAAAAATCCTCTTCTGATTAATATAAGAAGTTTAATATAATCTAAGGGTGATGTTGAAAATAAGTGTTGATATTAATAGCATACATCGATCTCATTGGCGAGGACATATATCAATACTATGAGCAACAACAAGTGACAAAGTTAACAAGCATCAACTTTGATGATGATGCACACCATTATTTATAAGATTAATGTATGCATTTGACGGACATCATCATCTATAGGATTGATGTCCATCATTAATTATTGTATAGAATTTTTCAATATAAATAATTTTCTTATGACTGAAATGTCAGTTAATAATTCACTTGAAGAAGCATATAAAATTTGGGTTGATTTGACAATTGAACAGTCTGGTTAGGATGCGCTAAGCATTATTTTTAGTGCATCCTACACCTCCGATTAGTTCAAAGGTCCGCATAGCTACACAAACGCATCTTGAGTTTTCACTTTTCCCCTCCTTCAATTTCATATTTCTTTTTTTTTTTTAATTTCTCGGTGGCATAATAGGCAAATCGCATGTGCCTAGAGCGAGAAAATTAAGATTTTCGTTTGATTAAGCTTCTTTGATGTGTTTAGATATAAAGATAATTGATATGACACTTAAAATACTAGTGAAGCCGAATCTTGATCTTTAAAGTGATCCAAGTTGGCGGTGAGATAAAATATCCTGGGATCGGTTAAATCCCTTAACTCTCAAACATGAGTGTTTATAGTCAAATCGGCGTCGACGGCGGATCTAACGAGCCCAAGATCTCATAATTCGACACATTTGAGCATTCAAATACACAAAAATATCATATGATCAGGGAATCATCATAAATTCATCAGATGGAGAGTGGTTGATTTGCATGTATTTATAGAGCATTTCCCTATAAATAGCTCATTCCTCTATGAGGAAACTCTAAAAAGAAAATTCTAAAATAATCGTGCAGCTCGGCGGTATTACGTTAGTTCACCAGTCCCCGGCTAGCCGTCGGTATCCACCGTGATCCTGCAGATCTCCGTCGATCTCCCATCGCTATATTGGTTCACTTTGTTCGCCGTGTTCTTCACCAAGCAATTGTTATTTGAGCGATGATGATATAACTATTGTTTCGATTTTGGGATTCCATTATCGGCTTCTATATTTGTTATGCGTTATAAACTTTTACTCAAAATAAATATATAATGGAAGTTTTTTTTCTTGATTTTCTTTTCTCTTTTAAGTAAAAATTCTTTTTTTCTTGTCTTTAAATACTGTGTATGTGTCTTTGGATTTGTATGAGGAAGACGTAAACTTTCACTATCTATTGGTTTTCTAGATAAAATCATTTTTTTAATTATTTGAATAGGGTGCTTAACTAAATTATGTTTAAATAAAATTCAGTTTATGATCAATTTCAGAAAAGCAAAATAAGGACTCCATCCGCATTATGCTTCGAATTGGAAGAACATAAGTTTTACAAAAAAAAAAATACTTTTAAACTAATTTTTTCTTAAACAAAAATCTAAGATGAAAGGCCTCATTTGATTCCGTATTTAGAATATGTTGCATTTTTTTAAAATATCATTAATAAAATTTAAAACTTATTTGATTTTTTTATACTTTTAACAATACATCCATTTCTCTCTTTTTATAAGGGCATTCAAATGTACCATTTTAAAACAGTTTTCTTAAAATTATTTTAAAACAATTTTTTTTTTTTTATGAAATTAAAAGCTAAGTCAAAAGAGCCCTAAATCTTTAATCATTGCAAGCAATGCGCAAGACATGGTTTGACTTTGAACTTGTTATTAAAATAGAAGAATAATTCGATTTTATATGTTCAAATATATCTCCTAAATAATTATTTAAAAATATATTTTTAAAAAAATTTTGAATAAAATTATCTAAAAGAGCTAAAATTTTTGTAATTTGAACTCAATGATTCAAACTAATTTGAAATCGAACTAATTCAAATTTGTTCAAATCTGATTCGAACTTTTATAAAAATATCTGCTGAAATCTTTCATTATTTTCACCGGTAAAATGTGTAACATCTATATCTACCCATACAAATGCTGTAGGCCCCGTGGATGCCTGCCACAGACTCCCATCTCATACTCTTCTACTTTTCTTGCCGTTAGTTCTAAAATAAATTTTCATAAATTTTTATTCAAATTAATATATGAGTGGATATTTGTCATTATTAAATACATAATATTAAATTCAATAATAATTCATTTATTATCTTTAAAATATGAATAAATATAATTTATTTAATTATATATTTAATAAAAATATATTATAATTTAGTAGTATAATTTATAAAATACATTATACATTTAATTAAATATTTATATAATATAATTGAGATTATAGTTTATAAATTATGGGATAAATGCTCAGTTCGATTCTCTTAGTTAGAAGTTAAGTATTTGATCTTTTGTAGTTTTTTTTCATTTGGTTTATCGAAGTCCCTTTTCTTTTAAGAAAATTTAACTCATCTTCTTGACTTTTGTTCATTATTCTTACTCTTCAAATCTCTCATTCACATTGAAATTATCAGAATATTTAGCTCTTAATTTTTATATAAGCTTTAGTCAAATTACCCCTTAATAAATTTTTTATGATTTAATTTAATTTTTTTTTAGAATCTAGATTTTATATTGTGTGGAAAACTTGCATGAGATTTAAAGGATAATTGTGGCAAAAAATTAAAGAAAACTTAAGTACTCATTTAAAACTCGTTAATTAACTCAATTACATATTCGTTCGATTATTTCAAAGTCAAGTACCGTGAACATGAGAAAAAAGCAAGTTGCATGCATCTATATAAAAGTTCGACTCAAATTCGAACCGAACATGAATAATTTTTAATTTATTCAAATCAAGTTCAATCCAATAAGTACTTGGCTCGGCTCGGCTCGATTACAACCCTTAGGATAGCTTGAGAATATATAATTCTTAGTCTTAGCAATTAAAAAAAAAAAAACATGATTTCTCATTCTATGATAAATAATATCTTGAATTGTTATTGTAAGCATTAGAAAGTGGCATGAAAGGCTTCATTTGATATTCATTATTACTCTTTTCATTGCATTTTAAGGATCAATAGAAATAAATAAATAAAATTTGTTGTCAATTCTTTCATAGATTGAATAAACTTAAATTCAGGAGTCAAAAAATAGCAAGAATTGGTTGTCATCATCGATACGATATATAATCCTTCTCATTTTGGTTAGTATGAACCTTTTAGAATTGTGAATATTTCCTTTGATGCATATATCAAACAGATTCATAGGATTTCTTCTTTTTTTAAGCAAAATAGTTTCATCATATGAGATAATAATGTACATGTTAGGAGCATCATTGTCAGAAAAATGTCGTTAAAATTTCAAATTTTGTTCATTATCCAGACTTAAATATACTATTTATTGCGTGCAAAAAAATTAATTGCAGTAGAATAAAACTTTGCATCTTAATTTATATAGAAATTTAGCACACATACAGATAGTTAGAAAAGAGAATAAGAAACTCCAAAATTTTTACATAAAAAAATCCTAGAAAGAGGAAAAAATCACTAGTCATATCCCAATAAAATATTTCACTATATATTTATTTTAGAAAATAAAATTTAAGTTTTTCCGATAACAGGATTACAAAATTATATATGAGAAATCCTAATAATGAAAATTCTAGAATCATGTTACAACAACGTAGACAGAATGATTGTTGGTATCGAATAATGACGGTCATCGAGCAACGGCAATTAATAACTTCAAACTTATAACTTTCTCTCAGCTTTCTCCTAAGTTCGCTTATAACTCATTGACATTTTGGTCATTGTAGCCAAAATCTCGAAACACTCAATCGGACGATTTGTATCGATTTATTTGATTTTATATAGTTTTTTAGTGATTTGATTAATCAAACGACTTTTGATTTGAGTGATCTTGAGCTCGTTAGATTTGTCTCGTCGAGCTGCTCAATTCAAATATAAGTACTTCAAATTTGGAAGGCATTTGATCATTCAATTAATGTCTTTGAGTTTTCAGGTATAGTATTTGAGCTTAATTCAAACTCATTTGGGCTTTACTTGGCCCGATTTTAGTGACGTTGAACTTGTCTTATTAAAACATTTATTTTTATTATATAAAATAACATGTGTATATTATTTTAAAATTTTATGGGTAATATACACTAATAAATTAATTAAAATTTATCATCAGAAGACGAAATTAGTTGTATCTTATCCGCTATAATGATGATCAATTTTGTTTTTTTAATTCACTATAGTGAAGCTTAATTTTTAAAAACCCTTTTAATTTAATTTTAAATATATATATAAAATTATAAAATTGTGAAAATCAAACTGGATATAAAACTGGAAGAATAAGAGTTCAAGATTCAATGATCCGATCGAAGTTGAACTGAATGACGAAATAAATATTAAAGTATTAAAAATAATTTAAATGATGAAATAATATAGATATATGATAAACATAAAATAAAATAAATAATATATATATTTTTTAATAATTATAAATTTAAAATCAAATTAAACTTTATTAAGATATAATTATATATTATTATTATATCTAAATATATATATATTAAATATATTTAAAATTAAGAATAAGTTTTATATAGATTTATAAATATTAATATAATTTATAATAAAAATTTAATTTTTAATGTAAAAAAATTTATTTTAAATTTTATAAAATATAAATAATAATATAATATATAATATGCAAATTATTTATAATATATTATTATAAATTTTATATTCCTAAAATAATTTATTTATATGATAAAAAAATTTATAATAAGAGTATAAAGTTAAAAATTAAAATATTATTTTTTTATTTTTAGATTTAAAAGCCTATTTAATATTTTAAAATCTCAATTCTTTAGTTTAATTTTTTATTCCTATAGTCCTAGTTAAGTTTCAACATATTTACTCTTTATATAGAAGAAAAGAGATTTTTATAGATTAATAACTTTGGGCCCACCTAAGTAGTGTCTTGATATTATAGATTAATATTTATATTATAAATTAATTTAAATAAATTTATATTAATAATAATAAAATTTTTAAAATATATAAAATTTATTTTTAAAATATTTAATTAAAATATTATGTTTAATTATTAGTTGAAAATTTTTAATCATTTCATTAAAAAATTAAAAGAAATTAAATTGAATTTAATTGAAACAGACGATTTTATATAACTGGGACTGGCTCGCCGGTTAATCGATTTGATGAAAAAAAAAAAAAAAAGAGATTTTTATAGTTAACCAGATATGTCTTATGATCAGTTCAAGGTTGAATCGGCTAGTTCTGTCGGGTTTTTAAAACAATGTGTAAAAATGAGTTATTTCATAGTAAAATTGTCTCATATAAAGCCAAAATTTGAAATAAAAAATTATGAGGGTATTCTAATTAAAACTTAGATTAGGATGAATTTTAAAATACTTTTCCTAAACCTTGATAATTATAAAAATAGCATTTTTCCATAGTATTAAATTGTGTATTCCACTTTAAAATAATAATAATAATGCTATTTTTTATGTAAGTTTAAAGATTACGGTATTATTTAGGTTAAATAATAAAGCCCCCGAAAATTAATCTCGAAATCTCGGCGTTTTGAAATGTCGATCTAATCACCGATTTCAAAGAACTTACAAAACTGACCGCTCACGGTGAGACAACATAAGAATATCAAGATACCGATCCGAATCATGATCGATCGAGCAAAATGGATCGATCCGCCAAATGGTCACCAAAATCGACATATAAGTCGATCGTCAAGACGAATCCAACAAGATCACCCAATTACATCATTAAGGCACCCGATCATCAAAATACGGTCCGAGGGATCGTGACTGCCGTCATGGGGGAGTGGTTTTCAGAATTTACAAGGCCTCGCCACTCCCAAAAAATCTATAGAGCCTCATTCTCACTTAGAGGGGACCGAATGAGGAGAGAGCTCGAGAACCACAGACCTGACGCCACGATCTATCACCACCGCCACCAGCATGGTCTCAAGATCGTGAGCCTCTGGAGATCGCCTCAAAGGACTAGAAAAGACAGTTGCCGCTCTTTCCTCAAGATCAAGAGGTTGCTCCCAAGATCAGTCGCCGCTTTTGGGAAACTTCTCCTTGGGTTGGAGTTGACATATTGATTTTTCTACACTCTAATATCGCTTCTCAGAAACACCTTCTTCCAACTAACGAAGCAAGGACCTCAGATCTTTGAACACATAGAAAGTTCTACGAGGCAAGGCCCCGTGGTTTTTTCCTTAACGGTTTTCCACGATAACCCTGTGTTCATATCCCCGCCAGGTTGATAATTTTGCTACGAATTTAAGATCTCGATCTAGGAATAAAATTTTCTAAAGACGCAGTCAGCTTACGCCTCTGTGGAATCTCGCCCCATTGCTATATCTCCAATATGGTTGGTAAACGGGTTTCCCAACGCCCTCATTCTCGTGATCAAGGACGCCAAGTCTCCAACACTTCTACATAACTACGCCCCGTGAGGGTCCCGCCCCTCTTTGGAAGATCGCTCAAAGGATGGAGGATTCCTGAACGAAATTCTTCGACTCGCGAGAGGACCCAAGAAACGCTCCAACACGCCTGGAAGAGCACAGTTCCGCACTCAAAGATAATCCAGATTTTCTTCCCGAGAATGATTACCCGGAATGCCGGATCAACAAGTAGAGAACCCTTGGCACCACATCCGATGTCGAACTGATACCACCGCTCTACTCACCCACACGAATGGCACTCAGACGGTGAAACTCCACGCCACCTTATACGCGATGAACTACACGTGCGGAAGAGTTCTGCAATCAATGATCCATTCTCCGCCGCCTCTTCCAAAACTCTCGCCGCCGAGATCATCTCGCAATACCCGATGAGATTCAAGCTTCCCAAAGATGGACTTACGATGGCACAACCGATCCAGAGCATATCGATCACTAACGATCATGCACATTCAGGTAAATGACTCCTTGTCGTATTCCCGACTCTCAAAGGACGCTCGCATTGGTTCTATTCACGCCAAGGGGTCCGTCCGATCATTTGGAGAGCTCAGATTTTTTGTAGCTGGCAAAACAAGAGAATCATCAGGATTCATCACATCTCTCCTAATCCAATGATGGAGAGTCCTCAAAGAATACTTAGGTTCTCCTCAAGCGACACAAATACCGAGTAGATCCGAACTTTGGGCGTGCTTTCTGGAGGACTCCGCCGATACTTTATTCATCAATGCGAGAGCCCATTCATATGTCGACCGTCCACCTCAAGCACAAATCTCCGTACAGTATGCTCATCTACAGTTTGAACCACCAAGCAAAGAAGAAAGGTTCCCAAAGATGATGTTCAAACATCTTAGAAAAGAAGAGTGCCACCAACCAAGGAGGAGAGATTGAAAGACTAATACGCCGTGGCCAGCTATTTTATACAAAACCAACCCGCCGTCCAAAGAAATGCTCCAAATGAGGAACGCCAAGCGGTGGAGAGATAAACAATGCAGAGTTATCAGCCAAATATTCATTCAAGAGCGACAAAGAAGTCTCGACCATTCTATCACCTTTGATGATTTAGATCTAGAGGCTTGATCCCACATCAAGATCCCCTCACACGCGGGGGTGGTGATCCATGCTTCAATATTAAAAGGATATTGATCGACAATGGGAGTTCTTGATGTTCTTTTACTCCACTTTCCTCACATGGGTATAAAGAGAGAAGCTTCAACCCGCGCCCACAGATGGATTTGATAATCGACCAGTGGGAAGGGACATCGCCTTCCCCGTAACTCTTGGAATTTCGACACGCAAACCCACTTGATACAATTTATTGTCAAGTCCGAGCTGCATAATGCAATATTTGGGAGACCTCGCCTATATTCTAGCCACATCATGCCTCACCTCAAGATGAAATTCCACACCCATGGCAAGTGGAATCAATCAAGACAAGCGTATTCGAACAAACTTGACCATTCGTCGGTAACCCTCAACATCGAGAACTTGACTACGAGATGAGGATGCCTCTGAAAAGGGCTTCTCGGTTGAAGATGTAATTTGTCTTCTATCTCGAAGTTGATCCATCGCGAAAGGTGAAGGTGGGATCGTTCTTTGTCTTGATCGAGAAATCGTAGATTTTACGCGTAAAATCAAGATATCTTTGCACGGGCGCGTCGATATTACGGGCATTGACGGAGAGTCATTACGCACTCCCTCAAAGTTGACTCAACCTGGCCGGTGTCTGAAGAAAAAAAGAACCTTCGAGCGATTTCATAGAACAAGAAATCACCAAACTTACGGAAGTCAAGTTCATTCGAGAAGTCTACTACCCCACCTGGTTGGCTAACGTAGTGTTAGTCAAGAAGGCCAACGGTTCCTGGAGAATGTGCATCGACTACACTGACCTTGATCGTGCATGCCCAAAAGATAGCTTCCCCCTTCCTCGTATCGACCAACTAGTTGATGCGACATCAGGACATCAGATGCTGAGCTTCATGGATGCCTATTCTGGCTACAATCAACCCAGGATAGGTCAAAAGGTCCTTAGTGGACTTCCCACGACCTCTTCCATACAGGTTAACATCGTCGATAGCGCTTCGATAAACAACCTTGGATAAGTTGGCAATCTTCATGGCGCAACTTTCTCCATAACGGTTAACATCAGTAAGCGGCTCGATACACAACCTCGGATAGGTCAAAATCCCGGATTCAACGCGACCTCTTCCATGAGGTTAACATCGTGAGCGCTCGATAAACAACCTTGGATAAGTTGGCAATCTTCTATAGGCGCACAACTTTCTCCATAACGGTTAACATCATCGAGTAGCGCTCAGATACACAACCTCGGATAGGTCAAAATCCTCGGATTCAATTCGATCTCTTCCATCTGAGTTAACATCGTCGGAGCGGCTCGATACAACCTGGATAGATCGAGAGGTTCGAAGAACCTCATAAAATATATTCTCGGTTTATGAGTACGCTCGATAAACAACCTTGGATAAGTTGGCAATCCTCATAGGCACAACTTTCTCCATAACGGTTAACATCATCGAGTAAGCGGCTCGATACACAACCTGGATAGGTCAAAATCCTCGGGATTCAATTCAAGATCTTCTATCTGAGGTTAACATTAGTAGCAGCTCGATAAACAACCTTGGATAAGTTGGCAATCTTCTATATACAACTTTCTCCATAACGAGGTTAACATCATCGAGTAAGCGCTCAGATACACAACCTGGATAGGTCAAAATCCTCGGATTCAATTTGAGATCTTCTATCTGGTTAACATCGTCAGTAATGCTCGATAAACAACCATGGATAAGTTGGCAATCTCTATAGGCGCGCCTACAACTTTCTCCATAACGAGGTTAACATCATCAGTAAGCGGCTCAGATACACAACCTAGGATAGATCGAGAGGTTACAGAGAACCTCATAAATATATTCGTGCAAGTTTGTCATCAGTAGCGGCTCGGTAATGATCTTAGAATAGATCAATTACCTAAAGGGATTCCAGATGATCTCTTCTACGAATCTTTATCATCAGTACTTTGACACCTGACTCGAAATATTCACAAATAATTTTTATGGATTGTTAATACTTCTCGCAGAACATACAAGTACAATCAATCAGAAATAACATACAACACTGAACAACTGCAACATAAAGGAATTACAACTACACAGTCTTGATGGTCTCATCAGTAGATGATGAAGAACTATCGAGTCATCTCGTCGTCATTTAGAAGGGTGGGAAGGGAGAAAGGACCTCAACACCGGCTCTCAGCTTGCGTCAAACCGTGTCCCCTTCAAGAAACCTCGGATGAAGCCTTCATCAACACGCGCTCAAAGCCTTCACCATCATACCGTGGTCTCGGCCTCACGAGCGTGATCTGTATGATACTCTTGAAGGCGTCGAGTTCTTGAAGTCCTCCGCGACTGATCGACTCGCTTGCAGAGATAAGGCGGCCTCTTTCTCTCGAAGCGGCGGCGTAACTCTCGGTTCTTTGCCTCAAGACACGAAACCTTCGAGAAAGATCTTGGATCCTGCAACCAACCTCAGCCTCCTAATTCATCCAGTCGCTCAACTTCACGGAAAAGAAAGAGTGAGTGTAACTTCGGTCTGCATTCATCAAGTTGATTCTCCAACACGGACATCTCTTTTACTTTCTCCACATACCTTCTTATATTCACCATGGAGAAACTTGACCTTCACGAACTTTAATTCGGTCATTACCTGATGTTCATTTTGAAGTCAAGTTCTTGCTTCTTCGATATCTGAAATAAGAAAAATTACGTTAAGCACCGAAATGGAAATAAAAGATGATGAAGCAGAAGGATTGTTACCGGTTCTTCATCGCGGCGACCTGCGAGGAATGATTCAACGTCCTGGAATGAAGATCCTTGGGGGGGACTACTGAAAGCGACTCTTTTGGTGTCGATATCACCTCTTCTCTCCTTTTCCTCTTCTCTATTAGAGACGGGTCCTCTGGGGAAGAAGCAGGAGGGCAGCTTGGGTGGAAACCTCTTTGTTGGGCTTTCTCAACCTGGCATAAGACCTTCGGGTTGAATAGAAAGCCCATCTCGAACAAAAAATTCCTCGCACATATCTTGATATATCGAATCTCAAATCGAAGATCTTCAATATTCTGGAATTTCAGCGTCCGCAGGATATCTTCATCACCAACTTGTAGGGGAATGGATAAATCTCTCAGCTTTCCCCATTTCTCGAAGACCCGGTCATTCTTCACAAAAGAACACCTTGCCCAATTCTTGGGAGGATCCTTCGTCCGGAGGTCAAGTAGCCGACTCCTGCAGGTGATACGACCATGTGCATCGCAAGTAAACTTGCACATCCGTGCGAGGTAATCAGTAGTCAAGGTCACGCCGCGCCCTCTGAAAAAGACTATAAGTCCCATCACGATCGTCATTGCCCTGCTCGAAAACTGGGAAATGCAAACCTCGCATGCTGACAAAATGGCGATCATCTCGGGGGATGGGGGAAACCGCAATCCAGAAACTCATCTCGTAAGTGGTGAAATACCCGTGGCGGAGGTGGGCTCTATCAGACTTCTTCGGACACTTAAGAACCAAATCATTCGGAAAATAATATTTTTTCCGAAGCACGATCAATATGTCTCCCGTGATCACTCACGAATCTTGGTCCTCCCATTTTAGAAGGTTCCCTCATGCCTCAGATTACAAGGGTGACGTGTCTCTTTCAAAGAGTCTCACCCATCTAAACACCCACTTCGTGCGATCGAGATGAAAATTATTAGGAGGTGCCCAAACTCCCACGGGGAGGCTATGCACTCAGCTTGGTGGAGATGAGTGGTAGAGGTTGATCCAAGAAGAGTGCCCAAACTCCCACCAGGGGGAGGGCTATGCACTCTGGTGGAGATGAGGAGGAAGAGGTTGATCCAAGAAGAGTGCCCAAACTCCCACTGGGGAGGGCCATGCACTCTAGCTCGGGGGTAGAGGTGGATCCAAAGAGTGCCCAAACTCCCACCAGGGGGAGGGCTATGCACTCTAAGAGGAGAAGAAGAGATGAGGGGTTTTATAGACCCACCCAGGGGCAGCATTAAAAAGCGAAACTCAAAAGCAGTCAAAAGGCAGTTGAGGGCCTTGAGGCCCCTTCAGCATGTAGCCTGCGCCAGCAGCGCCCCTTGCAGCGTAGCCATGGCCCGGCAGATGGTCCCTTGCCAGCCGGTTCAGCGGACTTCGCGTGGCTGAGCCAGCTCGCCATGAGCCAGCCATGCACCGCCGGTGCCGAAGCGCCAGCCGCTTGTGCCAGCCGTGCGCCGGTTATAGCCGCTGTCAGCAAGCGCCATGACCGCCACCGCGTTGACCGTCAGCCCGGCGCTGACTTGACCCGCATCGACGTTCGGCCGCGTCAGATCTCACGACCAGCCGAAGACGTGACCCATGGCTTGTGGCGTGCTTTCAGCCTTGGCCGACCCCATGCTTGGCAGCGCGCGCCCATTGGCCCCATGAGCCAGCCATGAGCTCTGTTCGCTCGGATCGATCAATCTCGAAATCTCGCGCGCATACTTACATATTTGCGCCATCGGCTTCCCGCGTTATAATATTGTCTTATGAAGATCTGTTCTCAAAATCGCGTTGATGGACTCTCAAATTTCATTGAAGAATTTGTTATTTTCAAGTATTTGACATATATTTTTTGGATGGCGAATGTCACCCAAAAAGGGGCGATAAGTCCTCGAAAATTCGATCAACACGAATCTCAAGGCATTTTGAAATGTTTGATCTCACCGATTTTGACAAACTTACAGTCAAGCGGCCGTGATGACGAACATAAACATCAAGCATAGTCATCTCGAATCGACTCGGATCAAGCTATCGAGCATGAAAATGGATCACGATCGCCAAATGGTCACCAAAGCGACATATTTATAGTTAGATCGGCGGCGTCAAGGCGAATCCAACGAATCCAAGATCACCCAATTAGGCATCATTAAGGCACGGATCATCAAAATACGTCGTCCGTCGAGGGATGCCTTGGGCCGTCCGATGGGAGTGGTTGGAGTTTTCCACAAATTTACAAGGCCTTCCACTCCCAAAAAACTATAAATAGAGCCTCATTCTCTCCTTAGGGGGCCGGAGAATCGATTTGAAGACGAGAGCTCGAGAACCAGTCGACCTTGGCCAGACGATCTATCACCACCGGTGCCACCAGATGGTGCACGAAGATCGAGTTTAGGAGATCGCCCCAGGACTAGAAAAGACGTTCGCTCCTTTCTCACGAAGATCGAGGTTGCTCCCAGAAGATCAGTTCCTGCCCTTTTTTGGGAAACTTCTCCCTTGGGTTGGAGTTGACCGATATTGTATTTTCTACACTCGGAATATTGTTTGCCCAGTAACACCTTCTTCTCTAAGAAGCAAGGACGTATCTTTTGAACACATAGTGAAAGTTCTGGGCAAGGCCCGTGGTTTTCCCTTAACGGGTTTTCCGCATTATAACCCCGTGTTCATATCCCCTTGTGTGTTGGATAATTTTTGGGCTACGACGAAGATCTCGCATCTACCGGAATAAAATTCTCTAGCACGCAACAAAAGTAGAGGTATTAGATATGTAAATATAAAAAATTGTATGCTATGTTTGTAAATGCCCCTGAAAATTCTCATATAAAATTTTCATTTGGAATAATTAAGAAAATCTTATTGAATGAAAAAATTCAAATGCTATAATATACTGACACTCCTAAAAATTATAACGCACTATCTGACATGTATTGGATATTATATGTATCTCTGTCATGCATCCGATATGTGTTAGATACTTCTCTTGAATATACAATTAAAATAATAAATTAAAACAAATCCAACACACATGTCAAACACCCGTGTTAAATTTAAATTAAAATCAAAGTTATTTACATTGCGTAGAAATTGTGATAAGTAAAGTTTTAGTCTTGCTTCATTGTGAAATGACACACTATAAAAGTGTGAACAATAAAACTCTAGAATTTTTTGTGGAAAACCTCAAAAGAGGGAAAAACCATACTAGTCCAAGAAAACTACTATATATGTCATTTGAGTACAAGATCTTCACGTCGGATTACATTATATGAAGAAACAACAACTATGTAGTCACATTCGGTGCTAGCGATTCAGTAGTAACAAATGATGGTGAACTGTGGAGCAATCAGGTAGAAATGAGAACAATTACTTATGCGACAATCACTAGAAAGCGTAGAACAATCACTAGAAGTCCTCATGATGACGAAGAGATTGACGGCAAGGATCAACGGCGGCATGACTGCGGCGGTGATGGACGTCTAATGATTGTGCTTTGAGGATCTTTAAATTTCTCTCTCTCTCTTGGCCTCCCCATAATGAAGGTATTTATAGATGGAGGTGGCATCTATAAATACATGCAAAATTATAACCACTCCTCTCCATCGGACTATTCATGATGATTCCATTGATCATATGATATATTTTGTGTATTTGAATGCTCAAATGAAGTCGGAATTGTAAGATCTTTGGCTTGTTGGAATCATCGGGACGATTTATTATAAACACTCTATATTTGAGAGTTTTTTAGAAATTTAACTGATGTCACAAAATTTTTCAATGATATTTTAAGTGTTTGATCTCGACTAGTTTCAATTTCTGATTAGCTTGCTTTCGGCATCAAGATTAGTGCTTATTTAGGAATTTTAGGGTCATCGTTGCTTTATTTTTGAATGATATTATCTCAATCATCAAAAAATATTTGTCTTAAATAAAATAGCAAATTCTTAAAATAAGTCCATTAACCACATTTTGAGAGAAACAGATCTTCATGTAACACTACGATGAGCACGACAAATATATGTAGGTATGTGTTAAATTTAAATTCTGGATCCATTCTCTACGGTAAATCTATCGGCCGCCGGCGCAGCGCCATTCCCGCAGGATTCGCCGATATGTGTGACGGGTTGTCATGAACTAAATACCCCAGCGGTTGAAGTCAGATTGGCGGGCTTATGATTCACCTGTCGAATGCACCTGGTCGTGAATGCAGGTAAGACGCCGGCAGCGATGATTCTGGCCCAATATGACCGGGTATATAAAAGCGGACTTCGAATGAACTATGAAAGAGGCCTATGGCGAAGCAGCGTCTGGTGATATTTACGACGGCCTGTACCATATCGATAGCAAAGAGAGTTTTTTTGTCCGTTTTGACCGTTTTATTTTACTTTGAGCGGATTTTGCGGTTTTGTTTTTTTTTTCTCTTTGATTTTACCTTTTGTCCATATTGGGTCTATAAAACCCCTGGGCTAAGGAGAAGGCACCTTCTTTTCTTCTTGGGAGAAGTCGTTTGGGCGATCAAGACCCGTAATTCATATCTCAAGCTCTAGTTTTCCCTGAAAGAGGTGTTAACTAATCGGGACGAACGGCAGACGTAATTCATATAAGCTCAGTTTTCCCTCGAAGAGGTATTTTTCGTCGAACCGGGATTGGATCAAGACCAGAGTTCATAATGAGCTCCGTTTTCCCGAAAGAGGTGTTCGACCTCATCGGACCGACAGGTTGAGAACGATCTCGGGCGAGACACGAAATGCTCGATGATGGTGGCTATTGGCGGCGACCTCATGGTGGTCGGCGAATAACCGGCCGGCGATGGTGATACCGGTGAATGGGCGATGTCGGCGGCGGTCAAATGTAGCCGGGCTTCCCATGGTTGGCGGCCGACGGGCCAGCAACCGCCACGGTAGTCATTGCGAGCGTCAGTAATCGGCAGATGGCCGGCGATGGTGACCAGCGGAGACGGCGATGGTCGTGGTTTTCTTTATATCCAGGTTGTTTTGAGTATGACTTGATCGTTAACGTTGGAAGAGGTTGCATTAAATCGGCGAGATTTTGACCCATCAGGTTGTTTGAGTATTTTCGATGACATTAACTATGGAAGAGTAATTGAATCGTGAGATTTTAATTATCCGAGTTGTTTTGGGGTTACGATGGCGTTAACTATTGGAAGAGGTTAAATGAATCGAAGATTTTGACCAATCAGGTTGTTTGTCAAGGTGTTACGATGTTAACTATGGAAGATGTTGAATTGAATCCTAAGAACCTATCAGGGTTGTTTGTGAGTGTTAGATGGCGTTGCGTATGGAAGAGGTTGTGAGAAGTCCAAGGACCTTTGATCCGTTGTTTGTCGAGTCTTTGCTCGATGACATTAACTATGGAAGAGGTCCGATCAAGTCCTCATTGATCATGCGATTGAATACAACATGAGTTGTATATTTCTCAAATGGGAGGATTAAAAAAATAAGCTTGTGAGAAAAAAAATTATAAACTCATTACTTTAATAATGTTGGTGATACAATATTGTCACAAGATAACTTAACAAAAGGGACTAGTACATTTTTAGAGAGAGTTAACAAAAGACAAAAGATGGGTAGGAAAAGATAAACGGGATAAATTAAAGACTATAATATTTATACACCAAGGATTACATATAACACTTTTTTAGAGACCCATATTCCAAGTTCTAGGGATGATTTTTCCTCATCATTGTTATACGGTTGGTTATCGATAATGAAGTGGGCGAGTCTTTTACAAATCCTCACGAGGTACTTCTTTATCTTGAAGATTAAAATTCTTGATGTTGAATGTCACCAAATGGTTGAGCTTGTTTGAGTAACATGATTGTCATTCGTTGATTTCCATGACCACTCCAACCCAATAAGTTTGAAATTTTATCTTAAGATGAGAATCAAGTAACACCACCAAAGATTGATTGGAGGGTCTTCCAAATATAGCGTTGTATCATTTGACTTGACCACTATGAATTGGGTAGTGAGTGACTTGTTAGGAAATTCTCCAAAAATAATGGGAAGGGTGATTGTCCCTCCACTATTATCCCGGGTTGAAGTTTTTTGCTGAAAGATGGAGTAAAATATCAGCGGAACTCTTATCAATCAAAATTCTCTTAACAATATAACGGTCACCTCACCGTAACAAGAGGATCTTGATGTGGAACTTGGACTCCTTCCAAATTCAGTTATTAAAAGTAGATTAATACTAGATTTTTTTTTTAACTCGGCTCTTGAAAGCGGCAATGAAGACTTGATTAGATAGTAGTGGCCCACTTGCAATCGTTTCAATTTCTCCAACTATTTGGCGACTATTATGTTGTTTCTGTGATGATTGTCCCGGTTGCCCCCCAGTTGGAGCTATGTTTACGTGAGTTGGTTGGTTTTGCACAAATTGACGTAGATATGCCTATTGAATAAGCCTCTCAATCTCTTCTTTAAGTTGTTTATATGCCTCTGTAGTATGTCCACGACTTTAATGGAAGTGACAATATTGCTCTTGATTTTCTGAAGTTGGTTTCAGTGGATGTGGCCACTTAATGGTCTCTTCATCCCAAATAGCCATCAAGACGTTAACACGAGATGTGTTTAGTGGCGTTATTCCGATCGTTGATGTGAGCGTGGAGGAGATCACGGCGCCTTGTTGCTTCTTATGGGATTGTTGATCATGTTTCTAGAGCACTCTTTATATTTTTTACGTTAATTGTTCAAATTGTTTTCGTGGGCATTAATAGCATCATCCATGAAACTTTCTTCCACGCGGTGAACCAAATTATGGAATGAGGTCGGTGAAAACTCCTCTTGGTAATTCGGATATTTGGTGAGCTTCTGAGGAGAATCTCTGGAAGTAGTCTTTAAGTGATTCACCATCATTTTGACTAATGCCAGAGAGATGGGAGGAATCTTTAATGATCCTTCCATTTGCAATGAACTGTTCTACGAAAACCTTGGCGAGTTCATTAAAATTATGAATGGATCCCCTTGGAAGGGAAAAGTCGAGCTTGCCCAAGACGGAAAGACTTGACAAGCTGTCGAGCTCGTTGGATATGCATGATGGTCTTTAATGGTGATGTTTCATATGGGTCAGTTGCCCTATCATAGGAATCAATGCTTGGAAGCTTGAAACCTATGGAAATAGGATCTTAAAGAATAACTTCAGCTAAAGGTGAAGACTCCTTATAGCCGCGTTGAGGGGGAGGATGATTTCTATCTTGAAGGTGAAATTCATCTTGCATTAAGCGTCATAATTATGCACGTATAATATCGAGTGGTCAACAGGAGAATGTGTCAAGCTACCATCAATAATTGGTGGATTAGCGTGGTTACGTGATGGATGAGTAGAACGGTGTCGAGATGATCACGTCTCTACGGAGAAACTTTTGCCAAGATTATCATTTTGACCTCCCATGGCTAACGATCTTGGGGAGATGTGTTTGGTAGTGGCTTTGTGTTCTCACAAAAGTTGGATCATCTCATTTTGAGACTCTTCCATTGGACGATCTTAAAGAGATTCTGTTGCTCCTTCATCAGTCTCTATCTAGTGGAGAGCTTGGCGTCTTGGGTGATTTTGAGAGTGGCCGGAGTTGGCGGAGGCTCATTATTCTAGATCTTGTCCCATTGGCCATGGCAGTTTTCACGAAATTTGAGGGTTCTTTCAGATAGCCAAACTTCATTAGGTAGAGTAAAAGTTTTCTCCTTAGCTTCATTATGAAATCCAGCACACACACATGTATAAAAAGTGTGAACAATAAAACTCAATTTTTTTACGGAAAATCTCGAAAAGAGGGGCACTAACAAAAAAGCTTCCACTATGTATCTATTTTAGAGTACAAGATCTTCACGATACCGGGATTACAGAATTGTATATGAGAAAGAAACAACAACTATGTAGTCACATTCAGGTGGTAGCAGTTGCTAGTAGTAGCAAATGATGGTGAACTGTGTGGAGCAATCACCGGTAGAAATAGAACAATTCGTAATGAGGAACAATCAGCGGTAGAAGTCCTCATGATGGAGGCCGGCGGTTGACGATAATGATCAACGGCGATGGTTGACGATCGGTGGGCTTGTGCTTGGAGGATCTTTAAAGCTCTCTCCTCTCTCTTGCTTGGCCTCCCTCATATGAAGAATGAGGGGCTATTTATAGATTGGAGGAGTGGCATCTCTGTAAATACATGCAAAATCCGAACCACTCCTCTCCATCGGACGGCTCATGATGATTCCCTTGATCATATGATATATTTTGTGTATTTGAATGCCCAAATGAAGTCGGAATTGTAAGATCTTCGGCTTGTTGGAATCGCTCGTCGAGGCCTTCGATTTATAAACTCTATATTTGAGAGCTTTTAGGAATTTAACGATGTCTCAAAGTTTCCAATGATATTTTAAGTGCTTGATCTCGACCGGTTCAATTTCGATTAGCTTGCTTTTCATCAAGATTAGGTCAATTAGAGGAATTTTTAGAGTCATATCAATTTCAATTATAAATAATAAACTTATATACTATTTCTTAACTTATAATTCGTGTCTCATGAATGTAAATACCAGCTTTCTTTCTCATTTGAGTTTCTAGCTCATCTCTTTTATATGACATGATTAGAGTTTTTCATGCAATCATGAAATATCATCAATCATCACTACTAATGACATTGCCATCGACATTGTTGTTGAAGATCAGTATCTTCACAACTCCTATTGACGATTTTTCTCTTAATGTTTCATATTATCTATAGAATTTTTTATTTTTAGAAAATTCATATTAGACTCAAATAGCTTATTATTTTTATACTTGATATGACCCTGAAAATTCTACTAGTCGCAATTTTGATATCATCGATTACTCAGACTAGAGAGATCAAGCATTTATTATCAATCGATTCTTAAACATGAAGTGTTTATAGTCAAATCGAGCGTCTTGATGAGCCGGATCTAACAAGCACAAGATCTCATAATTCCGACTTCATTTGAGCATTCAAATACACAAAATACATCATATGATCAAAGTAATCATTTTGAGTTGTCCCATGGTAAGGAGTGGTTCGGATTTTGCATGTTTTTATAGAGATGTCACTCCTCCAATCTATAAATAGCTCCTCATTCTTCATATGAGGGGAGGCGAAGCAAGATAGATGAGAGCTCTAAAGCTTGAAAATCCTCCGGGCATAATCGTTGCCACCTCGGCCGGTCGACCACCCCCCGTTGTTACCAACCACCGCGCCGACCGCCGCCCGATCGTTGCCATCAATCTCTGGCGGTGTCACTATCTTGTCGCTGCCCTCGCGCTTCATCGCCGACCACCGGCGTCATCGCCCGTAACTACCATGTCATTGCCACCCGCCAAGATCCTCGGGATCTTGCGTCCTTATCCCGACCTTCAACATCGACTGGTTGTTCACCATTACTATATATTTGTTGTTGCTAATTTTGGAATTCCCATTGTCTCCTTCATATATAATTTTGTAATCCGTGTCGAAAACTTGTACTCAAAACAAATATATAGTGAAAGCTTTTCTTGGGCTAGATTTTTCTCTTTTGAGATTTTCTCGTAAAATTCAGGTTTTCTTGTTCACTCTTTAAATACCTGTGTGTGTGTGCTGAATTTCACAACAAGGCTAAGGCGTAAACTTTCACTCTATTGCAACTGATTTTCTAACATGCAACAATACTTTTAATATTTTATTTATTTTAATAAGGTTAGATATAATGTTTATAATTATTAAACTTATAATATCGTGTCCAATGTGAGATCATTTTTTATATTTCAGTAATAAATATGTTATGTGATATGAACACATATCCCCAAGCCATCAACAGAGACCCAAGAATAAGAAAAGGCCAAATTGGTTAAAAGACTTCATCACCAACTAATCGGAAGAAGATCCGTAGCAGAGAATAATTCAATAGGTAAATAAATAAAATAACTAGCTTTCTGAGGATTTCCGGACTACATAAAAGAAAATATCACAAAAGCAGAGTCCCAAGAGCGATTACAAGAAGAATCAGAAGTATAAACATATAACAAGCTAGCCAAATGAGATAAGCGAAGATTAATAAGCGGAGATCAAGAAAGCTAAGCACCATGACATCCAAAGCAGAAGACTAATAGCATGAAGATCAAGAAGTCTAACTAAGCTAGCAGAGGCAAAAGTAATCGAAATGGGTTGAGAGGCGAATACTATAAATAGAGATCGAGAGGAATGAAAAGGTTGAAGAATTTATCTCAAGACTCCTCTTCTCTCTTCTCCGATCATCTCCCTCCTTCTCACGGTCTCTCTCTCTCCTCGCTCAATTCCACGGTGGAAACCATGAAAATACTAAGCAGGCGGCGCTCTCCCGGATCTCCTCGGCTCCTATCTCAAGCTAGTTCCAGGCATCCTCGCCCTTTCTGGTGGATCTTCCTTGGATCGACCATCGGTAAGGATCTCCTCTTCCTCCTCCGATCTTCCCTGAAACCTAGCGAGCGAGGCAGGAAAGGAAAAGCGAAATGAATTAGGGTTTAGTCATTTCCGTAATTGAATCGCATTCTTGACATCATTTTCCACTCAAACCCATCCGGATCCACGATCAAAGACAGATCAAGCCGCTCGAGACACCCATCGTGTCCTCAAATCTAGAAAGAAAGGCAAGATCAAGCAGATCAAGAGAAGATACGGGTAATCCAGCTAGAAAGCGGCGCAAGAAAGACCAATCCAAGTGAGCCCATCCAGCGAGATTAAAGGCTAGATCCAGCGGATCGAAGGCTCCAACTTTTCTTTCCTTTACTCGGGGTTGACTCAATGGAAGGGTTTGACTCAGCGGATTTGACTCAACTCACCCCGGATTGGAGCGATGGAGCGAACTCAATCCAGAAACATTTAATCACTCAAGCTCACTGTCTCAAGCTAATTACAGAAGTTAATCACCCTCTCAGTTGTTAATTACTGCTATTGATACTTATCATTGGTGCTCCTGTTGAGTCCCACAACTCAAACAATGGCTGAAGGCACAAGACACACAGCAAAAACTATTGAGGAGTGTGTCAACAGACAAAACAAAACTGATGAACAAATGCAATCCATCACTATGATACTCAATGATGTATCCAGGAAGACTCTCCTCAATTGAAGAAAAATTGGAAAATAATGCAAGAACAACAACAATCACGTATGTACCTCACTCACAATCTCTTTTCCTCTAGACAACAAACTCAAAACAACAATAGGCTAGTGAAAGTAGACATGCCTAGATTCAATGGAGAATCCTAGAGGTTGGTACGTTTAAAGGGAATTCTTTCAATATTATAGCCTCTCGAAGACCAAAAATTCTTAATAGCATCTGTTTACATGGATGGACCACATTAAGTTGGTACCAATGGATGCATCTTAATCACCAATTACACTCTTGGACACAATTTAAAGAGCAAGTTATTGAGATTTGGCCCCTCATTGTATAGAGATTTAAGGGTGAACTTGCAAAATTACAACGAGAAAACAAGTCACGAATTTTATAGCAATTTGAGGAATTAGCAAATATCGAATTCCACAATTCTTACAGTTGCTTTGAATGGTTTAAGGCAAGACATAAAAGGGAAGTTAGAGCATTGCACTAGCTCACTGCGACAAGCTTTCAGTTAGCTAAATTGATGGAGGATAGCTGAAGATATAATACCAAGATATATGAGAACATACCAAGCCCAGGTAAACAAAACCGAACTATCAACCACCTTTCTTACACCCCCCCACTAATGCCGAATTAATCAAAGCAATGGAATAACCAATAAACAAAACATTCCCATGAAATTGACCCCAATTTGGATGAAAGAAGGAAGAAGGGACTATGTTTTAATTGTGATGAGAAGTATCACGAGGTCATATTTGCAAATCAAAAATGTTTACTAACGATAATCAATGAGGACCAAGACCGGTATTTCTGACAAGAAAATGAGGCTGGAAATACAAAATCTACAAGAAGAATTCCCCGAAATCGACCTCATGCAGTCTTAAGAGAACCTTGAGATTACAAGGTTTAATTGGAAATAAAAGGTACAAGTTTTGATTGTGATTGGATCCACAATTTCATTCAATCAAAATTAGCAAAATTTATTGATTTTAAAATCACTCCGACATCGTATTTCAAGTATTGGTAGGCAATGGGAAACTTTAAAATGCTGGGGCATATGTTCTAATCTCCTATTCAACTACAAGGCAATACTTTTATTGCTATTCATCTGAGGAGGCGATATAGTTTTAGGGGTTCAATGGTTAGAGTTGGGTGAATGTACATTTGATTACAAGAAGCTAACAATGAAATTCTATATTAATGAGACTAGTACAATTACAAGGAAATCTGACAGCGATGAGAATCTCCCTTCATCGGTTCACTAAGTTCGCGACAGAAAGAGATATTATCATGCTTTCAAATGAGTCAAATAAGGAAAGCAGATCCCTCTATAGTAGAATTCAATACATTGCCGTGAAATACAAGTATTACACTTACCGTGATTATTTCAAAACCCAAAAGGCTTACCGCGAAATATAGAATCAAATCCATCTGCCACATGGAACTCACTGTGAGAGTGAAAAATTACAGTATCCACATTTTGAGCGAAATTGAAAGATTAATTAAAGAAATCTTTGGAAAGTGGTATAATCGGAGAAAGTATCGGTCCTTTCTCTTCCCGACTTTATTAATCAAAAGAAAGATGGTACACGGAGGTTACGTGTAGATTATAGAGCCCTCAATAAAGTTACTATACAGATTCCCTATTCCAACTCACGAAGAACTCATGGATGAGTTATATGGAGCCAGTATTCTAAATGGATCTAAGGTCGATATCACCGGATAAGAATGGCAAAGGAAGACATTTATAAAACCTTTAGAACTCATGAAGGACACTATGAGTTTTTATATGCCTTTTGGACTCACAAATGCACCTTCAACATTTCAAGCTTTAATGAATACGGTCCTTAAACCATTCTAAGAAAGTTTGTTTTAGTATTTTTTGATGATATTCTCATCTCTGACAAGACATTAGAACTACATCCATATCATCTCCAAGTCTACAAACTCAAACATCAATGTTTATTAAACCCTCAAAATGTTCATTTGTACAAGAGAAAATTGACTACTTAGGTCACATCTTATCAAGGCATACAAGTGGATCCCAACAAGATTCAAATGCAAACATGGTATTACCTAATTCTGATCAAAGAATTAAGAGGATTTTTTGGGTTTAACGGTTATTACTGAGAAAATTTGTCAAGAATTATCGGCAATTGCTTCCCCCATCTATGTTAGCAAACAACGATTTGATTGGGCGGAAGAATCAACACTTTTACCAAATTAAAGCAAGTAATGACAACATTACCGGTATTAGCATATCAAACTTTGCTCAACCATTTATCATTGAAACAGATGCATCGTGCAGTGACCGGGCGGTTCTCACACAAAACAAACATCCAATTGCTTACTTAGTAAGAAACTTTCACCACTTTACAAAAAACATCAACATATGCAAGAGAATTATATGCTATAAGAAGCGGTTGCAAGGTGGAGACAATAACTAGAAATAAGTTTACCATCGAGGCGATCAACAAAGCATAGAGAATTAATCGACAAACAATTCAAACCCGAGCAGAAGATTTTTGGTCAAACAAACGGGGTATGATTATAGTATTGAATATAAACCGGGCATTACAAACAAAGCGGCCAGATGTCGGAAAAATGTTTAACACGAAGGCCTTGATTAAGGATCAAAGCAGACTCCTTAATGTCATTAAACTTCTCGGTATATACTCGACAATTCAAGGGTCTTATTGACAAATTACGAAACCAAAGCTAATAAGGAATTACAAGAATTATATAAAAAAATTGGCAAGCGAATTATTCCCTCATTCTGATTAGTAAAGGGCTAATTTAGGTTCAAAAGCAATTGTAATAAAGACTCGGACCTTAAAAACAAGATCATAAGAGAGTTCCATTCAACACCAATAGGAGGGCATGGAGGCATTGAGAAAACTAGAATTTCTCAAATGAAAAGGATATTAAACAATTTGTATCAACATGCCCCATTTGTTTATGACAATTTTCAAATATGATACTCAATATGGGAGATTACTACCCACTTTACCATCCTACCATATATAAGATATACATGAATCAAGGGAATATAAAAGACTTTGTTTTTTTGGAACACCAAACATGATTTTCTACCATAGCAGATTTTACTTTAACACAAAATATCAATAGCTTCCAGAAAATGAGCTTTTTCAGCGGTTTGCTGGTGGGTTCCATGACAATTTGCTTGGCTGATACATGCGGCAGGAATGATCAATTATTACAACAAAACCAAGGTATACAAACGATTACAAATTCTGAGGAAATAGCGGGATGAAACGATTACTTTGATAAGCAGGAAGAGACCTTGATTAGAAGTCAATGAATTAGTTTTAGTTAAAATACAACCTTGAACGACTTGTGACAAGAAATGGTCCAAATTGCAAAGAAGGTATTATGGACCCTTCAAAATACTCAAAAAATAGGTATGGTGGCTTATAAAATTGAATTAAAATACATAATGTATTTCACATATCTAGATTAAAACCATACAGGGGACTTATCCATCCAACGGTTATCAAACCAATTGAGATGGACAAATGTTTATTATACCTATCAAAGTCACGGATCACAGAATGATACAAAAGGGAGATCAAGCGGATCAAAGAGGTATTAATCCAGGTGGGAAGGTTTTTAGAAAGCAGATATTTCTGGGTAGCAGAGAAGGAAATCAGGAAAATTTTCGATTTTGACCTTGGGACAAGGTCAAGGTGAGAGGAGTAATGATATGAACACATATCCCAAGCCATCAGCGAGACCCAAGAATAAGAAAAGGCCAAATTGGTTAAAGACTTCATCACCAACTAATCAGAAGAAGATCCAGAAGTAACAGAGAATAATTCAATAGGTAAATAAATAAAATAACTAGCTTTACAGAGGATTTCCAGACTACATAAAAGAAAATATCACAAAAACAGAGACTGTCCCAAGAGAGCTGATTACAAGAAGAATCAAGAAGTATAAACATATAAGCTAGCCAAATGATAAGCAGAAGATTAATAAGCGGATCAAGAAAGCCTGACATCAAAAGCAGACTAATAGCATGAAGATCTAACTAACTAAGCGGCGAGGCAACATGCAATTGAGAAATCAATTTAGAGGCGATAGCGAATATAAATAGAGATCGAGAGGAATGAAAAAGGTTGAAGAATTTATCTCAAGACTCCTCACTTTCTCTCTTCTCGATCATCTCCCTCCCCTCACGGTCTCTCCTCCCGGTGGAAAGCAGGAAAATACTAAGCAGGCGCAATCTCCCGGATCTCCTCCCTATCTAGTTAGGCATCCTGGGCCCTTTCTACGGTGGATCTTCATCGACCATGGCGGTAAGGATCTCCTCTTCCTCCTCCGATCTTCCCCTCGAAACCCTAGCGAGGCGAGCGGCGAAGGAAAATGAATGAATTAGGGTTTAGTCGTTTCCATCTAATTGATCGCGGACCGATTCTTCCACTCAAACCCAGATCCCACGATCAAAACAGATCAAGCGCTCGACAACACCATCCATCCACTCAAATCTAGAAAGAAAGGCAAGCGTGTGAGAAAGCAGTCTAGAGCGAAGATAACCGGGGTAATCCAGCTAGAAAGCGCAAGAAAGACCAATCCAAGTGAGCCCATCCAGCGGAGATTAAAGGCTAGATCCAGCGGATGAAGGCTCCGAAACTTTTCTTTCCTTTACTCGGGGTTGACTCAATGGAAGGGTTTGACTCCGATTTGACTCAACTCACACGAGACCCAATTGGAGCGATGCAGCGAACTCAATCCAGAAACATTTAATCACTCAAGCTCACTGTCTCAAGCTAATTACAGAAGTTAATCACCCTCTCAGTTGTTAATTACTGCTATTGATACTTATCATTATGTGTATATATTGTGTGATATCCTAGTCTTCATATAATGTATATACATCATAGTTCAACTAGTAGTCATTAAATGATTAGGATAAACTTCAAGAAAAACTATTATTATATGTGAAATCTGAATATATAACTATATCTTGACTCTAATATTATTATATTATCTAGTATATACATAATATATATTATAAATACATATTATGTATTAGATATAAATATTATATATATAATTAAATAATTTAATAATATTAAAATTCAGACATAATATTACATACGAATTTATGAGTATCCTTAGATAATAATATCTCAGACTTCAGACCCCACACCATTGATCGGGAAAGATTGTACCGACCACTAAATATATACTGCCATCTGCGCTAGTGGTATAAATGAGTACAAAATGTTAAGTTGATAATTAAATAATCAAAGAAGGATGGCAGGAAAGGAAGAAATCGCTAATTTTCTTTAAAAAACCCGTTAATATGTAAGTGTGGAAAATTAAATTGCGATTAATGGTGTGAACGAGGCCAAAAGGTCTATAAGGTCGTCGAAGGTCAAGATTCAGTGGTCCTTGGTGGGGACCAGCCCTTGTTTATTTGCACATTAACCTGCCAGACAAGTCAAAGTTGGGCAGCCGCTCCGCACTTTCCCACTCAGCCTGAATTTACTAATTAATTTAATTGTACGAGAAGTGCAATTCAACAAATTTAAGCGGATTAACTGGTAATTTACCAAAATGTGGCAATTGAATAATGGAAAGAGAACGAAATCAGTGTTGTCAGAAGGTAAAAATTAGAAGAGGCCTATATAACTATACATATAAGAATATATATATATATATATATATATATATATATATATATATATATATATATATAAGAAGAATTTACACACACATTACATTCTTATGTTTTAAAAAATTTAATACTTAAAATTTAATTTTTATATTTATAATATATAGTATTACATAATTAAATATCTAATTTTAAATAATAGATAGATAAAAGCATAAAAATTGTGCGATAATCTTTTAAGAAAATCATAAATTGCTCTGAGCAAGCCACACCGAGGGTTTAGTATGAAAGCATAGTTTAGTGGACCGATCTGGTTTTTTACCAGCGGAAGTTCTCGCGACAAAGCCGAACTAAGGCTCTCCTATTTCGGCGCATCCTCGCCGCATTTCAAGCGTCCACATCTCCATGAACCCCACTCGCTTTCCTCTCCGCCACTTTTTCTGCACGCGAATTCCCACGTAGTAACCTATGCCCCCCAACCCACTTCCATCCTCACCATTCACGTGGCGGGAAATCCTCCACCCTCCACTCCTCCCAGTGGCAGCCTGGTAAATTCAACCCTTCACATTCGCTTCGTCTCCCCTTAAATCCCCTCCCGCACTCTCAACTCCCACCATTACCAGCCCAAATCCAAGAATGGCGAAAACAAATGCAAAGACATTTGTCTCCCTCTTCCTCCTCGTCCTCTCAACCGCAACCTCCGCCGCCGCCACCGCCGCCACCGCCGCCGCGACGTCAAAGCACTCGTCAACAGATTTCATCCGACGAAGCTGTGGCAAAACCCTATACCCTAGCATCTGCTACTCCTCGCTCGCCCCATACGCCAGCGCAGTGCAGCAGAATCCGGTGAAGCTCGCCGTGGTGGCCGCTAACGTGAGTCTCACCAAGATCCATGACGCATCATCGCTCGCGTCTGCTTTCCAGCCGAGTAGCGCCGGGCGCCTCCGCGCAGCGCTGCGGGACTGCGTCGACACTTCACGCGGCGGCGGATCTGACGAATCAATCGGCGGCGGAGATGGTGAAGCTCGGCGACGCGTCGAAGACGGGCGGGAGCGGTGGGATCGCGTGGGATGTTTCCAACGCGCAGACGTGGATGAGCGCGGCGATGACGAACGAGGAGACTTGCATCGACGGGTTTGATGGAGTGAGGTCGGGGAGGAGCGAAGGCGATGTGCGACCTGGTCGGCGGGGTGAAGAAGTACACAAGCAACGCTCTCGCGCTGCTTAATGCGCTTGTCCATGGAAGCTAAAATTGAGTTGAAAGGGTGACTTGTTGAGGTTGGGTTTCCTGCGTTGGAAATAATTTTGAGTGCTTTGTTGAACTTTATTGGGCTTCATTTGATAAATGGATCGGTGTTATGCTTTCTAATTTTAATTTTAATATAATTTCTATGACGAAAGCACGATGGAGATTCCTGTGTGGTTAAAGCGCTCGCTTAAGCGAACAACCAAGATTTGTTTTTGTGATTATTTTTAAACAAGAATTTTATTAAGTTCAATAAAATATGAATGCAAGGTAAAGAAATCCAAACCAAGAATTTTATAAAACTACGTTTTGATCATTTTCTTATCATAAAATATTACAATATTTAGATTTACTATATATTTGACATTTACGTAAGACATAATTCTTATATATTTACATTTCTAAAGCTTAACCAGTCATATTTTTATAAATAACATTTAAAATTTTAATATTATATGAAAATAATGCTATCATTAATTTTTTAAAACAAAATATAGCTTTTCATGCATAATCAAAGTGTTATATTAAAAATGTCAAATTTTATGTATAAAATATATAAATACATCAAAAATATATTATTTTATATACAATTTAAGTGTTATATTTAAACATGTTATATGTAATTTTATATATTAAAGTATTATATGTAATTTTATATAAAATATTACAATATTTAAATTTACTTTATATTTGATATTTACGTAAGACATAATTCTTATATATTCACATATCTAAAGCTTAAATATTTCATATTTTTATAAATAGTATTTAAAATTTTAATATTATATGAAAGTAATGCTATCATTAATTTTTTTAAAACAAAATATAGCTTTTCATGCATAGTCAAACTATTATATTTAAAAAAGTCAACTTTTTGTGTTAGATATATAAATATATATATAAATTATATTATATTATATTATATTATATATAATTTTATATAAATTTTAAGTGGAAATAAGTGATAATGTTATAGTGAAATTTTGATAATCACTCAAAATTTTAAAAAGTTTTGATAAACAAATATGAATTAAGAATGAAAATTTTAATTTCATCATAAATTTCAGCAGAACTCCCATGTGGCTATGTTTCTTTCAGAACTCTTGGAATCAATCACACTTTAAAATATTAGCGAGTTCCTAATCAATTTCAATCAAAACTAGTTCGAAAAAATGGAATCAAACTGAAACTTAAATCATGATTCAAACTCTTTAAAGATTCTAGCCAACACTTTTAACCTAATGGGTCCTCTCATCTTGTGCATTAGCTTCCCACCAGCATTTCACAGGATTGACCATATGAAAGCAAAATTGATGCCCACTAGAAGAGTGTCTTCTAAAATATCTAGTATTTATAACCCTCAATGCCTAAACAAAACTTACATAGAAAAAGAGGTATTTTGACTCCTGAATTATGCTTGGCTAATTCTAAATTTTAACTTCAACTCAATACATAACCGATTTAAAAAATCAATATATAAAGAAGATTTGAGTTTATGCGAAATAATAATGAAAATTAGATCAATATTTCTATTACTTATTTTCTTAAAAAAACATGTCTAAAAGTTTATTTCTAGTAAAAAAGACTCATACTTCATAATAAATAGAGCCAAAACTCTAATTGAAAAGTTACTCGACCTTTAGATCATAGGAACTTCCAATTGCTTTCTTCATTTTTGATGATTGCAGAGCATGTGTTTGAGCTATGACAAAATTTTATGGCGATAGTCTTTTTCCATTCATTACAAGTGATAATTAGTAATGCTATTCATATTGAATATGGTGTTAACACTAAACCCTAAACCTAAAGTTGATAAATATCAGATTACTCATTAGAAATTGCAAATCCATCCTCAAAGTATCTTCATATTTAAATCATGATTAAACTATGTTCAAAAAAATACTTGAATCATGGTTGGAAATATTCAAATAATCTTTAAATGATTATCATGCCATGATCAAATCATCTTCGATCATGATTCAAATAATCTTCTAACCATAATTAAACTATATTAAAATTATCTTTAAACCATTATTAAAGATATTCAAGATAGTTCAATCATTATTTTAAAATGATTTCAATATAATTCATATATATTTTAATCATAGTTTGATCATGATTCAAAAATTATTTGAATTATGATCAAAGATCATTATAATTGATTTGTGGATATTTCAAAGATGATTCGATTATGGATTGATTATAATGCATATTGTTAAATAACTGGATGGCTAATTTTTATCATACTAAAGGTATTATAGTACTTGGGTCATATAGAGTTATTGGTATAATAGAAAAGTTGACTCGATAATTCAAAGCTAATGATCTTATTGTCAAGGCTGAGAAAACCCACATTAATTTAATTTTTTAAAACTCTTGAAATGCTATTATATGTGAACTAATTTATAAACTAAGGATGATTAATGATAATGATGAGAATGAATAATACTCTTAGTATGTTCAATATTAGATAAAAATACGATATCTAGCATTATTGAATTTACCTTGATCATTTTATTATAATTTAAAGATTTTCCATCTTAGGATAACTTTTAAATGATTGACAATTATAGTAGGCTGCACAAAAACGAATAGAATGGTGATAAGAACTTCAAAATTATAAAATCAAAGAAAACTTTATGGAGTATACTATAAGATTTTCTATGTGAAAATGTAGACATGTTTATTTATAGATGGTAACTTTCCAACCATGATAAACATAATAAACTTTTTTGTGATGATTAACTTAGTTAAAGATGAGAAGGTATTTTTCCATACTTATGTAGTTAACTAGCATAGAAAATAATATTAAGATAGAATATGATCCACTATGAGGCTAACTCTCTAAAGAAGAATACCTTATCCCTATACACTATATCTAGATATTCGATATCACTATAATACTGGGCTTAAGAAGTCATCCTAGAGTTAAGGAAGAGATGTCTTAAATTACTTGGTGAAAGAGTAAAAAAATAAGTTAAACTAAAAGAACAAAAAAAGTGTCACAACCAACGATATCATATCATTATTGATGTATAAAAAATATAAGTGCTTATCATTATCTCAAATCAAGTAAAATATTTTTTTTATATGATAGATCATTAATAATTAACTTTTTTAAAGTAATTGTTCATCATATGCTTCTGCATTGAGTAAATGAGGATAACTTGTATAAGTTCAATATATGTAATCCTATTCAACTTATGCTGATTAAAATTATAAAGAGAAAATTGAGCACCCCACCCAATTTTATTGAGGAGAAAGTAGGAGAGAATGTAGCAATATAACCAACTACAAGTCAATCCACCCCCTCTAACTAATGCTTGAAGTATCCCTTTGTCATTATATAAAAAGTTGAGGAGTGGCCAAATTAAATAAAAAAATAAGTTAAATTATATCAGACCAAAACATAAATGCTTTGATAAATTTGGTTCATAATTTTGTAAATAGGGAGGACCAAGATGGGAAGAAGGACAACAAGGTGGCTCTTACTATTAACCTAGCCATTCTCATAGATGATGTTGGGGATGAACTACAAAAAGGAGTAGGAGATAAAACAGGAGGTGTAGAAAGGGATGGAAGATATAAAAAAACTAATCTTTTATCATTGAATCTATAAAATAAAAGGTCAAAAAGGCAATGAATGTCAATAATTACATGCAAGAGTAATTTTGATAACTAATTACTTAAACAATTTGGTTATAGAATAATGTGAGAATATTTTACTTAATTAAAATATGAGTTCTTGAATGTTCTTTACAACTATTTTTATTTTAATTTTTATAGCACATTTGTTTTATATATCTTAAAAAGAGAGTGAATCTTGTACTAGTAAGAGACATGAGTTCGACATCATTATGTTTGGTTGATAATTTAAAAGTAATATTTGAAAATACTACAAACAAGCAATATTTACAAATACAAGACTAAAAAGGAAATAATCATTCAATTGGCTTGAATAAGCACATATGTAAGTCATTGAAAAGAAGAAATTTCAAAGTCATGCGCTATTGTTCAACTCATATATTTCTAAAGAGTTAAAATGAAGTACATTAGATTATATGTATGATCTTATTTTCCATGAAGGCCATGATTTTATGCCTCCTAAATATCACAACTTCATACATAAGAAACCTTTAAAATAATAGTTGTATCTTGGGCTATCACAAGCTCGACCAAGATTTAAGTATTAACCTCATTTATCTTTTTGAAAAGATCTTTAAAATAAAATTATTTATTTTTAAGATGAAAATAATTGTAATAACTTTTGCCACTTTTATGGTGGAAGGATTGGATTAAGTGGAATCCCTTAAAGATTACATTGAATATTTAACACTCGACCTCTTGACTGATTGATGAATAGGTTATTTACTCTAGTAATGTTAGATTCTTTATCCTTATCATCTAATGAAGCTAATAGCATGAAAGACATTTAGAAAACTCTTCATAATTTATTCATGTATGGTAATTCTACATGGTTTAATTGTTGATAGTTTACTTCTTATAACAAGATGAATTATATTAGTGATTTTTTATTTAGAAAAATATTTATGGATCTACCCAATTTTGGCCTCTCATTTATTTTGTTTAAAAATCAATATGAGAATTACACCCGATCAAAGCTTAATAAAGCCTTTTGTAACTCACCTTAGCTTAAAAATTTTCAAATCATCATTTTATAAAATTCTACCACCTCTTTCTTTCAACCATTCCTATATCATCATCAAGTTGGAAACAATAAATCTAGCCAATCATAGATTTATATTTAAAAAAATTGGATCAATTCTCTTGATTTGTTACATAAGTTACTTCTACATTGATTGTTTCTGTTAGTTGTGATCCCTCCTTATTCTCTATAGAATGCTTCAACTTGTCAAAAGTCCTTGCAATTTTCTAATTAGAATGTGACAACCAATCTCAAGTAGAAAATTAGGACTCTTAAAAAAGAATAAGAGGACAATTTATATCTACTTGAGAATAAGCCCAATAATCAAGCCCTCTTAACTTAGGCAAAATATGTCGTTAACAAGTATATACAAGTTTTTCTTTATAAATCACAATAAATTTTAAAATATTAAAGGTAGTCAAAGTATCTAAGTGTGATAATGATCTTCAATATATTTATAAGTCCATTAAGATCAAGAAAAGCTAGAACACTATCAAGGAACTATTTACTCTTAGTTTAGTGAATTCTCAAAAAGATACTACCAAAGAAGCTCCTTTTTATTTTCAAAATTTATAAATTGACCTTTGAAGCTTCTTATACTTCTTTACTATACATTTATCATGGCAATATATTACTTATGACTAATCATTCTATACGTATAGCTTGGTACATAAATAAAAAGATACTATCTAATAGACAATTCACAAAGATAAAACACTTACATTCATAATTTTCACAAAAGCTTAGAATATTACTAAAAATTAAGCTAAATTTGTTGTTCATCATTTCTTTTTCATTAATGTTAATTCTAAAATTATTAAAAATTATATCATTACCACGATACCCAACTAGGCCCGTACTAAATCCGTCGCTAATTTTTTCTCCATTTCTCTTTGCAATACTATCTATAAATTGATCATCAAAATTATTACTAATTATTTGAAGGAGTTATATATCCCATTATTCATCTTGTGCACTTAATTTTCATTAAAAATAAAGATAGCTAATAATATTGCTTTTTTAATAAATAATTTAAATTTTTTTTAGACTCATAAGAAATCTCTCATGTACTAAAAATAACTTGACAAAGACTTTTGATAGTGTGAATGGAGGTTAGGGGTTCTCTTTTAAGCAAACTTTGCCACAAAAAAAGAGTGTCCCTATCTTCACTTTTGTTCAAATGGATTTCTCTAGTATGTGGTTTTTTTATATATAACTAAATAGAGAATTCAATGAATACTTAATTTTTTCTGGCGGTTTAAGACAAAGGTCCCCCTTTTCTCATTTTTATTCATTATTGACATCGATGCTTTTCATGTCTTCAAGAGTATTCAGATCCATATGGCCTAGACTATAATCTCCATATGAAGATCTATCCATCTCACATTCAAAATTTGTTGATGAATTACTTGTGGTGGAAAAAGTTAATCATAACACTCTACTTCCTCTTAAGTTAATCATAAATTACATTGACTCATGAGCCATTAAATCAATACTCTAAATCAATTATCTTCTTCTCTACTATGGTACAGTTTGCATCATCTTAATGCTTTAAAAAATTAAATTGGGACATTTTTATTGGCCTATAAATAATTTTCATATGCTTAATTAAGCAAATATATTGGAATTAACAAGAGTTAGATGCAGCATCGAGAAAATAAGAGTTGAAAGCATATGAATCATGACTGAAATCAATTGCACCACTGCATTCAGAATATCAAAATAAATTTAAATTGATAGTTCACTTCAATCAATTACCATCCAATGAAGGAAAATATATAGAATATGCAATTTCATGCATATTGAAGTCAAGAGGCATCGACGCTATCCGAATGAGCTCCTTTCATGAAACGGACTATGTCATTGTCACCGAAACATTAAAGTCTATTTAACAAGATATTTCGCGGCCGAATTGGTCAAGTGTGGAGCAAATGACAAGCCTCGGAGTGCAACGATGCCTAAATTAACCTCAAATTTGTCTCGATCGACCTCGACATTACCCAAATGACCTCCGAACATAAAACGGATTATTTCTTTGAATCTGGAACATCAAATTTACCTAAAAATGATACCATATTATGTAGGTTTGATTTCAGCAAGATTCTACACAAATCTCAATGCAATCAGGTCATACGAAGACAAGGAAACTTCTTATATTCATTTTTAATATAATAAACACAATATTTATAAATAATTTTATTTCAAAATCAATTTGAAATTGAATTGAGCCCTAAACAGTCTTAATTTTGCCCAATATTTTGAATATCCTGCTCAACTTAATTTGGAAGGATAATTAAGCTATGATTAAGGCTATCAAGATCCCATGATTCCTTCTTGATTATTCTCTTAACCGAACGACAGCCAAAGGAAGGGAGCCCTCTCTATTGGGAGAAAATATTACGTCCGGAGTCCGCACGTAGCTTTACGTGTGGACTCCAATCCTAGCCCGACGTGTGTCCAGTGATTTTTTTTCCCATTTTAGCACTTAACGGCGCTGTAACTGGACGGATGGCGACGAAGCCGTTTATCCTGGCCCAACCCGGCCCGGCCCAGACTGCCTTATTCAAACAGCGGGAGAAGAAAAATGGGATGGGCGTCGTTCGACATTCCTCCCACGCATGATAGTTTAGGGGCTTCGGCTCAGCTCTCGATCGGCGTCGGCCATCGCGATGATTTAGCAAATCTTGAATAACTTTCATTGAGGTATTGTAGGTGACACATGAGGTATTTACAACTTTAATGAATTTAGGGTTTTCTCTATTCTTCTCAATGTCCAGTATGTGAACATTTTAGAACATTTGAGTTCTTTAAATGAACGAGATGTATTTTAGTAGTTTTCGGAGATGTTTTGCATGTGTACTCTCTGTATTGTCAAGATGGTACACGCCGTTATTTTCAAATTTTTGAATTGATTAGCCTGGTGAAATGTTTAGTATATCACATGGTGGGATGTTTGGTCATATTTCAAGATGAATTTTGCGGCCTGATTAGGGATGATAGTATATTTAGTCGATGACATTAAAATTTGTTTGTAGGTTGATTTTTGGTTGTTTGTCAATTTTGCATGTGTACTCTTTGTACTCTTAGAAGAGTACAACCCATTTTGGCATTTTTTTAAATACTTCGTCCTGTTGGGATACAAAATGCTCGATTACATGGCTTATGGCTGAAGGATCATTAGTTTTAAGAGTTTTTTTCTATACTCTCTGTACTCTCATGAGAGTACATAGCATTTTGGTCATTTTTTCAATTTTTTTGGCCTCTTTGGAGGAAATATGTTCATTACAATCCATTAGGAATAATTTGGAGGCTGATTGGTTAGTTTTTTAGTATTATTTTGTATCTGTACTCTCTAAACTCTCATGAGAGTACAGACGATTTTGGCTAATTTTTTTCAGTTTCTTTGGACTGGTTGTTCAGATTATGTTCATTACATTCCAGTGGAAGCAATTTGGTGGCTATTTGGATGGTTTCTGGGAGATTTTTGCATCTGTATTATCTGTACTCTCATGAGAGTACAGATAATTTTCTCAATATTTTTACAATTTATTTTACCTGGATGGAGAGAATATGGTCATTACATTCCATTAGAAGCAATTTTGTGGCTATTTTTTCTAGTTTCTTTGGCATGGTTGTTGAGATTATATTCATTACATTCTATTGGAAGTAATTTGGAGGGATGTTTGGATGATTTTTAGGAGATTTTTGCATATGTATTCTCTGTACTCTCATGAGAGTACAAAGCATTTTGGTTATTTTTTTCCAGTTTTTTTGGCCTGTTCGGAGGAAATATGTTCATTACAATCTATTAGGAATAATTTGGAGGCTGTTTGGTTAGTTTTTTAGTGTTATTTTACATCTGTACTCTCTATACTCTCTTGAGAGTACATACAATTTTGGCTATTTTTCCAGTTTCTTTGGCCTATTTGGAGGAAATATGTTCATTACATTACATTATTTGAGGGATATTTGGATGATTTCTGGGAGATTTCTGCATCTATACTCTCTGTACTCTCATGAGAGTACAGATGATTTTCTCAATATTTTTACAGTTTATTTTACCTGTATGGAGAGAATATGGTCATTACATTCCATTAGAAGCAATTTTGTGGTTTTTTCAATTTTTTTTGGCTTGGTTATTGAAATTATGTTCATTATATTCCATTGTAAGTAATTTAGAGGGATGTTTGGATGGTTTTTGGGAGATTTTTGCATCTGTACTCTCTGTACTCTCATGAGAGTATAGATCATTTTGGTCATTTTTTTCAGTTTCTTTGGCCTGTTCAGAGGAAATATGTTCATTACAATCAATTAGGAATAATTTGGAGACTGTTTGATTAATTTTTTAGTGTTATTTTGTCTCTGTACATTCTGTACTCTCTTGAGAGTACAGATGATTTTGGCCATTTTTTTCTAGTTTCTTTGGCCTGTTTGAAGGAAATATGTTCATTACATTACATTACATTGGAAGTAATTTGAAGGGATGTTTGGATGGTTTCTGGGAGATTTCTGCATCTATACTCTCTGTACTCTCATGAGAGTATAGAGCATTTTGGTCATTTTTTTCTATTTCTTTCGCCTGTTTGGAGGAAATATATTCATTACAATCCATCAGGAATAATTTGGAGACTATTTAGTTAGTTTTTTAGTGTTATTTTGCATCATCTGTACTCTCTTGAGTACAACTAATTTGGACATTTTTCTATTTTCTTTGGTTGTTGATATGTTCATTACATTAGTGGAAGTAATTTGGTGGTTGTTTGGATAGTTTTCGGGATTTTTGCATCGTACTCTGCATCTCATGAGAGTACAGAGCATTTTGGTCATTTTTTTCCTATTTCTTTGGCCTGTTTGGAGGAAATATGTTCATTACAATCCATTAGGAATAATTTGGAGGCTGTTTGATTAGTTTTTTTAGTGTTATTTTGTATACTCTTGTACTCATTTTACAGCCAATTTCTTTCTGTAATTTTCATTTTGGAAGCAATTTGCAAGGATGTTTGATGGTTTTATTTCTACTCTCATAATATATTCATTCTAATAATTTAGATAATTTGAGTGATTGGTTTGTTTCTTTTGGGTAGTGTTATTTTGCATACATATTCTCTTTGAGTTTTCTAGTTTTTTGAGTTTACCTATGGGAATAAGGATAACTTGGGAGATAATTTTACCATTGGGAATAGTATTTTGAATGTAATGGATTTCTTTGAAGTCATTGATATTTTAAAAAGCACCATGCTAATTCGAAACCACGAGAATTGGGAGATAGCCATTACCTCAATCCCTATTTGGAGGGAGATACAAGCTTTCTTTTCGGGTATTCTTTCATTTTGATGAAGTTCGATATAGGGATGCCAAACAGAGGGGAGAAGGTCTTATGGTAGAAATCTCACAGTTTAGTTAGTGGACTATAAGACTATGCTTGAGCATGCAGATAGCTCATTGCCTGTGGCACAGTTTGTGCAGTTGTACATACGTTTTCTGCTATCAAATCTTTTTTTTGTATATCACAACTATAGGGTGGCATCAGAATTGATTGCATACGCCGATGACATAGATAAATTTACTGAATACAACTGGGTAGAGGCCATTTGGGCCTTCCTAGTTTAATAATTTGATGGTATTACATCAAAGATTCATACCCAGAAGACACCCGAGTACATGAGTGGCTTTGTCACTCTTCTTATGGTATGTTCTATATTTTCGATTATGTATTATTTGATGTATTGAAGTTAACTTATAAATAAAATTAAGATTTGGGAGCACATAATCATGAAAGTCATCTCCATTTGCAAAGCCATGTATCGATGGTAAAATAAAGTTCTGAAGCCTTCACCGATTTAGGAGGACACCATGTGACATATAATAATATCACTCATATAAGAATGTATTTATTTATGGTAGTCATCACATTTTCTTATCGATTTAACACAGTGCGCCTTTCATTCGAGGACATATAAGTGGAGACACGGCTCCTTGAATCATTTTCCCCTTGACATGCAATATTTGTTGAGATGCATCCATTCTAAGTCCACTAAGTACAGCCCTCACTGAATCTCCATATGTCTCTCCTCGATATTCTCCCCTATCCAGTGTATCTATCATGCCCTCTACTACTACCCCCACAGAAGGCTTTGCGGTGGAGATTATACTTGCAGGTGGAGATGATACTTGTAGTCCCATTCTAAGTCCACTGAGTGCAGCCCCCACTGAATCTCCATATATCTCTCCTCGATATTCTCCCATATCCAGTGTATCTATCATGCCCTCTTACTACCCCCACAGAAGGCTTTGCGGTGGAGATGATACTTGCAGGTTTTAGGAACTTGAAAGATATATTATCTTCTTTTCAAGCAACAACGATAGAGAGAATGGATGGGATTGATTGATTCTTGTTATCGAGGAGGTTCTTCTCTGGGCGGTCCATCCTTACTATGGGGGAAGCTCCTGTGGAGGTCACCACAGGGGGAACTCTTGAGGAGGCAGTCAAAAGGGCAGCACATATGGAGGCTACCAGAGGAGCTTCCCCTGTGGTGGCAACTACAGCTGCTGCCCCTGTGGATACTTCCACTTGGGAAGTTGCTGCCCCTGTGGATACTTCCACTTGGGAAGCCCCTGAGGTAGCCTCCATTAGGGAAGCCCCTGTTGAGTCCACCATAGGGGAAGCTATTGTGGAGGCCTCCACACATGTGATGCTCAAGCCTTTAATCTGACATTGAGCATGGTGTGAAGGCTTGATAGATAAGGAAGAGGAAAGCTATTTGTTCCCCCTTCGTACACACTTACAGGAAATCACGAGCAAGAATAAGTGATGTGGTGGCCTCCACTCAAGATGAGAAGTCGGCAGTAGAGGTATTAAATTACTTTCTTTTAAATTTGAGATAATAGAAATAGATTTCACTAAATTTTATTATAGGTTCGCAAAGATGAACCAATAAAAGTCGATGACCCACAGACTGCTATCATTGTGGTAGAGCATCGGTCGAGGTATGCATCATCGAGTAGATCGATCCTTAATTCATAATCTAGCTCTTCATCACTAACTTTCGTCTAATTTTAGTAGAGAGAGGCACATCATTTTATTGACTTCTCATCCAGTGCTGTTCTGTCTAAGCTGATGCTCCATCTTATTGACACATCATGCTCCCAATTCAAGGACAAGTAAGTCAATCTTCAATCAACTCCTTCATACATAAAATAACCTATTTGTTTAATTAAGCTCACTTTAAAATATTTCTCACTTGCAGGAGTGATACAGTATTTGCAGCTGAAAATATCATTATTGCACGAAGGCGAGTTGAGTATCTCTCGATGCATGTTGATGCCTTCACCTTCTTCGGTGAGAATTTTCGCTTTCAGATGTCCCCTATTTGTACATCTCATGCTTGTCGGTAAGTTACCTCCACTATGCGATGTATTATGATTCAATCCTTATTTGTATAGATGGAAACTATAATTTATAAACGTTCTCTTCTTTTCTTATAGAGTTAAGCAAAATATGGCCTACATAAGGAAAGCAAAATGTTCATCCTACATATCACTGCAGATAGTGTGTCAAGGGCTGAGCTACTCTTACTTCCAATTATATATAATCATCACTGGACACTCCTGGTTGGCCATATTAAGCTAAGGGCTTGGTATTTTTTGACTCATTTCTAAAACCAACCCATAAGGTCATTCTTCCTGAGATTGTAACAGTTATTTTCAATTTAGTTTCCGTAAACTATTTTTTACCCCCTTTTTGACTATTACTTCTTACTATTAGATCAAATTACTTGTTGAAGATGCTGGCCAGTCTTTTGTGAGCAATTCCATAAAATGGCCAATCGAAATGGTGAGTGAGCTGTCAGTCCAAGATAACAATGTTTACTGCGGGATGTTTATCTGCAAGTACATGGAGGCAGCAATTAGAAAATCCACACTTAACTGGGCTGACCACAAAGATTGGTTGAAAAAGATGAATTGCTTTAGGCGTTCACGCTATCTTTTGCTTGAGAATGAAAATGCCAAGCTAAGAATTGTACATTTAAAATTTGATAAGTAGGAAATAATTGTACACGGTATTTCTTTTATTTTTTCTCAATATCCTTGGGCAGTTTGGATCTTTTATTATTAGCAAAGAACACCTGCAGCAATTTGGTTGACGCTGAAATGCTTAACTGGGATGTGTTTCATCTGTACTCTCTGTACTCTCCAGACCAAAGAAGTACAGAGCATCCAACTTACTTTAAGGTTATAGTGAACAATTCCTCTCCATCCAACTTATTAAAAGATCTCATTAATTTCCTGCCAATACCACTCCAGGAAATTAAGAATATAAATCCAGTAGCCCAAACAAGATGTCCAAATAAGAACATCCATGCCCAGACCGATAAACTATTCATACCAAAAGGGTTATATCCATTTATAGATTTCACATAACATATAATGGAATATTATGAATATAATGAGATCTTTTAATCATGATATCTCTCATTAATTATTAGAGCCCGTCCATTCAAGATCTTTACTTTCTATTACTATGATAAATCCACTAATAAAAATCTTACTTAATCTTATATTCTAAGGAAAATAAATTTATACATAGATAAGGAAGATATAGCAATAGCATTTCCTTTCGATAATGATCGAGGTTGTGTTGTTGCGCTATAGGAAGGATAGATATACTGATTCGGTCTACTCTAAATACACCTTTGGTACAAGATTGATGATCTCACAAAGCTCCAACATTATAACTCTGATATTTTAGGCACTTGAACACTTTCCAAGCATTCTGGTGCATTTACTGTTATTGCTTCTGTGAGCATAGTAGCTAAATAATCCCAACGTGTTACATAAAGCAAATATCATTCTCTCATCTCTTGCACTTCTTTGGTATTTCCCCGATCCAAAAATTACAATCCTTCTAAGAAATTTAAATTGTGAGACACACTCATTTCATCGAGTTCAGAACAAAATGAAATTTCATTGTTATGAATTGAATATAGATAATTAAGAATATGATCTTAATTGGAATCTTAATTTACTTACTATCCGCGCAAATATGATCAGAGCATATATATCATATATATGTCATATATGTGGACATATGCATACGTGTGAACAAAGAAAATGCGGATATGGTTGAATGGTAAAATTTCTCTTTCTAAGGAGAAGATGTGGGTTCGATTCCATCTATGATGAACTAATGTACTATAAAAGATTATATAGTTGACTGTATACTTACACATAGTAGTGAATATATAGTTCTATCTTCCACTTCACCTTTTCCTCCCAACAAAAGGTAATTAATAGTAATTAATTACTACAAATACAAAATAATGATTTAAAAATGTTGCGAGGATTTGAACCCTGCCCTCAAGGTTATGAGCCTTTAACGCTACTGCATTGAACAAGCTCTGATGGGCCGAAGAAAGATTGGATATGCCCTCTACCATATCTATATAAATAGAATAGTTTATTTATACAAAATGGTAAAGGGGCCCCTTCTATTCTATAGATCATGAGATCTATCCAAATAAGAAACAAGATTTTCTCCTTACCAACTTGATCTTGTTGCAGTAACAAACATGCATGAAACATTTCTTGAAGTATGTGTCCAGATAGTCCAAAGTCTCGATAGTTCTAGGTCTTAGGTTAAAAACAACATCGATGAAGGCGATAAAGCACTATTACGTGGTGGGGATTGCAATTTTCCATGAATTTTTCATTGTTCCCTCAATGAGGGAACTTTGTTTATTTCTTTTTTTAAGGATCGATGAATCCAATAATATTTCTATTCCAATTTCTGGCATTTCTTCTCCCTTTGAATCAAACTTTTTCTTGCCATAATATTCAGTTCCTATTTTTATCAATGATATGATTCGGATCCTACATGGAAAAATAGAAAAAGGTACATACATACCTCCTCTTCATCAAAAGAAATGAGATTTTTGTTTTGGAGGATAGGTACAAAAAACAAGAATTCACTAAATTAACCAAATTTTCCGATGTGGAGGCAATCAAGAAAAGTCGTAAGTAAATATATAACCTATGAAAAAGTGGGCTAATCCAACCAATCTTGCTTGCACAATAGAAAGAGCCACAGGCTTATCTTTCCATCGAATCAAATTAGCCAAAGGTGTATGTTCATGAGCCCATGCTAAAGTTTCAATCAATTCACCATAGCCAATAGAAATTAAGAACATAAATCTAGTAGCCCAAACAAGATGTCCAAATAAGAACATCCACTTTGATAAACTATTCATACCAAAAGGGTTATATCCATTGATAAGTTGTGAAGAGTTTAACCATAGATAATCTCTTAACCATCCCATCAAATAAGTGGAGGATTCATAGAAAAATTTATGGAATTAGACGAACTATTCCTGTTGGACTAAATGATAAAGGAGTACTTGGGGACACATATGCAAAGCTTTCATATAGGAATGCACAAGGAAACAATACAATTGGTCCAAAGAAAAAATGAATCTCATTTCCATGTAATTTTGCATTTCTCTACAAACCTAATCTGTTTTGCTATACTAAGTGGTTATTTTTTTTAGGTAATGAAGAACTTTTCATTCTAAATTCTTGGATTGAATTTCTCTATAACTTAAGTGATACAATTAAAGCTTTTTCAATTCTTTTAGTTCTTGATTTATGGATCGGGTTTCACTCAACCCATGGTTGGGAACTAATGATTGGTTCGATCTTGATTTTGGATTGGCTCGAATGATCGATTATATCTTGTTTCCACTTTAGATTCTAGATACAATTGTGAAATATTGGATCTTCCATTTTTTAAATCGTGTATCTCCTTCAGTTGTAGTAATTTATCATTCAATGAATGAATAAGAATGAATAATTCATTATTTGATTGATATCAAATAGTACACAGAGTATTTCATCTATTTTTCATCAATTTTTCTTGGTAGTTTTGGATAAATTATGATTAGCAGAGAACATCTGCAGCAATCTGGTTGAAGCTGGACTGCTCTATTGAGATATATTTCGTCTGTACTCTTTATGTTATTTTTTCTATCTATACTTTCTATACTCTCTGTACTCTCTGTACTATCTGGACTCTGTACTCTGCCCTCTGTTCTTTTTTCTCTATTCCATTGCAGGTAGTTTGAAGGCTAACTATAAGAATATTTAAGGTGCTCTGTAGCTTAACTCTTTATATTCTCCTCATAGTACAGATTATTTGCTTATTTTAGCCCATTTCCACTTTTACTTTGCAGGATGGAGAGGAGTTGTTCACTATAACCTTAAAGTAAGTTGGATGCTCCTAGGTTACTTTTTTATGAGTTTTCTGAGCAGTTTTGCATGTGAACTCTTCAATACTCTCTGTACCCTATGTACTTTATGTACTCTCTGTACTCTCTATACTCTTTGTACCCTCTATACTCTCTGTACCCTCTGTACTCTCTGTACTCTCTGTACTCTCTAAACTCTCTGTACTCTCTGGACTCTCTAGACTCTTTATGTACTCTTCTCTACTCATGGGTTGTTGATATAATATTATTTACGATTCTATGATGATTTCATTACTTGTTTAGAGAAAATAAGCTTAATTTTGATATTCAAATTATATCATATTTTAAATCCGGATCAACCGAAAAAGAAGTTAAAATTTACATTATCTAAAATTTACATTATACAAACCAATTGAGTATGTATGCGAGAAGAATATGAACTACTTAGCATGTGAGCGTAATATAAGTGTATTATTAAACTTAACTCTTTAATAAAGGAAATTATGATCATTAAAATGTGGTAGAATTTTGTGAATGCATAAAATTACTTTCTACCAAAATCATGCTTCTTAAAACCTACTTTCTAAAACATGTGCATAAAATAGAAAAAATAAACTATCGATGATGACTTACCAACATCTTATTCAAAATTTAAATTTTGAAGGCGATTGAGCAAATTCTATATTTTAAGATGAGGAATTTTTCAAATAATGTAATAAGCGAAAGTATCATCTAAATTAAATTAATATTATTGATAAATTTATAAATAATTACTAAACTAATATCATCAGTACTAATATCATCTTCATCACAAAATTTTTTTTTCTTCGGCTTCTACTAAACTTATTGATAGGAATACGGGCTTATCAAAAATTATAATGCATGCAATAAAAATTATTTCATAAAATGTAGAGTACTTTATAGAGTATATATCAAACTATGTAATGCCTGCAATGAAAATCAGCTCATCCTCGTAAGCAAGGTAGACTCATCAATCAGAAACTACAATTTGGTAAAATATGAGAAATTTTATTGCCACAGTCTAAGGATTACAAAGTCCTTAATAGGGGTAAACTCTATGCACTACTGCTTTAAGAGCAACAAACAGCGTAGTGAGAAAAAAAACCAAGTAGAAGATAATTGAGAAATTACTAAACAATGGGCAGTAGGGACAGAATCACTGAGAAATTACTAAATAATACAATAAACTCAAATATGAGATAGACTAAGTGTATTCGAACAAATGTTTGATTATGGCATAGACTGAGTTTCTTCAAAAAATTGACCAATATTAATAAACCTTAAATAAAAACTAAAATATGAAATTATTATGTCAGTAACCATTAAGTTAAAGATGCTTTGAAATATTGACTTAAATAGAATATGAGTATATATAGTGCATTGATTAATAAATCTTAATCATCAAATATCATAGTAAATTAATTCATTTTCAAAATAAGTAGATAAATTTTATAATAATAGTACATTTAAGAATAAAGATGCTCACAAGAAGAAAGTTATCCTAACAAAGAAATGATTGCACAGTCTGACGCAGAAGAAAGTCATCTTAATGTTGCAACTCTGAGGTAGGCTTCAGAATCCATAGGTAATTGGCTATTGTGCACATTAAGTAAAAGAAAGTCATCTTGGAGACTCTAAAGTATTGCAGAAATGATTGCACAGTCAAAAAATACAAAACTAAATGATATCTTACATTGAAATATTTTCTGTAATCCATCATCATCAAATTACCCTTTTCGACTAATTGTTGAGCTTGAGTTGAATTCAGTAGAACATCGTCGTTAATGATTTTTTTACAACATTGATGTGCTATTGTGCGTACCTCGAAAATACTCGACATAGAGAAAGGTGTTTATGGGTGAAACACATTACGCAACACTATCGGTTTGTACTTTGGTTTCTTAATAAAAATAGGATGGTTTGAAGAATAGTAATATTTTAAATACTAAAATTAAGAGGCAAATAGAATTACTCTTGGCTTTCTTGGATCTCTCCCAATATCCTTAAGCCTTGCGTTAGAAACACCCTTTGGGCGTTGCTTAAGGATCCTTTAAGATGTCTTTTCTCTTGTCTACTATGGTTGACTTCTTCTTCTTAGTTGCTCTGTCAGCTGGAAGAGAATTTCCACTTATTATAGAGTCAAATCGTCATATAATTTTTTTAAGGATTGAAGCATATAGTCTCGCCTTTATTATTATTACACTTGATATGCATATCGACTAATGTGGTTCTGGAAAATAATGCCAGTAGCATTTCCATCTGTGCCTTCCACATCTCTTAATTTTCTATATGCACTATCGATGTAAATATCTTTCTTTACTCTGGTAGACCATCGCATGAGAAAATACTTATCTAGAATGCACTACATCTTCCTGACTAAGAACTCTGATACAATGGGCACAAAGTAATCCCATCATTTCAAATTTCTTACAAGTACAAGTTATATCTAAGGTAGTCCCATTGAAATAGATAGTCCATATTTTGGATGAATTTTTATTCTCTAAGTTTCTCACCAAATCGGTCATGACGATTCTTGATAGGCCTCTAACTCCATGCAAAAATTCTTCCTCAAATATAGTATAAAGCTTTCTTATAAAACATAGCAACTTATTTTAGAATTAGACTGGTCTTAACAACAAGAATAATCGATGACTGGCTACACTTGAAGTCTTCATCATGTTCATTCCGGTGCCATGTCTCCATAACCTTCTCCAACCCCAAGAAATAATCTGTGAGCGAACTTATTGGTTTAGAGATTCCATGGCATACATTATTCATTGACTCACTATATTGCATTGACAAGATGCCCATGCAGAATGAGTCTTTGCTGAATACAGTGGAGCACTTGGATATAATTTTATAAAGCTCAGACAGCCAAGTATGATCATACAAATTGCATTCTTCTAGCATGGCGGACCAAGCTTCTTCAAACTCTTCCTCTGAGTCACATTTACTCATGCATGCATTACCCTCTTATTACTATTAAAGCAGTGAACCTTGGAAGGAGCTTTCTTCAAAATATGTCATTGGCACAACCTATGACGAGTATGCGATAATACAATTTTGATAGCTCGTGTCATAGCCTGATCTTGATCAGTGAATATTATTGTAGGATGTTTATCACTCATCAACTGAAGAAATATTTGGAATAGCCATGAGAATAACTCAATCGCCTCTTCTGATAAAAATGCTGCTCCAAATAACACATTTTTCCAGTGATGATTCACTCCAACAAGAAGGGCACAAACAAGATTATATTTATTGAGTTGATAGCTTATATCAAAATTATCATCAAAATAGTATTCTATCCTAGACATGCCATTGCTCCAAAAAAAACTTACTACTAAAATCATCAACTTGTACATCCCATGCAAACATCCCATCTGCTGCTTGACTTTCTTTGAACAGTTGTATTAATGCATTATTGTCACCATTCGCAATCCTCGATCTTTTCTCTTTCTGAATAAAATTGAAAGCATATTTTTTTGTGAATCCAATATTCTCTACGCCACCAACTTTCATACTTAGATAGATGATCATCGGTTGCTCTAATTACCTCATCATTGTCTTGACATAGAAGCCTTTCATCGCTAATGCATCATGTGACTGAGAAGATGTAGGTCGGCAGGCTTTTCCAACAAATGATTATGACTTTCTATATATTTTTTAACCATCCAGTTCTTCTCCAAATCAACAGAGAATCTAATCATGGCTGGACAAGCAGTCCTTGTATTAGTTTTCTAGAATTTTGCTAAGCCGTTTAGACTGACAGATTTCTTCCGACCTACTTTTGCACATAAAAAATCTTTTGATTTCAATTTCTTGGAGTTTGGCCAATAACTAGTATGGTCAACGATGCCATTTTGATATGCGTAGTCATAAATGCATCATCTTTTTATTCGAATAGTGGTGCCAGTCTCCCCAAATTTTATTATACATCACGACTTCATCATCGCCTTGATGATGCATTCACACCTGAACGACTCCACATAAATGTGACATGTAAAATAGCTCCACAAATAAACATATTCCCTCCAAACAGGCCAAAGAAAGTGAAAGAAATGAGCATTATACTAAGAGTACAGAGAGTACAGATGCAAAAATCTCCTAAAAACCATATAAACAGCTACCAAATTGCTTTCACTGGAATGTAATGAACATAATCTACAACCAGAGCCAAAGCGAAAAAATATGTCACAAAATTATATGTACTCTCAGAGAGTATAGAAATCTGAGATGCAAAATAACACTAAAAAAACCAAAGACCTCAAATTGTTCGATGGATTGTAATGAACATATTTCTCCAAACAGTCAAAGAAATAAGAAAAATGACCAAAATACTGTACTCTCATGAGAGTCTGAGAGTATAGAGAGGTCTGAGAGTACAATGAGAGTAGATATGCAAAATAACACTAAAGAAGCAAACCAACCTAAATTATTCATGGATTTGTAATGAAGATATTTTCTCTAAACATTCTCATAAAAATTGGAAAAAATGCCCAAAATACTTTGTATTGCTTACATTGAGTCTGAGAGTACACATGCAAAACTCTCCTAAAAATCAACTAGCGACCTCCAGTTGCTTAATGGAATGTAATGAACATATTCTCTCCAGATAGGCCATAAACTCATGAAAAATAATATGAAATTAGTCAGTACTCTCATGAGATTACAGAGAGTATACCCATGGAAAGCAGATCCTCAAAACAAGCAAAGTCCTCTTGCAAAGAACTCCAAACAGTGTAAAAAATATACACTAAGTAAAAGAATTTCAAGGAATAACACTAAGAAACCATAAAAAAATTGTACGTATACAACAGTTGAGAAAAATTACTGATGAAATATAAATAATATTATATCAAGTTACCCATGAGTTGAGAAGAGTACAGAGAGTAGGAGTGAGGAGGCGCCGCTTGGTAGGTTTCTTTTGTTTTGTATTTTTTACCTTCAAGATACTCTTTAAGGGCTTCCTCACTGAAAGTGATGACCTCATAGATAGCACATTCCCTCTATGTCATAAGACTTTCTCCCCTCTATTTGGCATCCCTATTATCACTGCAACTTCATCAGGGGTGAAAGGAATGCCTTGCCAGAAAGAAAGCACACTTCTCTATGTCCCAAGACAGATTGAGGTAATAGCAATTGAGTCTTATGAATTCCATAGAGTTTAATGAATGATCTGATGAAGCCTCGTAAAATATCAATGACTTCATTACTAAAGAGTGTTGCGGTATCAAACAGTTAGAGTGGTGGTAGCATCTCAAAGTTATCCTTTTCCGCATGATAAACTTCAAAATGAAAAGAAATGATGCGATGATGCAAATCAACCATAAAAACCAATCAAGTCACCTTACAAAATTGCTACTAATGGATTGTAATGAACATATTTCCTACAAACGGGCCAAATAAACTACAAAAATATTGGCAAAATTATCTGTACTCTCATGAGAGTACAGATGCAAAAATCTCCTAGAAATCATCCAAACAGCTGCCAAATTGCTTCCAATGGAATGTACTGAACCTAATCTCAACAACCAGCCAAAGAAGCTGGAAAATATGGCCAAAAATCATTTATACTCTCATGAGAGTACAGAGAGTACAGATGCAATAAAATACTAACAAATCAACTAAACAGCCTCCAAATTGTGCCTAATGAACATATTTCCTCCAAACAGGCCAAAGAAATAGAAAAAAATGACCAAAATACTCTGTACTCTTAGGAGAGTACATAGAGTATAGAGAGTACAGATGTAATGAAAATAACTTCAACAACCAGTCCGAAGAAATTAGAGAAAATATCCAAAAATTATCTGTACTCTCAAGAGTGTACAGATACAAAATAACACTAAAAAAAATAACTAAACAGCCTCCAAATTATTCGTGATGGATTATAATGAATATATTTCCTCCAAACAGGCCAAAGAAAATTGTTTCTAATGGAATGTAATGACCATATTCTCTCCATCCAGGCAAAATAAATTATAAAAATATTCAGAAAATCATCTATACTCTCATGAGAGCACAGAGAGTACAAATGCAAAAAATCTCTCAAAATAAGCAAAGTCCTCTCATAAAGAACTCCAACAGTGTAGGAAATATACACTAAATAAAAGAATTTCAAGGAATAACACTAACAAACCGTAAAAAAATTGTACGTATACAATGATTGAGAAAAATTACCAATGAATTTTTATTTAATACATCCTCAACTATTTCCTCAAGGCCATAACTTCCAAATTCGTTCTCCATCTTCATGGTTCTTTCATAAAAAGGAAATGAGATTTTTTCTTTCTCTCCCTGAGCTCCATTTGCAAGAAAAAAATATACCCCTAAATCTTAAATCTAGATATATATTTCTTTTAAATTCCTCCTGCACATTCCAACGACGCTTCTTCTTCCATTTGTTTGAGGAGGGGAGGGAGTGTCGGGGATAAGCCGTGTCGTCGCCATCCGCAGTTACCTAAAATGGGAAAAAAACCACTGGACAGTGATTGGAGTGTGCAAGCTACGGACTCGGACGTAATATTTCTCCGGCTACTGGCTCGATTCAGGAGGAGCCGAAAGAAAATCTTCTTTTTCTCGTTCGTCACTTGCTCACTCTCTCGGTCTCCTCCCATATTTGTTCAATCAAAGCAGCTTCCCGCTTGATCAGCCCTTTTTCCCCCGCACACAAAAGCCTTGCATTCGCTTTCGTCTCCCTTATGCTAAAGGTAATCCTCCCTCGTTCAGGTCTCTCTCTCTCTCTCTCTTCCTCTCTTTCTAGGCCAACGGGAATCCTTCTACGGGATTCTTTTGGTGTTCCCTCAATTCCACCAAGCCAAGTCTTCTAATTCCAACCCAAGTCATCTCGTTGCTCTGCTTGAAACCGAGCATTCAACTCCCCCACATCCTCATTTGAAATCATCTTCACCTTATTTTCGACGCCTCTATTTTAACCCCCTTTTTTGGTAGTCAAGAGGTAACTCCGTCATCAGGCGGGTTCCTTTTGGCATGCCCTTCCCGATTCATCCTCCAATCGAGCATGGTTGATACTAGAGGATCTCTCCTTAGGGATCAATAGGCCATGCAAGGTAATGAGGTTGATCAAGAAGATACTGCAGAATCATCCCAACACCTCTAACTTTAGTTAAGGTAGAAAGACAAGCAGATTGATAAGATGGCATGTCAGTTACAAGACTTATTAGTGGCAGCGTCAGTGCTTCGGAAACAAACCCCTTCAGTTCATCCTATTATAGTTGATGTCAGTCAGCCTAAGCTAGTGCATGTCTTAGACCCAGTTAAGACTCTACCTCTCATTAAGCAAGGTAGCACTGGCCTGTATAGGAAAGTAGTGGATAGTACCTCCATACATGAAAAAGATTTGAAATCCATGGTTAAGCAGCAGGTGAAGGAAGTTTTGGCTCAAGCTCGAGGTGGATCATCGGTTCCAAAGGGTAGATCCTACCTAAAGGAATTCGATGATATCTAGTATCCTAAGGGTTTCATGCCTCCTTCCTTCAAGAGCTTCGATGGCAGTGGGAATCCTAGGCAGCATATAGCTCACTTTAGGGCCAATTGTTGCAACACAGGTGGTAGCGATGCTTTTCTGCGTAGGCCTTGGATACATCAGAATAAGATCGTTCCATCCTCCCTTCATTAGTGCATCAAGTTTAGAAAAGATGGAATTGAGTACCGTGTCAACGGGGATGAAAAGAAATTCTCTGTTAGAAAGGTTGAGATGTATGAGGATGCAACCTATTATCTTTCTCAAAATACCCTTTCTCGTGAACTTGGATAAAATTCAAATGCAAAACCAAAAGAAAAAGAAAATGAAATAAAAGAAAAGATAAAAGAAAATGAAAAGAACAATAAAAGTCCAAGTGCATAAGAAAGCGGAATTGAAGAAGAAGTAAATCCGCATATCACATTCCACCCACAATTCACTCCATCATATGGACATGTGGGTAGGATGGCTCAACCTCCACCGAGGCGGCGTTAGAGGTGGGAGACCCTAGTTGGCCAATAGAGGTCTTAGTTCATGAGTACCTACTATTCACATAAACTTGGAATCTAGCTCGGAGGATGAGTCTAATGTGATTAGTATACCAGTCGACCCCTCTCAACAGGTTCCATTGGAGGTGACTTTTGATCCAGCCAGAGATGAAGACTAGGCCTCCAAGCAAAGCAAAGTATTTGAATCTAGTTTATGTGAAACTATCAGGCAGCAATTGAGAACCTTAGCTCTTACCTCACTTACATCTCAGAAAGTTGAAGGTTTAGTAGTTAAGGAAGTCCCTAAGTTTTCTAGTGACATGAAGCATAAGTTCTTTTTGGGTTCATCATCCTCAAGTCCAGAGCTTGATATAGGACTTGAGGAAGATACTTTTATAGAATTAATGGAATTACCTTTTTACTTTTACTCGCCTTGTGTTCAAAATCTTATACATAAGGGTTTACTTCCTCACACATGGTCTAAGCACATGTTAGAATACTTCAAAAAGCTATGGAACAATATAGGCAAGGAAGCACAATCAAGAGTATGACTAGGATTGATGGTCTGATGGCAGATTCTTTAGTTGTTACCAACCATTTGGAGTCTGATAGGTTCTTCTCACACATCTCCAACTCTTATGAGAATGTGTGCTTAGAAACTTTAGATGATCCAAATGATCTCCAAGTCAAAGAGACACCGCCAGAATTTGAAGAGGAGATTCATTCAATAATCGACAAGCTTAAAGAAATCAACCTTGGGACAGAAGAAAATCCTCACCCGACATACATTAGTTCATTGTTTAATGAAGAAGAAACCAATAACTTAGTTAGGCTATTAACTGAGTTTAAAGACTGCTTATCATGGAGTTATCAAGAAATGCCTAGATTATCTCTAGCGTAGTCCACAAGCTAATAATAGACCCTAACATTACCCCTATTAAGCAAACTCCTAGACGCATGCGATTAGAAATTGAACAATAGGTCATTTCTGAAGTCAAGAAATTGATCGATGCTGGTTTCATCAGGAAAGAAAAATATCCTACCTGGTTAGCTAGTGTCATCCCAGTTAAGAAGAAGAATGGCCAAATTCATATTTGCGTCAATTTTAGGGATTTAAACAAGGCATGTCTTAAGGATGAGTTTCCTCTTCCTATACTAGAATTAATGGTGGACATTGCCTCTTCTCATGCAGTCTTTTCTTTCATGAATGAGTCATCTGGCTATAACCAAATCAAGATGTATCCTGAAGATGAAAGAAATACTATTTTTTGAACCCCGATTGAAATCTTCTATTATAGGGTCGTGTATTTCGGCCTTAAAAATGCTGGTACTACATACCAACGGGCCATGACTCGGATCTTCAATGAACTCATCCATCATCAAGTTGAGTGTTACATTGATGATCTAGTAGTCAAGAGTTTAAAAAAGGAAGACCATCTCTTTGACTTGAGAGTAGTTTTTGAACGGTTAAGATAATATAACCTTAAAATGAATCCCCTAAAGTGTGCATTCAGAGTCACTTCAGGGAAATTTCTTGGGTTCGTTGTTCAACACCGAGGAATAGAACTAGATCCTGAAAAGATTAAAGCTATCTTAGAAATGCCACCTCTTAAGAATTTAACTCAACTCAGATCCTTCCAAGGACGGCTGGCGTATCTAAGACATTTTATCTCAAATCTATTAGGGAGATGTAAGCCATTTTTAGCACTTGTCAAAAAGAACACCAAGTTCAAGTGGGGTGACAAGTGCCAGCATTCATTCAAAGACATCAAAGAGTACTGGTGATCGCCGTTCCCTTATATTGTGAGCCATTGATCCTTTACCCATTGGATGACTCCTCGGCTATGTTGGCCCAAATGAGGGGAAGGGAGAGTGCATCTACTACCTCAGCTATCCCATCCCCCTTGAAGCAAACTATCCACCAATTGAGAAAAATTGTCTAGCTTTGATCTTTGCATTTTAGAAGCTACGACACAACATGCAGTCTCATATGGTGAACTTGATCTCTCAAACCAATCCACTACAGTACCTCTTTACACGGCCAACACTTTCCAGATGTTAGGCTCATTGGTCCATGATACTCTCGCAGTTCGATATCACTTTTGTACCCCTCCGTGCGATAAAAGGATAGGAACTAGCGAATCTCTTAGCAACACACCCGCTTCCTACTGATTCTCCGCTTAGTGACGATCTTCGCGATGAACAAATCATGAACTTAGGGGAGGCCGACAACCGCTGATGAGAGATGTATTTTGATGGTGCTACTTCTTTTCTTAAAGGTGAAGCACCACGATCTATTCTCCCAAGAAAGGCATGGGTAGGAATAGTTCTTCTAACTTCAAACCACAATGTGATGAGATTCTCATACTATCTTTCCAACCCTTGCACCAACAATGAAGCTAGGTATGAGGCTTGGATTGCCGATTTGGAGTTAGCCATCACTACTAGTGTTAAGAGCATCAACATCTTTGGGGATTCTCAGTTGCTCATCAACTAGATTGTCAGGTCCTACCAAGTTCTCAAACCCAAGCTTCGTCATTACTACGAGTATACCATGAAGCTGTTGGCCCAGATTCCCGAAGTCACCATCTACAAGGTTCCCCAAGTAGAGAATGCAGTAGCAGATGACTTGGCCAAATTTGCCAAAGAGTTAGCATGTCCTGAAGATGAGTTCATTTCAATAAGGGTTCAAAATAGATAAGTTTTATCCATTATTGATTCAAAACTCATCGAGAGACTTTATCTTGAAGAGGAGGTTGTTGTTGCCTAAAAAGACAATGAGCTGGATTGGAGGCAACTGTTCATAGATTACTTGAACACTAGCAAACTACCTCAAGAGAAATCACAAGACCATCAGGTGAAACAGAGAGCTCTCTCCTATTCTCTTATTGATTGCACCCTGTACCACCAATCCTTTGACCATATGTGGTTACTTTTTTTAGACAAACATGAAGCCTGTGGCATTGTAATCGAGGTACACTCAGGTCTATGTGGAGCTCATCAATCAGGTCTGAAGATGACGATGAAGATCAAAAGACTTAGATACTACTGGTCTTCAATGATTATAGATTGCATGGATGTAGCCAAGAGATGCCATCAGTGTCAGGTGCACAGTGTGGTCCTCCACCAACTCAACATTCTACACCTTACTTTAGCTTCATGGCCATTTGAGTGTTTGACATTGTAGTCCTCCTTCTTCCAAGGGGAATCGAGTCATCTTAGCTGCCACCGACTACTTTTCTAAGTGGGTGGAAGCCATCCCGCTCAGAGAGGTCATAGCTCACCACATGCTTCAGTTTTTCAGGAACCATATCATATATAGGTTTTGGGTGCCTTGATGAATTATATCCGATAATGGTATTACATTCAAAAGCATGAAGATCAATAGCTTTGCTAGAAGACACGGTATAGAATGGAGATACTCCACCATCTACTACCCTAGAGCTAATGGTTTAGCAGAAGCATTTAACAAAACTCTCATCCAGATACTAAAGAAGACTCTTGATGACAACAAACGATAGTGGATCAAATAGTTGGTTGAAGCCTTGTGGGCCTACCGCACCACATACCAAACTCTAACTCAATCTACCCCATTTTTCTTAGTGTATGGGTCTAAAGTCGTTCTTCCTTTAGAAGTTCAACTCCCTTCACTAAGGATAGCATTGGGTAACAAGATCACTATAGAGCAAAGTTGCGGTTAGAATAGCTCAAGGTTTAGAGTCGTTCAGTTACGTATTGCTAATGCAAGGCCAAAAGTCAGTTCAAAAGCTCCGATAAAATTTTTTACCAGGTCTTTTGATGGGAGGGAACTTGTATTTGATCCCCAAGAGACCAATTGTTGCTTATCGAAAGATGGGAGGCAAGTTTAATTGAACCCAGGAAGGCCCATATGTCATAGAAGGCTACAGGAGGATCTTATCGACTTATTGATTATAAAGGGAACACGATGCTTCCAATTAATGGGCTCTATCTAAATAAATATTACCCATTAAACAAAACTTGTTTGAAAATAATCATTAATAAAAAGAACAAAATCTGATTCCATTCATCAAATCTTCTCTTCTTTCGAAATGTTGTTTACTTGTCTTGCGAATCCATGACATATCTAAGGTAGGTGTAAGAGTCCCCCAGTGGAATCCTATCCCTCTTTCACAACACAAACACCTCCGATGCTTTAGAATAGTGTAAGAGAAGAGGCATCTATTTGATTAACTAAGTTAGGTGTGAGAGAACCTAAGTGGCATCATTTCTTAGTGGGAATCTTATTGCCATCCATGGCATCATTTCATAATTCAGTAGTGTCTTTTAAGGAAGGTGTAAGAATCCCCCAGAGGCATCCTATCCCTTTTAACACATGCATAAAACAAACACAAATATTTTATCCCGAGCTATTTTGATGTGGGTGCAAGCCCCCTATGGCACTCACTCATTAGCTGCTCTAGGTCGGGTCTACATACCACCTCGCTAGTATGTCACCCCATTGGTCACTTATTGGAGGATGTGAGTCCCCACGCTTTCTTCCTAACTTGATCATTGCAAACCAACAAGCGCCTTGTTAGTATGGTAGTCTTCACTACCCAACCAGTAAGCTACCTCATGTTGACTTTGCTTAAGAAGATGTGAGTCCTTGTGCTTTCTTCTTGAACTAGACATCATGTTCTAACTAGGTTGAGTATATTTGAGGTTTAGGATAAGTCCCCTCGAGGCTCCTTTCCTCTTGGCTACTTTTGAGTTGATATAAGTCCCCCAATGACATTCACTCAGTAGTCACCCTATGTCGGATAGCACCTGTCGAGCCGAAGATAGACTATCTCAGCAGTTAATTCTGATATAGGAGGATCTGAGTCCCCGAGTTTTCTTCCTAGACTAATTATTGCAAATCGATGGGCACCTTAGGTTGGTTGATGTTGTTATCTTGTGGCTCACCCGGTGAGTACACCACTCTTGAGATATGAGTCCCGGCTTTCTCCTTGAGTTGGACACCAGCGATATATGACTAGCCATGTCATTTTCTCCAGCGTGTTGGATTAAGCCCTTACCGGCCACATCCCCTGTGGGCACTCTATTTGGACCAAGTCCTTTGTGACTCCATTTAGACACTACCCAGGTTACTTTTGGATTGGACAGTTCCCCTTTCCTAGTAGCCATCCCTGTGGTTAGAAAATTTGTTCAGCAGATGCGCAGATTCTCCCTTGGTTTAGTAAATATGAGATAGGTCTAGGCTAATATAAGCTCCTTGTCAGTTTAATCCCTTGCAAACTAACAGGGTCCACGATCAAATAAATAAAAATTAATTCGCTTATGGTATAGGAATTCAAGCCCCTTAGCAGAACTCCCTATAGGAATTGCTTGACTACCTAAGTTGAGATAAATCCTCAGGTCGGGATTCACTCCGTAGTCACCCTTAGGTCAGGTTCAATCTATTTTTCCATAAGCAATTCACCCCGGCAGTCATTCCGATTTGAAATATAAGACTCTGATGCATTCTTTCTAGCATGATTGCCGAAAACTAACTGGCAGCCTTAGGTCGGGTTCAATTTATTGCCCAAAGCAACCAATCACCCCAATGGTCTTTTCTAGTGGAAGATGTGAGTCCTCGACCTTTCTTCCCTTGAATTGATCATTGTAAATTGAAAGGCACTCCTTTGGTTGGATAGTTTTCCCATCAGTCGGAAAGTTACTCCCTTTGTTTCAGTAAATCTGAGATAGGTCTGGGCTTCTATAAGCTCCTTCTCAGTGTGATCTATCGCAAACTAACAGAATCCATCAAAATAAAATTAAAAATGAAAATTAATCTATGACTATCTTTGAGCTGATTTAAGTCCCCCTAGTGGCATTCACTCAATAGTCAGCCCTGGGTTGTGTTTTCAATATGTTGTCTTGTCAATAGATTACCCCAGCAACTAGTCTCTACTTTGGAGGATGTAAGTCTATTATGCTTTCTTCCTAGTACAGCTGCTGCATACCGTAAGGCATCACTTTGGTTATCTAGTCCTATTATGTGTTTAGTATATTACCCCTTTGGATTGGTAAATCTGAGTTAGGTCTTAGCCTCCATAGCTTCTACTTAGTATAACCCATTGCAAACTAACAAGGTTCATCTAAAAAATTTAAACCTAACAAAATTGAAACAAATTCAACCCTCTTCCCCAGTCGAGATCTCTCCCTAGTGAGAGTCAATCAAATAAAACTTTTCATCTCTTTGTAGATAACTTGAACCTGCTTCCCTAGTGGAAGGTTCACACTCTATCCCTTAGTGGATTTCTTCCCTCTCCCTTATGTCATGGACATAAGTGGAGCCACATTGCACTAAGCTCTAGATTCTTTCTATTCTTTGGGTTAAGGATAGATTATTTCTATTGGTGCTTGTGATCTCTCGGTGTTGTTGATCATTTCGGTCAACACCAATATGTGCGGTGTTCCTTGTCAATCACACCACACCTATTGGGCTCCCTTTGTTGACCTCATTTTTAGAATGAGCTCTCAACCCCTTCATTTTATAAATAGGACTCCTCTTAGACTTTAAGAGTTCCTTAGTCTTAAGACACATCTAGTGATTAGGTGGACACTCAACCTAACCCTAGAGACTTAGAAGAGTTAGCCATAGGAATAAGTCATGTCATAGGGGTGTTAGGAAAACTTCCTACCCTTAGCTTAAACCTTTCCTCACCTTCCTTCTTTCAAGTCAAACTCCAAATCAATTATATTTGATTTTCTCAAACTTAAATCAATTATATGATTGAAATCCATGATTGAAATCTATGATTGAAACCCATTACCAAAATCCATCAAAAATTCCTAAGTCCAAATTTTGCTTAAGTCATTAATTTCCCCTTAAGGACTTAACCAAAATCATGATTCAAACCTATTCAAATCTTTGAGATTTTCTCATGATCCATTAATATTCTCATTTATATTCACATATATAAATAAAATATAAATTCAAACTCATCAAATCAAATTCAAAATTCAAAATCAATTCATGAAATTTTCCTTAAATCCTTTAAATTCCCTTTAATGGATTTAACCTAAATCTTGATCAAACCTATTCTAACCCTTGGGATTTTCTCAAAACTTATTTATATTCTCATATATAAATGAAATATAAATACGAATCAATCAAATCAAACCCACAAATTAAATTCCAAATTTAAAATCCTTAAAATTCTCCTTAAGTCATTAATTTTCTGTTAATGCACTTAGCTTAAATCTTGATCAAACCATTACAAACTCATGGGATTTTCTCAAAACTTATTTGTATTCTCATTTATATTCTCATATATAAATGAAATATAAATATAAATCAATCAATCCAAATTCAAAATTAAATTTCAATTTAAAATTTTCTTAAATCCTTTAAATTCCCTTTAATGGATTTAACCTAAATCATGATTAAATCACTTCAAATCCATGAAATTTCCTCATGATCAATTTATATCCTTATTTATATTCATATATATACATGAAATATAAATTCAAACAATCAAAACCTATTCCGAAAATCAAACACAAATCCATTCAAAATCCAATCTAAGCCTTTCAAGTCAAAATCTTGAACTTAGCCAAATCACTTTCAAATCAAACCAAACCCTTGATTTTCTCTCATGGTTCAATCAACCCTACAATTATGAGCTCATACATAAATCCAACTTCAATCACTCAATCAAAACCCAAATCAAAATTCAAACCCAAAACCCTTTCATATTCTTCCTTTGAATATGAAATTTTCAAATGGATCAAAATCTATTTGACTTCAAACTTGTAAATGGATTTATATTTCAATCATAAGATATACAAGATCAACCAACTTCAAATCAAGCTTTGACCAAGCCATTTGACCCACTTAGGCTCACTTGACCCAAAGTGACCTAAAGTACCCTTATGAGCCAAATTTTGATCCTAACCAAATTAGATTGAACCAAACTCATATTTCCCTCTCATCATGATCAATAACCATCATGGGATGACAATCAACCAAATTGGGTCAAACCAAGTCAAACCTAAGGGTTGACCAAGTCAACACATAACCTAAAATGAAACCTTACATAGTCAAATTCCACCATAGGCCAAATTGATTGAAACCATTGATCTAAGTTCACTCATGACCTATGTTTGAACTTGACCAAGCCAAAAATTGAGCCTAACCTAGCTCAATTGGCCACTTGACCCAAGTTGACCCATTTTGACCTAAAGGGTCAAAATGTGTCAAAACTTGATCTAAGCTAAATTGATTGAAACCAATGGGTCAAGTCCATTCCAAATCACTTGTGGAACTTGACCAATGCCTCAATTGGACAACTAAACCCAACCTAGCCCAATTGACCTTAGACCCAACATGACCTAAAGGGGTCATGTTGAGCCAAAATTGAACTTAACCCAAATTGATTGGAAACAAAGACCTACACTCCATATGATTAACCTAACCTACCCTTGACCTACCTCAAATAGGTCAAATGGGTCAAACAGGTCAATTTGACCCATTTGACCTAAATGAAGTCATATGATCCAAAACCAAATATATACCAAATTGAATCAAACCAAAGCCACCAAAATATTTCAAATAGTCATATGAACTTGACCTAACCTTGGTTTGACCCAATTTGACCTATTGGTCAACTTGACTTAAGTTGACCCATTTTGACCTAAATGGGTCAACATGAGCCAAACCCTTTAAAATGGATTCCAAATCTCTTGAAACTTGGCCAAACCTAATTTCTCCACATACCCAACATGTCCAAAGTGAAAAAAAATAGCAAAATAACCATCCTACCCTAGGCCATAGAACAAATTTTTGCCTGACCTATGGGTAATTTGGTCATACCCTCTTCATAATCACTTGAGGCTTTCCTAAAAGCTCAAGGGAACTTAGTGATGAGTGGTGCACCTAACCTAATGGGTTTGGTCAGCCCATTTGGTTCCTAGACCAAACCTGACCCCTAGCTCAAAATTGAATTTTCAAACTCCCTCTCAAGCTCAAATTCAAGCACATGGGAGGTTGGCAATCCACTCCTTGGATCGACCATGTGCACACTCAAAGATCAAACAACCCTCCCAATATGATCAATTGGATCAAAATAGCAGAGCATTGTCGTCATGCGATCCTTCAAGGGGAGTTATACTCCCTAATTCAATTCAATTCTCACTTGCCCTGTCGATTGAAGCTAAGACTTAGGAATCATCGAGAGAGCACTCCCAAGCTTCTTAGAGATTAGAATTCCCATTTCTTGATTTTGCATAGTACAAAATAGGAGGTTGAGTGGTGCCAACTTCTTCCATACTTCATTTCCATTGCTCTTGCACTTCATCTATGAGCTAGTCGAGTGCACCTGATTCTATTATAGTTCCCAGCAAGAAAGGATCAAATTGGATCAAATCGCTCAAGCAAGGAGGTTGGTCCATACATTGATCCACTCAACCTCAAGTGCTCAAACTTCCAGGCTTTCTCATGAAGCTTCTCTGAATCGAGCGTCGGTGATCACCTCCGGCGAGGTATGGGATTTTTTTGATTACTAAACTCAATGTGGTGTGGAGCTTTGTGAAAGAAATTTTCACACCATTAATTTTTCACTGTTGGATTTGCCGCTCTCTGTCTTTAGATGCTGTGGGTTGAATTTGGTTTAATTCCATGCTAGATCTAGCTTGGATCTTCCACTTGATCATGGATGGTCTCTATTGATCAAGGGGAAGAACTTGGATCATCTCAGCCATCCATCCACAAATTTTAGATGGACAGCTGAGATTATTCAGCACGTTTAGAAATCTATTTACTCTTTTTAAAATGCAGGGAGATCCTTAGCCGTCCATCAGATCGATAAGAGAGAATTAAAGCGTGCGCCATGCCATGTGAGTGACAAGTTAAGTGACCCCTCATAGCATGGCATGTAAAGCGTGACCGCCGCCATGCATCACGTGAGCAGGGATTAGTTAGATTAATAAAATTATTAATTCCTAATTAGAGAACTTCAAAAATTCATAACTCTTGCTAGAAAATTCAAAAAAATGTGAAATAAAATCCTATGGATGGATAATTAAACCTAGAACATTTTAAAATTAATTTTGATGAATTTAAATTAAGATTTTCTCTAAATTTTAGTTTTATTGGAAAGTGTATTTTGCTAATTAATCTTTGATTAAGTCTCTGATTAATCTCAAATTTATTAGGTAAGTTTTAGAGGATGACCTCTGCCTCCCTAATTTTCTTAGGATTTATTGAAGGCTTGATTAGAATAATTGCATATGGTTTCCATAATTACCCTTCTTATGTAATTAAGCATAATTAGGGTATCATTAGTGGTTTTACCCTATGATTAGGGTGATTAAGGTCAGATCCAGTAGGTATTTTTTTTTTTTTGAAATAATTTTGGGACATTTCCCCTAAGCTATTCCCTAAACCCCCTCTTCTCTCCTTAACCTCCTCTTAATTAAGGGTTAATTCATTAATTATCCCTTTAATAAATTTCTAAAAATTCTACAAAGTTTTAGAACTTAATTAATATACCTTGGGTAGATGCTTAGGTGTTTAATAGCCTAAGTTCAATTAAGAAAATTAAAACCCAATTCACATGTGTGAAAGGGTGTTTTGAAATTACTTAAGCTAAATCTCTTAGCTTAATTAACTTTTTATTGTGAGTCAAATTGTATTAGGCCTTTTCATTATTAGGTGCATTGCAAATTTAAACTCTTTATAGGTTTCATGTCATCTCATTGGCTCATAATTATTTAGTTAATTCTTCTAAGGTGGTGTAGGTAAGGGTTAATTAAGTTACTTAATCCATACCTTAACTTAATCAATGCTTAAAATGAATTTAATTATTTAAAAATTAAACAAAAACATCAAACATATGTGGAATGGGTTAGGAACAGCAAACTCATCTCACCTTTTTAAAATTGAACAAACTTCAAACTAAACAAAAATTACTTTGAATTCACTTTGATTTATTCTAAATTTTCTTATTCTATAATAATGTCTTTAGGATTCAACTGAAGTGAGTTTGTTTACATGCTTTCATTACTTTGAATCTTTCTCCAACATGTTAAGTTGTATGTCATGTGATATCATGCATTCATGGTTTTGAAATTCAAATTTTAAAATAAAATTGTTTACTTTATGTCAAGTTTGCATGTGTTGGCTAAAGTAAAAAATATGAATAGCTATTATTATTACTAAATCCAAATTATTTTTTTAAATACATAAATTAAATATTAAATCTGAAAGTGTGTTATTTATACTTTAATTATAAGCTTGCATGTAATAGATTATAAAGATATGCTTAGTATAGATTTTCTTTCTTTCTTATGTTAGTATAGTTTTGAATAGGAGTTGGTAAGATATAGGGTTCATTTGAAAAAAATCCAATACTTACTTAATTCTATACCCTATTCATCCCTATGTTATCACCTAAGAAGGGTTGCCTATATTTGCATGCATAAATTGCAAAAATAAAAATGAATCCATTAAACAACTTTTGCATTTTCCTCTTCTATTTCATTTCTTTTATATATATATATTTGTATTTAAGGAAAGTGGTATATTAGTCACAAGGTTTGAGGCTTTAAGTAGCTAAGTATGTCTTGTACCTTAACAATGGTGATGTACTCACTTATGCCTTTCTTACTTTCATATATGTATGTGAAATTTTGGATAAGGAAAATCTTGCTACTTAAGAAAAAAAATCATGCCTATTCAACTTCTTAACTTTTTTTTTAAATGGATTACTTAGCATGCATCATAAAGTATGTTAAATACTCTCATTTGCATGTATAGATATGCTTAGGGTCCATCCATATGCATGCTATATTTGTTGGAAAAAAATGAAGTAATGTGTGTTATGTGAATTTTAATTCATTTTATTTAATCTTAAAATGTCTTTCTTTTTGAATAGGTTTGTTTAAAGTTTATCTAAACTTAAGATTAATTAAAAGATTTAATCAAAACATTCACCTAAATGAAACTAAAATGTGAATCTATTTTAGAAATTACTTAGGTTATGGAAGGAAAGAGAATCTCTCTTCTCTTTCCCTCTCTTCATAACTTAGTAATTAATTATAAGTTTTACTTAAACTAAATTAAAACATGAAATAAAATAAACCTAAAATAATTAAACAACTTAAATGAAACCCTCTTCTAAGTTGAACATGTTCTTCAAACTTAGAAAATTTGAACCTAAAGCCCTAGCTAAGCATACCACACAAACATTCAAAGCACACACATTAGCCTAAGTCACCACTTCTAGCTTTAGGTTAGGTTGGTGCATGGTTTGATGTTTATTTTGTTTTATGATATATATTTTAGAATGGATGTTAGGGTGTATGCTCATAGAATGAATGGTAGGACATTCTTAATCTAACTGTTCTTTTCTGCAAGGGATTGTACTTAAGGGGCGCTATCATAAATAAAAATATAAATGCTTTTGCTTGCAAGTGCTTTATACCCCTAAGCTTAATCCATAGGCCAGGTGGACTTAGTCACCCATGTGTCGGTGATAAGCCCAATATATATGCTTGGGATTTGTGTGATGTGTTTTAGCTAATATTTATTTTATAGGTGTTAGTTAGATTTTTACATTTCCTTTTCATGTAAAAATTTGTATAATTAGGATTTTGGAATGATTGTTATGGGGATTAGGATAAGCATTGGTCATAATATCCCATCTTATGCACCATGTAAAGCCTTGGAGCATCTACCATCTAACCATCCAAAAGAAAGAACCAAAGAAAAAAAGAAGAAAAGAAGAAGAAAGAAAGAAGAAAGAAGAATAAAGCTTGACGACCCCCATAACAACGAATTCCTTGCTTAATTATAATTTAATTTATTTATAATCTAGGTTGTATAAAGGTAGAGCTGCTACCCAAATTTGATATTTTTGGGTTTGTGCGGTGGTGCCCCACCACAACGGCCATTTATTCTTTTTGTGATTAGCTTTATAAATTGGTTGATGATTTGTTTAGCTTTTAATTTAAGTGGCAATATTTTTTTAGTTTCTTCCTTACTTTATGTATGGCCTGGATATGGATTAGGCTCTTTAGGGAAAAATAAATCTTTTACCTAACTTAACAACTCAAATTAAAATTAAATAACTCATAACCTCACCTAAAGTTTAAGCTTAAAATCAAGATAAAAGAATTAGCAACCCCTTAGCTGGATGAGCATTTTTTTTATAATATCATGCACAAATGCATCTTATTTCACTCTTAATTGGAGGCTTCCACCTTTGCCAGAGAAACTCAGCTTGACCTTTGAGAGCCATGATGGAAACTCACATCCTCCCTTCTCATTGATTTTGGCCAATAATTCTATTTCTCATGCATTAGTCATATGAATCCTATTAGCCTGAGTCAAAATGATTGTCCAAAATGAAAATAAAATAAAATTTAAATTACATTAGATTTAAGTCATTTGAAACATGTCCCTTTACATGATCTATCTCTTTAGGGAGTGAGTTTAAGGACTTAGTCTCTTTCTAATTATTAACAACCTAACTATCTTACATAAGCATAATGACTTGTCTATATGTATTTAAAATCGTAGAAGGAGTTAGTTGGTGGCCACCCCCAAGAGGTTGTAAGTCTAAGATGTCGGAAGGTTTGTCCTCTCTTGTGGAGGCAAACAAATTACCATTTTTGCCATAGATTTAGGTTGTGCTTCCGGCCCTCGCTGAAGCTCCCTAGATTTAAGTTTTTAGGTTGCTTTTTCCCTTTGTAGTCCATAAGCATAATTCCTCACTTCTTAGACATTTCCTTAAACTTGTGTTAAGGAATCTTAAGTCCTAAATTTCAAATGAAAAATGCAACTCAAACAAACTAAATCAATTTCTAAAATGTAAAGCCCAACTATAGGATAGTTTGAGATGCTCGCTAGGTTTCCTAGTATCGTGGGCATCTCCTACTTATCTTTCATTTTGGCTTCGATAATAAATCTCTCTTTTGATCAATCTCATTTGATCTTCCAAAAATAAATCAATCGATTGATAATCCTTCCTATTAAAATCTTCAAAGGTTACGATCATTTATCTTAATCGAGATTTGTCCTAAGGGATCCCATCCCTTAGGATGTAATTAACTATAAAGGCTTACCCACTAGAACTTAACGATTTAAAATAAACTCTTTTTTTACTTTTATGTAAAGTAGGGAAGAATCTACATATCACTCATCATCCTTAGGAGTCCTTATTGAGGTGATTGGTTCCATTAAAGGGTAGTGACTTATGTCTTTCGAGATAGTATACTATTCCTTGATGACGTACCTGATGACCTGAATAAGTACATCTGTAGATCTGTCTGGCGTTCTAAAAAGACAAATTTCTATAGGTCCCCTCTTTCTTTTCTCCATAGATTTGAAAGGCGACTCCTATAAGAGATTTATTCACCACATAAACCAAATCAATTGAAACCAATTAAACCAATATACTCCAAATAATCATTTGAACTTTACCCAACTCTTAGTTTGACCCAATTTAACCAATTGGTCAACCTAACCCATAAATCAAATGAACTTCAAATGACATGAAATTTGGTCCAACTTACTTTTAACTCATTTCAAATCTTCCCAAATCAAACTCAATGCCAAATGACCACTTTTCCCTAGGGTCAAGGGCATCTCAATCACCTGGAGGATTTAAGGATTGTCTTTAAAAGGATCAAGAAGTATAATCTCAAGATGAATCCCCTTAAATGTGCTTTTGGGGTTTTCTCAGGAAAATTTTTTGGATATGTTGTAAAACATAAAGGAATTGAGATTGACCCTAACAAAATCAAGGCGATCGTGGAGATGCCTCCACCGAAGAACCTTTGTTAGCTTCGCTCTTTATAACAACAACTCACATTCATTCAATGTTTTATATCAAACCTGTCAAGAAGATGCCAGCCTTTTGCAAAGCTAATGAAAAAGGACGCTCCATTCAAATGAGACAAGGAATGCCAAGAAGCATTTAAGAGAATTAAAAAATATCTACTCAATCCGTCAATTCTAGTAGCTCCTATCCTAGGAAAACCTCTTACCTTATACACCACAGCCTTAGAGGAGTCTCTCGGGGCTTTACTTGCACAACATAATGAAGAAAACAAAGAAAGTGTGTTATACTACATTAGTCGAAGATTAATAGAAGCCTAAGTACGCTACTCTCCTATAGAGAAACATTATTTAGCACTGATATTCGAGAGCTTCTCCATTACATGCTTTCTCATAAAATCACACTAATCTCAAAGGTTAATCCAATGAAGTTCTTGATGACGAGACCAACATTGACAAGTCATTTACCTCGATGGGCGGTACTCTTATTACAATTTGATATTACGTATGTACCCTAAAAAGCAATGAAGGGATATATCTTGGCAGACTTCCTTGTTGTGCATTCTATCCCGACTCCGCCTAATGATGGCTTGCCTGATAAGCATATTTTATTTATTAATGAAATAGAAAACCTGCAGATATGAAAGATGTATTTTGATGGAGCATCATCAATCAAGCAAGCACAACCTCTGAAATTACCCAAGGCGAGAGCCGGTATTGGCCTCATATTCATAACACCTGAAGGAGGCATCATAAGACATTTATATGGCTTGATTGAACCTCAAACCAATAATGAAGCCGAGTATGTAGCTTTGATAGCTGGTCTTGAAGAAGCTATTTCCATAGGTATCAAAAATTTGTAAATTTTTGGAGACTCTCATCTGATCATTAATCAAGTTTTGGGAATCTATAAGATCACCAAGCTCAAGTTAGCCTATTATCATAAGTGAGTTCTTGAGCTAATGACACAAATTTTAAATGTTACATTAACTTGAGTCTCTCAATCTAAAAATAGTAAAGCAGACTACTTAGCTAAACTAGTCTAAGAGATGGCAAGTCGACTGTCCGGTTAGTAGTAGTGGGTCAATCAATGTCTGCCTTTTTAGGTTCTACTCAGTCACTCTCATGTCATGGGGAATAGACACCTGTCTTAGGTAAGGAGGGACTTACGGGCTCTCTTGCTTCATTGATTCAATATTTTCGGCTCAGAACGCCTTGGTGAATCACCTACTTTCTATCTCGCTAACGCTCAAGTCAGAGCAACGTGCCATCGGACGTTCAAAAGATAGTCTCATGATCGGGCATGAGTATCCGGAAGTTTTCATTGTATACTCCCGCAGGTCGGAAGGCGGCGGACGATGAGCACGTGTTGATAGAAGTTTTCACCCTTCAAGTTCTACAGCTAGTGAATCCATATTCCCCGCTAGAAGAGGGATCGTCAAGTGTAAACCAACAGGATGAAATTTTGATTGATCCTCACACTCCATCGAAAATAGCTAAAACTCAACAATAGAAGCACACTAAAAAAGAATGCAAAGTCAAAGAACCTTTCGAAGTGCAACAAGGCCTTCATAGTAGAAGAACTAGATGATTAGAGATAACCCTTCATCAACTATTTTAAAGAAGGAAAATTGTCAAGCAACAAATCATTGGCCTCATAAATGGAGAAGAGAATACTACGATATGCTTATGTCAATGATACTTTATATCGCAGGTCTTTTGAACATATGTGGCTACGATGTTTGGGAAATGAGAAATCCAGTAAAGTGAAATTTGAAATTCATGGACTTGTGGTGCACACCAATCAGGTCCTAAGATAACAATCAAAATCAAGAGGAGGGGTTATTATTGGCCATCAATGGTGAAAGATTGTATTGACCATGCAAAAAGGTGTTATGAATGTCAAGTCCATGGAAATATCATTCATCAACCTCTGAATCTACTAATCCAACGGTCGCATCTTGGCTATTTGAGTCTAGGGGAATATATATAATCAGACCTATTGATCCACCATCATTAGCATATCATCGCTTTATCTTAATATCAACTTATTATTTTTCTAATGGGCCAAAGCAGCTTCATTTAAAGAAGTTACTACTGATTGAGTCATCGACTTCTTCACTCATAATGTTGTCTATAGATTCAGTAAACCATGATAAGTCATCTCAGACAACGGCCCAGCATTCAAGAGTACAAAGATCTATAGATTTGTTGATCGATACAAAATCGATTGACGATATTCATCGATTTATAATCCAAGAGCCAATGATTTGGCAGAAGCTTTTAATAAAACACTGATCAAGCTACTAAAAAAAATTCTCACGAAGAACAAAAGAGAATGGCATATCAAAATGCTCGAGGCATTATGGGAATATAGAACTACTTACAATACTCCAACTAAAGCCTCTCTTTATGCTTTAACTTTTGAAGTCGAAGAGGTTTTTCTACTAGAAGTCGAACTACCATTACTTCGAGTAGCTATCCAATATAATCTCACTCAAGAAGAGAATGTCTGCTTACAAATGGAAGAGCTTGCATTCTTGACTAAATCAAACTTCAAGCCCAACAAAGCTTAGAAATCTATCGAGCAAGAATGTTTAAAGCCTTCGATGGAATAGTGCGTCCCTGAACTTTCCATAGAGGAGAGTTGGTCTTAGTGCTGAGAAGATCAATAATCCCTCACAAAAGATTCGGTGGTAAATTTGAAGCTACTTGGGAAGGCCCTTATATCATAAAGAAGGTATATAAAGGAGGAGCCTAGAAGCTTATTGATTCGAGTGGCCGACGACCTATGCCACCCATCAATTGTTGTTATCTCAAGAAGTATCATATCTAAGTGCATATGATTGCATGATTAGATAAACATTATATTCATGACTCCTCATATAATATTATATTATATATATATATATATATATATATATATATATATATATATATGAAATAACACTCAAAAATTCTCTTGCATTATAAGAATGCATTTTTTAGTTATGATGAAATTCCCTCGACAGGGCATTTTATATATTTATTTAGGTTGATATTGCTTTCCGATATCGAGATGTATATATATATATATATATATATATATATATATATATATATATATATATATGGTGATCGACAATAAGTCTCATCTAATATTAGCACAAAAATCACCTTATTAGATAGGGGCATTTTTAAAATTTTATTTTAGAAAAGCACTTATGACTATTTTGGGTTGACATCACAACTTGTGCTGACTTTCGCAAATAATATTTAAAATTATATTTGTTTAAGTCGTAGGTGATTATGTGAATAATAGGCAAGATTACGTCCACTCAGGACATGTAGAAGACAACTTCAAAGGCTAGAAGTTCGCCTCCTGAACTCATCAGAATTTCAAAGATCAAGAAAAAAAGCTTCTAAGTTTCCTCGAACTCACTAAGCCCAAATGTGGCTGAGTCGCCAACAAACCGTAAAAGAAATGTCACAATGAAAGAGCTCCTCTCTTGTTTGTCTAATGACTACGGTTGTCTATCCTCCAAAGCTGATCCAACTCAACGAATTTAAGCAATCCAGATCTAAAGAATCTTTCCAATTGATCGACAAATCAACAGAGGATCTAAGGAGAAGTCTGAGCAACCACAATGCACAGACCTTCATAACTTCTTCAATAAGTCTGACAAAGTAGCAAGCACAGGATCGAAGAAGCCGAACTAAGAGAATTTTGTAGTCAACCTGCCTATTAAAACACCAAGTGTCAAACTGACGACTTCTTTCCATAGACTTAACACTCGTCACGGAGACTAGATCACCGGCTCGCATCCTTCAAGAACTCTGCCAAAAGCAACAAGCAAACGGGTCGAAGGTATGCAAATTCTCCTAACAAGTCAATTCAGAAAAATCAGGTTAATCCTTCAACAAGTCCACCAAAGAAATAAGCAAAGGACCGATGGTATCCACATTCTCCTTACAAATTAATTCGGACAAATCAAGTTAATCCAACAAGTCCACCAAAGCAATAAGCGAAGGACCGAAGACATGCACATTCTCCTGACAAGTTAAATCGGATAAATCAGGTTAATCCTTCAACAAGTCCACCAAAGCAATAAGCAAAGGATCGAAGGTATGCACATTATCCTAACAAGTCAAGCTAGACAAATCAGGTTTATCCTTCATAATGTCCGTCAAGCTTGAAGCTAGGGTAGAAGGAACCTAAATCACAAAATAAATAAAATTCTTCTTTCACCAAGCCTACTAAGCACGATGCTAAGGCAAAAGGAGAATTAACGATACAAACCACTAAGATGAGACTTTGGACAATCCCATCAGAGCATGAAGCAATATGACAGAAGGTATCTCTCTTCCTACCTGATGAGTCAAAAAAGGCAAATCATATCAAATCTTATATTATCAGTTAGTTTGCAACAAACATGGTCTGCTTCATATGCACACCATATTCGTTATAGGGCATTTGTTGACATAAATAATTTCATATGCTTAATTAAGCAAACATATTGGAATTAGTAAGAATTAGATGCAGTGTCGTGAAAATAAGAGTTGAAAGCATATGAATCATGACCGAAGTCGATCAAGATGTCCTCCGACTATGAAATCAACTGCACCAATATGTTCAGAATATCAAAATAAATTTAAATTGATATTTCACTTCGATCAATTACCATCCAATGAAGGAAAATAATAGAATATGCAATTTCATGCATATTGAAGTCGATAGTCCTCGACTCTATTCGAATGAGCTCTTTTTGTGAAACAGTCTGTTATCGCCGAAACATCAAAGACTATTGAACAAGATTTTTCACAACCAATTTGGTCAGTGTGAGACAAAGAAAGCATGATGCCTTTACCCAATTTGATGATCGGCGTTGCAAATGATCTCCGATCATAAAACATTTATTGAATCAATTGAATTTCTAAAAATGATATATTATGTAGGTTTGATTTTGGCAAGATTCTACATAAATCTCAATGTGGTGGGGTCATACGAAGACAAGGAAACTTCTAATATTTAATTTTAATATGATAAACAATATTTATAAATAATTTTATTTCAGAATCAATTTGAAATTGAATTGAACCCTAGATAGCCTTAATTTTGCTCAATATTTTGAATATCCCACTCAACTTAATTTGGAAGGATAATTAAGCTATAATTAAGGCTATCAAGATCCCATGATTCTTTCTCTATTATTCTCCTAACTGAACAACAGCCAAAGGAAGGGAGCCCTCTCTATTCACTCGATTCAGGAGGAGCCGACAGAAAATCTCCTTTTTCTCGTTCGTCGTCGCTCGCCCTCTCAGTCTCCTCCCGATTCGTTCAATCGAAGCAGCTTCATGCTCGATCAGCCCTCTTTCTCCCGCACACAGACCCTCTCGACCCAAAATCCTCAAATTCGCTCTCGTCTCCCTCAAGCCGAAGGTAACGCTCCCTCGTTTGGGTCTCTCTCTTTTTCTTCCGCTCAGCCTCTCCCGTCCGCTTTCTCCTCTCCAGTACTTCTCATTTCTTTTCCTCCTGTCTCTCGGTTTACCACTCCAACAAGCTCATTCTAGCAAGCCACATGAGCTCGGGGAAAATCTACTTGACTAATTTCTTTTTTTTAACTCATCGTTGCAGCTCAACAACCCTCTTTACTGCTTTGTTTAGTTGCCAAAATAGCAATTAATCCTTCTATTTCCTAGCTCGATCTTGCTTCCGACATCCAATCCAAATTGAACCTCTAATTGGCTTTCATATTCTACCTCTTTAGGATAAAAGGAAGATGGGATTTAAACATTATTGCTCTTAGATTGCAAATCAGTTGCACTCTCATGCAGATTTATCGTTATTGCTGATTATAAATGTAGAGAAGTGTGTGGAAATTATATGTATATGTATATGTGTTTCTTTATGCAGTTTTGAATGCCTCGTTATGCTCATCAGGACGTAACGGGATGAAAAATCAGTCGAGATATTTCAAAATACTAATCGTCCAATTGCGTAGCATAAAATATTATTTACATCCTTAGAAATGTGAAAATTTGACTATATTTTGGACTTAAAAAAAGAGAGAAATCAAGATTTATCTAAAAAAAATCAATCAATCATATCCAAAATAAACAATCTAAAATAAAATTTGAATGTGTTAAATTGTAAAATTTAATAAAGCAAACATAAACTTGAATTTCAAAAAAAAAAAGTTTGAAATAAAGAGAAAAGGAAAAGAGTTTACAATAAATTGCAAGGAGACTGAATGCACACTTGAACTTTGGGACAAGAATCCTTTTACCCCTCTTTCTTCCCAAATGGTGATTGTGAATAGGCTATCATGGCTTCTAATTTATAGAAATTGATAAGGCTCACATTCAACCAAAATATTCAAAAAAAATTTAAATGGTACGACATGTGAAACTCATGTCGCATCCACTTTATTTCATATTGATTAGCAAGTCAAATGCATGTATGATTGGAGGATCTATACAAAAGCTATTAAGAGTTTGCATTCAACAAAAATTAATTGCCTACCCACGAGCAAGAGCATTATTTAATAGCTCGTTAACAAAACTAATAATAGCATTTTTATTGGACAATAAACTCACGATGATAATAACAAAAAAGCAATCATCCTCATAGGATTGGATTAATGATTTCAAATTAAACTCACAAGAGACTTACAATAAGTTTGAAGTTTAGTTTTTAAATAAACATGAAACTTGATGTGGAGTTAAGGATAAATCATATTAGATTTGATGTCTTTTATGTAAGCAAGCTTCTCTTTGAATTTTCAAAGTATTAAATTTATGAACAAGTAATTAATATGAATAATATCAATTGAACACTTGGATAACCACATTTGATGTCAAATGAAGGATCTCAATTGAATATCAAATGACAAATGATTGGTGGTAAATCTAAATGTCGCCTAAATTGAGAAGTGCAAAATTTAGTAGTTTTCTTATAAGCAATAAATTTAATTAAACCCGCACCATGAATATAGCCTTTAAAAAAACCATTTGGATCTTGCATATAAAATCAAATTTAAAACACATGAGACTTATAATGTATCTAAGTGCTTTTCTTCAAAATTAATGGGATCTAAATGAAATTCATAAAAAGACTTACAATGTAGCTAACTAGCTCATCAATAAGCATATACAAAGTCTTTCAATAATCACTTCAATTATATTGCATGATATGTTGGGTGAATCAAAAGCAACTCATGTGATTTGAGTTAGATTTTGGATGAGCTAAAAAGCGCATTAATATGAATGAGCCAATTATCACTGAAAGAAAATATTTCAATAATCATGAATGAAGTATAAATAATGTGCATATTTTTATATGATTAAATAGAACCAGAATGGTCATTCGCCACCGAATCTGTAATTCTTCATACAAGCAGACATTAGGTGATACTAAATTAAATCTTGCACAAATTATGAAGCTTCTTTCAATCCAAAAAATAGAAAATTTTTATTCTAATTATAATTTTCAAAATCAATGATTTTATTAATTCGATGGAATTATCTAAGCTAAAAATACATGCATGTACTTGGACATAGAGATTTAAGGTGCAAATCCTAATGTCCGAAAAGCGCACGCTAAGTTGAGATTAAATAAAAATATAAAATTAATCTCATAATTAGAAAATTAAAATTATCTCAATTATCAAATACCCGCATGGGCCCCGACAAAATATTGAATGATTAAATTCAGGTGTCTGAGGATGTTGCGCGGGTTAAAAATTTAAATAAATTTAGAATTTATTCTATATTTGAGAATGTATTACAAATTCATAATTATATCTTAAAATACAATTACAATCTTCAATCCATATATCAAATCCTCCTCCTATAAGAGTAGAGTTGACAAGATCTAATGTGATATAGTGAGATTTCAAAATTATAGACTCGATCCTCTACTAACAAAAGAGCATAGTTGATAATATCTACCCTGATGATAGCTGTGTTGATTGAGAATATCAACTGGAGGAGTTTACTATTATCAAAATTTCCTAAATCCTTCAATGTTAAGAGAAATTCTTACCAACTATCAAATATTTAAAAAAAATAAAAATAAGAAAATTAATTAAATGAAAATTCATCATCAAAGATAATAATAATAAATTCATACATCCGTCTTCCTCAATTATTTATCGGGGGTGACAAATTTAATGTTAACTTTAAGCTTTAATATATATTATGTATATTGTTATATTCACACTCAAAATGTCTATAGTAAGGGGCGTAGAGACAGATGGTTTTCTAGATTGCATATGAAATTACGAGAGCCCTTTGACTTGGTGGTTTGGTGACTCACTAAATTATGGTCATTGCTCTATATGCGATAGTTTTTTTATGAATTGTGAATTAAATTTTAATAAGCATAAAGCTCGTTGTTAGAAATTAATTTAAGATTGTCCCTCGATAAATATCAACCTAGTCCATAAGGTCTCCTGACGGCGAACCCATGGCTCGACGAGGATCCTTTGGTGGTTGGGTCACCACCCTAACTAAGTGGATCGAACATGGCAGATAGCTTGAACAATGGGATCTTGATCGGGTATATCATCATTTCACAAACCATATGCTTTAAGTTAAATAATGGTGAAATGTCACCCTCCTCAAGTGGATGGGGAACATGACCCGGATAGCGACAATGGGATCTTGATCGGGTATATCATCATTTCACCAACCATAAATTATAAACCCCAAATTTTAAACTCACATCTACTTCATGTATGCATTTAGTGATCGATTAGCATTTCGAAAGTTCTCTCGATTGGGAGGGGTAATTAACTATTGGTGCTTGCTTTATAAGAAAACACGGAACCATATCTAAAGTCCTGCAAAATGAGGATGAAATCTCAGGTAGTTATATAATATATTTCATATGTCTTCTGAAAGTTTGACCAATATTTAAATCAAACTCTCTTAATCGACAGATCGGTGGTGAATTTTTGGAGCCCATAATTTTCTTAAAATTTATCCTGCCCTGCCTCTTGATATCAAATGAATTCAAGTAAAGGAATCGCCTTGGGTTATTAGATAATTTGAATGTATGGCTTGTCAAGTGGAAAAATAAAATCATTTATCTTGGAGGGAGATACTAGATTATCCATTCCTCTACTAATAACCATCTCTCTTAGTAGCTCATATCTTTATTCATCCCTAAATACATTTAAAAATTATGAAAATCTTGATTTTTATGATTGAGTGACTCAAAAATATTCATGTGATATCTTAGAAAAAATACTAGCTTGTTAATGGACTATTGGGACACTAATTTATCTTCTATTTTTACCCTCAACCAATTTTGCAAAAAAATTAGAAAATAAAAAAGGTTGCTTAGATATTACTTGAGAATAACACTCCTTTAAATGGCGTTTTATATCTTATGGCTCACCTAGAGAAAAATGGATGGAAAAATCTATTTATTTTGGAAAGAGATTAAACACCATGCTAACTTCATAAGACATTGGATGCATACTATAATTAAAAAGGTAACTCTTTGTCATTATATTTTGATCCTTGGCTGAACAACTCCACACATTTTGAAATTATAAGGGACTATTTGGGATCACTTTTATTTTTTATTTTTTGGTTTTATATTTTTGTATTTTTTTTTTCAAAGTAAAGCATATTTTGTGATTATTATTATTTTAAAATATTCAAAATATCTAAAAATTATTTTATTTATTTTGAAAAAAAAAAAACACATCAAATAAATTTATTTTAAAAAATAGCATAAAAAATAAAAATAAAAAATTTAAAATAAAATTGATTCCAAACAGCTCCTAAGATATTAATATTTCATTATTTTAAATCATCAACTTAATGCTAAGTTGACCCGGATGATGGTAATTGGAACTCAGCTGAATCTTTTGACAATGCTAACTGAAGTTGCTACAACGCTATTATTAGTTTGCCTATTACTAATTGCTAGCTCTGACAATTTCTTTGGATTTTAAAAATGATGTTTTCACTAATGTAAAAGCTAAGAAAGCCTTTTTTAGTAATTATCTTACTAAAACCATGCCTTAAATTGCTGAAACGCATTTTTTGAAAGGCTTAAAAAAACTAATAAACACACACACACACACATATATATATATATATGAAGAGAGAGACAGAGAGACGTTATTGTTTACTCTCTTCGGAAAAATCATGAGATCTAGGGTGAATGAGACTCGCACCATTTATTTGTCTACCTCTTCTATGTGATTGCTAAGGAACTTAATTATTTAAATTATATTAAATTTATTTATTTTAATATTTATTATATCATTTAATTCAATCTCTTTGTTGACCTCCAGATACATCAATAGTATTAAAAATAAATTACTTAATACAATAACATATGAAAATTTTATAATTAAAAAATTATAAATAAACAAAATATCTTTTAAAATAAATTGATCATATATCTATTGCTGATTTGGCGTCTAATAAAAAATTATATATATATCATAATGATTATTATTTAAAAATTTATATCGTTAAAACTTCAAAATATCAATATATCAAATTATCTATATATTTTATTATTTAATTAATATTTTAAAAAATATAAATTATAAAATCATTCTGATCATTGTGAAGCTATGTTATTACGAGATATCAAAAATACTTGAGGAGAATACTCATATTGCCAAAAAAATAGTTAATTTTATCATGATTCACACATATTTAGAGGCATATTTCTAATCACCGAAAATTACATTAAATTTGATAAAAATACAGATTGCATATATATGATTAACATACAAAAAATACATTGTCACTCATCCCGTCACTTCCATATCCTAACTCGGCGGCCCATGCTATTTGACTCTCGCTGATTGGAGGAGAGGGTGGCTGCCCTTGTTTATGTAAAAATAAAATAAAGGGAGAGAGCAAAGCTAAAAAATAATAATAATGGATCTATAATATCAGTTTATGTGTGCTCCCTTCTCTACTGGTAGTCCATTTCTTTTCTCCAACCGAACTCCCACAGCAAGCCGGTGATGGGACAATCAGCTTCTCCTTTGTCGACGACCAGGCACACATCAAACTTCCTCCCTTCCCTTCATCGAGTCGAGCAACAAACCTGCACTCCCGTTCCACGTAGCCCACATCCTAGCTGCTGCCTTACTAGTTTCCTCCCTGCTCCAGCTGAACAAAGCAGCCTTCCTTCTACACAATTTCCCTCCTAGCCGAAGCCGAAGGCCTTCTTTTTGCGATTCCCTTTCTCCCTGGCAATCAGCCTCACAGCTGCTCCGTCCATCTTCCCTCCAGAGCTGAACTGCCCGCATCCTCCTTGCTCCCAGCCGGAGGCATTCTCGGCCTGTTCGAAATGAGACCCAACTCTCGTTCAATCCATCCCATTCACGCGTAACCCTTTGGAGTCGAGGAAACGAACTGCTCCCTCTTCTCGTCCGTCTCATCTGCAGCAGCCGAGCAAGCTGCTCCGATTTTCCGCATCTTCAGCCACCTTCTTCGCACGGATTTTGATATGATTCCAAATTCTCCAAAAGATAACAGAAGTAAAAGGAATAAAAAAATTCTATATATTGGATGAAAGACTTCATTCAATAATATAGAAAATGATAAAATAAGAATCAATATAGATCATTCTACTGCTAAAAGATTTAGAAGAATAAGAAATGGATCACATACATCCATAAATTACAACAGAAGGGCTAGAGTAAAAGAAGGGAATTACAGACTACAAATCAATATAAATCCAATAGAATACAACTCATACAAGACCCTTACAGAGACTTAATAAATATCAGAAACCAAAGATGAGCAACAGAGATTATAACAGAAGAGAAGCCAAAGAACTTCTAGAATGAACCGCATCAACACCCAAGACAGAGATCCTTGATGATAATAAAAGAATAATAAAGAAGTGATCAAGAAATCAAGAAAGGATTTTGACAGCTAAGCTAACAGAATAAAACACCAAATATTCCAGAGAATGAGCAAGATAAAAGACGGAAACTCGACCAAACATGTAAAACGCAAAGTGTCTAATTTCAAACCTTGTAAAAGAAAGCATAGATTTAGGCTATAGGAGAAAAATAGAAAGTATAAATAGGGTAAAGAAACCAAACAGAGAGATATATGATATATTCTGCAAAGAAACACTTCCTTCTCTCTGCATCTTCCTCTTCTCCTTCTTTCTCTTGCAACTTCTTCTGGTTAACTCGTCGGTAAACTCCTTCCTCCGGCAAAATGAAACCTAGTCGCTCTCCTCTCCGCTTTCTCCCTCAGCCGCTCTCTCTCTGGAGTGTTCGACTCAGGCGAAAAACAGATAAGGTTAAAGCAAACTTATCACTAAGATTCATCGACGGCCAAAACCGAAACCCATGATCGCCATCAACGGCTCAAAGCCATTCCAAGGGCGTAGTTATCTAGACGACCAGATCAATCACTCGGGAAGAAGACGCGTGGATTCCACTATCGGCAGAAAGGATCAGACGGCGCAATTCGAAGCTAATAAGGTAAATCCAAGTGCTAGGTCCAACGGCTAGAAGGAATACAGCGCGATCCGATGGCTCAGGAGACAACCGCTGAACCCAATCTTTATTCCCTACTCAAGTGGGTTCATTCCACTCAGATCGGTTCATTTAACCCAAACCAGACTCATATCAGATTTTCCCAACTTTTGGCATTGGTTTGTGCTGCTGGCGAAAATGCAGAGTACCATAGGAATGCTTCATTCGGTGATGATGTTGCGGATGTTGCGGCTTATAGAACTCCAATATGCAAGTCCAAGCGAAGTGGATTCAAAGATACTCATCCAGAAGACTTACTCTACACCATACTCAAGACATTGCTAGAGAAAACAAACTTGAATCCAAATGCGGTTGGGGATATCGTGGTTGGAACGGTGTTAGCTCCCAGTTCTCAGAGAGCCATTGAATGCATGATGGCAGCATTCTATGCTAGATTCCCTGAGATCGTTCCCCTTATAACAATTAACTGGCAGTGATCATCTGGTCCACAAGCCATTGTCGATGTTATTGAGAAAATATTATGTGTGAGCCCGGACGTAGCGTCTGGATGCCAACCGGATCTCAACACGTGTCCTTTAATAATTTTTTTTTTACTTTATAACGTGGTAATGCCGCAATGTCGTTAACGTTATTTGGACCTGGCCAGGATCGTTAAAATAGGGAGAAAATATTATGCCGTTTAGGGGCATAGCTGGACGTCGTTTGAATGTGCAGGAGAAATTTAAAAGCAATATATAAATGGATTTATGACATAATATGATTTTTTTTTCAGACAAACTGAGCTCAAAGAAGAGAAACAAAAAAATCTCATTTCAATTTCGGGAAAAACTGTGAAGATGGAGAACAAATTTGAAAGTTGTAGCCGTAATATTATGACCAATTTAGCGGATGATGTCTTGAATATAAATGCATCAGTAAATTTTCCCCATCATTTTATATATACAGTTATTTTGAAACAGTCAGTGATATTCTTTGAAATTCTTTTCTAAAATATATATTTCATATATTGTTTGGAGTTCTTTGCAAGAGGACTTTGGAGATTTTTAGAGCTATTTTTCATGTGTACAATTTGTACAGTCATGAGTGTACACCATTTTTTCAATTTTTTTCAACTATGGGGCTTGTCATATGTTTAGTACATTCTATTGTAAGTTGTTTGGAATTTAGTCTTAGGGAATTTGGTAGTTTTTGAAACTGTTTTTGAAGTGTACACTCTGTACACTCATAAGTGTACACCCTTTTTTTCAATTTTTTCCAACTGTGGGGCTTGCCATATGCTTTATATATTCTATTGTTAAGTTGTTTTGAGTTTAGTTCTGGAGAATTTGGGAGTTTTTGTTTTGAAGTGTACATTTTGTACACTCATGAATGTACACTCCTTTTTTTAATTTTTTTCAACTATTGGGCTTGCTATATGTTTAGTACATTCTATTGTAAGCTATTTGGAGTTTAGTCATGGAGAATTTAGGAGCTTTTGGAGCTATTTTTGACATGTATAGTCTATACACTCATGAGTGTATACCTTTTTTCAAAATTTTTTTCGACTGTGGGGCTTATCATATGTTTAGTACATTCTACTCTAAGCTATTTGGAGTTTAGTCCTAGAGAATTTGGAGATTTTTGGAGCTATATTTTGAAGTGTACACTCATGAGTGTACACCATTTTTTTTAATTTTTTTTAACTGTGGGGCTTGTCATATGTTTAGTACATTCTATTGTAAGCTTTTTGGAGTTTAGTCCTAAAGCATTTGGGAGTTTTTGGAGTTATTTTTGAAGTGTACACTCTATACACTCATGAGTGTACACTCCTTTTTTCAATGTTTTTAAATGTTGGACTTGTCATATGTTTTCTACATGCTATTGTAAGCTGTTTGGAGTTTAGTCCTGAAGAATTTGAAGATTTTGTGAGCTATTTTTGAAGTATGCACCCCTTTTTTCTTAATTTTTTTTTTCAATTATGGGGCTTGCCATATGTTTGGTACAATCTATTGTAAGCTGTTTAGAGTTTAGTTCAGGAGAATTTGGTGGTATTTGAAGCTATTTTTGAAGTGTCTATTCGTGAGTGCACACCTTTTTTTTCATTTTTTTTTCAACTGTGGTGCTTGTCATATATTTTGCATTCTATTGTAAGCTATTTAGAATTTAGTTTTGGAGAATTTGAGAGTTTTCTCTATACACTCATGAGTGTACACCCCTTTTTTCAAATTTTTTTAACTATAGGGCCTGTTGTATGTTTAGTACATTCTATTATAAGTTATTTGGAGATATTTCTTAGAGAATTTGATAGTTTTTGAAGTTATTTTTGAAGTGTACACTATATACACTCATGAGTGTACACCACCCTTTTTTTTAATCTTTTTCAACTATTGGGCTTGTCATATATTTAGTGCATTCCATTGTAAGTTGTTTGGAGTTTAGTTCTTAGAAAATTGATAATCTTTGGAGCTATTTTTGGAGCAACTTTTCTTGTGTACTTCTAAAATGTATTTATTTTTGAATAAGGTTAATCACTGGTGAGATGATGAAGCCGTTATGTCTCATGAATCAATTGTAGGCAAACTCCTTAGCACCAATGTTTACAATGAAAAGGAGGCATATGAACTGTACTGTGATTATGCACATCAAACTGGATTCAGTGTTTGAAAGGATCATACTAGTTATTGACTGAACTCGAAGAATTTGAAATCAAAGGATTTTTTATGTGCGAAAATAGGTATGAAGAAAGGTGTCAATCTAAACTACTTAGTCAAATTTCAAAAAAAAAAAAAAAAAGATACGAGGACTGGCTATCTGCCATGATTAGATTTTTTTTATTGATTTAGATGGGAATTAGAAGATTAAAAATTTTATAAAAAGTCATAATCATTCAGCACCATTGACTACACCTTCTCACCTTCACCTGCAGAGGCATCAACGATGAGAAGGCGTGTGTGTTGAAGTCAATGATAGATGTTGGAATAAGAGCAACTGATGCATTTAGCTATCTTAGTGAGAAAGTTGGTGGCATGGAGAATATTGACTTTGCAAAAAGAGATGCTTTCAATTACATCCAAAATGAAAGAAGATCAAGGATTATGAATGGTGATGTTAATGCATTAATACAACTGTTCAAAGAAAGGCAAGCGAAGGATGGAATATTTTCATGCGATGTCTAAATTGATGAGTCGGATAGTTTGGTCAATCTTTTTTAGAGCAATGGTATGTCAAGGATAGATTATGATTATTTTAGCGATGTCATAATTTTTTTGATACAAATTATCGACTCAATAAATATAATCTTGTCTGTGCACCTTTTGTTGGAGTGAATCATCACTGGAAAAATATCTTATTTGGAGTAGTCTTTCTATCAGAAGAGATAATTAAGTCATTCACATGGCTATTCAAAATATTTCTCTGGTTAATGAATGAGAGGCATCCTTCAATAATATTCACTTATCAAGATCAGGCAATGGTGAGAGCTATTCAAATTTGTATTATCGCATACTCCATAGGTTGTGTCAATGGAAAACTTCTAAGAAAGCTCCTTTGAAGGTACATTATTTTAATAGAAATAAGATAGTATGAAGTCTATTTTATACTTGCATGAGTAAATGTGATTCATAGGAAGAGTTTGAACAAGCTTGGTCTACCATGCTAAAAGAAGGCAATTTGGATGACCATGCTTGGCTATCTGAGCTATATAAAATTAGTTGCAAGTGGTCCACCGCATTCTGCATAGACTCATTATGTATGGGTATCATATCAACGCAATGTAGTGAGTCCATGAATAATGTATGTCATAAAATTTCTAAACCAAGAAGTTCTATCATCAATTATTTCTTAGGATTGGAGAAGGTTATGGACACATAGCGATGAAATGAATATGATGAAGATTTCAAGTGTAGTTAGTCAGCAATTGTTCCTGTTGTTAAAACAGTCCAATACTAAAACAAGCCCCGTATTTAGCAATTGTACAGAGTGTAAACATAAAAAAATCCAAAAACTATCAAATTCCCAAGGACTAAACTCTAAACAGGTTACAATGAAATATACTAAACATATGGCAAGCCCCAACATTTGAAAAAATTTTAAAAAAAAGGTGTACACTCATGAATGTATACATAAAAATTAGCTCTAAAAACCCCACCAATTTCTCCATAAAATATCTCCAAATAGCTTACAATAGCATGTACAAAACATAAGACAAGCCCCCCACAATTAGAAAAACTTTAAAAAGGATGTATACTCATGAGTGTATAGAGTGTACACTTCAAAAATATGTCTAAAAACCCACAAATTCTCTAGAACTAAACTCTAAATAGCTTACAGTAGAATGTACTAAGCATATGGAAATCCCCATAGTTGAAAAGATGTACACTCATGAGTGTAGAGAGTGTACAAGTGAAAACTACTCCAAAAACTAGCAAATTCCCCAGGACTAAACTCCAAACAGCTTATAATAGAATGTATTAAACATATGGCAAACCCAATAGTTGAAAAAAATTGAAAAAGGGTGTACACTCATGAGTGTATAGAGTGTACAGATGGAAAACAACTCCAACCCCCTTCCAATCAAAGACTAAACTCCAAAGCGACACAATAAAATATACAATATAGCAAATAATTAAAAAAAAAAATTGAAAAATGGGTATACACTCCGTATTATGAGTGTACACTTCAAAAATAGCTCCAAAAATCTTTAAATTCTCTAGAACTAAACTCTAAACAGCTTACAGAAGAATTTACTAAACATAGGACAGCCTCACAAATTTAAAATAAAAAATAAAAAAAATGGTGTACACTCATAAGTGTACAAAGTGTACACTTCAAAAATAGCTCCAAAAACTCCCAAATTCTCGAGGACTAAACTCCAAGCGACACAATGTGTACATATGGCAAACATTGAATAAAATTGAAAAAATGTACACTTGAGTGCACAAGGTGTACATATGAAAAGCTCAAACCAGCTCCTAAATTCTCAGGAAACATCTCTCAAATACAATATAGCAAAATATATGGCAGGTTGAAAAATTTTAAAAAAGGGGTGTACACTCATGAGTGTACATAATGCACACATGGAAAATAGCTCTAAAAATCTCCCAAATTTTCCAAGAAATATCTCCAAACAGTTTACAATAGAATATACTAAACATATGGCAAATCCCACAATTGAAAAAAAATTAAAAAAGCTCAAAAAACTACACCAAATTACCAAGAAATAACTCCAAACTGCATACAATAGTACATATAACACAGATAAATAATTGGATGACAATAGCTTGTACAAACATCTCACAATAGCATGTGCAAACATATTACAATAGCATGTACAAATAGATTACAATAACATGTACAATAAATAAACAGTTGATCTACAATAGCATGTACAAACATCTCACAATAGCAAGTACAAATAGATTATAATAGCTCAGCAACCTTCTTGCATTCAACATTTTTCAGCTCAATTATTTCATATTTAAATAAAAATAGCATAAGCAAACTCAACTCTAAAGCAATTCATTTTCTTTGGCCAATCTTGGAGCTCAGCCTAGTCCACTGGAGGTTTGCTGACTACTGCCTCCATGTATTTACATACAAACATGCCACAATCAATACAATTTTCTTGGACTAGTAGACCACTAATCACTTCAATTGGCCATTCCTGAGGATTGCTCTCAAAAGCCTGACCAGCATCTTAGATGAGTAATTTGATCTAAAGAGTTAAAAATAAAGGTGAAGAGTTAAGTACAAAGTATGCATTTGAGATGAATTGAAAATAATAAGAATTCTTATAATATAAGGAAGAATGGCCTTATGAGTTGAGTTTAGCAATGAGTCATAGAAGTATCAAGCCTCTTTCTTAATATACCCCACTAGTAGTGTCCAATGCTGATTATTGATAACCGAAAGTAAGAGTAAATTAAACAATGAAACACCATCTATAGTAACATGCTAGATAAACATTTTGCTTTCTTTTGCTAAGCCATATTTAGCATGCAAGAATTCAAAGAAAGTTAAAAATTACTAGCTTATAACTATCAAAACTTTTAAAGGCATCATATAACCCAAGCCTCCATGCACTAACTCACCCAGTGTAATCATGAGACGTATAAATAAGGGGCATATAGCCCAGGACATATCGTATTCTTCTTGGCTAATAAATAAGTGAAGGTATCAACATGTGCATCTGATAGATACAAATCTATCAACAACTCATCAATTTGGCCTCTTGCAATAATGATATTCCCAGCCGAGAATACGCTATCACTCCTGCATTTGAGAAGCATGGAAATATGAGCATTACTAAATTAAAGGGTGATTTTATGTATACTTAATAAAATAGACTAAGCAATGACTTACTTGTCCTTAAATCGGGTGCAAGAAATGTCAATAAGCTGCAGCATTGGCTTGGGCAAGACATCTCTTCATGAGAAGTCTTTAATATCATGTGTCTCAACTGGCTGCAAGAAATTAACAAGGTTTAAGAGCAAGATTCAATATAAATTAAAGTCAAAGCTTCTACAATGAAGAATACCTCCCCCTGATACTCCTCAATCATTATGACAACAGTCGTTAGTTCATCCTGTGTTGTAGGAACCTCTCTGTTAACTTACATAAAAATCACTAAAATTAACTTTATTAGATTAAACTAAACGGAAAGCCAAGAAATACCTCATCTGCTACCTGTACATCCTATGTGGCAACAATAGCAGGAGTTGGAGTTGATGTGCTGCATGTCTCCTGTACACTTGTGTGAATGGAGATGAGATAGCTTTCCTCTTCCTTAGCTGCCTCACCTTCATACCACATTTTATGCTTTGCAATAAAGGTTGAGAAGTATTTTTCTGTCCCGAAATAGCCTCTTCAGGAGCTTCCCCCTTGCTTGGACCCTCCTGTCCAGCAACCAGCGCCTCAATGACAGCTAGCTGTGAATCAATACCATCTACTCTCTCAGTTATTGAAGACTCTATCCCCTATGGCCCTGAAACCTAAAGTATCTTATCTATCGCAAAGCTTTGTGCATGGGTAGTAGCAGATGGTAAGCTACATACATAGGAAGGAGGAGAATATCGATGAGAGATGTAGGGAGATCCACTTGGGGCTTCACTCCTTAGACTTGGAATGGGGCTCCTATAGGGCTTGCTATGGGTTAGCTGCGGGATAGGAGGCACTGCTTTAAGGAGCCAGGTCTCCTCTTCTAATATGTCTTCAAATGATAGAAAGACCTGTGTTACACCAATAAAAAAATATAATAATTTCTAATATGAATAAATAAATTTTGAGATAAATGAAGTAAATTTATTTCACATCATCTAGTGTCCTTGCAAACTACCAAAGGAATCTTGCAAACTTTATTTTTGTCCATCATAACATACGTGATTTTGTAGAAGGAACGGGTGGCCATATGATTCTTGTGTGCTATGTCGCCCAGATCTGCAATAAAGATTTACATAACTTAGCTTCAATATATAAAATAATATAAATCTGAAGATGTAAAATGTACCATTAGAAGAGTGACAAAACCACTCATATATCCTAGTGCCTTTTGCGTCAAAAGTTTTAATGTAATACCATCAAACTATGAAATCAAGAAGCTCCATATGATTTTGGCCAACTATAATCAACAAATCTCTCTATGTCGTTAGCGTAGGAGATCAAATCTGATGCCACTTTATAATTATGATATATAAAAAAAAGATTTGAAAGTAAAATTATATGTACAACTATATAAACTGTGCTGCAGTCAACAAGCGATCTAACTTCTCAATTTTATTCTTAAAATCAACTTAGTTGGACTTTAAAAGTGGAGATTTCTATCATATGACCTTCTCCCCTCTGTTTGGCATCCCTACAACTAATGCAACTTCATCGAGGGTGAAAAGAATGCATTGGCCACCAATATAGAATGTCTATTTTTCTATATTCCAGCAAGACATGATAGAGTGATTGTAGCCGAATCTTGTTGAATGGCATGCATTCTAATGAATTAATGTACATGTAGCCTTCTTAAAATGACAAGTGCTTCATCAGTAAAGTGGCCTAAAATAGAATCAAACACTACTCTAATGGTGGATGGCCTGCATCTAAAAGTTATCATTTTTCCAGACATTTTAAGCTTCAAAATGAAAAGTGAATTAATGAGAAAATTATCTCCTGAATGGAGGCCCAAAGTGTACACTTCAAAATAGCATAACCAAAAAACACACACACAAATTCTCGAAACATCTCCAAATAGCTTACTAAAATGTACAAAATATGGCAAGCCTATGGTTGAAAAATTTTGAAAAAAAAGCTATACACTCATGAGTGTACACATGTAAAATAGTTCCAAAAACTTCTAAATTCTCCAAGAAACATCTCCAAACATGTTTCAATAGCATGTACCAAATATATGACAAGCCCTACAGTTGAAAAAAATTGAAAACATGTATGTCCAACAGATCACAAATCCTCCAAGACTAAACTCTAAACAACTTATAATAGAATGTATTAAACATATGGCAAGCTCCATAGTTGAAACATTTTGAAAAAAAAACAAAGGGGGTACACTCATGAGTGCATAAAGTGTACACATAAAAAATTTCTCCCTAAACTACTAAATTTCCCAAAAAAATTAAAAAAAAAGGGTGTACACTCATGAGTGTACACATAAAAAATAGCTCCAAAAATCACCAAATTCTTCAAGAAATATCTCTAAACAGCTTGCAATAGCATGTACAAAAATAAATGGCAAGCCCATAATTAAAAAAATTTTAAAAAATGAGCGAGTGTACACATAGAAAAACTACAAAAACCCATAAATTCTCCAAAAAATATCTTCAAACAGCTTACAATAGCATGTACAAAATATATGGCAAGCCTCACAATTGAAAAAAATTTTAAAAAATGGTGTACACTCATGAGTGTACATAGTGTACACTTCAAAAATAACTCCAAAAACTCCCAAATTCTGTAGTACTAAACTTCAAAGAGCTTACAATAGAATATACTAAACATATGGCAAGCACCACATTAAAAAAAATGAAAAAAAGGGTGTACACTCATGAGTGTACAGAGTGTACACTTCAAAAATAGCTCCAAAAACTCCTAAATTCTCTAGGACTAAACTCCAAATAGCTTACAATAGAATGTACTAAACATATGGCAAACCTCACTGTTGAAAAAAATTTTAAAATAAAAGAGCATACACATAAAAAATAGCTCTAAAAACCCCAAATCCTCTTAGACTAAACTCCAAATAGCTTATAATATAATATACTAAACATATGGCAAAGATAATTGAAAAAATTTAAAATGGGTGTACACTCATGAGTGTACACATGTAAAATAGCTCAAAACCCTTAAATCCTTTGGGACTAAACTCCAAAGAGCTTACAATATAATGTATTGAACATATAGCAAACCATTATTGAAAATTAAATAAAAGTGGTGTATACTCATGAGGTACTGAGTGTACATAAAATTACTCCATAAATCACCAAATTCTCCAGCAAACATCTCCAAATAGTTTACAATAGAATGAATTAAACATATGGCAAGCCCAATAGTTAAAAATAATTTTAAAAAACACACTGAGTGTATAGAGTGTATACATGAAAAATTGCTCTCTAAACTAACAAATTCTCCAAGAAACATCTCCAAATAGCACAATATAATGAACTAAACATATGGCAAAGTTAAAAAATTGAAACAGTGTACACTCAAATTCTCAAACATCTCAAATAAAACTACTAAAATGTACAAAATATATGGCAACCCATGGTTGAAAAATTTGAAAAAAAAAAGCTATACACTCATGAGTGTACACATGTAAAATAGTTCAAAACTTAAATTCTCCGACATCTCACATGTTTCAATAGCGTATATATATGACAAACCTACAGGTTGAAAAAATTGAAAAACATGTCAAACTCAGTCCTGCTCAAATCCTCAAGACTAAACTCTAAACAACAATAGAATGTATTAAACATATGGCAAACTCCATGGTTGAACATTTTGAAAAAAAAGTACACTCATGAGTGCATAAAAGTGTACACATAAAAAATTTCTCCACTAAACTACTAAATTTCCCAAAAAAATTAAAAAAAAAAGTGTACACTCATGAGTGTACACATAAAAAAATAACTCAAAAATCACCAAATTCTCTTGAAATATCTCTAACATTGCAATAGCATGTACAAAATAAATGGCAAACCATAATTAAAAAAATTTTAAAAAAATGAGTGTACAGAATGTACACATAGAAAACAACTACAAAAACCCATAAATTCTCCAAAAAATATCTTCAAACAGCTTACAATAGCATGTACAAAATATATGGCAAGCCCCGATTGAAAAAATTTTAAAAATGTACACTCATGAGTGTACACTTCAAAATAGCTCAAAACTCCCAAAAATTCTTCTAAACTTCAAGAGCTTACAATAGAATATACTAAACATATGGCAAAACCGATTAAAAAAAAATGAAAAAAAGGGTGTACACTCATGAGTGTCTTGTACATCAAAAATAGCTCAAAACTCTAAATTCTCTGGACTAAACTCAAATGCTTACAATAATGTACTAAACATATGGCAAACCTGGTTGAAAAAATTTTAAAATAAAAGAGCATACACATAAAAAATAGCTCTAAAAACCCCAAATCCTCTTAGACTAAACTCCAAATAGCTTCTAATATAATATACTAAACATATGGCAAGCCCAATAATTGAAAAAAAATTTAAAAAATGGGTGTACACTCATGAGTGTACACATGTAAAATAGCTCCAAAAACCCTTAAATCCTTTAGGACTAAACTCCAAAGAGCTTACAATATAATGTATTGAACATATAGCAAGCCTCATTATTGAAAATTAAATAAAAGTGGTGTATACTCATGAGTATACAGAGTGTACACATAAAAAATTACTCCATAAATCACCAAATTCTCCAGCAAACATCTCCAAATAGTTTACAATAGAATGAATTAAACATATGGCAAGCCCAATAGTTAAAAATAATTTTAAAAAGCGGTATACACTCATGAGTGTATAGAGTGTATACATGAAAAATTGCTCTCTAAACTAACAAATTCTCCAAGAAACATCTCCAAATAGCTTACAATATAATGAACTAAACATATGGCAAGCCCAACAGTTAAACAAATTGAAAACAGGGGTGTACACTCAAATTCTCCAGGAAACATCTCCAAATAGCTTACAGTAAAATGTACAAAATATATGGCAAGCCTTATAGTTGAAAAAATTTGAAAAAAAAGCTATACACTCATGAGTGTACACATGTAAAATAGTTCCAAAAACTTCTAAATTCTCCAGGAAACATCTCCAAATATGTTTCAATAGCATGTACCAAATATATGACAACCTAGGTTGAAAAATTGAAAACATGTCCAAACACCGTCCCTCGGCTCCCCAAATCCTCCAAGACTAAACTCTAAGCGACTTATAATAGAATGTATTAAACATATGGCAAGCTCCACAGTTGAAATATTTTGAAAAAAAATAAAGGAGGTACACTTATGAGTGCATAAAGTGTACACATAAAAAATTTCTCCCTAAACCACCAAATTTCCCAAAAAAATTAAAAAAAGGGTGTACACTCATGAGTGTACAGAGTATACACATAAAAAATAGCTCCAAAAATCACCAAATTCTTCAAGAAATATCTCTAAACAGCTTGCAATAGCATGTACAAAAATAAATGGCAAGCCCATAATTAAAAAAATTTTAAAAAAATGAGTGTACAGAATGTACACATAGAAAACAACTACAAAAACCCATAAATTCTCCAAGAAATATCTCCAAACAGGTTACAATAGCATGTACAAAATATATGGCAAGTCTCACAATTGAAAAAAAATTTAAAAAATGGTGTACACTCATGAGTGTACATATACTTCAAAATAACTCAAAACTCCCAAATTCAGTACTAAACTTCAAAAGCTTACAATAGAATATAAAACATATGGCAAACCATTAAAAAAAAATGAAAAAAAGGGTGTACACTCATGAGTGTCTGAGAGTGTACACTCAAAAATAGCTCCAAAACTCCTAAATTCTCTGGGACTAAACTCAAATAGCTTACAATAGAATGTACTAAACATGGCAAACCTCACTGTTGAAAAAAATTTTAAAATAAAAGAGCGTACACATAAAAAATAGCTCCAAAAACCCCAAATCCTCTTAGACTAAACTCCAAATAGCTTACAATATAATATACTAAACATATGGCAAGCCCAATAATTGAAAAAAAATTAAAAAAATGGGTGTACACTCATGAGTGTACACATGTAAAATAGCTCCAAAAACCCTTAAATCCTTTAGACTAAACTCAAAGAGCTTACAATATAATGTCTTGAACATATAGCAAACCTCATTATTAAAAATTAAATAAAAGTGGTGTATACTCATGAGTGTACAGAGTATACACATGAAAAATTGCTCCATAAATCACCAAATTCTCCAGCAAACATCTCCAAATAGTTTACAATAGAATGAATTAAACATATGGCAAGCCAATAGTTAAAAATAATTTTAAAAAAGGGGTATACACTCATGAGTGTATAGAGTGTATACATGAAAAATTGCTCTCTAAACTAACAAATTCTCCAAGAAACATCTCCAAATAGCTTACAATATAATAAACTAAACATATGGCAAGCCCAACAGTTAAAAAAATTGAAAACATGGGTGTACACTCATGAGTGTATACATAAAAAATTACTCCTTAAACCACCAAATTCTCTTGGAAACAACTCCAAATAATTTACAATAGAATGAACTAAATATATGGCAAGCCTAAAAGTTGAAAAAAAAATTAAAAAAAGGGGGTATACACTCATGAGTGTACATAGTGTACACATAAAAAATTACTCCTAAAACTATCAAATTCTCCAGGAAATATCTCTAGATAGCTTATAATAGTATGTAAAAAATAAATGGCAAACCCCACAATTAAAAAAAATTGAAAATGGGGTGAACACTCATGAGTGTACAAAATATACACATGGAAAATGGCTCTAAAAATACCAAATTCTCTAGAAAATATCTCCAGATAGCTTATAATAACATGTACAAAACAAATGGCAAGCCAACAATTAAAAAAATTGAAAAAAAAAATATGTACACTCATGAGTGTATAGAATATATACATAGAAAATAACTCCAAAAATCACCAAATTCTTCAAGAAACATCTCTAGATAGCTTACAATAGCATGTACATAATAAATAGCAAGCGCCACAGTTAAAAAAAATTTGAAAAAAGGGGTGTACACTCCTAAGTGTATAGAATATACACATAAAAAATAGCTCCAAAAACTCCTAAATTATCCAGGAAACATCTCGAAACACTTCACAATAGAATGTAATAAACATATAGCAAACCCCTGCAGTTGAAAAAAAATTAAAAAAGTGGGTGTACACTCATGGTATAAAATTTACACTTCAAAAATATTCCAAAACCCCCAAAGTCTCCTTTAAAGAACTCAAATGTGCGGTCAAAACAAATGTGAAAACCCTAAATCTTTAAAGTTCAAAAATGAAACAGAAATACCTTATGGAGTTACCTAAACGGAGATGATGATATCATACCTCAATTTTTAATGCCCGAGATTTAATAGAACTCTGGGGGAATGTTGGATGCTCACACTGATGCACGGCGGGAGAGGGAGCTGAGAAAAATTTCTGCACAAAAATAAAAATACCTAAATTTTGAGGGGCTCGGAATATGAAACTGCGTCCACGCCGTCCGTAATATTTTCTCCCATTATTTTAATGGGCCGGGTCCGAATAACGTTAACGGCATCATTATTTTGTTATAAAGTAAAAATAATAATATTTTATTAGTGGATACATGTTGAGATCTGATTAGCGTTCACATGTAATATTTTCTCGATGTTAGTGCTGCCATTGAAGCTGGTTTTTATGACATTGGAATTGGTGCTGGAGTAGAGTCTATGATTGTAAATGGACTTGGCTGGGATGGCTCTATAAAGCTGAAAACGAATGCATTCCAGCAAGCTCAGAATAGCCTTCTTCCCATGGAAATTACGTCTGAATATGTTGCACGTCGGTTCGGTGTGACTCGACAGGAACAAGATCAAGCTGCTATTGAGTCTCATAAGAAGGTTGTTGCATCAATAGCCATGGATAAATTTAAATATGAAATCATTCTTGTGACAACAAAGATCATTGATCCAAAAAGTGGAGATAAAAAATGTTACAATTTTCGTGGATGATGATAGTATACGGCCAAAGACATTTATTTTGGGTCTGGAAAAACATAAACCAGCCTTTAAGAAGGATGGATGCACAACTGTCGGCAATTCAAGTCAAGTTAGTGATGGTGTCGGACTTATTCTTTCTTTTAATGAGAAGGGATGTAGCTGTTCGTAAAGGGTTCCCAATTCTTGGAATATTCAAGAGTTTTGCTATTGTTGGAGTGGACCCTGTTGTAATCGGTATATGGTCCTACTGTTGCAATCCCTGCCATTGTAAAATCTATTGGTCTTGAGATTGGTGATATAGATCTTTTTGAAATAAATGAGGTATATAAGTACCCGTACGTGTCTTTCTTGACGTGGCAGGAAAACTTGGGATTTTCATGCAGGTGTTGAAAGCCTATGCACGCATTTTTAAGCATTGTGGGTTTAGAAGACTTCTTAAATTTTTAAGACATTACTATAATTTTAAGCATGGTAGGAAGGCATAATCTCGAAGCAAATGTAAGAGAAGATGTCATTAAAATTTGGATTGACATATGACTTAGTTAATTTAATGTAAAATGAACTCTAAACTTAAAATTAAAATCTAAATTGAAATTGCAAGTACTTGAAGGCTGATACATGCTTTTTTTAAGCATGAATTAGAAGACTCTAAAAATTAGTATATAAGACATATTCATACTTCTTTAATATATATAATCTATTTCTGTTATTGGGATGGCCAGGTTGCTTATAAATGACAGACTTAAACAAAATTAAATAAAAGTATTGATGAGCTTAAATTGAACTTATTTGAGAATGACAAATTAAAGAATAAACATATATATAAAATTCTAAAAGTCTTTAAATAAGAATGATCTTATAAGGGACTCGGCGACTTGTTGAAGATCATAAATAAGACTTTTAATGGACTTGAGGGTTTGTCTTTTAACAAGAACAAAATTCAAGTAAAACTTCTTGTAATCTTGATAGTTTCCTGTGAGCAAAAAAATTTATGGATTGTGCTATATATCAATTCAAACGAATTGTTCCTAAGAGCTTCTCAATGATCACGAGCTAAGGTTCATTGAAACTTATAGAACTTAATGAGCTATAAACTAAATGCAAATAAATGAATATTAATCTAAATAATTGAACAAGAGCTGAAATACCTTACACCACCGAATTTGTAACTCATCTATACTAGCAGACAGAAGGCGTTAGTTTAAGTTCCAAATAAACCTTGCATACTTCATGAGATGTTTGTTAATTTGGATATTCTTGAAATTCATATGAATATCCAAATGAATTTATATTCCATATGCAATGCATCATAAGATGAACTTATGATTGAATTTGTATACTTCAAAATTCATATCAATTCATCGGTATCGAAGCGTATGTGAGTACTTTAAAAATAATAAATTCTTTGAAAATCTATGTAAGCACTTGAATTTAATACCCGCATGGGCCCCGACACTATGCTGAATGCATGAACTTAGTGTCTGAGGATGTTGTGCGGGTTGATTCCTGGTTTGGTCTTAGGATTGGGTCAGTTAACAAAACTTAAAAATCAATTATTATATTATAAGAAATTTAATTTAATAAAATCTAATAAGGTAATTATGGCATACAATTACAAAAGATAAACTTATTGATGTGGCTTCTCAAGTTCAAGCTCCCAAGTGAAAAGTCTCGAACTTTATCCTTTATGCTCAAGCTAAAGTTGACAAGGTTTGGAGGATTATAAATTTTGAGAACTTAGACCTGATCCTATGTAGAAAAGAGGCAGAGTTGACATGATCTATTAGCCAACAATAGTCATGTGATCAAAAGGCTATGACTACTAAGGTTTAAATGATCAATCTTTGTATAATGAAATTCAAATCAATTATAAAATGATTAAATATTCAAATTAATATATATATATATATATATATATATATATATATATATATATATATATATATATATATATATATATATATATATATATTAAAAAATTTATTTAAATTTAAAGTTAAATCCATCCACCCATCCACTATTAGTCGAGGGTGATAAATTAAAAAAAAAATTGGCTCCGAGCTGTCAAATCAATTACATGTATTTTCGCTCAAATAATCTTAAAGCGTGGCTTGTCCTCTGTCCGCATGATTTTGCTGTGAAATAGCATCAAATAAATGACGGTTACGACTAAAACCCTCTAACCAAGTGGCTTGTCGCAAAATAGCACCACTAAATTATGGTCACGGCCGTAGCCCGTATGTTCCCCAACGGTTTTGCTCTTTGAGCTGTGAACTATATAATATATTTTGATTGTGCAAAAAATCATTTGTTAGCTAAGGTGGACTTAACCTTGTCTCCTTAGACAAATATCACCTCAAGTCTACAATGATAACTTGGACGATGTAACTCGTGGTTGGTGATAGGGATCCTTCAGTCAGGTTGGGTCGACTACCTCCTCTGACTAAGTAGACAATGGATCACGACAGCCTGGGATGATGGAACCATGAGATCTTGATCAAGGGTGTCATCGTTCTCCCAACCATCCGCTTTAAGTTAAATAATGATGATTTTCATAAATTCTAAATCTCAAATTTTAAACTCCACATGCTACTATAATACGTTGCGCATTTAACGATCTAACCACTAGCCTTAATCGAAAGTTCTCTCTCAGCATTGAGGGGGTAATTAACTATAGGTATTTGCGCCTATAGGAAACCTGAACGGATCTAAAGTCACAAAGCGAGAAATCATTGGGTAGTGTCTTTATCTACTATTATCTCGCTTACGAAAATTTCGTTGGCGTAAATCATTCTCTCTAGGTGGGTGTAATTTTGAGCACTTCTATTCACATTCGATCGAATTATTAAATGTTGAACTTCTTATTCCAATTCATTCCAATCTCATTTCTAAAATCTTCATAAAATCTTTAACTCTTGGTTGTCAAATAGAGTATCCGAGTCACTCAGATTTTGAGGTAGAGCTTTTTTAATATTGATTCATGTTGGTGTTCATTTTCCATCTCGACATGCAAAACGGCTTATTTGTCTTATTGCCATCAGGGGGCCCTCTGTTTTACCCTTTTTGCATTTTGTTAAGGTCTATTAAATGAAGTCTTTTAGAGGTGATGTGGATATCAGTTGCTATTTCTCAAGTTTATTGGATAGATGACTTTTTTTTTTCTTTTATAATTGGTTTCTCGAATGCAAGTTGAGGAATTATTTGGTGACCCATCGAGAGAAGAAATTAGTATGTGCAGTATCTAACTTGTTCAAATTATTATGTACATGAGCCACTATAGATAATTTGATCATATAAAATTTCAATCGTTCGACGATCTAATTAAATGCGTAGATGTATTAAGTTTGATTTATATTAAGAAAAACAAATATAAACAAAAAGATTTGACTATGTAGTATAAAAATAATTTTATTTTATTAAAATTAAATAAAAATTTGATATTTATTAAAAAATAATAGAGAATAAAGATTTATGTAATCGACTTTATATAATGAGATAAAAGCTTATTATTATTATTATTGTTATTTATTGCTGATGTGCATAGGAGCGAGTACACAGTATAATAATCCTTTCAATGCAGCAATATATAGCATATATGTAATAATCTGAACAGCACGTGATAATTTCTCCATCGAGAGGCTCCAGGCAAAAATGTTTTCTGTTAGCTTCATACTGTAAACAGTATTGCGCAACTCAGTATGTGCTCGCTCTCAAATCACTCCGGTTATGTTCCATTCCCTTAGTTGCTGTTAGACGGTGTATGAACTGTGACCTCAAACCTATTTGAGCTTAATTTTGTTCTTCGATGATGGGTTTTTTGGAATCCATCCTTCTTTAGCTCGGCTTTTCAACTGTTTCTCTTTTATGATTCCTTCTGGAGTTAAGCTTTAACTGTAATATTATTATCATAGTTCTCATTTTATTACCTACCCAACTAACAGTCGTCTCTTTGTCCTTAACAATTAGGCATCGTCCTCATCATTCCACGTGAAAAAAAAAAGGAAAAAAAAAAAAGAGAAGGGTCTGTAGCATGTATTCCACTTTCAATCATTCATCAAATGTGTTTTCGGCAAAACAAATTCTGGGTAGAAAGCATAAAGACTTGTGTTATCTTTCGCTTTGGGACGATAGGCTGAGTCCCAAATGATCAAATGGCAGTATATCATTTAAAACTTTTTGTCAAAAACTTGTGAAATTAAATACTGGCAAACCATCCTCTTACTTATCCAACGAGCAACCTATCATACAGGCAGAGAAGAAGAAAAAAATACTTAGTCTTCATCATGTTGTCCTGCTTAGCTTTTTCTCCTTAATCTATGAAAAAAATACATAGAAAACTAATAAAAAAAAGTCAAGAAACTGTTTAATAATAGAACAGAAGTCTCTTATCAGACACTTTTTTTCAAAATAAATCTTAGCAAGAACGTCAAAAGGATTAGACAAGTAGTTGGAGAAATTAAAATCCAGTGGGACTGGTTCCAACCACAGAAGACAACCGGCTTACTCACAGGTAAAACTTCCATAAACTAAATTTTACAGATTCCTTCTGTTTAATCAATTGTTCTCTTTTTATTATCGCGTAGTGTCAGTGAACCATAAAATTTATTTCCGAGATGACTTCTAATCTTATTTACGACATAATTAAGTTTAATTTATGAACAATGAGGTGAAAAGAAATGTTATCTCCTTGCCGAGGAGCATTTCTTCATATTCTAGCTTCGCTGAAATGATTTCTTTTAAATTCACCTTTCTGTGATTATTTTGGTGTCATGGAGGTGAGCGTTTATTTTATTTTATTTTTTATTTTTATTTTTTTACAGGTGCATTGAGCTCCAAGGTTACATTGAATAAAATCAGCATTTCACAGATAACTTGCCATTTTAATAAATTTAAAAATATTAGCAATACTGATATTAAATAATGTGGAACCGAACAGAACTGTTGAAACTTTTATGATTTTTATGAGAGGTTGATTGGTTTATTTGCATGATTTTGGGTGTAATACCATCTTATAAAATAATTGGCATATATTATTTAAAAGTCTATAATAATTTATTTAATATCTAGAAGAAGAAAAATCCATTACATATACAAAAAGAATATTAGACAATTAAAAGAAGAAAAATGTTCAATTTTGCTCTTGTGCACCAATTGATAAATGTAAATAGCTCTAAAAATTATGTGTGTGTGTGTGTGTGTATATATATATATATATATATATATTATATAACTCTGGCATTTACAAGATCCTATGAAAAAAAAATTATATTCAAATCGTCGATGAGGAATCTGCCAATGTTTTTCATTGTGGTAAACATGATCTTGTTCAATTAATATTCAACTCATTAAAATATCATCTGAGCTTGAATAAGTTCATTCAACCTTAATAAAATCTATTGAACATCGGCAATCTAACTCTCGACAGCACTTATCCCTAAAATTAATTAATGAAGAAAGGCAGGTAAGACCCTATCAATGCTGCTATCACATTTCCATCACTGATAAATCTCATCTATGCCCTTTGTTTGCTGCTCTTTTCTCCAATGTCTTAAAATCAAATCAGATTAGCCAATCAGACCAATTCAACCATAAACTAATCCCCTGACCAGTTCAATCCATACATTAAAATCGTTTTAACATAAAACTACTTGTAAATCTGTGTCAATTTTGAAGAAACCCCCAATTCATATTGATATTTTGCCATTTCATTTTAATTACATTGCTAGATATAAAAAATCTTAACAAAATAAAATTATTTAACTCTTAACTCCTCACACTCCCATTCTCCCCAACCTTCACCACTTATGCCCCATCCCTCCTTAACCTAATCTTACAACTCAACCACCATCTCCTTCATAGTAGTCAATTCATCAACCTCTTTGTCCCCTCCCCTCCTCTCCAACTCTCTCTCTATCCCTCGTATCTCATCAAGCAGCTCCTTGCGCCAGGCGGACCACGATTGCATGTTCAATTCGAACCTCGAATAAACTTATGTAAATTTTTTAATATTCTTATGAGTTTGAGCGTCTCGAAATACCTCTTTCAAACTCCTATAATAATAATCTGTAAAGGAAAAAAAAAACTATAAGGAAAGACCCAAAAGTCCTCATTACGTTGCATAATTTTAACAATAGGTTTGAAATTTTATCTAATTTCCTTATTAGAATAAAAATACTGGAGACCCACAACAATTCTAGAAGATGGGTAGGCACAATGTGGACTGGGATTAATTACAAATTCAAATCCAAGACCTCACATCACTATTTGGGGGAATTTGTTGAATAAAATTTTCCCCTCTCATTTATGCTTGCTTTTTTATGATATCATTTCAGAAGGTTATTGGACTCGACCCCACAATCAGAGATTTAATTTAGTGTTAATTTTTGTTTAATTACATTATCTTTTGATTTCAATTGAAATCAATGATTTTTTTTTTTTAATTTTAACTGATCACAAGAATTTCAACACAAAATTTCAAGCAAAACTAAACAATTTTACTTGAAATTCATATTTTCTGATTGTTTGGTTGGCTACGCTTATAAAATAAAAGTAAATAAACACTATTTGATTGACTATATTTCAAATGCAATGTATATCATCAATGAATTCTAAATATATCATCTAGCTTCATTTTTTATATTTAGAATTCACTCAAATCAAATAATTTTTAAAAACATTACAAATTCTCCACTTCCACTATTATCCACCATTGATACTACTACTGTCGATCGACTTTGCCATTAATCACCACTATCATAACTACTACCCACCAACCACTACCAACTTCTATCATCACTATCCCTACCACTAGCTACCATTATAATTACCTCTATTTTATTTTGCATTACATTGCTTTTTCAAATAAAAAAAATAAACTCTTACATTAGTATTATTTTTAACAAAATAATTTTAAAAAAAACTCAAATACATTACTTTCATCTTACAATACATTTCTAAGACGTCACGTTCCTATTTCAACCAATCAATTCGCCCCTTAATGAAATTATATTAAGGCCTACAAGTAAAGGTCTGACCTTCAAAGGAATTTAAATTTATATAACTAATAATGCAACTATTTTGAAAAATATAACCGTTATATTTTTATTTGAAAAGATATATCTGAAAATATATTTAAGATGAGATTATCCCAAATGAGAGATAATCTCTTATATTCATAAACTAGTTATTGAACTCAAAAGTTATTTAAAACATTAAAATTCAAAATGATTCAAAACTTGATTTAAATCACAAACTCTTCCCCTTCTAATGTCATTGATCTCATGAATGCCTTCCTCCAATGAGCTCCCACTAAGAACTACTCTCTTCCACACTTCAAAGATCCTATTGATGCTTGCTCCCAATAAAAACCCCCATCACAAACACTTCAATGAGCTCTCATCAAGAACTCTTCTCCTTAACACATTGAAAGTTCCATCAATGCTTTCCCTAATAAGCACCTATCACAAACTCTTCTCCGTCATATACCAACTACCCCTATCCATGAATACTCCTAATGAGCTCTGATCACAACTCTTTTACTTCATATGTAATTGATTCCATCAATATCTATCACATATAAACTTCTATCATGAGCTCTTCTCCATAAGCTTCGAGTCCTATTAATACCTTCCCCATTCAAGAGACGAAAGACACCCCCCAAACGAGAATGACAATTCAAACTTAGGTTTTAAATCAATTCACACCGCCCTAAAATGTAATGTTGCAATTTTTTAACAAATAAAATTATTACTTATATAATATGTATTGTATCTACAGTAAACAAATCAGTTCACGTAATCTTCCCAGGTACAATCTTAATGCAGTAATATGCACAGAAAAGTGAATGTGAGAATACAAGCATTCCCTGAATTACCTCCAAGCCGCTGAGCCTTGCGAAACGACAATCGTCAGGCCTGGCGAGCACTCTTAGGCAATAACATAAATCCATCTCATCTGCAGCACAAGCAAGAAATCATACTTCATAAACACTGCATGACCCTAGAAAGGAAATAACCCTGTATGAGATGTGTTAAAAGAAAGATGTTACAGAAAAAAAGGGAGATTGGCAAACATGCCACATAATTCTTATATATTTATATACCTAATATCTAAAATTCTATATTTACATCCATAGCACTTTTGTGTCATAATTACACCTAAACCTATGTATGAAATGGTGTATTTGACTTTAAAAAAGTTAGTGAGAATTAACATTTTTTATGTGATATTAAAAATTTTTAAGAATTATTTTTGTAAATATTTTAGATATTAGATATAAAAATATATAAGAATTATGTGGTATGTATATAAATTCTCAAAAATGAAACAAAGAAAATGAAGAGGATATGAGTGATGTCTTCACATATTGTTCCTCTCTCTCTCTCTCTCTCTCTCTCTTCCATTAATCTAGTTACATAAAAATGTTGCATGTATAACACTTAACGAATATAAATATTCGTGTTACCGTATCTTCCTGCCACCAATAAAACGAGTGATAGGAGCTCTGTCAGAATAGATCAATCTACCATCATCCAATTGGGACTCGCGTCTCCATGCTGGGCCAACGAACCATGAGACGGCAGCTCCGCCGAACAAGCCACCCAACTAAAACCATGCAACGTTAGGAATGCCATCAGACCATTTCATTTCAAGTGTAGTAGATACTACATTTGGTAATAATTGCAGATAATGTGCTGTGATATGGATTTAGAGTCATCATTATTTCTCATAAAGAACGACAATTTGCTTTAAGAGTGCATTAAACGTGGTCTTGAAATCGTGAAGGTCCGAATGAAATATAAATATTTTCTTATAAGAATTCTAACATGGTTGTGAAAATTTTCAGACTAAACCAACCGGTTGAATCAGTCGGATCATGATAAAAGGCCTCAAATCTATTTGGTCTGAATAAAAAAAAATCAATAGTCAGGTCATTGATTTGATTTGACTAAAAAAATATAATGAAAAGATGGTATTGGAATGCAATGTCTTTTGGACTTTTTTCATGTACGTGGGCTACATTATGTGATAATATATATATTACTTGTTTATTATCATTAATATAAATATTACATATTTAAATGATTTTAATTGATTTTTATAATATCTACATCATCATGGTTGAACTCTTGATTGAACCTTTAAACTTTGAATATTTCCTTCCACTGGATCAATGTCTGATCCGATTCTAAAACCTTTGGTCTCACAATCAAAATTATAATATGCAGTGTTTTCAAAAAAAAAAAAAAAATTGATGTAGTTGAAAAAAAGCCAAATGGAGCCTCGTGAATCAGAATGAAGGGTTCAATTGAAGCACCACTTACATGGCCCCAGTTGTCAATGCCTCTAGAGAGAAGACCTATAACCTGCATAACAGCTCTTCATTATAAACAAACAAAACGAATCATAATGAAAAGTCCTCCAAGCTGAACACTTACATACCATATTCAGGGCAATAACATGCGCTATTTGCTGTAATTCGTCTTTCCCTCCTCCAAAGATGCTTCTATGCCTCAAAACAAACACAGAAAAGGCACCCACCTTGCAAAAGAAGCATGAAATTTATAATATCACAAACATTGCCACTTGATCAAAACAATAAGCTAGATGATGCGTGCAAGCTAATTTGAATGCTAAGCAATGAGTAAGATCCAAAGGTTATTAATAAAATAAGTAAAATAAAAATAAAAATAAAAATCTTTCCTCACAATTTTCTAAATGCAGGATTTTAAAATCAAAAGGTAAATCCTAAAATAATGGACTATAAAAAAATTTAGAAATAAAACCAAATCATTCGTAGATCAAAAGTCAGCCTGTGGTACAAAATTAAGCAGTCACTTAAAAGAAACCTATGCAATAATTGTGTTGAAGTTTTTGTTTGGAATAAATAACTCGGTGATTAATGTCACTATTTTATCAATGAGGATAACATCTAACATTTAATTTTAAAACATAGTTAAAACACTAGGAAAGGGGCTTATGTTTTGGAAACAACATAAAAATTACTTAAGTAGAAGAGATTTCCATGAGCAAAACTAATCTACTCAAACTTACTAATCCAAATATGGCACCGGATGCTCCAACAGCAGGCGATTGGCACAAATGATAACTCATCAATGAACCTAATATCCTAACAAAGCTGAGTCAGGAATTAAGAGCATTTTTCTTTCCTTGTACTAAAATAAAACTGATCTTTCATGAAAGGCAGGTCTAAAATTTGTTACTTGCTATAGCCGAAGTGAGGTAAACAGCTAGAAACCGTCTAGGCCCACTAAGCTGCTCAACTGTAGGACCAATCGAGTTCAAAGAGTAGCAATTAACCTGCAGGTGGAGTTTTTCACTATTCACAGTATTAACTTTTCCCATATCTATTGCTAAAAGAAATGCTGACCATTAGGTGCCCAATGTTGGCATGCAGAAACGATGATGTGACCAACCTCCACAATTGCCCCTTATCAATAAGGGTATTGACCTACACATACAGATACAGTTCCAAGTGAATTAAATTTAAAAACAAATCGTACAGCAGATGGGTTCACTCAGACATAGCCAACCTTTGCCCCCCATAACAACAATTTCCCCTGTGAAGCAATCTGACCGATGTAAACCCTGTAAGATAAATTGCAGGCAGAAGCTTGATAACAGCTTTGCTACAAAGGGAACAATTAACTAGAAAAATAGATGAAAATGATATGAATTAGAGAGAACGCCAGCATAACATGATTACTCAAATGATACCTTGTTAGATAAAATGCAGTCTACTTATTCTCTACTGAATATTAAGCGATAACCTAGCAATAAATGGTCCGAAATTTCATAGTTGAAAAGGATTTGATAATGACGCACCCTGGCGCCACTCCAGAAGAGACCTTAGAAGAATAACAGCGTTTGGGAAACTATGGGAGAACATGCTTTACCGTTGAAAAGAAGGCATTAACTAAGTTTGCTAAATTGCTTTAAAGTTCCATTCAAGCAGTTACAGGGAATTCATCCATTCTACCTGATTAAGGCTATATTAATAGCTTTGTATTTGAAAAGATGATGAAAATTTTACGAAGGCTTCTTATTTATGAAAGCTCCAATTTAATTAGGCTACATGTGTTTTTCAAATTGTATAATTATCTTAGTCCAGATGTTCAGGTGCCAATGGAATAAATCCAAGAAAGTTTTCCGTCAATTTGTATCTTCCATAAAAAAAATGCACCATCAAGCTTGTCCAAAAGCTACTAAAATCAATATACTCAATGCAGTAAAATTACTATTCTCATAGTCAATACTATTGCAGTAAAATTACTATACTCATAATCAAAATCCTTTAAAGGAAATAAATAAATGAATATCTACAACAGGTGAGTCCATCACACTAAATAAATAAAGCAGCCATCAATGTTCCACACCTCTTTCTTAGTTTCTGCAATAGTGCAGCTCTAGGCTTGATTAGAAGGTAATTTAATGAAGAAATTGGAATTTATCTCAAAATGTTACCAAAATACCCTTAACCGTAGAAATATCCCAATGACTGGAACGTTAAAAATATGCACTTTGAAATTCAATTCAGTGCAATAAAAATAACACCAGAAGAAGTCAATAGAAGTCAATCATGGAGTACTGTAGCAACAGCCTAACATGCTTTGCTTGGAACTTGCCATTTAAGCATAACGAAGTTTCATAGTCAACTAAGAATCAAAGCAGCATTTGGCCAGGGCTGAAATTCATTGTAGTAATACGAAACACGGATCAAAGCCAAAAAATTTAAACATGCAAGCAATTGCACATATCTAGAAAAAATGTAGTCTAACAACTACAAATGCATTTAAATATGGCTTGACAATGCAGAAAAACACTTCTAAAGGGGTTGTTATGACATCCTAAGCCTTGTTTGACACAAGGCCACACCGAAAAGTATGGCACTGTGTAGGACAAGACTTTTCAGTTTTCACAACTCCTTATTTTCTCAAATTGAAAAAGTAAAAAGAAAAGAAAAAACACTATTGCAAAGCTCTATATAGGGGAAGGCTTCGGACCACGAAGAGCGAGAGCTTATGAGGCGGCGGCTAGGTTTTTTCCAAGGTAAGCTCTCCAAACTCTTCTCAGCTCGGTGCGATCTCTTCATCTCCCTAACTACTTCCCCTCTCCCCACTTCCCCTCTCTGACCTCCGGCTTCAGCCGAAGGTCAGTCTCTTGTCCTTTTACTGCTCATGGCATCGAATGGAGACATGTTTAACAAATCTTTTCTCCCCTTAGCTTCCTCTACTTCTACTTCCTCCCTCCTTAGTAAGAGGTCGAGTGATTCAACCCCTTCTCGTAACTAGAAAGAGCTTCTTATTGCTCAGAATGATGAGTAAATCTCTATCTTTATCCTATATCCCCACATACATCCAAGTGTGTTTCTCAGGAGGATCATGCAAGGACAAAAGAGTGGGACATGTCTTTAGTCGGCCATGCGATAGGTAAGAGGCCATTCTATGGTTCCTTGTTTGCAGCAGTTAACAAAAAATGGAAATTCAAAGGGAATATAGAATTTCTGACCTTGGAAGGGGATTTCTTCCTATTCAAGTTTACATGCAAAGATTACAACCTCGTGTGGGATAATGGGCCGTGTTTCCTCAACGGCCGTCCATTCATTTTTCAACAGTGGAAATGGAATTTTAGACCATCTAAAGAACATATTACAGAGATTCCTCTCTGATTAAGCTTCATAATTTTCCTCTTTGTTGCTGGAATGAGAAAGGCTTCTCTAAGGTGGCGAGTCAGATTGGTATACCCCTTGCGGTGGATAACCTAACTGCATCAAAAGCTCGTATTACATTTGCACACATCTGCGTGCAGATAAATACATCTTCTATTCTTTCGGATTCGATTCCTATCAAGTTGAATGGGATGAAATTTGACCAAGCAATCGTATATGATTGGAAACCATCGTTCTGTACCAAGTGTCAATCTTTCTCGCATGATGAGAATAAGTGTCTCCAGAACCCAGTTGTAACCAGGGGGCCTAGCACTGTTCGTCCTGCATCAAGAGGAAGCACTCGAGGACTAAATGAAACTACTCAGATTGATAGCTCTGCTCAAAATCCCTCTCTGGCAAAGGGCTCTGGACTGGAGAAGGAAGTAAATCCAGACTCCTTATCTCGAATCATATGCACCTCAATCAGTCATCCCTCTCCCCATCTTGATGAAACCATGGAGTTCCGCCAATTCTATGGTAAATGAGGAGCTTACGATAATGACCCTCCCCTGGATCAACATGTTGAATACACGGCCTCTGGAGTCTTGACAAGGTCTGCAGCCAGCTCTCCTAACCGGTCCGAGTTACTGAAGTCGAAAGGTAAAGCTCCTAATACACCTGGGAATGCCTCAAATAAAGGGGAGAACTCAAAGTTAATTTCTAACTTGACCCCCTCAACCAATAAAGGGAAACAAAAGAAGGGCAAAAAGCCTGCCACCTCTTCCTCTCAATGATCTTTCCGGTTTTGGGCAGTTGGAATGTTCAGGGCTTTTTGGCGAGGGTAGGATCGGTGGCTCCCGCTTATAAAGGACTTTAGTATTGATATCCTATGTCTTCTTGATACAAAGATCAGTTCTGAGTTAATTCTAAATCCCTTCTCTCTGAAGAAATTCAATCTCTATCCACTTGAATCCAATTGTTCGAACTTTGATTTAGCTTGAGGTCGATATGGATTAAGTGGAGCTCGGCACTTGATTTTAAGCCTCTTGTCAAGACTTCTCAACTAATTCATGGTTGATTACCATGGTTGGAGGTGTTTCCTTTGATGACTTGTGTGTATGCGGAATGATGCAATCCGTTGACTCTTTGGAACTCTTTGAGGTCCCTTGCCTTTGAAATTTCACTTGGATAATTATGGGTGATTTTAATTGTTATCTCACTAGTATTGAGAAATCTGGAGGGAATCCTTTATCTCTTAATCACTCTCTTGATTTTAAGGGATGTGTGAATGATTGTGAGTTGTTGGATCTCCCAAGTGTGGGGCTTTTCTTTACAGTCTAATCAAGCGATAAATCCAATCTTTTCAAAGTCGGATAGGTTCTTTGTAATCCCTTTTGGCTTGATCTCTTCCCCAGCTCATACTACAAAGTTCCCTCCTCCCTCTCCTCCGACCACTCACCAATCATTACATTAGCTCAGCATACCCTTTCAGACTCTCACAGATTCATGTTTAGGAATCATTGGTCCCTATCTCCTGATTTTGCTCAGGTCACCAAGGAAGCCTGGAGTGGTTTTGTGCCTGGCGACCCTTTGTTTGTGCTGTCTAAGAAGTTGGCACAAGTTAAAAAAGCTTTTAAGGATAGGCATTGGGATCCTTGTTCTCTTCAATCACAACTCAGCCTAGCCAAAAGAGATCAATATGAGGCCTTTACCAAAATCGAGAAGGACCCTGATAATTTATCTTATATTCAGGATGCTAAAGAGTTGAACTTCAAGTATTCTGAATTAGTTCGTATGGAGAATATGTGGGTCAAGCAACGGGCTAAGGCTCATTGGTTGACACATTCAGAGGATGATTTGAAATTTCTGTACAGTTCCATAAAAGAAAGGAAGAATATTAATCTCATAAGGGAATTACATCGATTTGGTGCAGTTACAAATCGGACATGATGGAGATCTGTAAGTATTATTTTTCACTATTCAACTGTAATTTTGCTGATTCTTGGCATCCTTTGGATCTCCCCCTGGGAGAATCTGTCCCTTTATGGCAGGTTGGAGATTTGATGGCTGACATTAGTGATTTGGAAATTCTTGCTGCACTAAAAAGCATAAGTGAGAATAAGACTCCGGGTCCTGATGGCTTCAACTCAAACTTCTTCTTATCTACCTGGGAGCTGACTGGGAAACAATTCATGAGGGCTGCTCATCACTTCTTCAATTCCTCTAAACTGCCCAGATGCTTCAAGCATACTCTAATCTCTCTTATTCCAAAAGTGGAACATTCGAGTCACATCTCTGATTACAGGCCTATCTCTCTCTACAACTTTTTTATAAGGTATTAGCAAAGGTTTTGGCTAATAAATTAAAGAAGACTCTTCCATCTCTTATCAATCAAGCACAATCTGTCTTCATTAAAGGTAGGGACATAGCAGATAGTTTGGCCATGGCAAATGAAATCTCTAAGGAGTTTTCATCTCTTAAGCAACATTGTATGTTTCTTGCTAAGTTTGATCTCAGGAAAGCTTTTGATTCCATAAATTGGAAGTCCTTAATTCATAGGATGCTTGCAAAAGGTTTTCCAATGCGATTTGTGAAGTGGGTAGAGGCATGTATAATGGATGTTCCCTTCTCAGTGGTTCTTAATGATGAAATTAAGGGTTGTTTATGTCCTCTTCGGGACTGAGGCAGGAGTGTCCTCTCTCCCCTTTTCTTTTTACCATAGCAATAGACACCTTCTGTAATGGATAGAAGTTAACCTCAAGCTATAATCCTTTGCGGTGGGATCACGAAAAGTGTCACATTTATTTTTTGCTGATCTTCTAACTATGGGTGTTGCAAACAGCTCATCTCTCACTTCTTTGACAGGGTGTCTAGAGGCTTTAAAATCTTATATGGGGTTGAAAATCAATCTAGATAAATCTGTTATTTGCTTTTCTAATGAGTCTGCTAGGGCGAGGGGCCTTGATCTGCTCCTCAATATCAAGATAGGTTCTCTCCCTTTTACCTATCTTGGCCTTCCTTTGGTGGCAGGTCATATCAGAGTGGTGCACTTCAATATCCTTTTTGATAAAATTCATAGGTGGTTGGCTGGTTGGAAGTGCAAATTTCTTTCACTTGGTGGGAGATTTCAGCTAATCAGATCCTCTGTTAATAATCTTCTATCCTATTGGTTTAGATCCATTGTTATTCCAAAAAACATATTAAGAAAATTAGACTCCTTCACCTCAAACTTCTTTTATCATAATGGAGGTTTTAAGAAAGTGCATACCATATCCTGGTCTAGAACAACTCTTCCAAGGGAGATGGGGGGTTCCTTCAGCAAGCTAAAAATGTTGTGGAAGATCCTCGAGAAGGATTCACATATAGCTAGATGGAGTGAACAAAAGTATGGTTCAGTTTGGGAGCTTTCTAATCACAGAGTTTCATCTTTTTAGAAAGAATTGAGATCAATTGGTCAAAAATTTAAAGAAAAGTTTAAATACAATGTTGAAGATGGAAAAAATTTGTCTCTCTATAAAGATCCTTGGTGTGACAATTATAATATGATGCACCATCTAGGGGGACGTGAGTCCAGTTTTCTGGGATTATCCTTTGATGCTAAGGTTAAAACTCTTATTGTAGAGGGGAAGTGGAATCTTCCTTGGGGTTCATATCCTGAATTCTCCTTATTGTTTGAAAAATTATTTGTGTCCGGATCAATGGAGGTGTGATTGGATATCTTGGGAGGGATAAAACCCTTCAAATAAGGAGTTTAAAAGGCTCTCTTGAGTATCCCTCTCATTAGTTGGTATAGAGATATTTGGTTCAAAGGGAATGCTTTAAATTATGCTTTGTATTGTTGGATGGCCTATTTGGGCTGCCTTAAGACCTCGGATGTGCTAGCTAGGAGGGGAATTGGCTCGACTTTGCTTTGCTGCTTCTGCCATAACTCTTATGAATCTCATAGTCATCTGTTTTTTTGAATGCTCCTTCTCTATGAATATTATCACAACTCACTAACAGGCAATTCTTCCTTCTGAACTCAACTCTTCAGCATATATTGGGTAATGTGGATGCTCATGCACATAAAATTATTAAGAAACTTCACTTTCTCATTACGACTGTGATGGTTTACATAATTTGGAATGAAAGGAATAGCAGGATTTATTCTTCTACCTCCTCAAACACTCAATCTCTTATATACCAAATAAAAAGTCGTGCTAGATATAAAGTTTTGAGGTGGAAAATTAAAGACATTTGGCCCTCCTGTTAAGCAACTCATTCTAGTTGGTGGTGTAGCTTTATAACTCATCCCCCCCCCCCCCTTTGAAAGGTTTTTCTCTAAAATTTGGTTTTTTTGCGATGATGACTGCAGCCTTTTCTTCTTCGGGAGAGTCCTGTTTGGATGGCCTTCTCAGCATTCTGGTTATTAGCATCTGTTCATGGTTTCCACTGGACGGCAGTGAAGGAAACCGCGGGCTCTCTGTCTGTTTCTTTCGATTCGGCTTATAATTGAAACAGGCTGCTATTGTATTTTGTTGTTTTGGGTCTAAGTCCAATTTTTGAATTCAGCTTCTTCTTCTCGTTCAGTTTAGAAATCATTTGGAGAGGCTCCTATGTTGGTGTCTTCTCTGTTGTAGTTGTTTTCTTTGTTATCTTGTAATCTTTAACCATTTTTCTTTTCACTTGTAACCATTTTACACTTTGGAATGAATTGGGCAAATGCCCTCAATACTTTTCCAAAAAAAAATTGAAAAAGTAAAAAACTTTATGGACATAACTTAAATATGCCAAAACATTTCTGAGAAGTAAAATGAATACCTCATTTGGTCTTACCAAATTTGGTGAAAAATATCTCATGTTTTACCCTAAATTTCAATCTAGCGTCATTTGGTTATGCTTTCTCCTGCAAAATTTCTGAAAAAAGCAATTCTAATTTATATGAAACATAACCTTAGAAAATCACAATTTTTCCCACAATTTTTTTATAACATCAAGGCCACACAAACTGACTTATGAAATAGCTCCTATGGTTTATATTATAGTATGATAATTTTATTTCACGTAGCACAACAAAAGCACAGCAGTTGTACGAAATAGTCTAAACACAATTTAAGTAATGTGATTAATGTAATCGTAAAAAATTTACTTCATTCATAAAGATATAATTTAGCACTCTTTGAAAAAGTTAAATACATGAATATCAACATAATAAAGAAGTAAAGAAAGGTATATCATAGAGAATTCAAATAGCATCCAATTCAAACTACACTAGCAAAGACCGCCCAAATTAAAAATGGTATCTGAAAGATAATCAAAGTCCTAAAAGATACCCGAAGAAAAGATTTATTAATCGAGTAAATTGTTTTCAAAACTAGCAGTTGGATAGAGCTTCATGAAACTCTCAAGATGCATTAGAGGCAAGTCCAACCAAATTAATAGAATATTTAGTTTGGTTAAAAACTTTGGTATAGACTTACAAATTACCATAACCCAATCCATCTCAAAACCAGCTGAAAAGCTACAAGGCCTAACCTAGGTAAAATATGTTCGCATATCAAATGTGAAATTCCATGATCCAGTGTAATAGCTAGTTAGGTTGGGCAAGAGAAATCCATCATACTACAAGCAAGATACTAGAAAAGATCACCCTACTCTAACCTCATGCAACCAATCTTAACCACACCCATCCAATATAATCAAGTATATCAGAATTTCTACATTACAACATGACTAGCAGCAATACATTTAAGAGTTATTCTACAGTATCAAAACGTTAATCTATTAATGTAAAAAAGTTTCATCATTAAATAATGTCTTATAATATGATTAATGGTGTGGGTATAATCATAATTGTCAATAGCGTAAAATAGCATGTCCATGGTGTATTACGCGGCATGGAACACAGTCAGCACAATATGCAAGCGAGGCACGGCGCAAAAAATTGGCATGTGTTATTTGCACCATAAATGGGCAATAACACAAGGCACATTGCCCTTATGATGCGCCAAATTACTTTTTAAATTGGATGTACAAGACTAATATAAAGCTATGTGTGTGTGTGTACAAGACTAGAGTTTATTTCATTGGATCTATTTTAGGATCAAGCCCTGGGCTTGCTCGCTCGTTCAAGGATTATGCGAGAGTAACGTCATAAATTTCCTGGTAGCTGCTCTCTCGTGCTCGAATCATCCCGCAAGCTCATGCACCACTCTTCACTCGCTCATGAGTCATGTCGTAGTCTCAACTCCTCCCGTCATAGCTCATGCTGTCACGTCACTCAGGATTGCACTGCTCGCCGTCACTCAAGACCACAAACAAGGCTGCTTGTGAGTCGTGACAAGTGAGACTTGCTCAGTAAACAACTTTTTGCATATTAACAACTGTCTCCTTTCACATTTCCCACTTTCACTTAGCTTATGATTACCATATAGGCTATACCATCAGAGCCAAGGCCTACCAGCAGTCCCATTGCCATGGCCACCACATAAACCGCTCTTGGGGGACATACTGACACACTCAAAGTGGCCCTATACCCCCACTCATGCCTTTGATACTATTGATCATATATGAGCACATTATATATAACAGAAGTTATTACAAATTATAAGTTTTGTTAACTTTAATATCAACTTGTTGGACAAAAACAATTTGGTTCCACACCATAAAATTGAATGTAGAGAAAAACTTTTTTTTCTCAAGAAAATTTGGCACTTTATTATTTGATAATTGACATATTTTAAGTTAAGTGGTAAATGTTCTTTCTATGTTATGTATTTATATAGAATCACAACATCCAATGTTATGTTTCAATGCAATTGTGAATTAAGTTATTATATTTGTTATCATTTTTTTTTATCGTTAGGTCTCAAATTACATGGATTTGTCTCCAGTTGCAAAGAAGGATCTAGTATGGAAATATGGACTCTTGATTAATACTAGTGATACTAACTATATGACATATGTATTTTGTGATAAACTGACAAAAGTGGAATTACCCATCATAAATAACAATTAGTTGGGGGTTTAAGGAATATTAGCACACTATAGCTTGTGTCAAATGCCCTCAGCATGTCAAAAAAGAAATTTAAGCATCCATTAATAAAAAAAAGAATTAAAATAAGGTCCTTTGGATACATTTTTAGCACAAGTAAAGAAACAAAAGAAAAGTATAATGCAAAAGAGTTAAGAGAAAGAGAGATTTTGTTTAGCGTTATTAACTTCAATTATTTTTCAGTAGTAGTTGAGGTTTTTAGATAATTTGGACCTAGAATAAAACCATCTAGTTATCAAGAGGTTCGGGTGCCATTTTTGAAAAAAAGATGAGGAGTGCACACAACAACTCTTATAACGACATAGATAAACGTGCCTTAAATATAGTTGCTATTATGGCTAATAGTTGGCATCTCAGAATGATAAATGCAGTTAAAATATTTGAACTTTTGAATAAGTATATTGAGAAGATTGAACTGCAATATGTTATCTAAGTGATCACTGATAATGCTTCAAAGGATGTTATTACTTGTTTGTAATACGTTATATCTTTTTTGTAAGTTTTGTTAAATAATTTGTAATATATGCTCATGCTATTACAAGAAAGTTACCAATGAAAAAAATATCAACATTTGTATTAGACTCCATGTGTCACGCATTGTTTAAATTTAATGATGAAAATTATTTTTAAGATATAAAGAAAGGAGTTGTTTAGAATCAATTTTGTTTCCTGTTTTTTGTTTTTGTTTTTATATTATTTTTGAAAATATATTTATTTAGAGTGTTTTTATGTATTTTATTTTTGTTTTCAAAAACAAATAACATCATTTTTAAAAATATTTGAGTGTTTTTAAAAATAACAATTACAATCAAACATATTATATTTTTAAACAAAACAAAATAAAAACACAAAACAAAAGTGATCCCAAATGACGCCTAAGAAATTGCTTTGAGAAGGCAATGGTGATGTATAGCTTCATTGATTCGAGACTTCGATTACTTGACTTAATAAGGAGATTTATAAATTAAAGATCACTAGTCAAGGCTGGTAAGACTAGATTTGCCAATGCCTTTTTAACTTTACAATGTTTCCATCTACAACAAATGCATTTGAAAATATTCACATGTAAGGAATTTGTATTGAAACCTAATGCAAAAAAAAGTAAAAGCACAACAAATTATCTTAAAACAATCTTTTAGAATATCATTGTATATATGCTCAAAGTATGCGGCCCTTTATTGGAAATTCTTAGATTTATTGATGGAGAGAAAAGGCCCCCAATGTGCTATTTATATGAAGCAATGGATAGAGTTAAAGAAGCAATTGCTGCAAGTTTTAGTAACATTGAAAAATATGAGCAAATATTTGAGATTATTAATAAAAGATAGGATGTGCAATTACATTGTCTTTTGCATGCAATTGCATATTTCTTAAATTCAGAGCACTTCTTCAATAATCCAGAAATTGCAAAAGAGGAAAAAAAGTAGCTAACGGATTATATGCATGCATTGAAAGATTATCTAAAAATGTTGATGAAGAGGACCAAATTAGTAATGAATTGAGTGTATAAATCAAGGGTGGAGGCCTTTTTGGTATTCCTCCAGTGATAAGACAAAGAACTACTAGAGCGTCAAGTACCATGATTTCAATAGCTATAATTAGTATTGATTATTTAAGTTATATTTTGAATTTTTGAGTAACTACATGTTCTACAAATAATCTATTATTTTCAGCCGATTGATTGTTAGCATATGGCCAAAGAGCTCCACACTTACAAAGTTTTGCAAATAAAGTCCTTAGCCTAACTTGTGGTTCGCCGGTTATAAACGCAACTGAAGAATATTTGAACATGTAAATACGCAATGATTAATGATATTAATTTTTATTAAGAGATTTTGAAATTAACTATTTTAATATTTTTTTATTGTAGCTTCATAGAAAGAAGGAGCAAAATAGATCATTCTCGTCTCAAGGATTTAATTTATGTGAAATATAATAGGGCATTAATTCATAAATATAACCATCGTGATATTATTGGCCCTATCTCTGAATGAGATAGATGATGCAAATGAGTGATTAATAATAAAAATGAATGATGAGTCAAATAAAGATAATGAATTAGTTATTGGTGAGGAAGATTTAACATAGAGTACTATTTCACGAGTTACTAATACTTAGGAAAAATGTTATAATATTCAAAGCGAAAAAAGCAAAGAGAAGAATGCTTCATCATCTAGAGTCAACATTAATGCACTTAATTTTAAAGATGTTGATGTTGATGAAGAAAATTATGATTTAGGAGATGACCAAGTTGATGAAGGAAATGAGGCTTTTTTGCTTCATGATGATGATGTTGATTCTCAAGAAGATTAATTTATTTTTAACAAATTATTTGATGTAGAATAATATTATAATATTTTAAATTTAATGTGATTGATCACTTGAACTTATATATATTTTGTGTGTTATGCATTTTTGCTATCATGATTGTTATCTTTTAATTTAATAGTTCTTTCAAATTTATGAACATTTTTATTCACAATTTCTCAATCCTTTATGCTATATCTAAAATGAGGCACATCACGCCATGTGTCATGACTCCACGAAGACCTTTACGTCATGGTGCACCTTTCTACATTAACAAGTATGGGTAACTTATAAATTTCATTTTATCATAAATATTTGAGATATTTTATATCATCTAGATCTCATAGTCATTTCAAGATTTTATTAAGAAAATTTTAGTTTATTTCATTAGTTTATTAACAATTTATTACTAGTTTATTAGCAATTTATTAGTAATTTAATAGTATTGTTTTCAAAACGTTAAGCACAATGCAATACGCAAGAGTTTTTCTTCTTTAATGAGCAAAGCACAAAACAACGTGATACTTTATGAACTAGAGTGTTCATAATTGTATATCATATATACATATATTATGAATGTACAATAGAGTGGATCATTTAATCAACTATATTTAAACCACATCAAGTAATATTTTTAACAAATATAATGATATGTTAAATAATAATCATTTCAAGCCATCTGAAAGTTTAAAAAATCAATATAAAAATGATGAAATGATGAAAGAATACTTAAAAATTAAGATTGCTCATGAGATATGGAAACGATATGAAATAAAAGAGTGTGAATATGAGGTATCAAGAAACAATCTTGAGAAAAAGCATATAAGTGAGAAATTAGTGCAACAAGAATCAATGAGAAGCAAGTAAGAAAACTATCGCATAAGTGAGAGTGAAAAGAACTACAAAGAAAAGTATAGATCTAACAGGCAACAATGTGTATTTGTTTGGTTTGATCTATTTTGTCAGCAGCTTAGCTAAGCTATTGATTTTTGTTCTACAATTTAGAAAATCAAACCAACCCAATTTTTTTCAAGCCAGATTGAATCATATCAACTTTAATTCGATCAGTTTGGTTCAGATCTGGATGAACCAAAATATAATATCAACAATGAGTCCAATTACCATTAAAATATATGTATTAAAAAGAAAACCAAGTAATCTTCACAAAAAATTAATTTTTTCATGTGAAACAAATAATACCCACATTGATCTTTATGTCACATCTTTATTACCTATCGTTCGTTTAAATCCATGAATCTTTTGATTTACTATGTGAATAAGTTAGCTTAACTTGATATTTAGCTTGATTGGTTTTACAAAAAGTAGAAAATTAACCAACAATCAAAAATAAAAAACAATCAAAATTATAACTAATAATCAATCATTACTTTAAAAACCAAACCGAACTAACTAAATAAAGATTGATTTGACTATATTTTTAAGTTTTAATCAAACAATGCACACTCTTATAGATAGTAGAGAATAAGAAAATAACAAGCAATGGCTGAATGACTTAGAGAAATAATGAGAAATAAGTGCTTGTGCTTAGTTGAAATGCCAATGCTAAACTAAACTATAAAACTTACAAGATTTCATTATGATCTGGAACCAAACACACAGTGCTACACGTGACACAATGAAGTGGTGCCATGCATGCCCTTTGCCATAAGCTTGTGGTTCAAAAGCAAGCGATGTGCAAGGCCAATGCATTGCGTCACTTCACTACCAAGCACATTTTTAATAACATTATTTGTTAACAATTTATCATTCAGTTTTATGCAATAAATAGATGTTTCTAAAGTATATAAGATAATTTATGGAATGAATAAAATTTATATTACAGATGTGAAGAACTATAATCTACATTTATTCTAGAAGTTTAATCATTGATCAAGTGTGAGACATAAAACCCTTCATTGCAGGGTGATCTATTTGTTTAAGTGGAGGCTTGCTTATTCAGATACTTTTCAACCTTTTCCATCCTTCTCACTTCTTCCATGACAAATCTACTTCAAATTGGTTTTAAACCAACATTTTGGTTCATAACATAAGATGGGTATTTTGATTATAAGTTCTAGTAAGGTGTTGAATCATTTCACAATCATTTTTTCATATACATCAAATAATATTCTATTCTCTCTCCGTTCATCCAGTTGAAGATACCCTTATTGTCAAGTTGATTTTCATTTTCAAGTAATGACTGACAAAATCAACATTCACTGTAAAAAACAACATTCTACATCATGAGCAGCAAACTCACTGATCATTGTGAACAGCAAAATCAATATTTATTATGAACAATAAAATCATTATGCATCATAAATAAGACAACAATTGCTCTCCATGATCAAGAAAATAATAGCTCATCACCATGAATAAGAAAATGTTGTTCATCATGAATAGCAAAATCACTACTAGTCATGAATATCAAAACTATTGTTCATTGTTAGTAGAAAACCACCCGTGTCATAAACCTTTTTATCTCACCTCTTCCCGCTCCTACAATTCACAAAACCTATCTAGTATCCACATAATAACAACAACAACAACAAGCCTTAATCCCACTAGGTGGGGTCGGCTACATGAATCCTTCGTCTCCATTGTGTCCAAATAAATTCATTTAATTCAAGTATACTATGATCATTTTTTATACATCTTAACCAAGTCTTTTAGGTCTACCTACCTTTCTTAACGTAAAATCTAATGCATCTAATCTCTAATGGGTCATCGAACGGATTATGTGGCCAAACCATCCAATACTCTCCTAATCTTATCTACTTTGAGCTACTCCAATTTTTTTCCCTAACATATTTATTCTATCTCTAAGAGTGACTCATCCACTGAGCATCCTGTTTTGTAATAACTTAGTTTTATGCACATTTTCTATCATAAGAAGTTTTACCATCTTATAAAATTTTTTCTAGTTTAAGTGAACTTATCACATAATAGGATCATTCCTCCACTTCAACCATTGAATTCTACTAATAACATCTCCGCTTATTTCACCATCATTTTGAACAAAGTTTAAATATCAATCACCAATTTATTATTCACATTTTCACTAAAACTTTACACTATTTATATATTTACCTTACACTGACTATACTCTTATGGAATATCCCAAGAAGAATGTCATCAAAAGCATACAAGGTATATCTTCTTGTAAATGCCTCGTAAGAACATCCATAACTAAAGTAAAAAGACAAGGGCTTAATGTTGATCCTTGATGTAATCCAATTGAAATAGGAAAATATTTTGTCAATCCTCCTTGGGTTTGGACACAACAGCTTTAGTATACATATCCTTAATGACTTGAATATAACCAATATTAATTCGTTCTAGAACTTCCAAAGAACATCTCTTGAGACTTTATCATAAACTTTCTCTAAATCAATAAATATCATATGTAGATCCTTCTTACTTTCTATGCTTCTCCATCAAACCCTTAACAAATGTATAACATCCATAGTAGATTTACGGCATGAAACCAAAGCATTATGAGAAACTCAATCACATCATAACCTATGCTCAATTACTCTCTCCCATAATTTTAATGTATGACACATTAACTTCCTCTATAATTTGCACACTCTTGTGCATCACCTTTATTCTTAAATATAGGAACCAACAAACTCTTTCTCCACTCATCATCTTTTAATCTTTAAAATGACATTAAAAGATTTGTAAGTCAAGAAATTCCTTGATCTCCTAAACATTGCCATACTTGTATTAGAATATTATCCGATCCTACTGTTTTTTCACATTTCATTTTCTTTAAAGCTTCACTAACTTCAAATTTACTAATACTACGATAAAATGAAATTCTATTTTTTTGTTTAGGGTATTAAGGTTCTAAAATCAATCGTCTTGATCTTTCGTTGAAAAGTTTATCAAAATACCTCATCCACCTACTTATCGATATTTTTCTAAGAAAAGACTTTATTATTTTCATCATTAATACCCCTCACTTGAACTATGTCTTACTTCTCCTATTTCTTTTTTGGCTAACTTATACATACATCTTTCACCTTCTTTGATCTAATCTATTGTATAAATCACTAAAAGTAAATTTTTCATCATATATTCTTTCTTAGAATCTCTACAGGTCACTTTATATCTTTCCCAATTCTCAGGGTTTTACATCTAAACCAGTTTTATAACAACGCTTCTTATTTTATCTTTTCTTGACACTCAACTCCACCACCAACTATTCTTATTAAAGAAGCTTTTCTTTTGATTCTCCAAGACATCTTTAAGAACTTGCTTAATTTACTTGATATTTTTTCCCACATAGCTTCCATGAACATCCCAAATTCTAATTTCTTATACTTGCTCTTAAAATAATTTTATTTGTGTTCTTTAAGTGTCATCTAATTCTGTGATAATTTAGTTTATTTTTCTCTTACAACCTTTCATCTTAAAATCTAAAACTAATAGTTCGATGTTGGGTCTTAAAATTCACTTGGAATGACCTAATCTTACAATCTAAACGATCTATTTTTCTTATCAAAATAATCAATGTGTTTTTAGATCCATTTTGTAAGTAATAATATGTTCATCTCTTTTCTTAAATAAAGTATTAAGAACTACAAAATCATGTAGGAAAAATCTAATATAATCCTACCTTCATTACACCCAAATCCATAACCACCATGAATACTTTAAAATCTTCTACCACTCTACCAACATGTCCATTTAAATCTCCCCAATAAATATTTTTTCTTCAAGATGTATCTTTTATATTAATCCTCTAATTCATTCCAAAATTTTTCTTTGAACTTACTTACAAACCTACTTGAATAGACACTTATAACATTGATAATCTTAAGATCAACAATAAATCTTTAAAGAATAATTCTATCTTCACATTATCTTATAACATTATTCTTCAAACTTTATCTATAATCACATACACCATTTCTAGTTCGATTTTACCCGAATACCAAAGTTTAAAACCTAAACTATCAATCTCCTGGCCTTCTCACCAACCCATTTAGTTTCTTGAACATATAAAATATTTATCTTTCTATGAACCATAATATCTATTAATTTCATTAATTTTATAAGAGTACCTATATTCCAAGATCCTAACTAATTCTAGTTTCATGGACTAACTTCTTTGCCCGATCCGTCCATAATGTGGGAACCCTTGCTTATTTAACATCGCACTGCGCAATGCTTCTAGCATTTTTTTTTCAGATTCAAGCCATACTGCCGCTTCAGGGACGCTTAAGATAACACAATGATTTAAAGGATTCATGTCATGATTATTTCGACAAATTTTACGGTGGCTGTCAACTACCTAACGCAACCCTCCACTTTTTGCATCCGGACTTGGGACCGGCAATGGTAGTGTTAACATAATAAGTCCAATTCAATTTCAATTTAGAAATTAAGTTCCTACCAAATATCCATCTTATAATTTTAAGCCATTTCTTGATTTGCTCCAACAAATAAATAACAAATATGCAAAGTTTTAAATCTGTCCAAATACTATTCTAATTAATTTATCTGCAAACTCACTCCAACAATAAATAAATTGAATCTAATAAACATTAATCAAATGTAAACTCATAGCAAACTCAAATTCAACCAATTTGACCACATTTTTTGTAACATTGTCATGCAAGATTAATTATTATTTGTGAAGAGTAGTTTACCATTTCATGAAAACAATAATGTGCCTTTTTTCTCCTTTTGTTTCTTATGCATCACGAATACAATTTAATGCCTAAGAACAACAACCAAGGCATTGATTCTTGCATTACCACGTCAAAATGAGCTTGTTTATACACCTCAAGACCTTGCCGACATCTAGTCCATTAAAAATGTCATCTAGTATTTGATCCATGATCAGGGTGTTATGTTTACTTCAGATCTATCACAATTAGCATTATCCAAGGTAGAGTAGTTTATAACCAGAGAACTGAAGTGAACATAAATTATAAATTTTCATTTTGTCATAGATATTTAAGATATTTTATATAATCTAGACCTCAGCCATTTCATTATTTTACTAAGATGATTTTAATCGATATCATTACTAAATTAATATTTTACAAGAATTATATTATCATATTAATTTTTCTTTGGCATCAACAAATACATGTATTATGAAGTATGTAAAACAATTTAATGGCATATATAAAGTTCTTATTATGAATGGAGAGACTCTTACTCTTTATCTATTCTGAGATTTTGATTCTTGATAGTTTATAAGCTTTACCATCTTTCATCTATTCCATTCGTATTTCGCTCACGGTCATCCTACAACAAATAGTTTCATCACCTAACCATCTCTCTCTCACTATGTATATACGATTTGGTCCTACCAATAAGATCAGAAAAATTTTCAAATTAAATCATATATGGTCTATCAAAGCCCAAGTTGTGAGTTTTTTATTAGAGTAAAAAAAAGGCTTAACAGAGAAACCAGTCTTGTCTTTAAGCCAATTAACTTTCTCAGATGCTAATGCCCTTCTCTAAGAAACAAGTAGCAAAATCTCTGAGTGATATATTTTAGTGATGTGAGTTATTAACTATAAAAAGAATTGCTTCCAATGAGAAGATCAAAGCAACAGAAGTCATTCATTATTTTCCTAACAAAGATAGAGAGAGAGAGAGAGAGAGATCATTATTCCTAAGAATCCAATTAATACAACTGCTAAGACAGGAACCTACAAAATGTTGAGGACAAAAACTTACAAAATGTTGAGAGCAAGAAGAATATTAGTCCATGATCTTTTGTTGGAAGAACCACCAGTGGAAGCCTTAAGCTGAAACTTGCGTGTATCAACATATCTATTACCAGATTCACTCCCACTAAATAATGAAAGGCAAGATGAGCACGATGATGAAAATGTATCACACAATGCCTTGAGAATATAGTAATGCTTGAATATGTATGGTTTCTGACACCAACTGTCCTTAATTTTGTGCAGCTCAGCTAAATGATTGTAATCCTGCATGTAGAAAGAAGTAAATAAGAATGAAAATATATGTATATAGAAAACTTGCTCAATTTTAAAACTTGAGTGAATAAATGTGATCAAGCAAATGGTAGTCAAAAGTAAAATAATCCAGCTTTTTTTGTCCGATATGTCTAACAACTCACGTGATTAATGTGGAAAATGGATATCAGAATAACTGATAAAGAAAGATGTGTAAATAAACTTCCAAGATAGTTACACTAACAGTTCATACTGCAACATCAACCTACCCTCTTCCAAACCAAAAGGTTATCTTAAAAGCACAGCATCCTTTAAGCAATAAAGACCATATGCTCAATAATATTAAAACATGAGTGAATCAATGTGATCAAGCAAATGGTAGTCAAAAGTAAAATAATCCAGCTTTTTTTGTCCGATATGTCTAACAACTCACGTGATTAATGTGGAAAATGGATATCAGAATAACTGATAAAGAAAGATATGCAAATAAACTTCCAAGATAGTTACACTAACAGTTCATACTGCAAAATCAACCTACCCTCTTCCAAACCAAAAGGTTTTCTTAAAAGCACAGCATCCTTTAAGTAATAAAGACCATATGCTCAAAATATTAACCAGTGCGGATGCAAAGGAAAAGCTACCTCCATGATTCTTCCTAAGCATGTGTACAGTAACATGGTTTAATTTCTAAAGGCTGTACGTGTTTGCACAAACACAACAAACCTTCATAGAGCATCTTTACATGTTTGTATAAATCCTACACCAAATATACATGTAGCGTTCATCATTAAATACTAGATGCTAGACCACACATACTCCCTTACATATGATATTACAAGCTATAGGGAGAACCATGCTATTCAAGACCAGATCACCAAAACTATTATTTAAATCTTCAAGTTATTACATTAAAATTCACATATCTCGTATGTGTCATTAACTGTTCGTCTTACTATATGCTGTTTTCTTTGGCCATATGTATCTATTTAAACATCAATTATTAGTCTATTTAAAGGAATCTCCCCGATGGTCCGACCAATTCAATCATGAACCAATCTTCTGATAAATACTAAGCCCAAAATCACTTTTGCATGAAACCAGCAGTTGAACCTTTGAACCAATAAATCAAGCCAATTTTTGAAGAACCAACTAGTTCTAATATTAATCGGATTTAGCTTTTTGATTTTGAACAAATGGCTAAAAATAAATATTTAAATTAAAAATTAATTAAATAATCAAAATACCATGTCCCCAAATTTTAATTTAGAATAATACTTAAAATATTTAATAGTAAAGTATACTGAATTAGAATATCAAATATTTAATTAGTGAATATCATTATTGCATCATTATCATATTATTTAAATTAAATAAAAAAAATTTAATATTTATTATATCATCTGATTCAACTCCGATTGAACTATTCAACCTTAAACCTTTCCTTTTAGTTCAATATTTAGTCTAGTTTTCAAAACCTTGCAATCAATTACCCTCAACATGAACACAAGCTATTTCTCCCTTTGGGATGCATCACAACTTGATACTTGAATCAAATGTTGCTTTCATTTGTCTTCACATTATTTCAGCTTTTCAACCATATATCATTCCAACAGGGTCATTGTTTGATCTCCAGATATACACAGCTTTCAATTGTACCAAAGTTATACCACTGCATCCCGCAAAAAAAATAGGACAATGAAGGGAGCACAAACAGAAAAATAAGTAATTATAAAAAAAGAGCAAATAAAAACAATGGAGATGGGAGATTAGAAGAAAAATCAGAACAAAAAAAAAATTTATCAAGAAGGAACTCCTTTGCCACTGTCCTCATGTTTATGTTCCTCAGTTGCAACCACGTTGTCAGCCATCCATAACCACAAGCTGATCACCAAAGGCATAAAAAAATTCACTAGCAATCACTTAAAAGCCTAATATGCTTGAATACAAAAATCAAAAAATTATACAACTTAGCATGAAAGAAAGTATTGATTCATCTATTGTTTGTGGAGACTGACTAGTTGTAGACACACGGATTATTATCTTCACCGTTGATTAAAGACTTAAAGATCGTTATCTCCAACGTGATTGAAGTCACATGGCTTGTGCTTTCCCGCCATCGATTAAAGACTTGAGGATTATTATCTCCACCTTCGATTGAAAACACATGGATTGTGCTTTCTCCTAAATTATAGAGAGAATTTCTTCGAGGGAAATTTTTATTTGAATTTTCATTGTGTGCTTATTTCCTCTATAAATTGAGCCCTCGATGGGAGATACTTTATACCAATTTTAAGTTCTCCCAAACTCTTTGTAAGAAAAAAATAGTGAGAAAATTTATGAACCACGTAAAAATCTTCTTGTATCCTTTGGTGTGTGATAGTTATGTTTCGAGCTCTTTTTTTTTCTCTTTCTCCTCTTGCGAAAGAGCAGGAGAAATGACCGACAAAGGGAAAGTCAGAATCAATAAGCTCAATGACAAGGATTTTGGTTTCTAAAAAATACAAATAAAAGATTATCTAAACCAAAAGAAACTCCACGAACCTCTTCTTGGGTGGAAGCCTGAAACAATGAAGAGGAAATATTGGGATTTGTTAGATCGCCAGGCATTTGGAGATGTGGATTTGACATTGCCAAGAAACATCACCTTCAACATCATCAAGGAGAAGACAATGGTTGATCTAATAAAAACTCCATCAAATATGTACAAGAAGCTATTAAAATTAAATAAGGTTTTTTTGATACATTGCTTATTTAATTAAAGATGAGAAAAGATGCATCAGTTGCAGATCATATCAATGAGTTTAACGTGATTATGACTAAGTTGAGTTTGGTAGATATCACATTTGATGATAAGATTAAAGCATTGATCTTACTATCGTCTGTACCGGAGAGTTGGTTTACTAAGGTGACTGCAGTTAGTAGTTCATCAGGAACCACCAACTTGATGTTGAATGATGTGCGAGATTTGATTCTAAGTGAAGACATTCACAAAAGATAGGCTTTTGATGTCCCACCTCTGCCTTAAATATAAAAAGCAGACGTATAAGTCAAAGCAGAAAGCAAAATCAAAACCATGGACAATTGAAGTCTATAGATAAGTCCAAGAATCATAAATATATTATCTATTGAAACTGCTAGAAAAAAAAAACACTTCTCAAGTTAATACAAGATACCCAAAAAAAAAGAATCAACAACAAAATGAGTTAACAAACTCGATGATTAAAGACGACTCTGAACCACTAATATGTTGTATCGAGATTCCTATTAAGTCCTAAATTCTTGATTCAAGTGTGTTGTTTCATTGCACTCCTTACTGTGAGCTATTGCATAATTATGTTGCAGGAAACTTCGACAAAGTTTATCTAGTGGATGATGAGCCATTAGAGATTGCAGGGAAAGGAGAAATTTGTATCAAAATTGAAAATGGGATTAAATGGGTCTTATGAGAGGTAAGATATATTCCAAGCCTCAAAAGAAATATGATCTCAATGAGTCAAATCGATAAGTTGTGGATATATTAAAACATTTGGTGATGAATCTTGAAAGGTGTCCAAGAGAACAATGATCATAACAAGAGGTAAAAAGATGAGAATATTACATGATCTGAAGATAAGCAATTTGTGAAAGTTACAGATAGTGACAACTCTAAGCTATGGCATCGAAGGCTTGATCATATGAGTGAAAAAGGGATGAAGATCATGGCATCAAAGGGAAAGCTCATAAAACTAAAATCAAGAGTTAAAGATAAGCGAGGATTGTATCTCGGCAATCATAAGAAGGTTAGTTTTATAAAAAATTCAAGAACCTCTAAATTGAGAAGCTCGATTTAGTGCATTTTGATGTTTGGGGACCAACTCCAGTGCAATTCCTTGGTGAATCACGATATTGTCAGCTTCGTTAGTGACTCTATGCAAAAGGTATAGGTTTATTTTCTAAAAAATAAATTTGACGCATTTTTCACTTTCAAGAAATGAAAAGCAAAAGTAGAGAATCAGATAGAACTAGAAGTCAAATGTCTGAAGTCAGATAATGGAGGAGAGTATAATGACGGTGGATTTAGAGCTTAATACTTAGGGTATGAGATTCGCATGCGGAAGACAATTTCCGAAATTCCATAACAAAATGAAGTTGCCAAGAGCATGAACCGGACATTAAACGAATAAGCAAAAATCATGAGGCTACGGTTAAGATTACCCAAGACATTTTGAGCGTATGCAATTAACATTACAACTTACCTGATCAACAAAGGGTTGTCTGTTTCTTTAAGATTAAAGATCCCTGAAGAAGAGTAGACAGGAAAAGAGGTACGGCTTTCGCACTTAAACAGTTTTGGATGTGTCTCTTATGCTCATAGTAATTATGAGTCAAGAGATAAACTCAACATCAAGGCAATAAATGTTACTTCATTGGATATGACTAAGACCATTATGGTTATTAGTTTTGAGATAACCAAAATAAAAAAGTCATAAGAGCCAAAGATGCAACATTTAATGAGCAGAAGTAATACAAGGATATTGAAAAAAGTAAAGAGAAGCGTGAAGAAGTCATTTTTGATGATTCGATCCTAGAAGGTCCTAGTGTTAATACAGAAGCATCTACATAATGGACCACAAAGCCAATTACTCCACCACTAAGAAGGTCTATCAGACAGCCTAAACCTACACAAATGTATTCTCCTTCTTTTTATTTCTTAATGTTGACTGATAATGAGGAGTCAGAGGACTACTTGCAAGCAGTATAAATGGAGATTCAATCCAATGAAAAAAAGTGATAAAGAAGAATTAAACTATCTAAAGAAGAAAAATACTTAAATATTAGCTTCACCTTTCAAGGATAAAAAAATCTCGTATAACAAGTGGGCATATGGAATAAATGAAGAAGTTGATAAAATCAAAAGATACGAGGTTAGATTAGTTGTCAAGGGATTTCAACAATTACATGGAATCGACTACACATAAGTGGCAAAGATGAATATCATTAGAATGATCTAAGTATCGCCGCAACAAAAGACTTGCATCTAGAATAGTTAGATGTAAAAACTGCATTTCTTTATGGAGATCTTAATGAAAAGATTTATATGGAACAACCAAAAGGATTTATTATTCCAACAAAAAAGAATATAGTATGCAAACTATAGAAGAGCTTATATAGGCTAAAACAAGCACCAAGACAATGATACAAGAAATTTAAAGATTTTATATGTAAGAATAACTTCTGCGAGATGGACCATTGTTGTTTCATGAAAAAATTTGAGAAAACCTATATCACTTTGTTGATTTATTTGATGACATGCTAGTTGCAAGAACAAATATGATAGAACTCAATAAATTGAAGAAGCTATTATCTAAAGAATTTGAGATAAAAGATATGAAAGAAACAAAATAAATTCTTGAGATGAAAACTACTCATGATGGATCTAAAGAGACTTGTCCCAAGAGAAATATATTCAAAAGATTTCGAATAGATTTAACTTTCAGAATGCAAAGCTAAGAGAACACCTCATAGGTAGTCACTTCAAATTGTCCAAGGACCAATCGTTGAAATCAGATAAAGAGTGGGAAGATATGAAAAAATTATCATATGCTTGGACAATCGACAATTTAATGTATGTTATGATATATATCAAACCAGACATTGCTCATGCAGTAGTAGTAATGAGTTGATTTATATCTAACCTAGAAGAAGAGCTTTAGAAAGCAATGAAGTGAATCCTAAGATATAGGTACATCAAGTACAGTCCTTTATTTTACAAAGAACAAAATAATTTTATAAGGATACTCAAATGTTGACCTAAGAGGAGATCTAGATAGTCGCAAGTGCACTTTGGGATATATGTTCATGCTTAGAGGAACCACTATAAGTTGGATATCAAGAATACAAAAGAGTGTTGTGTTGTCTACGACTGAAGCTGACTATATGACAGTTTCAGAAACAAGCAAAATGATGATCTAGCTGAAGAATTTTCTAAAAGATTTAGGAAAAGAACAAACCAGTAGTACTCTATTAATGACAATCAAAGTATCATCCATCTTGCGAAGAATCTAGTATTTTATGTAAAGATAAAGCACATTCAAGTGTGGTATTATCATATTAGAGAATTAACTGACAATGAAACTTTATAACTAGAGAAGATTCTTGACACGAAGAATCCTGCAAATATGCTAAAGTAAGGTGGTAACCATCTCAAAATTGAGGCGGTGCATGGCCTCAGTTAGCCTCCATTGCTCGTTATAAATGGAAGCGTCATATGGGGAATATTAAGAGAGTTTGCTACAATTCAAAAGCTCTGTCTCCAAATAGGAGATTGTTATTTGTGGAGACTAACTAGTTAAAGGTACAAAGAATACTATCCCCAATATTGATTAATGGCTTGAGGATTATCTCCACTATTAATTGAAGGCACGCAGATTGTGTTTTCCACCATTGATTGAAAACTTAAAGATTGTTATCTCCACAGTCGATAAGCACACGAATTGTACTTTCTCCTGAATTATTTGAAGAAAATTTTTATTTGAAGTTTTTTTTTTTTTTTGTATGCTTCCTTCCTCTATAAATTGAGGGTCCAAATGGACATACTTTCTATCAATTTTGAGTTATCCCAAACTACTTATAAGAAAAAAAAATAGCAAGATCCTAATGCTACCATGGATGTAGGCAAATTGTTGAACAATATAAAAATCTTCTTATATCATTTAGTGTGTGATTGTTTTGTTTCAAGCTCTTTCTTTATTTATTTCTCTTTCTCCCCTCTTTCAACCTCAACATTATCGCCACTAAATATGTCACTCTTCCATTAGTTAACTTAATGTGCCACATAAATTATCATTTTTAATATTTTATTTTAATCTTTAGTAACAATTGTCCATTAATTTGCCATTGAAGATACAAAAGTCCACCCTATCATAAATTGACAAAACTTCTTGATGTGGAGATGGAGTAGCTGTGGATGGCATGTGGGAGTTTTCTACGTATAGAGAAGGGCCGGCTAGCGCTATGCCCTTCTTTATTTCTTCAACTAGTTCAAAATTAAACCAGGGGGGTAGTTCAACCCCTCTGAAACCTGGTTCACTTATTTGTTCTTAATTAGGGTATGGTTTGTTTAGTATAAATAGATTTTTAGGTGCTTTGGGTTTAGTTTTTGTTATTTTGAATTAGAGAGTTGTTTCTAGAGTTCTTGGATTGGAACTTCTACATCCTTTAATATTGAGTGGTGTATTTATATCTCAATTATTGTTGGTCGTAGTCATGTATTCTTTTTTCTTTTTTTTTTTTTTTTTTTGCATTTGACTTAACAAGTTGTTGAGTTTTACTTGAATCTTAATTTTATTACCCTACATCCTCTCATTTCTTAACCTAATGACTAACCTCTTCCTCCTTCCCTGCTAACCACCGACATTCCCTTCCAATTCTCCTAGCAGTAAGCCTACCTCTCCCTCTTTTACATAATCGTCAACCTCCACACCTCCTTTTGAGAACACAAGACAAAATTTAAATCCCTTCTTCCAAACCCTCTAATCTACCACAAATACACCTCTTCATAAGCCAAGATCCAATTGTTATCGGTCTATGTTCTAAATCCAATATCATTTGGTATCAGATCTAGATCTTGTGGGCTCCAAAAATTTGTACCCGGCCTCTCGATGAGAGAGAGTGTAGTTTTGTGTCGAGTGAAATTTTCAAAAAGCAAATAATTACTTATACTAGATAAATAAGGCACTACACAGAAATTTCTCTCACTCGGTGAGGATTTTAAATCTGGTTTCAAGTTTTCGATAGGCGCAAGCCTATAGTTAATTACTTATATCCCCAGTGGGGAGAGAGAACTTTTGATTAAGACTGGTCATTAGGTCGCTAATTACTTAACGTATAATAGCAACAAGTTGAATTTAGAATATAGAAAAGTCAACATTATCAGCTTAAAGCGAATGATTAGGGGAATGATGAAGGGCGCGATCAAGATCCCATGGTTCCGTCGTCATGGGTTATCGTAGTCCCTAATCCACTTAGTCAGAGATAATCGACACAACCTGATAAAAAAATCTTTATCAGCAGTCATGGATTGTTTCGTCCAAAGAGACATTGTGGACATGAGTTGATATTTACCTAAAGAGATAATTTAAAGTTCACCCTAACTAACAGAGGGTTTTGTGCCATATTAGATAGACCTTATGATTTACAACTCAAAGAAGTAGAAAACCATTAGAAAACATACAGACTATAGCCATGACCATAATATAGTGAAGCTAATTGGCCAAACCACCAATAAAAGGGCTTTGATTATAACGGTTTCAGATGTGGAACCTACTAGCCAAATCATATGGAAAGAGGACACGAACAACATCCTTACTAGTGTAAAAATATTTTAAGTGTGAATATAGTAGTATATTTAATATGACATTAACTCTCTGTAAATATAGTTAACATTAAATTTGTCATCCTCGATAAATAATTGCTCAAAGCAAAATAAATAATTTTGACTTAAATTTTTAAATGATGATTTTAATTTAAGAATTTTCTTAAAATTTGAAATTTTCTTGAACATCTAATAGTTGATTGGGATTTGACATTAAGATGACTTGACATTGAAGATTTGAAATTTTTAATAGCAATGAACCCCTTTGGTAGAAATTCTCAATCAACACAATCATACTCAAGATATAAATTATTTAATTGTTCAGACTGCCTTTACTTAGTCCCAAGTCCCGGATGTAAAAAGTGGAGGGTTGCATTAAGTAGTCGACAGCCAACGAAAAACTTATCGAAAAAATCATGACATGAATCCTTTAATACATTATGTTAAAGCTAGGGTATTCCTTGGAAGCGATGTATCGTATGGCCTGAATACAAAAAAGTGCAAATATTTGCATCGCAGTGTGTTAACTAAATAATGATTCTACATTATAGGATGCAAAAGAAATTAGTCCATGGAACTAATATTAGGGTATGAACTTGGAATATAGGTACTCTTACTGATAAATTAATGGAGTTAATAGATATTAGGATCCATAAGAAGATACATATCTTATGTATTCAAGAAATTAAATGGTTAGGGAGAAAGCCAGAGAGATTGATAATTTAAGCTTTAAACTTTGGTATTCAGGTAAGAGTCAAACTAGAAATGGTGTAATTGTGATTATAGATAAAAATTTGAAAGATAATATTATAGAAATTAATAGAATTGGAGCTAGAATTATAGCTTTAAAGATTATTGTTGATACTAAGATTATCAATATTATAAGTATTTATGCTTCTTAAGTAGGTTTGGATGTAAGCTCAAAAGAAAAATTTTAGAATGTCTTAAAAGGATTAATACAAAGGATACCTCTTGAAAAAAATATATTTATTAGAGGAGATTTAAATGAACATGCTGGTAGAGTAATAGAAGATTTTAAAAACATTCATAGTAGTTATAGATTTAGAGTGACTAATGAAGAAGGTAGAACTATATTAAATTTTGCTTCAGCTTATGATTTTATAATTACTAATATTTTATTTAAGAAAAAGATGAACATATTATTACTTATAAGAATGAATCTAGTAAAACACAAATTGATTATTTTCTGATAAGAAAAATAGATCGTTTAGATTGTAAAAATTGTAAAGTCATTGAAAGTAAAAATTTAAGTACCCAGCATCGACTGTTAGTTTTAAATTTTTAAATGAAGGATTGGAAGATAAAAAAATAAATCGAATTATTGTCCTAAAATTAGATGGAGAAACTTAAAAAATACTAATAAAAATATTTTAAGAACAAACTACAAGAGCTTAGAATTTGAGATGTTCATAAAGAAGCTAATATTAAGTGAAAAAAATAACAAATGAAATTAAACAAGTTACAAAAAATGTGATTTGAGAATTAAAAGAAAAAAACTTTAGTAAAATTTGTTGGTGATGGAGTCAAAATGTGCAAGAAAAAATAAAAAATAAAAAATTTATAATAAAACTTAGTTTAAATGTAAAAACTAGGAGAATTGAGAAAGATATAAAGTAATCCGTAGAGATTCTAATGTAATATGTGATGCAAAAAATTTTATTTTTATTGATTTATACAATAAATTGAATACCAAAGAAGGTGAAAGATACATGTATAAATTAGCCAAGCAAAGAGATAGAAGAAGTAAAGATCTAGCTCAAGTGAGGTATATCAAAGATAAAAAGCATAAAGCGCCTTTTTTAAAAAAAGATATTGAATATAGATGGATGAGCTATTTTGATAAACTTTTCAATAAAAAAACTGAAAATATGATTGATTTTAGCAACTTTAGTACCATAAAATTGGAGAAGTTTTAAGGATTACTAATCTGAGATTTAATTTTATCGTCAAATTAATAAATTTGAAATTGGAGAAGTTTTAAGGAAAATGAAGTGTGGAAATGCTTAGAAGATCAAGAAATTTCTTGACTTACTAATCTTTTTAATATTATTTTAAAGACAAAAAAGATGTGAGATAAGTGGAGGAAGAGTTTATTGGTTCCTATATTTAAGAAATGATGCACGAGAGTGCGCAAATTATAAAGGAATTAAGTTAATGTATCATACATTAAAATTATGGGAGAGAGTAATTGAGCATAGTGTACAATGTGATATAAAAATTTCTCAAAATCAGTTTGGTTTTATGCTGAATAGATCTACTATGAATGTTATACATTTGTTGAGAGGTTCGATGGAGAAGTATAGAGAAAGTAAGAAGGATCTACACATGATATTTTAAAGAAAGGATATGATAAAGTTCCAAGCGAAGTTCTTTGGAGAATTCTAGAAAAGAAAAAAATTAACATTGGTTATATTCAAGTCATTAAGGACATTTATACTAGAGCTATTACTTGTGTCCAAACACAAAGAGGATTGATAAAATACTTTCTTATTTCAGTTGGATTACATCAAGGATCAGCTCAAAGCCCATATTTTTTTGCTTTAGTTATGAATGTTCTTCCTAGGCACTTACAAGAGGATGTACCTTGGTGTATGCTTTTTTCTTATTACATTCTTCTTGTTAATAAGACTAGAGAGGGAGTCCAAGAAAAACTTGAATTATGGAGGTCAACCTTAGAGTCTAAAGGTTTTCATTTGAGTAGATCTAAAATTGAATATATGGAATATAATTTTAGTTGTAGAAGTTCTAGTGATGGTGTTGTAACATTGGGTAATCAAGTCATTCAAAAGAGTGAGCGTTTTAGATATCTCGGATCTATTGATCAAAATGATGGTGAAATAGATGGAGATGTTATTAGTAGAATTCAAGTGGGATGTTTTAACTGGAGGAATGCATCTGGTCTATTATGTGATAGAAAAATATCACTTAGACTTAAGAGAAAATTTTATAAGATGATAATAAGACCTACATGATCTATGGTGCAGAATATTAATCAGTAAAAAAAGAAGCATAAAACTAAGTTAAATTATTGTAGAGATGAGAATGCTTAAGTGGATGAATGGCTTTACTCTTAGAGATAAAATGCGAAAAGAATATATTCAAGAAAAAGTTAAGAGTAGCTCCGCTGACAAATAAGATTTAGAGAGAATCGCCTTATATGATTTGGTCACATAAAGCCGTCAGATGACCGTGTTGGGAGAGTAGATGTAGATTTTTTATGTTAAGAAAGGTGAGACCTAAAAAAGACTTTATTATGATGTATAAAAAAATATCTTAGTTTATTAAAATTAAATGAAAATTTGACACATAATAGGACACAATGGAGAAGAAGGATTCATGTAGCCGACCCCACATAATGGGATTAAGGCTTTTTGTTGTTGGTTTGTTTGTTTGTTTAATATAATTTGATAATTTCATTTTAGATAGAATCCCTTCAGTTGAAAGGGATTAAACATTTAGGAATATATCAGGGCACATGTAGGTGTTTTGAATTTTAAATGAATTTAGGCTTTGGAAGTTTGTAAGGTATTAACATACTCGCGTAGCTTTCAAAATAAAATGAATTTCAAGTTTATCTAATCTTAACCCACGTAACATCGTCAAACACCGAATTTAAATATTCAGTGTTATGCCGAGGCCCATATGGGTTACTGATTGATTTTAAATACTCTCACATATTCAATCATTCATTTCATAAAACGTTGACAAGTGTTGCTTTATAATAAATGCAAGTGTTGTAGGAAGTTTATTGCTTGATAATGAATGTGTCATTTCATCATTCAAGTGGTTACACGTCTCCTGATGCAATGAGATTGTACGTAGAGGCCGTCTCCTAATGCATGTAAATGCTTCATCCACTCATTTGAAAGGTTCCATAAGCTTTGGAGCATTTGAATAGGCCATAAGGTCACTCTAAAATACATCCAATAAATTTACTTCCATCAAATATTTATATGGATCTCAAGGTATTGTTGCATCATTCAAATTATTTACATGCATTCTGATGTGAGGAGATCAATTGTCTCATAAAGCATGTAGCATCTCACTAATTACTATTTTTCTTTTGAACACTCGCACAAGTCTCAAAGTGATTAAATGGGATATGAGATAGTTTTGAAATGTGCACAAAGTAATCATTTTATTAAGTGCTTGCATGTACTTCAAAGTTTTAGGTTCGGACATGTAATGTCCCGCGATATGTATGAGAATTTAGCTATTTCAAATATTTATATATATCATGAAGTACTAATTCTTTAGTGTAAAGTTGTCCCATAGTATATGCAACATCACATTCATTTAAATATTTAGACAACTCTCAAAACAAAGATTCCTTTCACATCAATATCTAATGATGATATCTCATTCACATTCATCAATGAATTATCCAATTTTACTTATGCCCGTCAATGAATTATCATATTTTGAATTCAAATATTTGTTCTTTTAAAGCGTAATATAGTATCATTGGATGTACTTTAGAAAAGCCTCACTTACATTTTTTGACAAACATCTAAAGCATTTTGAACATAATTCAAGTTTCTCTTGAACTTTTTAATTCACTTAATGAGATATATTGCATTTCAAAGTGGTCATTAAAGGGTCCAATCATGCTTGCTAATAAGCTCTCAAGTCATATATTTTTGATGACTAGGTTGTCAAAGTTCTTTGTGATGTAATTCTTAATCAATTTGAGCCTTTTTAATTGATCCATTTGATGTTACTTTAGTTATAATGATTTAAATCTTAATTTACTTTCGTTTTGTGATGAATCAAATCTCATAAATTCATTTTTATTTAGCACCAATTATCAATTCTTTGTAAATTTAATTCACTAAAAATTTCGGTAGCATTCTAACGTCATCCTCACGTAGGGAGCTGCTTATGTGAAGCGTGTCGGCCTTCCCACACTTATGTGAAGAGTGCATGGTATGTGTCTTTCGACACCGCGGCCAATAGATCTTCATACCTAATGCGCTTATGAGAAATGTCACGTAGACCTTTAAAACCTGCAAAAAAAGTATCCATAATTGTCCTCCATGTGTTGAAGCAACGCAAACAAGTACTTACAACTAACAAATATTGCAATAATATTGAAGCTACATTAACAGGTGTTTAATATATCATGTTTTACTCCTTCGAATACACAGTTACTTCAGTTTAAAATTCAGCAATCTCTTGACATCGTCCTTGCATAGAAGGCCACCTTGGGAGTGTTGGGTCTTCCCACCACACTTATGGAAAGCGTGCACAGTAAATATCTTTTGACACCATGGCCAAGAGATCTTCACACCTACCACGCTTATGGGAAATATCGCATAAACCTTCAACATCTACAAAAAAAAGTGCATCCTAATTTCCTCTCCATGTTGCAACAACACAAATGAGTACTTAAAATCTAGCAAAAATTTTCACTGCGTTGAAGCAACACGAGTGGGTACTTAAAATTCGGCGCAACTTTCATGCACGTAAAATGAGGTAATGTCAACAAAAATTCTCACGCACATAAATGATTTGAGCTTGGCTATAGTGGCTCAAGTGATGGTCGGAATTGAAGTTGGCTAGTGGAGGTTTGCAAGCTTTGGATGAGAAAAAAAAAGGGTTAGAAGGGGAGAGAATGATTCGGTTTAGAGGAGAAGGGGGTTTCTAATAGTCTAGTTTGGTTAGAACAAATGAAAGAGGATGTGGAGGAAAAATCTCTACTGTTGGCGAGCTGGATGATGAGGAGGGTAAGCCAAAGGGTGCTGAAGTGAGGGTTTGCAAGCTTTGGATGAGAAAAAAAAAAGAGTTAGAAGGGGAGAGAGTGATTCGATTTAGAGGAGAAGGTGGGTTTCAAATAGTCTAGTTTGGTTAGAACAAATGAAGGAGGAAGTGGAGGAAAAATCTCTACTGCTGGCGAGCTGGATGATGAGGAGGGTAAGCCAAAAGGTGCTGAAGTGAGGGACTGTGAGGGCTAGCCTGGAATCAGGACAAGATAAGGGAGTTCGATGGACATGGGTCGGAGGTGAGTGGGGTGGAATGGAGCTGGCTGGAGTGCTGTAATTAGAGGGTTGAGGAGAGAGAGTTGGAAGGAGAAGGTGGTGCTGGGAATAATGTCAGCTCGCGGGTTCGAACAGAGGCATTGACTACGTCAGAAACACGTCCCCAATGATGGCAGTGGAGAACTTCTAAAGGAAGCTGACGATGAGGATAAACTTTAAAAATAGCCCTTGCGTACTAACAAAACACCTAAAACGCAACTAAAGCACATTAGTAATTTGTAAATAGAATCAAGCGGCAATTTCATTATCTTCTGTGCGCGTGTGTGTGGGTGCGTGTGTGGAGTTCTAAATAGAAATTCAAAGAACTGACCCCGAAAATTGGGGAAGAAACTAATGATCATAAACCAATCTTCTCATTCATAAACCTTGATTTACATCCGCAATGTACAGTATTCATTTTAATCGCCCACTTAGAATTAAATCCCCCACAGTGTGGCAAGTAAACGGACACCTCTACAGAGGTCTGCTTGAAGAAATAAATATATGACGGAGAAGAAGGGTATAGGCTTTGGGAAACCTGGGAGAGAGACGACACGAGGAGAAGGTGGAGATGGTTTGCGCAACGGAGACGGACAAGATGGCTGAGGCGCAGGGCAGAAGCGACGGTGATAAGGTGAGCGGGGTAGAATCTAGCGTAAATTGAAGACGGAAATCTCGGGTATAAAGGGACCGCTGCCATCTCTGCTTCTCTACCTCGTAAAATAACCTGATTTTATATCGTCCGGCAGCGTGGCGATCGGGTATTATTATAAGCATAATACAATGATAGAATTTAATAAAATTCATTATACATATGCGCACATATATATATATATATATATATATAATAAAAAATTTTGACCCAATTTAATGACAAATTCATGAACATAATATATACAAGTTTTGAATCTTAGATCATTTACTTTAAAGTCTAAACTTTCAACCACTAGATTAAAATTGCTTGCATAAATATAGATTTTTAAGCTCCAACTTTAAACAACTAAAATGAGCATAAAAGTTCATTTATGGTTAAAAATACATTTTGAGATTAATTTGATTAAGGGACAACAACAACAACAGTTTTTTATCCCACAAGTGGGTTACATAAATCCTCCATTGGTCCTATTATGTCAAATTCTCATTTAATTCAAGATACTAAGGTCATTTTTTATACATCTTAATCAAGTCTTTTGGGTATCTCTACCTTACTTAACATAAGGCAAATCTAAATCTACTCTCATGTCATCAAGCGACGCTTTATATGCCCAAACCATCTAGGCGACTCTCTAATCTTATCTCACAAGAGCTACTCCAACTTTTTCCAACATACTCATTTCGTTTTATCTCTAAGAGTAAAGCCACTCATCCACCTGAGCATCCTCATCTCTGTAACACATAACTTAGTTTTATGCTTCTCTTTTATTGATTAATATTCTGCACCATAAGTCATTGCAGGTCTTACCACCATCTTATAAAATTTTTCCTTAAGTTTACGTGAAACTTTTCTATCACACAATAGGCCAGATGCATTCCTCCACTTTAACCATCCAACTTGGATTATACTAATAACATCTCCATCTATTTCACCATCATTTTGAATAATAGAGTCTAAATATCTGAATCACTCACTCTTATTAATAACTTGTTCACCTAATGTCACAACACTACTACTATAACTTCTACAACTAAAATTACACTCCATATATTCAGTTTTAGATCTACTTAAACGAAAACTTTTAGCCTCTAAAGTTGACCTCCATAATTCAAGTTTCTTTGGACTCCTCTCTAGTCTTATCAACAAGAAGAATGTCATCGACAAAAGCATAAACCAAGGTACATCTTCTCAGAAATGCCTAGTAAGAACATGCATAACTAAAGTAAAAAAGATAATGGTTTAAAGATGATCCTTGATGTAATCCAACTCAAATAGAAAAATATTTTTGTCAATCCTCCTTGTGTTTGTACACAAAAGTATACATATCCTTAATGACTTGAATATAACCAATATTAACTCCTTTCTATTCTAGAACTCTCCAAAGAATATCTCTTGAAATGTTATCACAAGCTTTCTCTAAATCAATAAATATCATATGTAGATCCTTCTTACTTTCTCTATACTTCTCCATCAAACCTCTTAACAAATGTATAGCATCCATAGTAGATCTACCTGCATGAAACCAAACTAATTGTGAGAAACTTTTGTATCACATCGTAACCTATGCTCAATTACTCTCTCCCACAATTTTAATGTATGACACAATAAATTAATTCCTCTAAAATTTGCACACTCTTGTGCATCACCTTTATTCTTAAATATAGGAACCAACAAACTCTTTCTCCACTCATATGGAATCTTTTTAGTCTTTAAAATAAATTAAAAAGATTTATGAGCTAAAAAATTCCTTGATCGCCTAAACATTTCCACAACATTGAAATATCATCGTCCTCTTGTTTTTCCATATTTCATTTTCTTTAAAGCTTCTCTAACTTCATATTTACTAATACGATGATAAAAATAAAATTCTCTATTTTTGTTTAGGGTATTAAGGTTGCTAAAATCAATCGTACTTTTAGATCCTTTATTGAAAGGTTTATCAAAATACCTTGTCCACCTATTTTCAATATACTTTTCTTGGAAAAGCACTTTATTATTTTCATCCTTAATACACCTCACTTGAACTAGATTTTTACTTCTCCTATCTCTTTGGTTAGCTAACTTATACATACATCTTTCACCTTCCTTAGTATCTAATCTATTATTTAAATTACTAAAAGCTAAATTTTTTGCATCATATATTGCTTTCTTAGAATCTCTACAGGCCACTTTATATTTTCTCAATTCTCCGAGTTTTTACATTTAAACCAAGTTTTATAACAATATTTCTTATTTTTATCTTTTCTTGCACACTCTAACTCCACCATCAACTATTTTTATTAAAAGAAGCTTTTCCTTTTGATTCTCAAAGCATATTTTTAGCAACTTGCTTAATTTCACTTACTACTTTTTCACACATAACATTAGCTTCCTTATGAACATCCCAAATTCTAAGCTCTTGTTGCTTGTTCTTAAAAATATTTTTATTTGTATTCTTTAAGTGTCCACATCTAATCCTAAGATAATAATTTGATTTATTTTTTCTCTTACAATCTTTCATCTTAAAATCTAAAACTAACAATCAATGTTGCATATTTAAACTTTCACTTAGAATGACCTTGCAATCTTTACAATCTAAACGATCTATTTTTCTTATCAGAAAATAATCAATTTGTGTTTTACTAGATCCATTTTTATAAGTAATAATATGGTCATCTCTTTCTTAAATAAAGGATTATTAACTACAAAATTATAAGTTAAGGCAAAATCTAATACAGTCTACCTTCTTCATTAATCATTCTAAATCCATAACTACCATGAATACTTTTAAAATCTTCTACCACTCTACCAACATGTCTATTTAAATCTCCTACAATAAATACTTTTTCTTCAAGAGGAATCTTTTGTATTAATCTCTCTAATTCATTCCAAAATTTTTCTTTTGAACTTACATCCAAACCTACTTGAGGAGCATAAACACTTATAACATTGATAATCTTAGTATCAACAATAATCTTTAAAGCTATAATTCTATCTGCATATATATTAATATTTATAATATTATCCTTCAAGCTTTTATCTATAATCACACTTACACCATTTCTAGTTCGATTTCTATCTTAATACCAAAGTTTACAACCTAAACTATCAATCTCCTTAGCCTTCTCCCAAACCCATTTAGTTTCTTGAACACATAAAATATTTATCTTTCTATGAACCATAATATCTATTAATTTTATTAATTTACTTGTAAGAGTACCTATATTCCAAGATCCTAACCTAATTCTATATTAACACTACCTTTGTTGGTCCCAAGTCCGGATGTAAAAGGTGGAGGGTTGCGATAGGTAGTCGACAACTAGCGTAAAACTTGTTGAAATAATCATGACATGAATCCTTTAAATCATTATGATTGAGGGAACAAATATAAAATATAAACTAAATAAGTGAGTTTCCAATTAGTCAAATTGGTAAGGCCTTAGAAGTTGTTGCTAAGGTATTAAGATTAAATTCCACCTATGTTAAAATAAAATTCCATTTCTTGGACTTGGGTGAGCAAAAAAAAAATAAAACATATAAAAAGAATATAAACTAAATAATTGCCAAAAAATTTTATTTTATGATTTATTTAAACATACATAAAGTAAATTATAAAACATTATAGCACCTCTTAATTTTTATTATGTTAAACCAAACAATAAAATTTGCTAAATGCTTTACTTTAAAAATCATGTTAAATAAAGTTTAACCTAAAGAGGCTCAATTTGATTTAATTGAATGATTTAATTTTTATAGTGAATTTTTAAAAAAATATGTTGAAATAAATTTCAATATGTGATATTTTCATTTAATTTATCAAAAATAAATTTTTTTATATTTAAGAAGAGAAAATTGACTTTATATGCCTCATTATATTTGCAACTGTCCAAAATATCTTTATTTTGGCGAAATAGGATTGAAAGTTTATTTCAAATCGAAATGCTCTTACTATATAAAATAAAATTTATAGTTATTTACTCACAACTAATGCTAACTTTCAAACAAAAGAGTATTTTAATGTCTCTCTTCCCAATATTTTTTATCTCTAATAATCTCAGATTCCTTGTGATCAATATTTGATAATAAAGCTTCACAATGATTATCTCTATATTTTAACCAATATTTGTTCAAAGTTAGTGATGTCATACTTTATCTATTTATGTTGAAATTTATTCATCATTGATAATTATGAGTTACAATATGGCACAGATTATTGGTAAATCACAAATTCAAAAAGCAATTAAGGAAAGAATTTACAGTAAAAGTTTAAATTTTGTCCGTACATTAAACTCTAAACCCTAAATCTCATTAAACATCATATTAGCTAATCCAATCATATTTGAATTTTATTCATGCTAAGTTAAAATCATGTTAAAAACTTGATTGAACCTTATTCAAAGTGATTTGAATAAGGTTTGACTATGGTCTAAATAACGTTCCAACATATATTAAACCCTTTTATTTTGTGCTCGCTATCTAATATGAAAAAGATTCATTTGAGTTAGTTTGTCATGAATTTAGAGATGCTCACTCTAATTATATCTATATAGATGTATTACATAGCTTAAGTCACATATAAAGCTCGTGAGTGATGAATAAATTTATTGCATATTTTGGTGCATTTGACCTTTTTAAAAGAGCATTAAAAATTATAATGAAAAGAGCTTAAAATCTTCTAGTTAGAATATTCACCTAAGGTACAACAGAAGAAATTTAACCATGACATATTTTAGATTTTGTGATTGCACATTAACATATCAAATTCATATTATATAGTGTTATAACTATTATCATATTGCTTTAGTATATCAAAGTTATTAGCTATTGTATTATAGCTTATTTGAACTTGATTTGACCATATTCAAATAAGGATCAAACTTGATTTGATATGGTTCATGATTAAACTAGATTTAGATCTTGTCCTATAATTTTTGAATGTTGCTCAAATCTTCTTTGATTAGATTGAATGTTGTGTTAAATATTGCTTAGACCTTAGTTTAAATGTGGATCAAATCAAGTTTAAACTATATCCAAACTTAATTTGAAACAAGGTTTGAATATGATTCAATTTGAACGTATTTCATTTATGACAAACTCAATATGTAATAAAATAACACAAGAGGTTGGGCATAGTTCTCTAAGAAAATAAATTGTATGGGTATTTGGCTAAGTATATATATCTATTATGAGGCATACAAATTAAATTTTACCTTTGATAAATTTATGGAGTCAAACCTTATATGGATTTTTAATTACATTCAACTGAATTTATGATTTTAGTATATTTTGTTATTTTTAAAAATAGATATTGGTCAATTGATCCAATGGCAATCAAGGGCCTCCATCACTCTTGGAGGGTATAACTTGTGCTATATTTGTAAGTTGTGTGCAGAGAAAATGCTTAATTCAACCCAACATGCTTGAACTCACAAAATTTTAGTCTCATTAGATTCTTCTCATCAAAATTCATTATCTCAATAATAAATTTGTTGGAATAAATGTCCAAATGACTTCTAAAATTATATTGAAAATTTCAATTCAATTATAAGTGATTTTAATCAAAAATTGAGTGAAAATTCATGCATTATTGGACTAAAATTGTGAGCCCTATCATTTATGATATATATATTTTTTAACAATGATCTCTGTAAGTCAAACAAACTTAGGACCTTACAAAATTTGTCACATAAAAAGTAGAATTTAAAGAAAATTTTAAAGTACAATCACTTTCTTGATGTAAAATATAAATCTCCTCTCAAGGCTATGAACCAAGAGTTTTTCTTTAGTTTTGAGATTATACAAGCTTGTAGCACAATTAGTATATTTTTTATGCAAAAATTTCTTACAACTTTAGCTCAAATCTCATAAAACTCATCAAAACTCCCTCTAAAAGCTCTATTAGGGTTTTAAAATAAAATTTGTAAGTCTAGAGTTATATATACATAAACTCTAAAAATATCTAAAAGGCTCCAATAATGACAAAAAAAAACAAGTTAAGGACATAGCGCTACAAAAAATTCAAATTTCAAAATTTAATTAATTTATTTAATTTGTCTTTTCTCTAGACTATCCTTTAATTTTGTTTTTCTTCTCAAATTGAAAATTCTTTAAAATTAAAATTAGCAAACTTAAATTAAAATTTTGAAAAAATAACTGGAATTTTTTTATTATTACCCTTATCCACATATCCCTCCCCAAGGCTCTAGGAAAGCACAATTTTATTTCTCAAACTTTAATAACCCTCTGAAAAAAATCAGAAATTATCATATAATCAATGAATTTACAAGTGAACTTCAAGGTTTCAATGGCAAAGAAAATAGGGGTCATGAGGCTCATATCTTCGATTTGTAGATATGGCCTTCCATAAAAGACATGATTGCTCTTGCTAGGTTGCCCTTTTTATCAATTTTCTCAACTTTTTTCCTTTGTTGATCAGTGATCTTTTTTTTTTTTTTGCAATTATCTTTTTTAGCGTCATTCCTCTCTCTCTCTCTCTCTCTCTCTCTCTCTCTCTCTCTCTCTCTTGCCATAGTTCTATCAATTTTATTTTTATATTTTTTTTCTTAGATTTCTATATAAAAACTTATTATGTCTCTTTCTTTGGTGATTTTTCATAACTATATGTAGAATAAAAAAATTAAAGTTTTATTGAACGCTAGGGACATCTGGATTTACTTACTGATTTCTTCTTTCCAGTCTTTTATGATTTGGTTTGAAAGATGAATTCTCAAGCTAAACCCCTAAACAATCTTATCTTCTATTATTTTCTAACTTAAAAAAATCATTATGACTTAAATTGACAAAATATTCTAATGATGTTCTTCAATATGTGTGAAGATTATATATATATATATATATATATATATATATATATATATATATATATATATATATATATATATATATATATGTGTGTGTGTGTGTGTATGTGTGTGTGTATACGTGCGCACTTCCGTGTGTATTTTTCAAGAAAAATTTATAAAAACATTTCATAATAGTTCATGTTAGAATTTTTTGTGCTATGCAATCATCAAAGAAAATTCAGTTAAGGGTAAAATGATTGAATTATCTAATGTGTTAATTTATATTAAAATGATTCTAGCTCCACCACCTCAATCGTTATTCGTAATCATCGTCACATGATCCCACCTAATGCATTCATTTCATATTCTCGGTCATTACCGCCAACGCCATCACAAACCTCACCACCATCACCTATACCATGATGGCAATCACTACTCACGGCTGCGTATCCACTATTATCCATTGTCGATCATCGACCACTACTAATCAATGTTGCTTGATCATCATTCTTTCTACCACCACCGCACACTTTCTGCCATTATCCTATTTATCATATTATCGACACTATTCTCATCACCACCACCACCACAACAGCTAATTACCACCCATTACCTCCCACAACCCCCGCTAATCATCGTCAAATACATTTACTTTACTGAACAACAAAAAAATAAATCCTTACATTTATAAGATTCTCAACAAAATAATTATTAAATATTTAAAATACATTATATTTAAATTATATTACATTTCTTTTTTAAGAAAACTAAATAGCGCTTTAAACTTGTTAGCTACCTGCATAGACCTAATAATACTAGCAAAGGCATCCACGAACCTCCACTAAAAAAAAAAAAAAACTTAGAAGAGACTGAAATTTTTTTAAATGTAGATTTCTAAGAATAAACAAATTGTTAGTCTCTTTCTCTTCTACTTGTCAAAGGGTACCAAATGGTAATCAGCTGCTTGGTACCTCTATACTCGAAAGACAGCTAACCCGGCCTAGATTAACCATGATGGCTATACCCTTTGCATATTGTCCTTAGGAAGCATAAACTTGCCAAACAAATACATTCTTTTTTTTTTTGGGAAAAAGCAAATACATTCTATGTCAAACAAATAGACTCTGTTCTCATTTTTACTAATACTGCTCCCCAATAAATCTTCCAATCATTATTTTTTCTTACAGCAATTCAAATCATCACATGCCCTGCGAATTTGCACACTAGTGGTATCAAATATAAACAGAAACCATTTACATGGTAAAATACTTCTTTTTTTGGCTGTATCCTACGATAAGGTTTAGAGAGAAAAGATCTACAAACGAGAAAGCCTCCTTGGCTGATATCACTCAACGAAAAATTTGGAAATTTGCACTACCCAGTCCTTCTTTCAAGCTCCCAGCAGGTTCCAAGTTGACCGAGTAATGCAGTATCATTTGCCTTACATAAGAAACTTAACGCAAAAATGAAGCATGAAATAGAACATAAATGTGTATTTATGCATCTCAAAGCCATTTCTACTCCACTAAAAGTGTCTTATTAGGACCCTTACCAGTTTCCATCTCATCTCTCCCTTCACTCAGCAACTGGGCTTCCAGAAGTTGAAGTATGTTATCAGGCGGGCATCCATCAACTGGGTTCTGAGGTGACATTTGGCAGAAGCACTCAGGCCAAGAGTTAGTGTAAAAAGACTCTGGATGAACTCGTCTATGAGGCCCCCCAAACTCGGTGCTTAACATTGCTTGACGAACACGTTCCTCAAAATCTGCTTTTCGACCCTCTTCCCTGTCAATAAAGATGGGAGCCAATGCTTTTCTGTCAGGCTGGATTGTTGTGCGGAAGCCGTAGTAGAGACGGTGGCCTAAGAGATTGTTGGCAAAATTGCTGGGTCCATCATAGGTGGGCAAGAAAATATCGGAGAGGAGACAAACCATATAGTCCACAGCAGCACCGACGAGTCCCTGGGCGCTGTCTTCAAGCTTCTCAGCCCCCGTTACTGTATTGTGATTCTCAAGGTGTGGGAAGAGAGCTCTGAATGGCTTCATGAAACGATCGCCACCGAAAAGGTCACCGGCAGCAAGGTACATGCGAGTGGAATTGTCGAATCCCATGGCACGTAATATGAGGCCGACCTGCAGAAAGATGGGAGAATGGGTTATACTAGAATATATTAACTTGAAGCGCATTACATCTATGCCACTCTTTTATTCCCTTTTTTTTTCTTTTAAGATCTTTAAGGTTATGTTAAGATGAAAGGAAGGAGAGAAAAAAAATTGAGATTCAGTAACTTTCGGTATATCCTGAATCAGGCATCTTCAAAAATTAATTTCAGACCTCGAAATTCCTTTACAAGTCTCTTCAGACAACCTGATATTGCAGTGCTTAGGGCTGTAATTTGAATGGAAGATCAACGATTGTTCAAAAATTAGATTGGATTTTAATTTGAATTGACTGGGATCCCCCTCAGGTTGAAGTTGAATTGAGCCTGGCTAGCCAGTTGAAGATCTAATTGTAGTGATTCTGAGTATATATTTATAATAATTTTAAGGCATATATTTATGGATATATATGTAACTATATAGATGTATGGGTGCTTGTTTTAGGTTTATCAATATGAATTTGTCATGACAAAACAGAATTTGACCACAATATAATCAAATAATAAGGCAACTCCAGCTTTGATTGGTATTTGGATTGAGCAAGCCTATAGCTAGGTTTGGCTTGTTTTGAGATCACATTAAATGCCATTAGTTGATCTTGAACTAAGGTGGCTTGAAATCAAAATTTTGCAATCCTAACAATTATGAAGTGTGGGCATAAAAAAGATGACACAGACATGATAAGATATGGCATAATTATAAAAAGTAGAATGCAATATGCATCGACACAATATTATATTTTATATATTATTAATATAAAATATATCATTTTTACATTTTCCACTAATGGCATCATTGGTTGGGGATGATATAATATATACATACACAACAGAAGAAACATAACAATGACAGAAAACAATAATATTAATAAAAGAAATGCTTTATTATATGTGAAAATTGTCATTTATTAGCAACACTCCAACATTAACATTCATTAATCCTTCTCAGTTGTGCATTTTTTGTCAATATCAATATTGCTTAAAAAATGTCAAAAAATCTATAAAAAAAGTAAATATAAATGCCCTTTTTCAAAATAATCAAACAAAATGTGACTATATGAGCATAACTAAATAGAGTTAACATACTAAAAATTATGGTCATCATTAGCACTAGCACCTATGCCCTTTTCACTAACACATTCACCTTCATCTAAAAAAATATAATTTTCAAAGATGACTCATTAAAAGAATGATTAGGGACTTCAATTATTCTAATATTATTCATTATAATTAATGTATCTCTATCAACGTCCCACAATTTAATTTCTCCTTGAAGATGTGTTGGGATTCTCCTAGATAAAAAATAAATATTAGTATACACAACTACTAAATCTTCATCGAAGTGCGGAATGATTTTTCCTCTCATGTGAATTAATAAAAGAGTATGCACTTCAAATTTCTTTCACAACAACAACAACAAGCTTTTATCCCACTAAGTCGGTTACTCATGAATCCCTCCATTGTGTCTTACGTGTCAAATTCTCATTTAATTCAAGTATACTAAGATCATTTTTTATACATCTTAACGATGTCTTTTAAGTCTACCTCTACCTTTCTTAACATAAAAGAATCTAATACTCTCCTAACCTCTGGAACACTTTGGATGGCCAAACACTCTAACTTTCTTATAACTAAAATTATACTCCATATATTCAATTTTAGATCTACTTAAAGAAAACCTTTAGACTCTAAGGTTGACCTCCATAATTCAAGTTTCTCTTGGATTCCCTCTAGTCTTATCAACAGAAGAATCATCAAAAGCATACCAAGGTACATCTTCCTGTAAATGCTTAGTAAGAACATCATAACTAAAGCAAAAAAAGATAGGGTTTAAAAGCATTCTTGATGTAATCCAACAATAGAAAATATTTTATCAATCTTCCTTGTGTTTGGACACAAGTAATATTCATATATATCCTTGATGACTTGGATATAACCAATATTAACTCCTTTTTTCTAGAACTCTCCAAGAACATCTCTTAAAATTTTATCATGCTTTCTCTAAATCAATAAATATCATATAGATCCTCCTTGCTTCTTCTTACTTCCATCAAAACTCTTAACAAATGTATAACATCCATAGTAGATCTAGACATGAAAACCAAACTAATTGTGAGAAATTTTTGTATCATAACCTATGCTCAATTACTCTCCATAATTTTAATGTATGACACATTAACTTAATTCCTCATAATTTACACACTCATGTGCATCACCTTTATTCTTAAATATATAACCAACAAACTCTTTCTCCATCATCCTTCTTTTTAGTCTTTAAAATAACATTAAAAAAAATTTGTATAGAAATTCCTTGATCTCTAAACATCTCCACCACATTGGAATATCATCAAGTCCTCTTATTTTTTCATATTTCATTTTTTAAAACTTCTAAATTGATTACTTATCTGACGATAAAAACAAAATTATCTATTTTGTTTAGGGTATTAAAGTTCCTAAAATCAATCATATTTTCAGATCCTTCATTAAAAAGTTTATCAAAATACCTCATCTACCTATCTTTAATATCCTTTTCTAAGAAAATCACTTTATAATTTTCATCCTTATCTCACTTTATAGATCTTTCTTATCTTATTAACTTATATAATCTCTCTTAAGATCTAATCATTGTATAAATCATTAAAAAATTAAATTTTTTCATCGTATATTGTTTTCTTAGAATCTACGTGATTCTTTTATATTTTCTCTCATTTTTCTAAATCAAATTTAAACAACATACACTTTTTATTTTTTTTTTCTCTTAATTTCTACCAATTATTTTTATTAGAAGAACTTTTCTTTTGATTCTCAAGTATATTCTTGCTTATTTGTTCTTTTTTACATAACATTACTTTTCTATGACATCCCAAATTTTAAGCTCTTGTAGTTTCTTTTAAAATATTTTTATTAGATTATTGTTTAAGTGCATCTGAATAATAATTTGATTTATTTTTCATATTCCAATCTTTCATCTTAAAATTTAAGGTAATAATCGATGTTGGGTATTTAAACTTTCACTTGTAATGGCGTTCTGATCTTTACAATCGATCTATTTTCTTATCAAAAAATAATCAATCGTGTTTTCTTGATCCGTTTTTTATAAGTAATAATATTATCTCTTTTCTTAAATAAAAAATAGAATTCTAAAATCGTAAAATTTAAAGCAATCTAATATAGTCTTTATCTTCTTAATTCTCCAAATTCATAACTACTGTAAATACTTTTAAAATCTTACCACTCTATACTGTATCTAAATCTCCTCCAATAAATATTTTTTCTTGAGAGATATCTTTGTGTTAATCTTCAATTAAATTCAAATTTTTATATCCACTGAGCGTAAACACTTATACGTTGATAATATTAGTATCAATGATAATCTTTAAAATTTATAATTATATCATCGTATTAATATTTATAACATTATCCTTCAAACTTTTATCTATAATCACCTACGTCGTTCTAAATCGACTTTTACCGAATACCAAAGTTTTAAACCTAAACTATCAATCTCTGGCTTTCTCCCCAACTCGTTTAGTTTGAACACATAAAATATTTATCATGAACCATAATCTATTAATTCCATTAGTTTACCGTAAGTCTATATTCCAAGTTCTTAACCTAATTAGTTTCATGGACTAACTTCTTTGCCGATCAGTCCATAATGTGGGCTTGCATTTAACATTGCAGGGCGTCGATCGTGACCTCGCACTTTTGTATTTAGGTATACAGTCGCTTGGGGCCGCGTGCATTAACACAATTTTTTAAAGGATTCATATCATGATTATTTTGACAAATTTCTTTCACAACTAAAACAAAAATATAATTGAGCTAATAATTTAGTCAAACTTTGTAATTATGAGGAACTAGTATCATAAGTCATCCACCAAGCCTATCCATTCAAAATACCTCTAAAAGCTAGTCACAATTAATAAAAGCACCATTAAATCTAAAGAAGTCAGTAAGCTCAAGTTATCATTGATTGATCTTCAATATTTTAAAAAATCCTCTTCAAATATTTATTCTTCCATTTTATATATTCATTTTTTTTGTGGTTCAACATAATTTGGAGTTTTGCTAAATCAAACGTAGCTATAATACCTAATAAAAGAATATATCTAATAAGTGAGATCAATAATTATCTAATTTGATAACATACATCAACAAGGTCTTAAGAATATCATTTTCTATGGATTATTAGCAACTTCATGAATGCATATTTTAAAAGTCATTCTCCTATTATATAGTTAAAAAAACTTAAAATTAAAAACCCAGCAGTGAATAAGAACTACAAAATTGAAATTAATCTCTATAAATCAAACAAAAAACATTATAAGAGAGAGAAGAGTCCATGACAATTTGCAAGATAACTACAACTTATAAGTTGACTAGCCATGGAAATATATAAACTTAAGATTAATCTCTACAAATAGAACAAAAAATTATAAGACATGGAAATAATATACAACTTATAAGTTAAACCATCCATATGCAAAAATTAAGTAATCAAAAGTGTGTACGTGTAGGTAAATAACACAGATTGCTAACCTTGAAGTATGAATCTCATAAGAAAAATAATAAGAAAATATAATTGGTTTTAATTTGGAAACAAAAAACAAATTAAAAAAGCCCAATAAAGAACAAGGTATTCAAAAAAATGTCACTTTTACCCATTTTATTTGGTAGTTAAAACAATTAGAATAAAGAAAAAACATAAGCAGGTCAAATTAAGGCAAAGGCATTCAAACTTTTTAGAACAAAAATAGTAAAAACAAATAGTAATAGTCATTTTTTAAATTTGTAATTGGACAAGAAACTGTGATGAAATATGTTGTTTAAAAAGTTACATTTTGTTAACCAAATCTAACTACATGGCGATGAAGAATAGAGAACACTAACAGTAATTCATATAATACGCAAGAAAACTATATTAAAGAAAAAGACACAGAACAAGAGAGACAAACCGTGCATGAATCTTGCGACCTCTGATTCTAAAATTTCTGTCAATGGCTTGTCAAAGGAGAGAGAAGCTAGTGACTAGTGACAATCAAATAATTTTGGAATCTAAGGCTTAACATGTGACGTTTAAGTCTCTGTTGATGGTGCCCGTCTAAGTTGGAACATGAGAAGAGTGGCTAGGGCACGCATGCATGAGAGACTCGAGAGGCACAACCAAGATATACTATTTCACTAAGGAATGTAACACATTGGTTATTTCTCCATTCCACAAACTTCAGATGTATCTTTGCGTGTCACCCGTGTTTAACCTATTTTAGAATCCAATTTTAGCTTGAAGTTTTGGACACGCGTTGGGACATTTCAAAGTTGCATACATGCCCAACATATACACGAAAGGCATTTAGAAGTATTCATGCTTCATGGTCCAGTAATGATAGCTGCAGCCATAAATACTATCCTTTAGTAGTTAGTAATTGTAACATAACAACAGGTCAGTTGTGGGAAAGTTTTTACCATCTAACATTTGCATATCCGTGCAACAGTACACATACCAACTATAGACCCACTCAAGTTGGAAAGGTTGGAGGCACCTCGAGTTTGAGTTGGATTAACTCCAAATGTTTAGCAAAATCACATGATCTTTTTTATATGTTACAATATTAATATACCAAAAATATAAAGAAGTTTTTTCTTGATGAGAAAATTGATTCATGCTTTTCCATTGCGTTGTTACTAGCACCGCTCAAATACCGCATGTATATAGTGGATAAAATAATGTCACGAGAGAAGCATTTCTGTTGGTAAATTCTACAATTTGTTCTTCATCTCTGCAGTATATTTTCTAATTCGCACATATAAACTAGCTCTCCTTAAACTCCGTAAACATGTAATATTACCAAGCCAGTTGCCTCTCGAAGTCCTTCAAACCCAAATAACGTTAGGTTATAAATTTCTTACCCAGATACCTCCCTAGATCATTATTTCTCGAACACTCTAAATCCAGATCAAGTAGGGGGGTAGTTTAAGCTAGAGCAGTGGTCCAGTAACAAGTTTACCCATGGCATTCTCACTGATAAATGGCTCATCGTTTATTTTTTGATTTTTTGATTTTTAACTTGTAGAGTAACTGAACCATTTTGCAGCATAACCACAAAAAATTCAACCTAAAATAAACAGTAGAGATTTTACCACTCTTTTTTCCATTAATGAATAAAAACATCCATACCGCACATGATTTCTACAGCATGTCAATCTGTTGAACACAGATGAATGCTCAAGCCATCTGAAATTTTATTTTTTCAATTAATGATGCAAAAAATTTAGCTTTTAGTAATTTATACAATAGATTAGATACCAAATAAGGTGAAAGATGTATGTATAAGTTAGCCAACCAAAGAGATAGGAGAAAGAGATAATTCAAGTGAGATGTATTAAGGATGAAAATAATAAAAGTCTTTCTTAGAAAAGGATAAATAGGTAGATGAGGTATTTTGATAAAACTTGTCAATGAAGGATCGAAAGACGATTGATTTTAGCAACCTCAATACCCTAAACAAAAATAGAGAATTTCATTTTATCGTCAGATTAGTAAATCTGAAGTTGAGAAGCTTTAAAGAAAATGAAATGTGGAAAACAAGGACTTGATAATATTCCAATAGAAGTGTGAAAATGTTTAGGAGATCAAAGAATTTCTTGCTTACAAATCTTTTAATATTATTTTAAAGACTAAACAGATGTCAGATGAGTGGAGAAAGAGTTTGTTGGTTCCTATATTTAAGAATAAAGGTGATGCACAAGAGTGTGCAAATTATAGAGTAATTAAGTTAATGTGTCATACATTAAAATTATGGGAGAGAGTAATCGAGATGTGATACAAAAGTTTCTCACAATCAGTTTGGTTTCATGCCAAGTAGATCTACTATGAATGCTATACATTTGTTAAGAGGTTTAATGGAGAAGCATAGAGAAAGTAAGGAGGATCTACATATGATATTTATTGATTTAGAGAAAGCTTATGATAAAGTTTCAAGAGAGATGTTCTTTGGAGAGTTCTAGAGCAGAAAGGAGTTAATATTTTCAAGTCATTAGGATATGTATACTAGAGGCTGTTGTGTCCAAACACAAGGAGGATTGACAAAATATTTTCCTATTTGGTTGGATTACAATTACATGAGGATCAGCTTTAAGCTCTTATCTTTTTACTTTAGTTATGGATGTTCTTACTAGGCATTTACGGAAGATGTACCTTGGTGTATGCTTTTTTCTTGATGACATTCTTCTCGTTGATAAGACTAGAGAGTCCAAGAGAAACTTGAATTATGGAGGTCAACTTTAGAGTCTAAAGGTTTTTTAGTTTAAGTAGATCTAAAGCTGAATAAATGGAGTGTAATTTTAGTTGTAGAAGTTAGTGGTAGTGTTGTGACATTAGGTGACAATTAAAATAAGCGATTGAGATATTTAAGTTCTATTGTTCAAAATGATGGTGAAATAGATGGAGATGTTATTAGTAGAATTCAGTTGGATGGTTGAAGTGGAGGAATGCATCGGCTATTGTGTGATAGAAAAATTCCACTTAAACTTAAGGAAAAATTTTATAAGATGGTGGTAAGACTGCAATGACTTATGCATAATGTTGGCCAATAAAAGAAGCATAAGACTAAGTTAAGTTACGAGATGAGGATGCTTAGGTGGATGAGTGGCTTTACTCTTAGAGATAAAATGCAAAATGAGTATGTTCGGAAAAAGTTGGAGTAGCTCCAGTGGTAGATAAGATTAGAGAGCCTTAGATGGTTTGGCCACATAAAGCGTCGGCCGTCCGATGACCCGGTTAGGAGAGTAGATGCATTAGATTTGCCTTATGTTAAGAAAGGTAGAAGTAGACCTAAAAAGAGTTGGTTAAGATGTATTAAAAATGACCTTAGTATACTTGAATTAAATGAGAATTTGACACATAATAGGATACAATGGGGACGAAGGATTCATGTAGCCGACCCCACTTAGTGGGATTAAGGCTTGTTATTGTTGTTATTGTTGTTGTAATGAATAGAAATCATCAATACACCGAGTTAAATTTGTAATTAACATTGCCTGTCAACCTCTTGGACCCAAATGAATGCGTGAAGCCAACCGACAAATGATGGTGCAGGTATAATAGAACTTCAGGAACACAAAGCTGCGAAAGCTTGAGTTAAGCCCCCCAAGACTAGAGATGAGTTTACATTTTGAACAAAAAGCCAACCCAGCTCTAACCCCAACTAAGATTGTAGTATAGCGTAAGTTAATAATTTAACTGAAGTTAACAAGTCTAGTTGTATGTATATACTAACACGCAACACAAAAAATGCATGGGATAGTTATGTCAGGTGGTATTTTGATGAAATAAACTGAAGATTATAAAATGGACACACGCTGAAAATTTGAATAGAGCGTTTTAAGATGCCATGTAACATGTAATACTAATGAAGCTGTAAGAAAATTAAAAAGTTACATTTGTAGAAGGTCTAGAATGTGGAAGAGTCATGAAAAAAAGAGGTGATAAAGTATAGTAAATCACATTCTATAAGGTTTACACTTTTCAACCCTAAAAGCTTAAAATTTAGAAAACTCATTCAGGACCCTCTAAAACATCTGTGTAACCACACATTCCCTTTGCTCGGAAACGATATGTACTTATAATATATTCTCTAGGACTAAAAATCGATGAGCAAATATTTATGGACTGAATATTGACATAGGAGTTTACCTCTTCTGGAGTCAATGGGCACTTTCCAATTATCCTCCTCTCTCGATAAACAAGCTTCTTTTCTGCAAAGTTTTCTTTTCTGTATTTCATCAAGATCTTTTGCTCTTCAGTTGAAAAAATATCCAGGCACCTGAAATTTCGTAGTTTTGAAGAAAAGTGTCATTTCAAAAACTTAAATGATGATACTGCAAGTCCTCGAGCATTAGATTGCAAGCAAGAAGTCAGATAATCACGTATATGGTCAATAATGTATGTATTAAATACAACACGGCCTGCTGTTGAAAAGTTCCCATATCAATCATCAGAGTTTTAACATGAATTTCAATTTGAAGTCATAAAAAAAGTTTGTTTTTGAGTATCCAAAATACCAAGATTGTATGTGACAATGTGCATTTTGGATGATGAAGTGCGAATATCTAAAAAAACACCAAAGAACCCAGAGACAGCAATTTGCACCATGCATTCCCTATTTATTGCATTTAAAAAAAAAAGAAAATAATAATGGCATCATAATAACTAATCTTATCACAATTTTTGAAGTGGTTTAAAGGTCCACATTCTCCATTCATTTATGTTGAGTATTGCATGAAATCTTAAAAATTATTTTGCACAAATTTGTTTGTGCAATGTGTACTTTATCACTGACGTTATCACATTCACAGCTATTTGGGGGCAGCTTATAGATCCACATTTTCAATCCATTCATGCTAAGTATCGCATGAGATGTTAAAAATTATTTTGCATATCCTATAAATTCTATCAATGTGTATGGGTGTGTGTCTCTATAGCAGATGACAAATCTATCCAATCAACACCTGCAAGAAACTTAAAATTAAAATGTGCGTGCCTGGAGAAAAAGACGTATATCAAATCAACACATGCAAGGAACTTGAATTTAAATGCAAAAAAATGCCATTTGAAAACCTAAGAAAATACTAATACAACATTTGCTAGCACCACTTCTAAGCACTCCATCATTTTTCAATTAACTAAACCCTCATTGATGTAGTAAATAAACAACCTATGAAATAAACATTTGATTACAGCCTAAAGCCCCTTTTTTCCTTTTTACTTCTGGCAGGTCATAGTTTAACCTTACCAATAAGAAGTTTGAAATGGCATTGATGATGCACATTGAACCCGGACATACATTCAACATCAATAACGTGATTGATTAAATATTTTATTACTTTATTTAGTTATTTGTATTTTGAAATACAGGGGTATTTTATTAGAATGTATTTTCTATTTTATTTTCTTTTTTTGGCTTGTAAATCTTAAGGTTCCTTTACTAAAATAAATAGGAATCCTGGGGCTAAGATGTGAATGGTTGCTCAAAGGAGCATCTCACTTCTATCTCAGCTCTTTCATTTTTGTCTCCCTATCTCTTTCTCTTTCATTCTCTTCTTCTTAGTCTTTTATTTTTCTCTTTTTCAGTTTTTCTCTTCTCTTTCTCATGTCTCTCTCCCTTCTCTTTATAAAATTTGATATTAGAGCCACATTCAATCACAATTGCCCACTTCTCCAATGTGTCACAACTGCCACTTCACAACTCCTTGATGTCTCACCCTGAACCGCTCTTTTGAGTCTTCCAAATATGCCTTCCCTCATGTGATGAAAACTGTCACTCACTTGCATCCACTTTCACTTTCCAATCCACACTCATTTTATAAATTTGGGTGTGATGCCATAGTCTCTTTCACATATTACCCTTCAAGATTTTACTCATGAACCCATAACACCACTCCAAGAAGACATTGCATCCACCATCATGACCTTATCTCCCCAGTGCAACCTTACTCGCACACTAACCTCATCTCCCTAGCATGTATCGTAGCTTATGATCCCACCTATGTGACAATATATGCTTGTTTCCTATCTTGGTCTCAATGCAGTGCCATCAACACCCCTTAACTCATTAGTTGAAGCCATCAAATCGAGCAAAACCTCCAAGTCTAACAAGCTCATCGAGAGTCATGGTGAAATGGTGAAGCTCGACCATTATCCATGAGCCTCTCTTACATCTTGATCTTCAAGACTTTGTTTGCAATTTTACAACGCCTAGTTCAAGAAGACTTCCTTAAACACTGTAACCTTATTTCCCTTAACGCAACTTTGCTCCCTTTGCAATCTCATCTCCTTAACACATATCATAGCTCTTGATCCCACCTGTGGCCACCCATATATGTTTGCTTCTTGTATCAATCTACTTACATCATTGTCAAGGCCCCAAAACTCAACCCATATCCTATAAGGTACTAGACGCTAAGAGTCATTGCCTGACTTGGCACCAAAATAATTTGTCAAGAGTTAACATTGAGAGTAATGCTCTAGCTTGTCGTCCGTCTCTTCATAAATCATATTTAAAATAATTAATTGTAATGAAATAAAATACTCATAATCATATTCATAATTTTTTTTAATTTAATTTCATGTAAATTGTTGACATTATATAAGTTAGTCCCACACACAACAACAACAACAACAACAAGCCTTTATCCCACTAAGTGGGGTCGGCTACATGAATCCTTCATCTCCATTGTGTCCTATTATGTGTCAAATTCTCATTTAATTCAAGTATACTAAGGTCATTTTTATACATCTTAACCAAGTCTTTTTTTTTATACCCTTCTTAATATAAGGCAAATCTAATGCATCTCTCTCTAGGGTTATCGGACGGGCTTTATGTGGCCAAACCATCTAAGGCATTCTCTAATCTTATCTGCATTTGAACTCCAACTTTTTTTCCATACTCATTTAGCATTTTATCTCTAAGAGTAAAGCCACTCATCCACTGAGCATCCTCATCAGTAACACTTAACTTAGTCTTATGCTTCTCTTTTGGCCAACATTCGCTATAAGTCATTGCGGTCTTACCACCATCTTATAAAATTTTTCCCTTAAGTTTAAGTAGAACTTTTCTATCACACAATAGGCCAGATGCATTCCTCCACTTCAACCATCCAACTTGAATTCTACTAATAACACCTCCATCTATTTCACCATCATTTTGAATAATAGAGCCTAAATATATGAATCGCTCACTCTTATTAATGACTTGTCTACCTAATGTCTCAACACTACTACTAGAACTTCTACAACTAAAATTACACTCCATATATTCAGTTTTAGATCTACTTAAACGAAAACTTTTAGACTCTAATGTTGACCTCCATAATTCAAGTTTCTCTTGGACTCCCTCTCTAGTCTTATCAATAAGAAGAATGTCATCAGCAAAAAGCATACACCAAGATACATCTTCCTGTAAATGCCTAGTAAGAACATCCATAACTAAAGCAAAAAGATAAGGGCTTAAAGCTGATCCTTGATGTAATCCAACTGAAATAGGAAAATATTTGGCTGAAGTTAGTCCCACACACAAAGAAGAAAAACAAATAAATGACCCCAATAATCATTTGGCTGAAATCTCACAGCTCTTCTACCAATCCCAAGTTCGTTAGGGTTGGCTATCATACATAGCTCTTTAGCCCTCAACATTAACATCAAGGAAGGACTGGAGTTAGGGTGATTCATTGACTCTAGCACTTTATCCTAGTACTAGTAGCCATCTTCTTTCTCTTGACATCCTTCTTGAACTTCTTTAGGAAGAATTCTCATTCAAGTATTTAACATTTTTCTCTATCCCATCATAAGATCTAACATTGGTCAAAATAAACACTATTTCTAAAAGAGATTATGTCAATTTCTATCATTAAATCAATATCATTTCTCTGTCAAGAAACAGAAAGAAAATGCATTAAAAGGAGAAGAATCAATAACTATTTGCCCTCTTTTTAATCTTAAGTTTTCTTACTTTATAATATACTCATCACAAGAGTCGTCGTCAATATGTGTACTGAAAAGAGATGCCCATAACTTTTACCAAACCTAATCCAGAAGAGTAGGCATCCTTTATCATTTTCATTTACATGCACGAGTATATTGCGTCCCTAGTCAGTACCATATGAAAATGAACTCCATAAATCAATAAGCATAAGTTTTCACTCTATAACATAATCAATTTCATGTCTTTTGTCATGCACTTTAATAGTATATTTGATTTATCTTTAAAAAAATCAATTAAGATTCAATCATAAAATGATAATCATGCTAATATGAGGATTGCATAAACTAAGTAAAAAAATCATTTTGCAATGCCATTTTGGTGCCAAATGAAAACTTTGTTTAATGCATATATAGAAGCATAAAAGCACTCGCAATATCATTTAAACATTCACATACAAGCTATGCACAATAATTAATGAATTTTGATCAAGAGAAAAGAAAATAATTGTGAAAATATAATTGCCCATTTTTAATGAAGCTCTTTTGCTTCCTTTCCTCTAAATGTAATTCTACTCATTGTGGAACACATAATTGTGCATAAATATAATTATCATCATCATTACTACCCTTATGCTTATTACTTATATCATTATTTCTATTTAATAATAATTACATTTATATTAATATTATTTATTATTATTTTATTCCATACTATTATATCATTGATTAATATTTATATTATTACTATTACTATTATTATTATTTACTTATTATTTTAAAGTATTTATTTCTTTATTAATATTATAATTATATTCCTTTAAATTATTTTATCTTATGGTTAAAATTAATTAAGCTAATTAACTATTTCATATTTAATATAATTAGCATATTATTCTTATTAATATTATCATTTATTATTATTATTTTTATTGTGTTATTAACATTAATTTATAATATTATTGCTATTACTATAATTAATAATGATATTATTATTACACCATTATTATAAGATTATTAGTATTATATCATTATTATTTGACATATATATATATATATATATATTAATGTTTCAATTTTTATGACAAAAACCTAAGTTACCTTCTCTCTTCTCCCCTTCTTCTTTTCTTGGTTTTGCCGAACCATAGCCCATTTTCTACTTGGTTTGGCTTAGACAGTGCATGCTTCTACTTGTACTTGACATTGTTTATCTCAACTATTTCGCACCTTTGCCTCCTGCACATGCGAGTCACTCACTGCTCAACTCCAGTCAACCTTCGTATGCTCCCTCACCCTCTCTACCTTCCTCCCCTCCCGATTCTAGCCCTTAAAAAGTAAAGTAAGGTGGTGATTGTTCGAACAGTTTTGCGGCACTTGTTGCAACAAGTGTTAAGTCTGTATGAGGCCAGTACAGCCCTTATCAGCTCGTTTGTTTTTTTTTATATCAAGTTATTACACATCAACATCACCATAAGCTTTTTATACTTCTATGGTACTCTATATGATAGTTTGTCACATGTAATAGCCACAGCAGTAAAGCATGTGAACGTGTGCTCCTGCTCAAGCCAGTATTTCAAGACGCATGGGCATCATGTCCATTGCATGCTTGAGTCAGTAGAGTTCAAAAGTAGATGTGCAAAAGGAACACTAAGTACAAAGGAGAATGTTTTTGGATATTCATGATATGACTGCTCATTGAAGACGTGGTTCTAGACTTCAATATTTCATACATACGATAACAAGCCTTTGGTTTGTTTAAAAAAGCACATGAACGAAATAGGAATAAATTCTACAAATATGATTTAGTATAACAGAAAATACCCAGCAAATGCGAGCATATCCATTTCAAAGCGGAGGTGTATCGACATGAAATGCCCCTGTGATCGAAGTTTATTAACTATATCATGGCTCAATTTCATTATGTGTGGCTTGAACCTTAGTGCATGATAATTCACTCTGCATCTTAATCTCTGGAGTTCAGTATCATCAATCTCTTCAGCCAGCCGATGTGAAAAAGGAGTCAGGTAAATAGCACCATGCTCCTTCATCTTTTTTAAAGCAACTGTGGTATACCAGTTCAGAGGAGCATCTCTTGGTGGCCGAATCTGGATGTTACAAAGATATACATTCAAATGTATTTTATAGAACATTGTCAGCTTTTGCACATCAATTTCTTGTTGAGAATGTTCTCTTAGAATAGAAATTTAAAACAAAAGAGAAAAGTAAAAGTTAACCTGAAAAGCTTTCAACTTCTTAGCCTTCCCATGAGAGGTGATTTCAGGAAGCTTTCCAACAATGTGAACGTCATAACGTAAAGTATTAATGAAATGTTCAACATCATATACACCTGGAAAACCACTGGGTTTATTTATAATAAGTTCACATTAGTATGATCTAGGAAAATCCACACATGTATAATAAACAAACTGCAAGAAAATATTCTTCAGGTGATACGAAAATAAGCCTTCATAATAAGATGCATTAATGAGAACTATCACTTTATATTTAACGTCAGTTATCTCAACAAACAAGAATACAGAAGCAAGAAATGATAAATAAATCATTAGTTACAAAAACACAATGTGGCTCCATATACAAATAAATGCCTGCCACTTGCCCATGCTTTGTCACAAATAACTTTGTGGCGACAAAGTGTAACATGGTTAACACACCATTCAATAGTTTAGAAAACTTTTTTTTTTTTTTTTGTGTGCGCTTCCAAGGTATCTCCAACGAAATCAAGATAACAAAATTGAATAGGAGATGAAATCCAAAACATTTGAAGTAAATCAAATAGTCAAGAAAAAGGAAAACAAGTACCTTTCATCATGCCAAAAAGAATTGGTATCCAACTCAGGTAACACAAGTGTAGCATTCATGATACGTGCAGCAACAACGGCATTGCATATCTATAGAGAGAAGACAGTATAATAAATTGTTTGCTCAAAAGTGTTGAACGATAAAAGTATATAATGCATATTTCAGTTATGAAGAAGCCTGTACACTACTTAAAATATAGATATCTCAATAAAGCATGCATACAGGGGCTAGAAATGAACATATAAGTGCATATTTCTTTCAAAATGTCTGTGAACTTTGGGACCATGGGTTGTACAGTTCTCTTTGTCTCTATCAATTAGTATGTGCTCCTAAGCAATAACATCATTGGAGTGTGGTTCAGTAGGTACATATCAAATTCTCCCCCTTAGCCTTCATTTTCTGTCTCAACACACACGCACAGAAACAATCAACTACCAATCTCAGATGTGTGTGGAAGAAACAGGGTGTCCGTGCACAATACACAAAAGTAAACTTATTTCAAGAACACAAGCAAATTCCCATCTAGCAACTTAGTTGCTAAGGAAAACACCTAGAAATCTCTATCATCCTAGGATGTTAGAGAGTTTGTTCTTCATGAGGCATATTAATTTATATTCAACTAGATTTTCTTAAACATATGTTATGGTTAATTTTGACATGGCTTCTACTTCCTATGAACGCAAGCATCCATAGTTAATGACCTCTCTTACCGCAGTAGAATAGCACTCTTGATTAAGGGTGAAAAATATACATTAATCCCCAATGAAAATCAATGTTTAGTGGCGTGATGTGGATGGATGCCTAAAATAAAAAAGTTGGATAATCCCGATCAAAATCTCACATTTTCATCATCATTGGACTGTCGTTATTCCAATCTACCAAAATCAAAGAGCTATTAGTCGTAATGTTCAAAGAGTCTGATTAATAGCCATGAGTTGCCTCATCCCAGAAATCCCAAGTAGACTAGGGTTCTGGTGTAGGTTTTGTTGTGCAAGTATTTATTGAATTAATTCAGCTAAACTTAACTCATAAATCTACCCAATAATTCAATTTTATAAAAGTCTGCATTGCAGACATACATAAGGCTTACATTCATTAGGATGGCATGCTTTTGAACTTTGCATTGCAAACATATATTAAGCTTACATCCATTGAAATGATGTGGTTTGATTGAATTAGAGTCTACTTTGCAGACATGTATAAGGCTTATATCCATTGGAAAGCCTATGTTTGAATAATTGAAGTATGCATTGCAGACATGCATAAGGCATCCATTGGAATACCAATTTTGATTGGACTTACATCCCTTAACAAACATGCAGATGTTTAGTATGTGGAGTTCTCCTTGGGAATAATGGTTGGGCTTACATCCGTTGGAATGCCAATCTTTAATACGTGGAGTTTGACTTGCGAACAATGGTTGGACTTACATCCGTTGGAATGCCATGTTATGAGTGATGTTTGCATTGCAAATATATGTTCTTACATCCGTTGAAATGTAATTTTAATGTGTGCATAAAGTCTGCCTTGTAGACAAGTGATGGGTTTATATCTATTGGAAAGACAAATTCTAATGTGTGAATAAAGTCTACATTGCAGATAGGTATTGGGCTTACATCCCTTAGAAAGCCAATATTTAATATGTTTGATATCCACCTTGCAGACGTGTGTAGTACTTACATCCATTAAAATGTCATTTTATTTAATGTAGGGTTCGCCTTGCGAACAGTTGGAATGTCAATCCATTTCATGAACATATGTTGGACTTACATCTCTTTAGAATGCCAGTTTTGTGTGATTGAAGCATGTTCGGGATGAATCTTTAATTCAATCTCATTTTATATTCAAGATGAATCCTTGATTCAAATTAGGTGAGGAAAGTCTTTGTATTTGTATTGTTTTATAGGCTATATTTGAGTCCTCAACACATTGTATTTAATCAACCAAATGAATAATAATTATTCATAATTATATTTGAATATGATCATGCATTGCTACTTCATATTTTTTTTTCCTTGATTTGAATCACTATGCATTCCAAGTTTCACAAATTTCTTTATGTGAGAGGGATAAATTCATTAATATATTTAGGCCTAATAGCCTAACAAGGGCATTAATAATCCTGGTTTGGATCTTTAAATTTTGTCATGTATAACTAAAATAAATTAGATTAAGAGATGGGATTATAAATTAAGTGCATTTAATAATTTTTTATATTTGATTTATTTGATCTATTCAATTTTGATATGCGTTTATACTTAATATGAATGATGTTTTATCGCATTATAAAATCCTTTCTTCCTCATTTTAAATATTTTTATAAAAAATATTTAAGATTAATACCTTTCACAAAATTTCGGCAACATGATGATTTAGTAGTGCAGACTCTTCTCCCTTGTTCCGGACTAAGATCGACAAAGGGAGGTAATCATCTCGCACCAGACCCAAGATCAATGTTAGATGCCTTCAAAATTTTCTTGGTCAAACCCAAGATTTATGATCACGAGTCTTCAGATTTCAAGAGCTGTGATCTAATTAATTTCAAATAATTTAAACTTTGGGTTAATTATTTTAAATTTTAGTAAAAAATGATGGTTTATTAAGATGCGTTTGAATTTTTTTACTTTCTTTTGAATTCAACACAAATGAATTCTGAAGTTTTTAGAAAATTTTTTGTTAATTTTTAGAATCAATTTGTTAGAGTGTTGTATTTTAGCTTGTTTAAATTTTCAAAAAAAATTATTTATGTATGGGATCAAAATTCATCGACCTCTTTTGGAAAAGAAAATAGTTGTTTTCGGTGAAGAATTTCGTAAAAGATGAATAGTAGATAAATATTCTGGAGATTTCTTCATTTGGTGAGAACTTTTTTATATCTGTTGTTCTATAAATGAGCACTATGGATAATTACATATCTTTGATTAAAATATAATAAATCATTAAAACGAGATATAATTAGGTGAAATTAGAGTTTAGAACTTATGAAATTTATTATTTTAATTTAAAACTTTGTGAACGATAGCTTCGATCTAGATCGTGGTTTATCATCTCTGTCGCATCTATCTTGAGAAGATAGTCAACCCAACGTGAAGGATCCTTTAGATGACAACGAAGTTACGTCGTTGATGTCCTTATAGACAGTAAGCGTCAGGACATAAATAGCCTTATCATGACTTTTTGCCAAATCATTCTATTTCACTCAAAAAGCCTTAAACATCTGAGATGAATTTTATTATGTCTATCATTAACTATCAGTGTCATACGTATATGCGTAAAACCACATGATAAGGACAAGTCCCTTTTAGAAATATTTGAATGTGAAAATAGTTATCGTTTGATTTGACTTTTCTATGAGAAATTTTAATTTAATTTTTACAAGACAAACATTGGAGGGTGGATTGATTATTTTTTAAGTTTTAATTTAAATAATTCATTTCTTTTTTTGTTTTGTTATTTTATTTGAAATTTGATCATTTATGATTGATTTACATTTGAATATATGATCATCATTAAAATTTTAATTATAATTATCCTTTATCATAAAACTAATATCAATTGATCTTTTCTATTTTTTCTTTTCTACGAGGATCGGATCTTAATTCATTTACCGAAATATCTTAATCTTTGTAATTTAAACATGATCGAGTTTGACTCTTGTGATTGAATTTTTAGAAATTTATCTCTTGATTATATCTTGTATTATATACATAAATTATATAATTAAATTCTATCTTTCAATGTTTTATCAATCAGAACCAACGAAACATATAGCGTCTTTTATATTTGATTTAGAATCTTACGCACATCTAATATCTGTTCTTTGAAATTGCACATTAAGATGTAAGTTAAAGTTTAGATGTCAAATCGTAGGTTTGATTTTTTTTTTTGAGTTTTGTTAACCCGGTTCAGACCAGCGATGATAACCGTATCTTTATCTTCACAAGGATATCTAGATTATTCAAGATTCGTTCAAACTTTGTATTAGATTGTACATGAGGATTATGCTTTTTTCTTGAGATCTTGAACTTGAAAAAATGTGCATGATTTAGATAAATTTATCTTTTATCATTCATGATAGAATTAAAACAAAGATTCTGATAATTGATTTTTAGGTTTTGTTAACACTCATAAACAAAAATAATTCACTCTATCTTCGTAGAGAATGATCGATTAATTATTTAGATCTATCATTCTCCAAACCTGTCGGCTGATTATTAGAAGATGGTTTCTTCTTGAGATATTGAACTTAAAAGATGTTACATGATAATCAGATAAATTTATCTTTTGTCATGATAAATTAAAACTAAGATTTGATAGCGTCATTAGATTTTAAGTTTTGTTACAGGTCAAGCAAAAAGTATGACATCTGCTTTTATATTTATCTTTGCATTTGATTACATGTCTTTTAGATGTTTGATCAAACTTCATACATATAGATCTATTTTTTAAAGTATTGCATGATATGAATATCAAGTTAAATATTAATTTGACATGATGTAATGCAAACATGAGTTTTGATATGAGATTTTTTTTTAGGTTTGTTGACCAATTAGAAGAAACCGAGATGTATAACATATGTTCTTTATATTTATCTTCTTTGTTTGTTTTGGGAAGCATATTTCTTTAAATATTTGATCGATATAGATACTTCAAACATACGAGATTTCTTTTCTTTGTTGTATGGACATGAGTGTCTTAGTTGAATTTTATATTTAGTATGACATGTCTTTAATACATCTTGCTGACAAGTAATAATATTTCTTTGATCAAACATGTATCACTTTCTTTTGGTATTTAACACTTCCCAATGCGAACATAATTCATATAAATTTGCGTATCATAATCAATCCTCATGCATTAGATTTGGGTGATTGAATGTCAATTCTCTAGGGACAAGTTTCATGTGTAGAAAATGATTTTGGAGAATCATATCAATATAAGTTGAATGTCCCTATGGTAAATGCGACCAAGATATTATCAATCAGTCAACTAAAAGAGGTTTAAAGCTGTATCCAATGTGACATTTTGAAGGCCCATTGACTCAAATGTAATGCTTTTTATGTAAGACATAAATTTTACACTTATTCATGAATAAACCATAAAATAATGACATTTTATGACCAAACAGAGAATCTCCCCTTTTATGTAATTAGAAACAAAAGGGGTTAAAATTAATTTTAAAGCCCATTTGATCAAGTATAATGTTGTTGGTGTAAGATAAAATTGGTATTCATCTAGAAACATGATATGAATATTGTTGTAGCCAAATATCTTTTCTTTACGTGACAAATCGTGAGAAAGAATTAAAAATATATCATTTTGAATCCATTTGATTAAGTATAAAGTAATGGATCCAAGATAGGCATATTTATTTAGAAGCATGATATGAATATTATTTAATAAAATCCTCTTATTTAACAAATTAGCAGGGAAAGAGGCTGAAATATATCATTTTGAAGGTCATCCGATCAAGTATAAAATAATGGATCCAAGATGAATATTTATTTAGAAACATGATATGAATATTATTTGCTAAAATCCTCTTCAGACAAATCAATGAGGAAAGAGGCTGAAATATATCATTTTGAAGGTCATTTGATCAAGTATAACGTAATGGATCCCCTCATATAAAGAAGTACACTAATTCTAAGTGGGTCTTCTTTCTATATTTTTTTTAGTCCAAATGAAGGAAAAGTAGCGTAATATTATGATCTATACCGTTTTCTTAATAATAGAGACAGACGTGAGTAGATATGTATATTAAGAGACAAAAAATGACAGGTAGGAATGCATATAAATATAAATATTATTAGAGGCAAGTGAGTGAATTAAAATGAGTCTTCCTTCTGCTTATGACAAAAAAGGTCACAAGTGACAGGATAGTAATGCGTGTATTAAGAGACAAATGTATTAATTAAAATCCACCTCAGCATGTCATCTTATGACAAGAGAGATCTTCATCAAATTTTATTAGGGAGATATGACAAAAGGAGAGTTTATTTTTCCCTCTAACCTATACTTTTGTCATATGACATTAAAAGAATGGATGATAAAGAAAAGGTAGAAATTTCTCACATACATGTGCATGTGAGATGTCATAAGAAAATGACAAATGAGATGTCATATATCATTAAGGATAAATGACAAAGGAGAATCTAAAATCTCATGCATGTGCATGTAGCGTGACATGGCTTAAAATTGAATTAATCTCCTGCGTACAAACTTATGACGTAAACGTGTATCAATGTTATAAAATTAAGTAGAGGAGAAGGTTAAGGGTATAAATAAGAGATGATTCACGAACCTTACTTTCCTCTCTTTTCTCCCTACATACTTCAAAGTCTTCCAACTTGCAAAGGAGTCAATTTGTCTTACTTTGACTTGTAAGTTCTTTCTAACATGACATTTTCTAATTTGATATTTTTAAGTAGATGTTATCTACATTCTGGTTTAATTCAACATCATTTCATATGTCTTTTTTTTTTACCATGCGCCATGAATGTGTATAGATCATTGTAAAATGAAGCAGAAAGTAAAGTAGATGGCGCTAAACTTATGTACAAATCCAATATTTATCTCTGTATAAGTAGAGATTGAGATAAGATTAATTAATACATATAATGGATATTGTCGATCTTAGAAATACATATGTATATGACATGAAAAAATCTTAAGCATTCCATCTTTCTTTTTTTTATCAAAATTTTGTACCTTCTCGTCATCCCCAGATGTCTGGGAGGTAGCTTTTAGCTACCATGGTAGTGTCGTGAGAGCTAATTATTTAACCGCATGAAAAGGCGGTGTAGTTAACATAAATAAAATTCCTCTTATGTTAGAGAAACATGTGTAGGTCTTATAACAAATTTTCTACCATGTTGGAGAAACATGTGTAGTATAACACAAATTTTCTCATGTTGGAGAGAAACATATGTATACAAATTTCCTCTGTTGGAGAAACATGTGTAGATACTTATAAGAACAAATTTTCTACCATATTGGAGAAATATGTGTACTTATATCAAATTTCCTACCATGTTGGAGAAACATGTGTATCTATACAATTTTCCTACCATGTTGGAGAAACGTGTGTAGACATATAAATTTCAACTGCGTTTCGTATAAAGCGTGTTTATATATCTTAAACAAGACATAGCGTTTTTGCAGATTGGAACAAAAGTGAGTTCATGAAAGCATCATATATTGACATTCTTTGAAAATATTAAAATCGAAAATTAACCTTCAAAACAAATCAAAATTAATCTTCTTTCACATTATAATTCTCATAATAGCAGAACATGTAATGAAGTAAGGTGACTCCTTTCAATTTATGGGTTTTTGATATAGGAGAAAACATAGAACTTCCCATGTAATCTAGGATCATGTCACATAACACTTCAAATCCCTCTCTTACTTTTAGATTTTAGCATGGAATGAAAGAAGCATGACATACATCATTTCAAATATTTCTTCCATATTTCTAGCTTTACCTTGAACATGTGTAAGAAGCTCAACAAGAGTTATTTCATTTAGATAGTCAAAATTGAAGCTTGAAAGAGAAGAAAATCTGCATGTAGCTTTAGACTTGAGTCACATAACCTCTCTAAACATCTTTACATGCTTCTAGTTTTAACTTTCAGCAGGTAAAAAAAATTCGGCAAACATTGTGTCATTCCAATGTTAGAATACTGAAGTATAAAGAGAGGAGAGCATGCCAATAGTTTAGGATTTGAAGTGTAAAGAAAGATGAAGTGTAAAAGAGAAACAATTTTACACATTCTAGGATTAAGCCATGCAACCTTTCAAAAATCTTTTTTTTTTAGTTTTCAAGCTAGCATTTAAACAAATCCCTCTTTCCATTCTGCATGTATTCTAGGATTCAAGCCATGCTATACTTCAAATCCCTCTTTTAATTTCAAAGTCCATACACAAGAAACATATATAGCTTCTTCCATAAATCAACAAGAAAGATAGAAACATGAAATCCATAGAAGAACAGCAAATAGTGTGAAAGAAATATGTCATATGTAGCCATACAATACTTGAAAACCTTCATTTCAATTTCAGATTTCAACTTGCATATGAAAGAGACATGACATATATATATAGTTTCCTTCATAGGAAATCAATTGAAGCAAGGTAGAAATATGAAACTCATAAGAGAACAACAAGTAGTGTGAAAGAAATAAATACATCTCTTCTTTGCTTCTATACTCTAGCTCAAATAAATAAGTTTCCAGCAAGCATCATATCTATTAAACAACAAACTGATATGATTTCCCTTAGATAAAAAAAATTCAGCAAGCATCATATCCATTAAAGCAAATTGATATGATTTTCCTTAGATAAAAAAATTTAGCAAGCATCATATCCATTAAACAGCAAATTAATATGAAAACAGGAAGGAAGCTTGCACATAGCTTAGGATTTGAGCCATACACTATCTCAAAATTCATTCTAAGCTTTAGATTTCAACTTTAAACTCATAATAGAAGGATAAAGATAAACTTTCTATGAGGTCATTTCTAGTATAAAAACGTAGGTATCCATAGTCAAGAGAAAACAACAAGAAAAATGGGATTTGGGCTATACATCATCCCAAATCTTTTAAGAGAAACTTTTCAACATCATTCAAGCATAAGACATGGCATATGTAATAAAACCCTAACTTAAAATACCCAAATGTATGGAAATAAGCTTAGGGTTAGAAAGAGACGACTTGGAGGTGTCGAATACTAAGGGGGAAACAAGAAAGGAGTTTTGAGTTTGGGATAAGGCAAGAGAGGCATAAGCGGGAGCAGGAGTTTAGCGTTACACAAGAGAGGATCACGCGAACTCGGTTGAGAGCCTTGGAATCGAGAGAGAAGGAGCACGGGACAAGAGCAACTAGCGTGAATCGTGTGAGAGAATCGTGAGGGAGTCGTCTGAAGGAATGAAGGCCGCCGTTTCGCCTTTAGGCAGCCTTCTTCGATTGGTGCCGTTTGACCAATAAGGATTAGCGGTTGTTTATTTTTTTAATGGGTAGATGGGCGGTTGATTTAGGATAAGGATTAGGGAAAGTGAGGGATTAGGCAAACGTTAATTACTTTAATTACTCACTAATATAATTTCGCATCGATTATGAGGAATTTATTTTATGCAATAAACCCTAATAATATGGGTGTTAATTTTAGTTGTTTAGTTGGAGAACGCGGTCGCGATCGATTTCGCGATCGAGGTCATTTAAGCTATGTTGGCGGCGGTTGCGGTGAAATTGGGCTTAAAAATGCGACGTCGCTCGAATCGATCGGCGTTTACGTCGAATTGATCGCGGCGTCGTTTGATAGATTTTGACGTTTCGGCAATAACGGCGCGATCAATTTCGCGAACGAAGGTCGTTTAGATGTCGTCGAGGCTTCCCTCCTTCGATATGCACGTAATTTTATTAAAAATTGATTTTAATTATTTAATTGGTCATTAACTGATTCGATATTTTCCATTTATTTAATTTTAATGTTTTCGACGCATTACGAAGCCGAATTGCCCAATTAAAGCATTTTAGATCGATTTCGATCGCGATTAGGGTATTTTAATCTCCAATTCATCTAATTAATTTCAGGTGGTACATACTTGTAGGTTAACAGTAACACCAACAACTTTTCAAAATGATGTTTTCCCACAACAGTTTTACAACCAGCTTTTCAAAAAGCTACAGTTACTCCAAACAAATCCTAAGATTGCATTTTACAAAATAGCGCACTTGCACTTTCTCCCTTATTCCGGATTCAAGACGACAAAGAGAGGTAATTTCATCTTACACCAGACCTAAGATTAACAGTGGAGGCCTTAAATTTGACCTGTAGAGTAAGGGATTAATTATAATAAATTTCATTTCAAATTTTACCTAAAATTGAAACCCAAAAGCTCTTTTTTCTTCAATTTGGATGAAAACGCCTTTGCTTAGTCCTTCCTAAAATTTAACAAGGGTTGGGCACTTCAAGAATTCAAACATTTATTCACTAAGGATTCTTGAAGGGGAGTTCAACTGGCTCGATTTAGCAGTAAAATAGAAGGTGCTTCAATTGCTAGGAGGAGATAAGCTAGGGCTGCACGCAAGAGAGGGGGATGCGGTTGGGGACTTCAATCGAGCATGCAAGAGAGTCGATGGCTTTGGTCAAGCATGCAGGGGAAGCCGGCTAGGGTCCTTCACGCGAGAAAGGAAGGATCGACTAGGGCAAGGGCTTCGTTTCACACAAGAATGGGGGGAAAGTCGGCGGGTATGGATTCTTGTGAGGTGGGTTTGGCACTCTCTTCTCTCTCGTGTGTCAGTGTGTTGAAGAGGTTTGGTTAGTTCCTTTTTCCCCTCCTTTTACAGCCATCCGACCCCTAACCATTCCCGCTCATAGAGAATGGTTACTAGAGATCGGTTAGGCCACTTCTTCTTCTTCTTTTTTATTTTTTATTTTTATTTTTTTTGGCTGTCAACACAATTTATATTTTTCAAGATCTTATCAACTCTGCACAATTTTACATTCTATTTGCTCTCACCTTTATATTCATTTGATATTTCATCTCCGGAAGAAAAAATTGAATACCTAGCACAGTTGTCATGGAGCATGCAAGATGATCATATGATATTACTTGCCAGCAAAAGCGTTTTCAACGTCTTAAACTTTTCCTGGTTTTAAGCCACAGAATGAAAAAATAAATAAATAGTTTTCATCCACAGTTTAAGCATACCAGTGGCAATCTAATTTAGGCCATGCATCTGATTCTCTAATATGTTTCTTTAAATTTTATTTAAACAGTGGAAGAAACAAAATGAAACTCGCTCCAAACTCAGTAAGGTGAATGCTTTTTGCCTTCGTTTGCAATCTTGAATAACAATATTCAGCAGCCAATCAAATTGACATTGATACATACCAAAAAATATAATTTTTTCCATAACTTTTATGGTGTTATATTCATTATGCCATGTAAATCAAAAAACAATAAAAAGCACCAGAAGACACAATCATTAAAATTTAGCTAGTATGCAGTTGGTGAGTCTCAGTATGCCATATTTTGAAAACACCTGGGCCTATCCATGTTAATATATCACTTATTATACCTCTTTGAAATGCATGCCGTAAAAAAAATCAACACAACGAAATATATAAGAAGACAGCAGAATATGAACGAAACGACCTTAAAATGGTGTCAATTATGAGATTATTAATTAGGTCACATAATGCCATATAGATAAGTTTCTAAACTTATTCCTCGTGGGGATACCATAAAATGGTCAGAAATGAAGAGTAGCTTCCTGTAATAACTGAAATTCAATATATTGATACCACCTATACTAGTGCTGCCAATGATACGCCACTAATTTCAAGATGATGAATAATTCATTTACATCATCTAATGACCAGAAAATAGATTTGAATGAATAAATTAAAAAAACGTCATACCGCAGTACGCTGCTGATTTAAACCACCATTACAACGAACTCTCAAATAGCCATTGCTCTCAGTTGGAGGGGCTATTACAAGAAAAACCCAATAAAACAAAGATTGTTAATATGGCAACAAGGACGGACAAGAAATTTCAAACCAAAATAATGTAATTTTTCAGAAAAGAAATGATCTCAAAAGATCATGTTAATTTACATACAAGGCCAATAAGACCGAGGAGCAGATGATGGTCTCCAACCAGCAGCAGGAGCACTTTTCCAAAGCTTATTAATATCAAGATTCTTCAATAAGACAAGAAAATCAGTTGGAAATCACTAGAAGTGCAAAGAAGGTAAACAAAAACTTACCAAAGTATGTTTAGTTTATCAGCTCGATCAGGAGAATGTGAGTGGATAGAATTACTAATGACAATTAATCAATAATGCAGGAATGCTCTGTAGTTTCAAAGACTGGCTATCAAATAAATCCTAATGGTTGAACTAATAATAGTGAAAAAAAGCAATCTTGAAAGAATATTTATCATGGCAAATAGCACAATAAGATGGCACGATCCTTCAAAGCCATAGCACGCACATAATGTACACAACATGGAGCATGCTCCTTCAAAAAAAAGAACATAATAAAAATTATGGATACTTAATCAATTACTCAATAACATAAGAAAAAACACTAAAAATGAAACATACACAAACACGCAATGTCAGAAGTAAAAAAAAAAAATTCTTTTTAGCTTTAGTAAAATAATGACTAGTGAAACATTATAAATAAAGACCATCATGAACAATTAACAAAAGAATTCATTGAATTTTTTTCCAATGCGATATGTTCAACCATTAACCATAAAAACAGCCATGTTTGAAACAAATTTCTTTACAAGATTGCAGTAATTGTTGAATTTGTTATACTTCTTTTTTCAACCAAGAAAAATTATTATGATAACTAGAGGTTTGATTCAAACACCAAATTGTCAAAAAGCCTCAGCAATTGTTGAAAAGCTATAATACTTCATTAAAGGCAAAGAAGATAGCCGCATCATTCATCCATAAGAAAACACTTGAATTGCTTTTTCCCATAACTTCTTAGTAAGCATTATTCCTTTCATTTATTTTACCTTTCATTTACCTTACAACTAATTCTAGGATTGAACTTGAAAAGATATCCAAAGGTCCTTTATCATCGGACATTTTAAATTGAAGGATTTGATCTGTATAAGCATTTTAAAGCACAACCTGCAAGATAGATTTCTTGCTCATAAGTTACTATTCTCGTTGAACATCATTTAGCTTCCCACTAATATGAGTCAGAAGTCGACCTTCCCAAATTGACACAACTTGAACACCTGTTTCATCAAAATCTACCTCAAATAGTTTATCAAAGCTAATAATGCAAGGACAGGTATGAAATATTCCTCCTATAGAGTTACAACCTGCAGATTCACTAGCCCATTTGATTGACCTACTTTATGCATTAAACGAATGGAGTTACAAATTTGTTGGAGTTCCACACAAGTCTTATGTATAATGTGGTAATTAATGATATCTTTCAACATTAAAGATGACCTTCGTGTTAATCGTGCATGAATGTCTTTGGCATTCTCTTCATCAACTCAAATACCTTCAGTTGTTGCTATGTAACCCAATAAAACAACGCAAGAGGTCAGCAGGCAACATTTGTTTATATATGTACACACGAGACCATCCATTAATGCAATTAAAGCAACCTTAGATGCTCCACGTAAGGATGCTCACACAATAAATTTGTTGTTATATGATTTTAATGCTTTGTTCAGGAGCTTCAAAAAGAAGCCTACATCATTTGAGTTGAGTTAAAATAAAATTTCAAGTGAAATTTTTAATTTTGAGTTTAACTAAATTTTCTCAAATTCAACTTCATATCAGCTGTATCGAGTAAAGTAGCACTTGGGTCTCAAATGACATTGCAGAACACTTTTTGAAGAGCCTCCAAGAATAAGATCAATCTATTGCTAGACCTTTACATGGATGGAGAAAATCTAGAAGTTTCTCAAAGGCAAAATCTCCCTGAAATACCACACCAGAATCACAAGTTAAACCTTTTGGTCACTTCAATGGGATCATGACCCTGAGACACTGGTTATTATACTTCTTGATCCCATTTGACTACTTACAATCATTCCCTAGAATTTCAAGGATGACTTGTCCACTCTAAAGTTGAGATAATGACATTTTATTGTTTGGTTAAGAATTATTCCGTTATGTCTTTAACATATATGTTGAATTGGATCTGGGAAATTAAAATATTAAAGAAGACATTCCATTTTCTTATATTCTTAATATATTATGATGAGATTCACCCTCTATTTGCATCAATAATAAACATTGTGCTGGCACAAACATCCAAATAAGAGGAGGCCCAAATACATCTCTTCATATCTATAAATAGAAATAAGAACAAGGCAATACTTTGTTACATGATTTAGAAGAATTTTTAAACTATATAGTCAATAAAACAAATCATTGATTTATAAGCTTTTAATAAAGGAAAGTAAGACCATCTTGAGCTTGTAGTCATCGCTGCTCCATGGTGATAGAGTGGGAATACCACTCTGCAATAGTAGTGAGAGATAAAGACAACCTTTCTATCCCTCAACTTTTCTCTCCCAAATTGCAAAGTACTTAGGTATTGAAAACCCAATAGTGTTAACTAGCCATGCAACCTTCAAGCTTCTATCTTTCTTTGAACAGGCATCGAAGGTCACACTAAAATCTTTTAGAAGAAAAAGTTCATCTATTTACATCCATCTAGCAGCTAACTATGTTGGATACATTCTTCAGACAAACATTTAATATCATCCACAATATGGGTCATAATTGGAGATTTACTTAATGTTTTTAAGCTTGTTGAGCACAAATATGGTCTGATGATCCTAAAATAAAGGTCGAGTGAACATGCATGTAGCCATTGAATAAACTAACATGTATTAATGCTTTACAAACACACCCCACCAATAGTGTGTGTTTCACCCATTTTTAGTTACATCATTATCAACGTATGATTCTATAATGAAAGTATTGCCATTGGGAACTCAAGATTTCCACTTTTTGCCATTAAAGGAATGGTTCAAGAAAACTTTTCTAGAAAAAAAACAATGGATTACTTCTAATGTTATAATAAAGGAAGGCTATAGTTTGGCAGTTACTTGAATAGAATGGATGAAAAAGAGTAAAATTTGAGGAGATTTAGTTGCCAAAATTGTTAGCCAAAAGCACCATCATCTAGGAAACAATAGATATTATTTAATTCAACTAATCAATCTTTCTAAGGCTGACTAAATCTTGAAAAAATAAATTAACTCTTAGCAATACCCTTATAAAAAATCATACTACAAGTATCACCTATAAAAAAATTAACTATAGGAAACCTGACTTACCAAAAATTTAACCCAATGTAACATGAGTTGGAAACATGTTTGTCCTTTACTTACCATTGAACACATGAGTTGTGTCCATCCTTGAGCAAAGGTAGAAAAACATCAAGTAGGAATGTCATGGGCCAACTAAGCAAGTACGTGTGAGATATTTTAATAGTAATATTATAAAAGAATGCCAATTACATGCCTAGTATTATATGTTCACCATTCAATGAAAGATAAATAATGCCACCTACTGTTAGGGAAATGAGCCCAATAATGCTCCCTTCACTAGTAATTTACAATAGGGACTTCTACACCTAATCAAAAAACAAAACACAAAAACTATATATGTGCATAAAGCTCCTGCTAACATAGGGTTTGAGAAGATATTATTCTATGCACCTTAACTTTGCATTGTAAAGAGATTAGATTTGTGAATGGAACCCGTGACCTCTATATTACAATGGACACACTGAGACACCCACCCTCAAATAAATAAATAAATAATACATATTTGTATATATATATATATATATACTTCAAAATATTTGTGCAACCAAATATGCATAATTTTTGTTCCAAATAAAATATTATTAAAGTACATCATGTTTATAGCTTCTTTTTCAAATCTCTAATATTTAAAATCACTATTGAGTAAAAGATAATGTTGATGTACAAATGTGAGTAGAAAGTTCTATTTTGGCAAGCAACCTTAGTGTAAGAGAACGTGACAAAAAAAGAAAAATAAATATTAGAAGTGGAATTCTTAGTCCTCATCAATTATATACTTGAAATTTGATAAGAGTAAAATACAACATAATCAAAACATATTTAAATTGGACTTTAGATCTAAATCAAAAAGGTTATATGCATTATGAATATGGTCACTTAATGAACATAATAATATATTTTCAAATGCATAGCAAAAATATAATGTGTATGGCATTATGATATTGAACAAGGCACACATGACTACTCTTCAAAATGACACAAGGTGAATATGACATTTTATTTGTAGAATTAGCATATGTGCAGTTGCTTAATGTTTTTTGAACATTCAATGAATTTGGATATGCTAATCTCCACACCACTCCTTTGCCTCACCCCCTTAGGTACACACACAATTGAAACAAAATGGTGTACCATATCAATGATATATGAAGATGTCAAGATTTATACAAATAGGCTATTGTTTCGACTTCCATCATTCAATCTAACAACCAAGATTAACAAGCTAATAAGGATATTATATGCATTTTAAGACATTTAGAGAATTAGAACATTTGTTGATTATATTATTTTTATTTAAGTCATTAGTTTATTTCTAAAGGGTATTTTTAAAGTTCTAAGGTCTAGAGACTTTCTTACAAAGATATTTTCGTATTTAACAATAATCAAACTATGATTATTAAATGAAATAAATTTTATGACTAGAACATCAATGTAAAGAATTAAATACCCTTTATTCTTTGAGGATTCAAAATCAGCAGCTTGAACATTCATCATACCTCTTTTTTCTTAGTTCTCTTCTACCATTTTTTCTCAAAAATTCTCTAATATATATGCATACTACTTTGTTGTCCACACTACATTACAAAGGTTTCAATTGCAAAGATGTACACATGATTACTTATGTCTCTCTCTATTTATAAAAAGAGAAATCTAGGCTTACATCCTACGAATGGGAAAAAAGTGCTATCCTATCCATTTTTTTTAAAATATCTACAATTTTAAGAGAAAAAATTAATTGAATTTTATAGTCAACTGGTTGCAAATCAAAGGAAGTTTAAATGGGAAAAAAGTGCTATCCTATCCATTTTTTTTTAATATCTACAATTTTAAGAGAAAAAATTAATTGAATTTTATAGTCAACTGGTTGCAAATCAAAGGAAGTTTAAATGGGAAAAAAGTGCTATCCTATCCATTTTTTTTTAATATCTACAATTTTAAGATAAAAAATTAATTGAATTTTATAGTCAACTGGTTGCAAATCAAAGGAAGTTTAAAAAATTTAAGGATAATTGGCCGAGATAACACGACAAAATTTCATAATGTTGTAGATAATAAATTGTTCAAATTAAAAGAAATTTTATATGCGCTGACCTTTTATTTTGATTGAGGACAACACTATTGGTTTTGGAAAAATGATTTAGAAGTAGAATTTTGTTTCTTCCATTAGCAAAGGCCATCCCTTTTAGGCTTGATGCGTATTAAATCTATACATACAAAAAAAATGTGCGATAAAAAATTCATTCTCCCTTTCTTATTACAGGAAAAAGGCGCGAGGAGAAATCGTGAAAAAGGCACTTGAAAGACGGCAAGTTCAATGAACAATTAGCTATAACTCTCTTGCACAGAGGTTTGGGGTGGGGTGCCATAATGTGCATATCATCAAATAATGAGAATAATGGGTACACCACTGTTTCAAAATAACACAACTTTTTAGTTTGATGCTATCACTTAAATTCACAAGAAGCGAAATTATTTAAGAATGTGAGGCCTTTTATCTGATCAGATGACAAAGGATTATAATTTCCACAAAGTCATGTTATTCATACGTCCCAGTAATACTTAGCTAGTGCTCACCAACAATAATTCACCTCTGCACCATATACATATCCAAGTAGCTAATGAACTGTAGCTCATTTGGCGTTGCCCTTTGAGTTATGAAGAGATTGCAATAATTCAAATCACTAAAAGCGCCTACCAAGTAGGCCTTCCAACATGTTAAGCAACATAACACCACTGCTGTTTTTAGTCGATTCTAAGAAAGTTAACTGCTGTTCTGAAATCAAATTAGCCCAATCAAAAAGAAGAAACATGAAAGGATATTAATGGTTCTGGCAGTAACTAAACTTTCAGAAATAGAGCTTAGATTTCTCTGCCAAGCACATTGCCATTATATAATTCAAGAACCAAACCAGTACAATAATTCAAAGGAAAAGAAAAGGGTGCACATCAAGCAGTGAAACCGAACCTGCACCCGAGTAGAAGGACTTGAACGCCAGATCCTCGAGAAAAGCGAGACGGTGCAGATTAGCAGAACAAGCATCGCCACAGACAACCGTCCCACCATTCCCCTCAGTCCAAGGCCGAGCTGCTTTGGTTGCCTCGCTCCTCTCCTCCCCCAGCTGCTTCAAATAACACATCGTTGATAAGGAAAGCCTTTAGATTTTTGGGGTGACTCAGATGGAAGAGAGAGACGGTAGAAAGATTCGGAATTGCTACTACCTCTTCATTTCATAGAAATTTTCCAATCTCACAGAAATATGGCAGTGGAAAATTATAACCTTAGAAATCTTTAAGAGACTCGTTCGTGATCTTTTAAGGCTCCTGGCCTCAGCGCTCAGCCTGCCAGTAGGATGGAACACCCGGATCTGAAACTGACAACGAAGCAACGGGAAGACAACGGTCCAGGGTAATCGACATGAGCCGCGGGGATAAGTTTAGACCACGTAGTAAACTTTTCTCATGAATAAAGATGAGAAGACCGCGCTCGGCGCGCTAGCACCGTCGTCGGGCCGAGGGCTGCCCATTCACAGCGGTGGTGGGCGATTCGGCGCATCTCTTACCTATGAATTAATAAGACAATGTGAAGCTAGTTCGTAAAGATCTCTGAACAAATCTTGTAAAATTTCCAAAAAAAAAAAAAAACAAATTTTGTATATATTAAATTTATATGTCAACATTCATCGTAATTAAAATAATTGATATACATATTATATCATTTTTTTATTTATATATCTTATTTGATGGAAAATATTTATGATAATAATGAGTGTTTAAAGTCCTAATTTTGTACAAAGCTTCAATATATGTGGAGATTAAAAAAATGATTGTAGAAACACAAGAATTTTTACGTATAAAGCTATAAAAAAAATCAAGAATCTAGCCTAATAAAAATAATTACACTAATATATGTTGATAGCTACAAATGATGCCCTTCTCCCTAATTAAAAATATCAATTCAATATAATATATATATATATAAATTATAAAAAATAGACTTCAATATAGGTGATTATGAGAGTTTGCCTTATGCATCATCCTTATAAGTGATGATGTGTCCATAGCATGCATCGATATTATAGCAATGGCATGTATTAACTTTGTGCATTCATTATATAATCAAAAACTTACATCAATGCCATTGGCAATAGTAAATGTTCAAATCAGTATATAATAATGTAAATAGATGACAGTGCTTAAGATAATATAGCTAGGTGACTACAATATAGCTACACATTATGGTCAATCACCATCAAAGGTTGGACAATTATAATTAATTGTTGGAGGTTGAATAGTTATACGTGAATGATGGAGGATTGTCTATTATAATGGGGCGTGAGAGGTTGGGCTACTATAGTTAGGCGATGTTGGTTGAGTGATCGTGATCACTTGCCAAAGATTGCGCATCTATAGCTAGGTGATGGAGAATGAGCGATTATAATGGGCATCAGAAGTTGGGCAATCATAGTTAAGAGATGATAGTTATGAGACAGTAATAGAAAATATGTGGTTGGGTGATAAAGATTAAATGACCATACAACTAAAATTGGGAGACCTTAGTTGGGCATAAAATATCAGGTGACCTTAATTAATCATCAAAAGAGGAACAACTTTGAGCTGAATGATGGAAGATAGACAATTGTAGATGAGCATCAATAGTTTGGCGATCGTCATCAAGTAATGGTCTGAAAGATCATGGTTGGGCGAAAATGGCCAGATGATTATAGCCATGCATAAGGTTGAGCAAGTGTGGTCGAGAATTTGCGGTAGTCCAATAATACTGATAACATGATGATGGTGGCTCAGTGCAATGGTTAACAGTAGTGGTATGAAGAGGTCAAATGATGGTGGATGAGTAGTTGTTTGACGGTAAGCGAGCAACAATCTAGCGATGATGCCAAGATGGCAGTCTAACAATGTTGGAAGTTCAACAAATGTAGGTTGGTGATGATGACAGTCAAAGATGGTGGTCCAATGTATTAGTCGGATGATTACGATAAGGAGGCGATCCAATAGTAATGGTTAGACAATGATGGTCTAATGACAACGACCAGGTGGTGGTTGGACAATGACTGTTAGGCAGAGGTCTAGTGATGATTGTGTTTGTCTAATGATAGTGGTTGGACAATGATCTTATTATGGTGGTCGAGAAGCAATCTAATAAAAATGATCAAATAGCGATGGTCTAATGATGATAATATGGATGTTGTTTGATAACAATGGTTGACAAACAGTTCGACGATGAAGATCGGTTGTTGGTGCTTGACGAGAAAGATCGAAAAGCAATCTGTCAATGGTGATTGGATGACGATCTAACGATGGCAGTCAAGAGCCAATCCAATGATGCAATCTAGCGACGACGATTAATAATGTTACTTTAGGATTTTCAAGCTTTAAAGTTATTATTTATCACCATTTTTTTCCATTCTCACTTGAAAAATGATAGATTATTTATAGATTTTGAGAGTAATATTCTTTATAAATATATGTAAAATTCAAACCACTCCATCGAATGACCCAAACATATTCCCTTTAATCATGAGATGTATTTTTAGTCTTTGAGTGTCTTAGTGAAGTTAGAATTAAGACATGTTGAATTCTTCTAGTTGATATGCTTGACTTGATTATAAGCATGCCAAATTTAGAGACATGTTGGATTCATATCAAAATAATATCTTAAGTTACAAAATTGAGGCATAAAAGTATTATTACTATTATTATTTTTATCGTTTTATTATTTATACACTCAATAATACTTTAAATAAGTTCTTTAATTTATAGACTACTGTACTCTCAAAAATAAATTTTAATAAATTTTATTTAATTTTTATATTATTCATACACTCAAATATAATACTTTAAATAAGTTATTTTTTCTTGAAAATAATAAGCTTTTTAAGCAAATAATTGATAAAAGCTAGTTTCTATTTTTATTATAGTCACCATTAATCATATTACTTTCTTGAAATATAATAATAATTCATTTATTTATCTTTTTCTAAATAAAATGAAGAACTTATCACTCTCATTTAAAGATTGTTCATGCCTATAAAAAATGTCTTGAAATAATATTTTGATCTAATATTATCTTTAAAGTGTCTATTAATAATCTCATAAAATTAATCACAACTAATTTAATTTGAGGAAGAGAATTATGCATAATAAGATGAACAATATGAGTAGAAAAAATTAAAAGCAATAAATTAAGGAAACATGTGGAAATTAAAATAAATATACTTAAGAACATTTTACCTAATAAATTTTGGTAATCGTAGAATCCTCAATTGGAGCTAGTTTATGAGAACTTTTTTCAAAAGCTTCCTCTTTTTGGCTAGGCTCCTTTTCTTTCTTTTCCTCTCAACAATTTTAATCTAAAATTTCTCTTCTCTTCTTATCTCACAAAATATTTATTACATCAAATAGTTATGTTTTCTCTCATATTTATAAGTAAAAGTGGGTTTATGATGGAGAAGTAGCAATGGAAATGAAAAAGTATATAATCTTAACATGATTAAAGTTTTTAGAAATATTTGAATAGATTAGATGCATGAAGACACATATTATATAGATTTTGAAGACTTACATATATGAAGACACATATTTTAGAAGTATTTGCAAAGATTATGAAGACTAACGTGCATGAAGACACATATTTTGGAGAGAAATTATGTATTTTAAAAATATTTACATGATCTATACAAGTCATTCATGGCAAATAGTTTATTAAATATTGTAATTTTTTATATTATAGCGTTGTGACCTATTATATGTCAAAATAAAGAAAAAAAATACTTATTCACTTGCCCATAAATTATAATAATTAAAACTTATTCATATGTGACAAAATTTTAATCATGAAATTTGAATTTCTATTTCTTATCTTTTATGATTTTACATTAATTAATAGCTATAACTAAATCGTAACATTTCATATATAAATTTATTTGAATGTTAAATGCCTGTATACTCTTTAAAATTATAAAGTTTGTACCTTAATTTTTAAATATTAAACAAATTCACTTTTCAAAGAAGAGATATATATATATATATATATATAAGAAAAAAATAAAATATTACACTTATCTTCATTCTTTAATTTGGTGCCTTAAAGGAGATATATTAAAGAGGGAGAGCTCGAATTTTGAATGCTTCCACATGTCAAGATTTAGATTATACTCATTCCACATGTCAAGATTTAGATTATACTCACATAGAAGGTGAGTGGTTCTATATTATTATCCTTATAATGGATGTTGCATTTCTTTCATTGCTTCAACTATTAATAAAAATTATAAATATCAAATTTTCTTCAATTGGATGATAATAATGAGTATAATTATTTCTTTTTTTTTAATGATGGCTAATTCTTTTCATAAAGGGATGATGGTGATGATGATTATTTTGGTGATAATAAAAAATAACTCTTTACATAATAATGATAAAGGTAGCAAATTTCAATTTAAGAATATTTTTGTAAATGAGTAATTTTCATTTTTTTATATGAAATTACTCAATTTGTTTTGTGCCAATCTCATCTCCTTTAAGAAACTTTGCCTTGAGAATTTAAAATATTATATTAGAGTTACATAACATTTCATGCATGATAAAAAAATAAAAAGTGAAGAAAGCAACACAATAAAAAAAGCAAAATTAATGAATGTAAAACAAAATATTGAAGCAAATTCAGATAATTAAAATAACTACTCTTAACTCCACAAAGTTAAACAAGTTATTCAATAAGAAATTGAATGTTAGGGTTTATCTGAGGCGTAGTGATTGTGTTAGACGATTCAGAATTTCGATCGATCTTCTTGTTTGTTGGAGATAAAAAAAATGAAATCTCTCTCAACCCTTTCCTTCTTAAAATTCAATTTGCTCACCTCGAAATGCAAGTTTCCAATTTTGATTATGCTGCGGGGGGTCGAATATGGATAAAGTGGTGCTCGGATAAACTCGATTTTAAACCATTGATTATCATAGCTCAAGTTATTCACGGTATTGTTTCTATTCACGGAATGATACATTCTATATGTCATGCATATATGCTAAAATTCGCCGCCGTATCTCTATGGAACGCATCGAGGTCGATTGGTAATGCAATATCGATCCTTGGATCACGATGGGGATTTCAATTCTTGTCGAGTCATGAAAAGTCCGGTGGGCTTCCTATTTCAAAACAATTGATTTTAAAGAGTGTGTTAATGATTGTGAATTGATTGAATTACCCAGTTCTGGTTTATTTTATACCTGGTCGAATCAACAGAGCAACAATCCTATTCTTTCTAGGATTGATAGAGTGTTGTGCAATACCAAGTGGCTCGACTTATTCCCACTATCCCATTATAAAGTATCCACCTCTTTCATCGATCACTCCCCATTAATTACCACTCTTCAACATTGTTACATTCCCACTCATGGTTTATGTATAGGAATCATTGGTCAACACATGAGGACTTCATGGTTGTCTCAAGTCGCATGGAGGGGTTTGTGTCGTGATCCTATGTTTGTTCTTTCTTATTATCTCAAAGTTAAAAGGCTTTCAAAGATCGAAATGGGACCCTCTCCTCTACATGCTCAAATTATACGAAAAAAAAAACATGAGGAAATTATGTTGAAGCGAATTGAGATCAACAAAGGAGGCTTGATGAAGGAAGCTAATGATGCAAAATTAAGTTATTCTAAGCTACTCAAAATGGAAAGTATGTGGGCCAAACAACAGCCAAGGCACATTGGCTAAGTCAATCTGACGACACAAATTCCTTTTTGTTCAATAAAAGAAAGAAGGAATGCCAATCGGATCCATGAATTACATCTTGAGCAAGGTAATCTCTACCGGAGATGATGGTCGAGGAAATAAACAAGTATTATGCTAATATATTTAATTGCAAGAACCATTCCTCCTTTCCAATGCGACCTTCCTTTGGGAGAAACCCTTTCTCTTTGGCAAATGAATTGGAAAAGGATATTAGATGATGAAATCACCTCGCCCTTCACAAAGATAAATGAAAACAAAACACCAGGGCCGGATGGTTTCAACTCACATTTCTTTATTAAGACTTGGGAATTTACAGGGAAGTATTTCTTAAGGGCTGCTCATCATTTTTTCAGTACAAAGAAACTACCTAGATGTTTTAAGCACACTCTCATCACCCTAATTCCAAAAGTGAAACACTCCAGTAATATATCTGATTATCGTCCTATTTCACTCTACAATATTTTTTATAAAGTTATTGCTAAAGTTCTTGCAAATAGGCTAAAAACATGCCTACCATTGTTGATAAACCATGCTTAATCACTTTTATAAAAGGAAGGGATATACGATAGCTTTGGCTAGCTAATGAAATTTCTTCGAAGTTTTCTTCTCCTAGTCAGCCAGGAACATTTCTTGCTAAACTGGATCTAAGGAAAGCATTTGACTCTATAAATAGGAAAGCTCTAATACATAGATTAATGGCAAAAGGGTTTCCAACGAGGTTTGTGAAATGGGTGGAGGCATGTATTATGGACGTTCCATTTTCTATAGTACTAAACGGGGAAATAAAAGGTTGGTTTTCCTCCTCATTTGGGTTAAGACAGGGCTGTCCCTTATCTCCTTTTCTCTTTACTCTAGCAATAGATACCCTATCTTGTCTTCTGGAACAAGAAATCCAATTAAAAAGGTTCATTCCCTTTGCTGCAAAGTTGTGTAAAGTATCACACCTCCTCTTTGCAGATGATGTCCTAGCAATGGGAAAGGCAGAAAATGAATCTATAAGATCTCTATAAGGATGTCTTACTAAACTAGAGAATTACATGGGGTTGAAGGTAAATATTGATAAATCTACCATTTATTTTTTTCAAAAGGAGTCAAAATGTTGAGCATTTGTTAAATATTCTCCAAATCAAGCAAACTTTTTCCCTATAAACTACCTTGGGCTTCCTGTTGTTTTGGGTGCACATAAAACGATTCATTTTAATGGATTGTTTGATAAATTACAGAAGAGAATGACTGGATGGAAAAATAAATATCTCTCCTTAGGGGGGAGGTATCAAATGATTAGATCCTCTGTCAATGGGTTACTTTCATATTTGATCAATTGTTGTTCCTAAGGGTGTTTTAAAGAAGATTTCTCATTTACTTGAATTTTTTCTATCATAGTGGGGAGAACAAAAAGCTTCATACAATTTCTTGGCTCAAAACAACTCTCCCTAGAGAAAAAGGGGGAACTGGACTTATATCTGCCTTTTCTCTCTATACATGCAGTAAATTAAAAATTCTATGGAGAGTCATAAAACAGGAATCTCTCTTTGCTACCTGGTGTCTGCAGAAATATGGTACTATATGGGAAATTCCAACAACTAAATGCTCCTCTTGCTGGAAGGAGTTAAGATCGATTGGGTTAAAATATAAAGCAAAGTTTAAATATCTTGTTGGCAATGACAATACATTCTCTCTTTTTTAGGATCCATGGTGTAATGGCAACAATTTGACTCATCTGATGGGGGAGGCTGCGGTTAACATTCTGGGTATCTCCAATGATGCTAAGGTTAGTGTCCTCATCAAGGATGGTAAGTGGTGTCTTCCTTGGTCATCTCTTTCAGAATTCTCTTTACTGCTAGATAATATTCAGAAAATTGATATTTACGGAGGGGAAGACTTGATTATATGGGACAATAAAAAGAACCCAACCAACCGTGATTTCAAGGTTGCCATTTTTGAATCTTTCCCTAGCATTTCATGGCATAAGGAAATTTGGTTTAAAGGGTGTGCTATTAATTATTAGTTATACTGCTGGATGGCTTTTTTAGGAGGTTTGAAGACCTCTGATGTGTTAGCAAAAAGAGGTGTGGGTGCCTTGCGGGAATGCTGTTTCTGTTTTGCTTTAACTGAATCTCATCCTCACTTGTTTTTTGAATGTCCTGTATCTATGGATCTGGTGAGATCTCTGCTGCCAAATGGTCAATTTTTCTTACTGAACTCTACCCTTCAACAAATTCTGGGGAATGTTGATTTACATGCTCATAAGATAATTAAAAGATTAAACTATATGACTACGTTTGGTTTACATGATTTGGAGGGAGAGAAACCAAAGGATCTTCTCCAACTTTTTTTCTTCTCTTCAATCACTTATGCAACAAGTTAAATTTGGGTTAAAAAAATATCAAAGTGGAAATGGAAAGAAACATGGCCTTTGCAAATACGGCAATTGATTTTGGCATGGAAAAGCTCCTGTTCCTCTATAAATTTTCCTAACGTTTTATTCTCGATCTTTCATTTTGCTGGTTTTTCATTCCGTTTTGCTGGACGATGATGACAACAGTATAGTTACAATGGGATTTATATATAAATATAGCCCCTGCATGGATGACCTTCTCCGCAACCTGGTAAAAGTGCAATTTGTTTCTCTTCGTCCATTGGAGGGCAGGGAAGGTAACCGCAGGTTTCGATTGGTTGATCTAAAGGTGGGGTGGTGCTGGAAATACTATACGCCTTTTCTTTTGTGTCCGAGTCCAAATAACTTATCAAACACGGTTTTTGTTTGATCTTTCGCTTGGTTCCTAACATTTCCCTTTAGTTTTAGTTTTCTTTATATCAGGTTGCCTCAGTTAAATTTCTGGGAAGCCCATGTAGGTCTTTATTGTTCATTTTCATTTTCACTCATGTATATAATTATCTTTTTTTGAATGAATTCATGCCTCATCATTTTTCCAAAAAAAAAATGTTAAATGCTGTATACTCTTTAAAATTATAAAGTTTGTACCTTAATTTTTAAATATTAAACAAATTCACTTTTCAAAGAAGATATATATATATATATATATATAAGAAAAAAATAAAATATTACACTTATCTTCATTCTTTAATTTGGTGCCTTAAAGGAGATATATTAAAGAGGGAGAGCTCAATTTTGAGTGCTTCCACATGTCAAGATTTAGATTATACTCATTCCACATGTCAAGATTTAGATTATACTCACATAGAAGGTGAGTGGTTCTATATTATTATCCTTATAATGGATGTTGCATTTCTTTCATTGCTTCAACTATTAATAAAAATGATAAATATCAAATTTTCTTCAATTGGATGATAATAATGAGTATAATTATTTCTTTTTTTTAATGATAGCTAATTCTTTTCATAAAGGGATGATGGTGATGATGATTATTTTGGTGATAATAAAAAATAACTCTTTACATAAAAATGATAAAGGTAGCAAATTTCAATTTAAGAATCTTTTTGTAAATGAGTAATTTTCATTTTTTTTTATATGAAATTACTCAATTTGTTTTGTGCCATTCTCATCTCCTTTAAGAAACTTTGCCTTGAGAGTTTAAAATATTATATTAGATTTACATAACATTTCATGCATGATAAAAAAATAAAAAGTGAAGAAAGCAACACAATAAAAAAGCAAAATTAATGAATGTAAAACAAAAATATTGAAGCAAATTCAGATAATTAAAATAACTACTCTTAACTCCACAAAGTTAAACAAGTTATTCAATAAGAAAAAATTTAAATGAAAAAGTTTGATACTCATTAAAGAGTTAACACTAGCTAGCCAACGAGCTTTAAACTTCATATATGATTGAAAGAGAAGAAAAAAAATGAAAGTTTATTGTAGACAAGCAACTCTTAAATGTGTCAAAGAAAATTTAAACTCACTTAAAAAGATTCAATATAGGTTGAAACTCACTAAGGAATTAATACATGATTCCATTCTGTCAAAAGCTTAACTATTGTAGGATTAATGATAAAAGGAACATTAAAAGCTTATGAAGATAAAAAAGAGTTAGAGAGAAGTTTAGAAGCATAACTAATTATACAAAAAGATATCGTAGTTAGAAGAATATATGACCTAATATTTTCTAACATGTAACATATGTCCCAAATGTTTGCCTTCGATATCAAAACATAGATTTCTTTGATGGGAGAGGGGCCAATCGCCTCATGAATCCATGATCTTATGATTTTAATATTTGATTCCCATTATAAATAGTTTTAAACAAAGTATAATATTCTTCATTGCATACACAACCCACCTTTGAGATGAGAGATGAAATGACTAAATTTAACAAGTCTTTTCCTGTCAAGATTTTGGCTATGCCTATATTGAATGTGAGTGATGTCATATTATTATTCTTATAATGATTAATATCTTCCTTGATCGCTTCTACTCTTGATGGAGATGATAAATACCAATTTATTTTTTTATTTGTATGACAATAACAACTATTAATCTTTTTTTTTTGAAAGAGGCCAATTTTTTGTAATGCATGATATTGATAATGATTGAATTATATTTATATATTTATCTTAATACTAATAATCAACTACTTACATAATAAAGATAATCAATATAATACATTTTAATTTAAAAAATTTCTATAAATACATAATGTTTATGTTTTGCATGAAATTATTTTACTTGTTGTGATAGTCGACGTTGACCTTATTGGCAATGATAGGTGTTTAGCTTTTGTGCCAACGATATGCATTCACTTTGTTGACGACAATAGATATTGATATTAGTGTCTACAATAGAGCTAGTCTTATTGGCAATAATGGGCATAAATTTGATAGTGGTGGATAGCATCGTTGCTAAAGTTAATGATAGATGTTGATGCTGGTTTTGATAGTGGACATATACTCTGGTGCCCATTAGACTTGTTGATGAAATTAGGCAACAAAGTTGCGGTGAGGATGAGTTTTAGGTTTGGTGTCTTTGATGAATATCAATTTTATTGGCAATAATTCATATCAATGCTGTTGACAACTACATAAATCAGTTGTGTCAATGATGACAAGCATTGGGGCTATGGATGGCGGCAAGGTCAAATTTGTTGAAGATATTGAGTGTCAACCTCTGGTGGTGAAAATGAGAGGTGTTGATGTTGGTGTTAACAAAGAATCTTAGTGTTAGTATTGAAGGTGGGTTTAAGTTTTATTGTCAATGACAAACACCAAGCTTGTTAGCAATGGTTGGCATTACCATTAGCGTTAACAATAGACATAAATCTTATTAGCGATAACAAATATTATTAATGTTGATGTGGCAATTAGCCTTCATGATAAGACTAGTGTCATCATTGATGTTGATAATGGATATTAACTTTACTAACAATGATGTACATCAATAAATAATGATATGGTTAAATTTTATTTTAACAAAAAAGTTAGCTTAAGTTGATAAATCATGACTAAACATATAATATCTAAAATCAAATATCATACTAAATCTAATATTTGTAGAGAAAATGCGCAAAAAAATGTCAAAGAATTTTTTACAACACCCCTTTTTTCATTTAGTATATAGAAAGGAGGAGAGAAATATTGCCTACCAAAATTTTCACGCAATAATGCTATGCCCAATATGTTGAAGTTGGTTGCAATGATTCATATTATTTTTATTACACTTTTTCAACTTAGTCTCAATGATATGCATAACAAAATAATATAAATTACGTGCGCCATTCTTCTTTTACAAATAAATTAATGTTTCTCAAGCTCATTTATTTACATCCAACAATAACTAAATGCACAAACTATGCAATTTTTCTCATGTTATCATCATCTTTAAAAGTAAAAATAAACAACAAATTTAGATATCAATAAAAGGAGGCAAATTTATCAAGTGTGAATCAAAGAGTTTTGAAAATAAATTTTTATATATAATATTCATGTGAACAAAATAAGTTAAAATTTTATGAAAAATATGCTTCATTGGAGGCCAATCATATAGCTATCTTTATTCATTTCACCTTCATCATATCTATATTATTCCATCAACTTTAATGAATAAAAATTCTATAAAAAATTTTACACTAATACTTGCTCAAGTCGATAAAATCAATGCTTAATTAGATTGTCCTAAATCTTGATACAACGAGATTGTACTAAAATCTCAATAGATGTAAGATACTGTAGTCAAATGATTAAGAATTTAGCTATCAACAAACATATTTTAAATTTAAATTCTTGCACATATATTAGTTTGAGATTAAATTCACTCATTTGTTATAAAAAAAATCTCAATAGGTCATAGGCTCTAAGATAATCTAATCTAGTAAAAATTTCAGTTGACTAAATTACCTCTAAATTTTGGTCGATCAACTACATCGCCTTACTTTTCACCCACCCCAAACCTCAGCCATTGATGTGTATCAAGGACAGTTTTTTTTTTTTTGATAACGGAGTGTCTACTCCTAATCCCACCCATTACGATTATGTAATCGAACACGATTAATCCCAGATGACGATAATCTGCTCACAGATATCCCTCCGTTGATTAGTTTAGCTAGTTTCCTCGTGTTGATTAGACTTCAGGCCTTCACTGTGTCAAAAGTGCATTGATTAAGCCATCTTGTCTTGTCTGCCGCTTTCAACCTATCTTGGCTGCTCGCTCTATCCCAGTTCTTGTCCAAACTCACCAACCTGCTCAAGCATCTCTACATATTAGTTGGCTCATCGATATCATAGCTCTTGCAAAGTTTGGTAAACCATTAAAGTAAGAAGTAAAATAAACAGATAAGCACTGAGAAGGAAGCGACAAGTGGCAGTAGAGCCGCCCCTCTCCTTGCCTGTTCCCGCCGCTCATTTTCATACCAGTTCCCACGAAACGGCCACTCCCGCAAACAGAAAAAACTACCCAACTCTGGCCGCAACCTCCCTCCGTCATCTCCTCTTCCATCACCATTCCTTCTTCGCTCCTCAGCCGTAGCCTCGTCGGCAAGCAGCTCAAACCTACACACAGGACACGAGTTATGCAATCGCAGCCACGGCACGATGCAGTCAGAGTGGTACACGTGCTGGCACGGCATCTCCGTTGCCTCTTCTCCGATGGTGAAATCTTCCTTGCACACCGGGCACTGCGAGCCGTCTTTGAGATGTGCTGCGGCGATGGAGATGGTCGGCAATGCGTGGATTGACGATGTTGGCGCAGGCGGTGGTCCGGGGCGGTCGTTCTGTGTGATGTTCTCGATGAGCTCGTTGATGTTGGGGCCCGTGTAATAGTCCTGGGGATGGAATGTATGGGCCGGAGGCGGGGGCGGAAGAAGCAGGGGGAGGTGGCATTCGTTGACGAATTGGAGTGAACAGCGGGGGCAGAGGATTGGGGAGGTGGCAGAAGGTGGGAGAAAGATGGGGATGGGATGGCGGCAATGGTGACACCAAAAGAGACGGAAGGAACGGCGGAGGTTTGTTTGGAGAAGGGGAGGGCGGCGCAGAGACATTGGCTCGGATGGATTGAAGGGAGAGGAAGCTTAGGCTGGGGGTTGGATAAGTAGGGAGAACTAGGAACGGGGAGGAGAAAGGGTTGTTTTGTTCGAGTGAAATAGGGGTTAGAGAGGGAAGGAGCTGTGTAGTTGGAAATGATTTCTTGTTGGAAAGGGCAAAGCGATGCCTTGGTTTAATTGGTCTGTTGGGGAATGGCTGTCCGGTATTTAAACTTTAAGCTTCAATTGAGAATCGAAGAAGGAAACATAAATGATGCTTTGCTCTTTCTGACTGCTTGTTTTGCTTGGCTGCAATTCATGCGCTTGGGTTGGGTATACTTCAAGCAAACATTTATCTGCCATGTTGGTCAGGCAAATTTTTTTGTCTGATCGAAGGTTATTTGATCAACCAAAAATCAATTATTTATAAAAACCTATGTTTGCGCAGGTTTCTTGTCAGATATTCGTGGATTGCTCTCAGCCGCCGCCAACAAGAAGGGTAAAAAAATATCTCAAGGTTCAGACCGATATCCTGCTAGATTGCAAGATTATAAAGTGAACATTCGTGAGATCTTACTGTTAGAATCAAGAAGGAATCCATCAACACACCGCCTTTAGAAAGCTCTTTGACTTCAAGGATTGGGGATTGAAGATGTCCAACCCTTTTATAATATTAGCCTTTTATTTTAGTTTGAATTTGTACAAAATTTTCTCATATTTATATTTTTCTGTTACATAATTATAAAATAATAATATAAGAATATTCTTGAATTCGGATGTAAGAATCTTGTTCATCATTCTGAAGAGTATTTATAGTGCTGAACTGTTGAATGCCAAGTTGATGAACTCCAAATTGATGAGTTTCAGAGAGTTGAATATTGAGTTGATTACTAAGATGACTGAATTTAGAGTGTAAAGTAAACTAAATTCAGTGTAAAATTAATGCAGTATATTTGGATTATTTTTAACATATTTGATTGAAAACTCTACAAATACATTAAAGATTTTTTTTGTTTGGTAAAATAAATATAATGTAAAGTATTTTTGAGATTATGAAGCGAGGCGCTGGTGAAGCGGTGGGTGAATGGCGGCGAATCGGTGGCGGTATGGCAAGCGGCGATCAAAATACTTTACATCTGGCCAACAGATTTGAATCAACGGGTGAATTCAAATACAAAAATGACCATTCTAATGTATTTCAAATACACTAAAATGCATTAAAATTTTACTTTGCTATACCAAATACTCAAAAAGTTAAATTCCTTACATTCAGTTTACTTTATACTCTAAATGCAGGCAACCAAACTGCCCCTTAGTTGATAATGAGTGTAGTTTGATGTTCTGTTCTTAGTGGAGTGAACTCATGATGTCTTTTATGAAACCTCATATGACTTGCCATTCCAAACTACCCATATGATGATGGAGGGGGATAGACCATGTATGATGAAAAGGGAAGAATAGTTAGTAAAATATAGAATGAATATTGAAGAAACATTGATATGTATATTACATGGTATTTTTATAAAATTTGAGATGAAAATATAAATTATTTAATTTATTTTAGTTATACATTATACTTTATAAAATTATTTTAAACAAGGTTCGAATGAGTCATCCCTATTTTGGTATATCGGAGATGATGAGTCTTAGAGATGAATGAGATAAAATGAGCATGGTTGTCGAAAGCCTTATACCAAATTAATATATCATATTAAGTGAAGTGCAAAAAAATAAGGAGATAACTTCAATTTATCTATTTAAAAGAAATTTTATATTTAAACTTAAGTTTCCCTCAAATTACGATCTAATTGGAGAAAGCTAAATCAGAAGGAAGATTTACATACATACCACACAGTTCTTATGCATTTACATATCTAACACCTAAAGTTAGATATTTAATTATCTAACACTTTTCTATTCTTAAAAAGGTGTATTTCACTTTTAAAAAATGAGTGATGATTGTATTTTTGATGTGATATTAAAAATTAGGGTGTTATACATGTAAAAATTAAAATTTAGGTATTAGATATGTAAAAATATAAGAATTGTGTGGTATGAATGTAAATTCCCCAAGATAGTAATATGAACTTTTATTAATATATACATCATTGTCTATATCTAAATAATTTTATTTATAATAAACATTATTTTTATCATTTTAGTACACTAGTAAAATACACTGGCATCATGATTATAAAAAAATGGTGTTTATCACCAATAAATTAAGATATAAGCTGTTCTCAAATTAGCTTCTATTCTTCTTGCTCCTTAACCTTCTCTTAAGACCAAAAAATATATGCAGTATAATATAATAAGCATATAGCTCAGTAAGTTTTATAAATTTATCATAAAATCAAATTCTTGGTAAAGAAAACAATATTTGTACTTGTAGGCTTTAATAATGAATGAATGTCATGTGCATATAATGAATATTAATATTCTTACTAGTGAATCAAAACAACAAGCATGAAAACATGTTATTAGTATTTTTTTAATAACCAGTAAATAAAACATATTAGTAATGCACCAATGACTTAATAATAAATATATTTTCATGCTAATAATATAAATAAATAAATAAACAATTTATCAATATAGTAGTCACATTTTATAACACCAAGGAGGCTATCTCTATATCAATTCAAAGGCATCACTAGTTTTGCCTGTTGGCAATTCTTACACTGCTCATAATTGTATGTGAATATAATATCCATACTTATGATTCCCTTCGATATCAGAGCTTGCACCAATATTCTCATTTTTAATATATACCAATTTGTTGGCTTGCCCTCGAGCGGTAGATAAGGGAAATAGCCGGCAAGAGAGTAGTATGAGAGACCACGAGCTCCACTATCACTTCCACCTCCTCTACCACCACCGAGGCCATCCTACCGACGCCACATTAGCCTCCATGGCCCGCACCACCTCCTCCTCAGTTATATGCACAACGACAGAGGTACACATACCCACCACCAGGTAGCTATGGTCTACGTACTCTTATGGATAAACTAAACAAACTATATTTATTTAAGAGGGAGGTAATCAAAAAATCTTTAAAAATCTCTTAAAGAAATGTGATTTTCAACTACCCGAACCTAGAAGGCCAGAGGAAGTTAGCAAGAGCAATGATCCTAACTTTTGCATCTACCACCGCATGCTAGGTCATGTTTTGGAAGATTTTGGCTCTATAAGATTCTTTTTCCTCTTTCCCTTCTCCTAGTACTCTCTAACTTTCTGCCCCTCTTCTCCATCTTCCTTTGGTTGAAGGGACTAATGCCCTTCTTCTAATAAATCCCCTCCCCCCTTTCTTGTCAACCACTTTATGAGCTTTGCTTTACATAAAAGGCTCTTTTATATGTCACCTTCCTCACTCTCATACCCCTCTTACTCTTCTTCTCTTTCCCAAACACCTTTTCTTCATTTTCCTTTCCATCTCTTCAAGCTTCTTATACCAAAATCTCTTTTTTTGACCCACTTTCTCACTCCTTACCTTCAAACCCTAACAACCTAACTACCCACTCTTTAGGTTTTATCTACAAGGATCTTCCCTCTTCCAATGTTCAAACAACCAAAGACTTTCCACTGAGCTTCATTCCCCCCGCAGACTCTTCAGTGCTTTTTTTAAAGGTTGAAATCTTTAAGGATCTAAAGAATGAGAACTCTCTCTAGTAGGATATTCATTGGGTAAGAGATTGTATTATGAAGCTCTCCTTGCATTGGTAAGTAAAATCCTAGTTTCTCAAAGGCTCAGTGGACCTTATCTTAATGAGTGAAGGTTTTTCCTTATTTAAGTTTTCATGTTTTAAAGATTTTGAAATGATTTGGAGTGGCAGTCTATGGTTTTTCTTTGACAAACTATTTATTTTTCAAAAGTATTCTTTTGATTTCAAGTTGATTAAAGAAGAGTTTTCTTCGTTTCTTTTGTAGATAAAAAAGATATATTTACCTCTATGCTTTTGGAATCCGATTGGTATATCAAAGAATGCTAGTTTCATTAGTATTTCCTTGCTAGTAGAAGCTTTAACTTTTAAAATATCTAGGCTCATCTTTGCTAGACCATGTGTTCAGGAAGAAATAATTCTTAGCTCTTAGAATTTATTACTATTAAATATGTAATCAAAGATATTAATTTAAAAGTTCACTACGATTGAAAAATGGTGCCTTGTCAAGAATGTGGATCTTTCTCTTACCCCTCCCATGTCCTACTAAACCTTCTAATTTATAGGTCTCTACTTCTCTTAGTAGAGGCCGTAGTCTATATGCCTAAAGCCTCAAGACCATCCTCCACTCTAAAACCTCTTTATACTGCTCCATCCATGTGGTGTTTTATTTTGAATACTGGGTGGACACCATGTAGATCTTAGGGGGTACTTATTGAAGTGATCGGATACTTTATTAAGGTATGGTGTACTATCTCGAAAGATAGAAATATCACCCTATAATAGACCTAATCACCTAATAAAGACTCCTAAGGCAGACGAGTCTTCGTATATACCAAAGATCTTTCCTCTACTTTACATGAAAATATAAGAATACTCTAGATTAAAGTAGTCAATCGCATCTCCAAAGATTTTAAGGTTAGGCTATCAAATGATTGGTTAATTTTAAAAAATCAAGTGGGAATGTTCAATTGGAAAGACTTACTTTTGAAATCCAATGGAGGAAAAGTAGGGAGCACTCATGATACTGAAGCCTAGTAAGTACTATAATATACCCTATAGTGAGATTTTATATGTTTATGAGAGAAAGTTTATTTTAGTTTAAGTTGAAATCTTATTAGAAGGCCAAGGCTTATAATTCATCAACACAAAATTGTGAAATGCCTAAGAGGTAAGGATTATGCTTGTAGCCTAAAAGAAACAAGCAACCTCAGATCCTAAATCTAGGATGCTTTAGTACAAGCTAAGGTATGAACTAAATCTAAGCACAAAAAGGGATACAATGGTTTACCTCCATAAGAGAGGATAAACCTTTCCCGACTCTTCTGGACTTACAATTGCCTGAAGTGGCCGCCAACTGACATCTCCTATGCTTTAAACTCATGCAAGCTGGTCTTATATAATTGCAAGATAATAGGCTTATTATTTAATCAAAAAATACTATAGTCCTAAACTCACTCCTTAAGAGACTAGAACATGATTGGTATGAAATCATGATTAAAGCTAAATGCAAAATTTAAAATTTATATCATATTGACATAATATTTTGGACAAAGGCATGTGATATCTTATGCCTAAATGCATGATAAAATGGGTTATTGGACAAATCAAAGAGAGAGGGAGATCTCCATCATGAGGGGGTGCTCTCACAGGTCAACCATTCTCTAAAGTGCAAGAATGAAGACCATTCTTATTCAAGAGTGAAATAAGATGATATGCATGATGTTAGACATTCAATATTTAGTTAAGGTTTACTAAAATTTTTAATTATCTTGATTATATCCTAGGCTTTAAAGTGAGGTTGAAAATTATTTTAAAATTTAGTTATGAGTTATTAATTAGGGTAGAAAAATTAATTTTACCCTAAGAGCCTATCACATCGAGTCCACACATTCAAACATCCAACATAAGTAACTATGAAGAAGATGTAATTCTATTGCGCAATTTAAAATAACATCAACCATTCATGTATAATCTCCAAAAAAGAATAAAAGGCTGGTGCGGTCGGGTACCACCGTACACCCCAAAAAAAAAAAAAAGTTGGTTAGTCGAGCTCTACCCTTATATAATCATTACAAAAGAATATTATAATTTTGAATTAAATTAGATGCTATAGGGGGTCTTTATTCTTCTTTCTTCTTCTTTTTGATTTGCTCCAAGGCTTTATACGGCATCCTAGACTATGACTTCTAGCCATTGCTCATTTTAACCATACTAATCATAATTCCTATTATAAAAATCACATTTTTATGAAAAGTAAAATCTAATTAAATCTATAAAATAGATATTAGCTAAACATACACACATCCCAAGCAATTATATTTCATAATTTGGGCTTAGCACCCTGCACATGGGTAACCAACCTCACCTGTCCTAAGATGGATTATGCTTAGGGGCATAAACAACCTACAAGTAAATCATTTATATTTATTTTAGTGGCCCCATTAGCATAATGTGTTACAAAAAATAATATTAGGCTAACAATGGCCTAACATCCAATCAAAACAACAATCCTAACATTCATTCTAAAATAATACACCACAAAATAAAACACAACATCATTATATACACCGTTCTAACTTAAAGCTAAAAGTGATGACTTAATATTATAATGTGAGTGCTCAGGCTTAGTGTGGTATGTCTTAGGCTTTCAATTGATAGTTATCTAAGTTTGGAATTATTTAATTCAACATAATAGGTTGTTTCACTTTAATTTATTTAGGAGATTGATGGATTTTAATTTATATTTTCTTTTGTTTCATTTGATATTCACTTAGCATCTAAATATTTTAAAGAGAAGAAGAAGGCTTAACCTCTTTCATCCCTATCCTAAGTGATTTTCTAAAGCATATTTTTATGATTTAGTTTTTTTAGTGAATGATTTATTAAATATTTTATTAATCCTAAGTTTGGGTTAATCTTAAAGAATCCTATTCAACATAAAAGGCATTTAAAGACTAATATAGTTGAATTACCATCAAATAGAATATGTTACACCATTCCTTTTCATCACCCATAACATGTCTATGATTTAAGACTTAATATAGCTATACAAGCACCATATTTTTGGCATACTTAAATGATTATGAATGGATATATTTTGATAGTAAATAGGATTTTTATTCTTTAGCTAAGTACAAACACATATGCATAAAAGTTTTAAGCAAGTACATGTCGTTGTTTAAACCAAGGAAGTGAGATAATTAATGACCTCGTAGGGATACTTAAAGCCTCATATTCTCAGGATGTCCGACTATATGCTTGATAATCTTAAATACATATGAATGTACACACAATTATGAGAATGAAAATTATGCAAAAGATTTTATTTTAGTGAATCATTTATATCCAATCATTTATATCCAAATTATAGTATAAGTACGCATAGGAATAAAATTAAATAAATACATGCCTTTGTTAACTAGGGAAGTGAGATAATAAATGATCTCTGGCTACTTAAAACCTCATATTCTAGGGATGTCCAGACTTTATACTTATTATCATTCAAATATATGTAAACCCATACATGAATTATAAAGATAAATCAATGTTTTAACATGCTTAAGCTATAAACACATGAAAATCATATAGAAGTATTCATAGATAATATCATTCTAACTTTTCATTAATAATTTATAATTTTAAAATTTATTAGTGATAATAGACACACATAACAAGATTAAGCCAACATATACAACTTACACATAAATACATTTTGTTGATTCTTTTATTTTTAAAAATATGAATGCATGATATCACATGGCATAAAAAATTTATATTGATTAAAAAAGGAATAATTAAACATGTCCATATAATACATTCAACTACATTAATTCTTAAGGACAATCACATTAAATAAAATTATTTAAGGAAAACCAAAGTTTCTTATGAAATTTGATTTTGAATTTTAATTATTAAACTAAAAGAGGAGGAATCATTTGCTATTTTTTCATCCCATCCCATGCTGATGATTTAATGTGTTTAAAGAGAAGTAATTAAGTAGATTTTATGAATTAATTAGGTTTGAATCATTAAGCAATTATTTTAATTATACCCTTTCCTATACTTCTTTAAATTAATTAATTATTTAGTTAGGAGCTTCCAATGATATGTAAATGAGAAATTAAAATTGCATACTTAGAGACCTAATATAATGAAGCACATAAGTAAACATTAATTATATTAAAGAATCTAATTAAGTAATTATATGATTTTTCATACCCATGGGGTAATCATAATTTTCTTTAGAGTATTTATACTATTAAACACATAAAGAGAAACCCATAAATTCAAATTAAATTATTTGATCTAATTACCATCTTAGTTTGATTTTATTTCATCATTAATTACTTAATTAATCCTTAATTAAATTTTGAGTTAATTACCCTCCTTAATGAAATGAGTTTGGGAAAGTAATTAGAAAGAGGTCCTAATCACTCTCCCACATTATTCCTTATTAATTAGTGATTAGTTATCATTAACCATTTAATTTTTCCTATTTATTATTTTTAATAATTATTAAATGGTTTAATGAGGGTAATTAAGGTTTAGATTTCAAATTCTCAATTACCTAGTCAATAAATTTCAAGAAAATTATGGGAGGTAGAGGACATCCCATTAAATCAACATTTCAAATTTGAGACCAATTGGCCAAGTAAATATGGTTTAATTAAGCTAATTAAGAAAAAATTCAAATCTTAATTAAGCTCTAATCACTTTTAAACCATAAAAAATTATTTTTATCAAAATTTCTCTATTTACCCTTTCTAAAATGGGTTTACTTATATTTTTAGAACTTTTTTACAATTAGTTATGAATATTTGAAGTTTAGGGTGATTAATGATATTTTTTAAGCCTAATTAATTTTAATCCCATCGTCATGAGTTGGGCGATGCTTTTCACATGGCATAGGATTGACTTAAATTGTCTGATGTGGCATGCTTAGTCAGCGTCAGTGGATGCGCTTTCATTCCCGTCTTCCGATCTCGGATTGTAAGGTGGGGATTAATCTCGTGATTCTTAAGGGATAAAATTGAATAATCTAATTAGATTAATCATGGCCATCCATTCCAATCACAGTAGATATAGTGGATGATTCTTCCCCTCGATGATGATGAACACCGCTCGCCTCCTCCACTCGATGTTGAAGATCGACTCAAAAATCTTCAAGGAAGAGATCTAAGGGGATCTTACGGTTGAAATCACATGAAAATAAAATTTCTTTCACAAAAGACCAACTCTTATTAGATTTTCTATGATTTGCCAAAAAAATACCTTGTCGAGCTCATGACCGGTGGTCCAATGAGCTAAGGTAGCTTCATCTTGAAAATACAAAGCCCTATTGAGAAGCCCAAGACTTGCCTCCCCACTGGTGGCTCTATGGACCAAGCGCCACCGAAAATGTCACCTAAGTTAGTTTAGGGGTGGTCTCCAGTGCTCAAATCTACTGGGATCAATTTGTTTTAGCTCATTGGAGTTTGGGGAACGTGTGGGTGAAGTTAATTTAGATTTGGAGGAGTTTAGGTGAGGTTGAATGGAGATGAGGCTATGTTTCACTCTGGTTTGATGTCACCAATGATGGGGAGCTCAAGGTGGTGAAAGCTCTAGGGAAACTTGTCTCAACTCTTTGAAGCTTTGAGGATGTGTGTGTGTTAAATTGAATGAGATGGGGAGGAGTATACTCTCCTTCCCATGGGATTGGATGGTAGGGGATTGGGTATGATTTTGGTAGACGTGGCGCAGTCGGGATCTCAGGGAATGCCGAAGTGGAGCTCATTGGATGGCTGAGGCTTTAAGATGGGCTGAGGTGGCATGTCCTTCCTCCCCAAGGTGAACCTAATGAGATGGCTTGGGTTAGCTCACCTCCTTTGACCCATGGCTAACCCAATCAGCTTTGAGTCAAGTTAGCTAGTGGGTCAGAGGTCCAAATTGATCTTATGGTGGCTGCCAAGGGCAAAGGGATAGGTGAGACCATCCAAATGAGGATTTTATCCCATTTAAAGGGGTTTACCCAATGGGTATTAACCTATTCAAGTCAAATTGGGTTGGGTTTGATTTGGCCTAACCCATGGTGACCTAAGGATGGGTCATGCCAACTTTGGTTGGGTTTGGGCTTAGTTTGAATGAGTTTGGCTCAATTTGACCTATGTAGGTCAAATTTAGTTCAATTGGGCTAGATTGACCTATAAATTTAATTAGGTCCAAACCAAGGGTTGGGTCATGTTCAAATGATGATTTAAGATGTTTAGGTTTAATTGATTTGATTTGATTTGGAGTGGATTTGAATTTGGCTCATATGGGTTCATTTGGGTCAAATGATAAGTTGACCAATTTGGTCAAATTGACTTAACTTGTTGGTGTTGAATTTAGGTTCAATTGATGATTTGAAGATGATCGTAGGTAAGCATTGATTTCAATTAATTTGGATTTAGGAATGATTTAGATCAATTTGACCCTTTGGGTCAATTTGGGCTAAATGGGTCAATTGGTTGACTTGGTCAAATTGGGTTCAATCAAGGGTTTGATCATGTTCAATAACAAATTTGTGATGGATTTGATTCATTGGTTTCAATCAATTTGGATTGTATTGAGATTTGGCCCAATTTGACCTTTTAGGTCAAATTGGGTCAACTTGGGTCAAAGGGCTAATTGGAATTGGTCTCAAATGGTTGCAATTGATCAATCAAGGGTGATCAACAATCATTATAGAAGGTATTTAATGGGCTTATTTAATCCAATTTGGTTGGATTGAAGTTTGATTCATTTGGGTCCTTTAGGTCACTTTGGCTCAAGTGAACCAATTGGGTCAATTGAGTTGGTTTGGGTTAAATCAAGTTGAATTGAGTTTGATGATTGATTTATGATTGATTGATGGCTTTGATTGCAATTAATTTAGGTTTAGTTGGGTAAATTTCTATATGACATGATTTGTGGTAGAAGGAATAAAAATTTCATAAAGGAATTAATCTCTTTTTTGGGGTCTTTCTCCTTGCATATATATATATATATATATTAATGCCATTAATTATTTCAAAATTTTATTAACTTGAGTGCCTTCTCATGTGGAGATTTTAACTCCATTCTCTCTATAAATAAAATTCCTCCTCAGCTTCTCTCAAAACTCACTGCTCCTATTTCTTAAGAGAAAATCAAAGTTGTTTCTTTGCTCCCAAAGCCCCTACTCAAGTCTTAAATGGGTTTACTTTTGAATTTTATTATTTTTTTGGTATATTATTGGTGAATCTCTTTGTAAGGCAGTGCATTCTCTATGGGCAATCTCTCATGTAGAGTTAAAGTAATGGGTATTGTGTTATTTCCTACAAATCTCATGATCAAGATATCTTAGTTTTTTGGCTTATTTATCTCTATAATTCTTCTTATAAAATTATAACAAAGATCCTTGCTAATAGATTAAATGTGGTTATGCATTTTATTATTTACCCAACTCAACCTAGGTTTTATTAAAAGTTGCATATCCATAGGCAACATAATTCTTACTAATGGCATTGCATGATTTTTCTAATATACCTTTTGGGAACAAGTTTTGTGCCAAATTAGACATCAAAAAGGTTTTTGATTCAGTTAATAGGAAATTTTTACTATCTATGATGATTCATAAAGGTTTCCCTCTCATGTTAATTAATTGGGTTAAAAATTGTATTAAGAATATTTGCTATTTTATATACATTATTATTATTTAAGAGGGATTTTTAACTCCTCTAATGAGTTGAGGTAGGAATGTCCCCTCTCTCCTTTTTCACATGGTCATGGATGTCTTGATAGTTGGTTAGTCTATGTCCTTTTGAAGGCATTATGCTTAGAGATTACACATTTGATCATATTTGGCCTGCCAATGAGAAGAATAGTTTAGCCTTGAAGCAAAATCAGAACTCTTTTGGAGAGACATTTAGATTACAAATTAATTTGTCAAAGGACACCATCATTTTTTCATCTAAGGTGAATAATGTAGGTCTTCTTAGCAATATTATGAACATTCTTGGTATGAATTATAATCTTAAGTACTTTGACATTTCCATATCTATTAAAATCTTATAATTTTAGACTTCCAACCTTTTCTTCACAAAATAACTAATTTTTATGAAGGTTGGATGGCTAGATCTTTTCAATTACAAGCATATATCAGTTTATAAAAATTTTATTTGCTACTTAGTGGATTATTTGTCACATGGAACTTTCCTTTTCCAACACTTGTGTGTTCAATTTATAAATAGGCTATCCTTTAAGTTTCTTTAACATAATAATATTTCTTCTCGGAATATACACTTGATTTCTTGGGAAAAAACATGTAGGCCTAAGTTTAATGAAGGATTGGACTTTCCTTTCATCCATACCATTTCTTTTAGTTATAATTACACTCTCATTTAGAGATTCATTAATTAACAATGTGCTTCTCTCCTTGTGGTGGAAGAATAAGCACAAATCTTTGTGAAAATTTACTTTTACTAGACCATCAAATTTTTATAAAAACATTATGGAATATGCATCTCAACTAAAAATGAAATTGACTTACAACATTTATATAGGCTACCATATCAATTGCTTTTAGGGCCTTTATATTAATGAAAAATCTCTTTGACATTTTTATGTCCAATTTTCTTTCTCTCTTTTCTTTATGTGGAGAAGTTACTTTATCTTTGTTATCTCTAATAATTAATAAGACTTGCATTCATTGGAGAATTCCAAGGTTAAAAATATGATTGTTTCTATTCCCATATATCAAAATGATAGACTTCATTTTTTTGGAATGGCTCTCCCCAACCAACTTTTTTAAACATTTTTAAGCTGCTATCATTTGAGGCTCCCTAAGTCAGACTGGTATTTCCTTGTTTGGCATAAATTAATATGTTTCAAGATATTTTTTATCACCTTGGCTTGGCTTTGTGGATGCATCCAAACATATCATTCTTGTCTCTCATTTTGGTGTTTTTGTTATTCTTGGAGATTAAAAATCAGTTAATCTTTTAATGTCATTTTTTATCTGCTTTTATACTTGATTCTTTGGGCTAATAGTTGTTACCTTAGGCTGAACTTATTTCAAGTCTTATTACACATTAAAGAACTAAATCATTTTCAAGCTCAATCCATACAGTTATATTTGCTGTCTATTTGTTGTGTGGTTTATTATCTTTTAAGAGAAGGAAGAGTGGGTTGCTTGTGAGAAACATATCTAGTTTTTTTATAACTTTTATTTTAAAATCTAAATGAATATTTCTTCTAAACTTCATAAATGGAGCTAATGTAATGGGTTTTTCCTCATTGGATGAGGTTATCTTTGTTTATCTAAATTTGGCCATCGTCACATTGGCTAGTAAGCTTGTTCTATAACACATGATTTGTTTGGCATTTGCGAGATTTTGTACCTTTTTTGTTCTAAAAAAATATGGATCTATGGCAATGATGAAAACTCTAATCAATCCAAGGTGTAATGTAGTTGATAATGAGACACCCTTGATATCTAGTTCTCTTATAATAAGACCTTTTATTTTATTATCCTGTTGTGGTGGTTTAGTTTGGAGTCGTAAGGGACACCACATAAATCTTAGGGGGTACTTATTGAAGTGATTGATTTTGATATTAAGGTATGATGTTCTACCTTGAAAGATAGAAATATAACCATACAATGGACTCAATTTCCTAATAAGGACTCCTAAGGCATTGAATCTTCATATACTAGAGATCTTTCACCTACTTTACATGGATAAGTAAAGTAGGGTTTATTTAATGCTAGGTTCTTTAGTTCCATATAGAAGCAAGCTTCCATAGTTAATTACATCCTAGGAAATGAGAATTTTCTAAGAATACTCTGGATTAAAGTTGTCAATGAGTATCTCCAAAGAATTCAAGGCTAGATTATCAAATAAGTGTTATTAAAAATCAAATGGGATTGCTCGAATAAGAAGACTTCTTCACAAATTCTAAAAGAGAATGAGTAAGAAGCACTCATTGATACTAAGATTGGTGAGTACTTCAACATACCTTATAGTGAGACTTAATATTTTTAAAAAAGAGAAAATTATTTATTTGAGTTGAGATTTCATTATAATGCTAGGGCTTAGATTCTATAGTAATAAAAGATTATGAAATGCTTAAGAAGTGATGACTTATATTCATAACAAAAGAGAAACAAGCCTAGAACCTAAATCTAGAGTGCTCTAGGATAAGCTAAAGGCATGACCTAACTCTACTCAAGAAAAATGGGATATAGTGGTTCACCTCCATAAGAGAGAATGAATGCTTTCCAACTATCCTAGACTTATAACCTCTTGGAGTGGCTGCCAGCTAACACCTCCTTTGCCTTAAAATCATATAGTCCGACTTTATGTAGATGCAAGATGGTTATGCTATTATTTAATTAAGAAGGAAGCTAGAATCTTAAACTCACTCTTAAGAGACTTGATAATGTTTGGTATACAAACATGACTTAGACTAATATTGAAAATTTATAAATTTTAAAATTTTTTGACACATTTATTTTTAGACCAAGGTTTGGGACAATTATGTCTACATGCATGATGGAATTAAGTTGTGGGCTAAATCAACTAGAAGAGGTATTCTCTACTATAATGGATCGCTCTCAAAGGTCAAGCATATCCCTTATCATGCAAGAGTGAAGATCATCTCTATTCAAGATTGACACAATATGATATGCATGTTATTATAACATATAATGATTCAGCTAAGGGGTTGCTAAATCTATTATTATCTTGATTAAAAGTTTATGCTTTAAAATGAAGTTGTGAGTTAAATTATGAATTAGTTATGAGTTACTTAGTGAGGTTAAAAATTTTAATTTTTATCTTAAAAAGCCTATTGCATCCATGCCACACATCAAATCATTACACTTTAAGAAACCTATGAAAAATATGTCATTTCTATTGCACAAACTAAACACAATAATCAAATATCTAAAAATTTGTAAAGAATAAGAGGCTAATATAGCCGGGTACTGCCATACACCTAGAAAAGAGAAAATGTTGGGGAGCCAAACTTTACCCTTATATAACTCGGATTATAATTAAATTTTACAAATAAAATGAATGCTATGTGGGTCTTCATTTTTGTTCTTCTTTCCTTCTTTAGATTTTTTTTACTCTAGGATTCATAGGGCTTCCCAAGTCTTTGCCTTCTACACTGCTCATTCTAAACCCCACAACACTAATCCTAATCTTATTATAAAAAGTACATATTAATGAAAAATAAATTTTAACTACACTTGCAAAATAGACTTTAGTTAAACAAACATACAAGCTGAGCAATTATATTTCACATATTTGGACTTAGCACCCTGCACTTAGGTAGCCAAGCAAACTTGTCATAATTAGATTATGCTTAGGGACATAAGCAGCACGTGCAAGCAAGAACCATTTATTATTACAATGACCCCTTTAGTGCAATCCCCTACATAAGACATCATTAGGCTACTAATGACCTAATATCCAGTCTACGCACAAACAATCATAACATATAGTCTAAAATATTAAATCATAAAATAAAATACATCACCATAACATACACTAGACTAACTTAATACTAGAGTCAGTGATTTAGTATTCTAATGTGTGTGTGCTAAAGTTTAGTGTGATATGTCTTGGTTAAGCTTTGAAAGTATGATTATATAAAATTTTAAATTATTTAAAATGATTATTAAAGATGGTTTCACTTCAAATATTTTAGTAGATTGATTGAATTTTAATTTTCATGTTCTTATTTTATTCAATACTTACTTTGCATCCAACTATTATAAAGAGAAGAAAGAGGCTTAACCCCATCATCCCTATCCTAAACTATTTTCTAAAGGTAAATTATTATAGCTTTGGCTTTCTTAATGAACCATTTATGAATTTTTATTGAGCTTAAGTTTAGAATAGTTTCAAGGAATCTTATTCAAACATTAAAGGCATCTTAGGTTTAATGAAATTAAATCACCATCACATGAGTAATATTCTAATACTTCCTTTCATTATCAATAACATTCACATTCTTTTATCTTTAATCTTCTTAATATTTGATATAACATATATACATGCAATATACTCATATTTTTGCACACTCAATAAATGTTAATGTATGAATTTGATAGAAAAGAAAGATTTTATCTCATAACTAAGCATATGCAAACATGTATTAGAAATTTAAGCAAGTATGTGCCATTGTTAAACCAATAATGAGAATATCTAAGACCTCCTTGGGGCTACTTAAAGCTCATGTTTTCAGGATGTCTAAACTATATACCTATTAATTCAAATATATGTAAACATATACATAAGCATAAAAATAAAACCATGCAAAGGTTATATAAAATCTTTTATTTATGTAAAATCTAATGGCATGAAGAGAAATGTTTTATCCTATATTCTAGTACATGTATACACATAAGTGAAATTAAGCAAGTACGTACCATTGTTAAACCAGGGAAGTGAGATTATGTAAGACCTCCTTGGGTTGCTTAAAGCCTCATGTTCTAGGATGTCTAGACTATATACTTGCTAATTCAAATACATATACACATACACAAAGCATAAAGATAAAATAATCTATTACTATCTTTAAGTTACAACTAAGTAGATATTTTATTAAGTGCTTACAACAAACACTGATTTAAATCTCATACTATTTAATTCATCATTAATTTATAATTTTAAAATAATTTGAGATTTTTTAGTAATAATAACCATACCATATATTAACATTTATCCAACTCATGCAATTCGAATGCAATCATAATCTTTTAATTTTCTTTTTAAAAACATGCAACAGATGACATCACATTTATGATAATCGAAAAGAAGTAATTAAATGTCTCCATATAACATACTCAATTTCATTGAATCTTAAGAATAATCAAGCCAAATAAACATTCCTTAACACTAACCAAAAGTTTTGTAAGATTTAATTTTAATGTTTAAGTTATTAAAGCCTAAAGAAAGAAATGATACTTATGATTCACCCCATCCCATGTTGGTTATTTAACATATGTTTAAGAAAGGAATTTAAATAAATTTTATGATTTGATTAGGTTCAAGCCATTAATCACATCAATTTGATTACCCTTCCCCAAGCTTCTTTAATTTAATTAACAACTTGATCATGAGCCTTCAATGATATGATTTGAAAAAATAAAATCAACAATGCACCTAAAGGAGTCTAATGCAATTAGGCTCATGCTTAAGAGTTAATTAAATTAAAGATAAAAAAATATTTAAGTTAAATACTTTTATGATTTTCCCACACCAATGGGATAATCATAATTTCTTTAATAACTTTATGCTATTAAACACATAAAGGGATTAATGGGTTGCACTTAAGTTATCTAAATCAATTTCAATTTTTATTTTATCCTTGCTTTTTTTAATTATTCTATAATTATTAAACACATTAATTAAACCTTCTTAACGAAGTACATTTGGGAAAACTATTAGGAAATGGGTCCTAATTATTTTCCCTCATCATACCCACTATTTACATTGATTAATTAACATCGATTGCTTAATTTTTATGGTTCATTAATTTTAATAAATAATTTATTTAATTAAAGATGATAATTAGAGTTAAAATTCTAAAATCTTCAAACCTCATGCCAAATAATTCGAGAAAATCATTGGATGTTGAAGACATCCCATAGAATCATCCCACCAAATTTGAATTAATTAGCTAAGTAATTTAGCCTTAATTAAGGTAATTATCCTGAGCTTCAAATCTTAAATATGCACTATTTATTAGGTGTTAATTAAGAATTTTATTTTTTTTAAATTCTTCTTTGTCTAAGCTTTCTAAAATGAGTTTATTTATATTTTTTTTGGCTTTTGTTTATAATTAGTTATAATTTTTTTTTGAAATTTTGACTATTTAATTACATTTTAAAACCTTAATTTAACCCTTTAAAATTGTCGGCACCACCATGTGAACACTAATGTGGCCTACGCTTTTCATGTGGAGCTATGATATTGGCTACTTAAATCATCCGACATCAAGTTGACTCAATAATGGCGGATGCGACTTCGTCTCGGCCGTCTGATCTCATAACGATGGTAAAGATTAATCTCATGATTTCTAAGGGATTAAATCAAAATTTCTAACGTGATTAATCACGTGAAATAAATGACAAATGATTCGTCATCCCACGAGCACCGGAAGGCTGACACTGTCCACCTTCCATTACTCGATCCAAGCTTGCCGAAGCTTATTTGACGACATAATCAACTCTGAAATGATCAGGAAATAAATTTAAAGAGATTCTACAATGGAGATCGTACAAAAATATGATTCACTTTTAAAAAGACCAACACCTAATGGAGAATACTATGGTTGCCAGATTTTTATCTTGCCTGAGTTATAGAATGGTGGTCCAACCATTGAGGTAGCTTTGTCTTGAAAAGATGAAGTCCTATTGAGAAGATCTCAAGATGCCTCCCCGCTGATCGATTTATGGACTAAATGTCACCGTAAAGCTCATTGGAGTTAGTCTAAGATGTCTTTCGGTTGTTGAATTGCTCAAAAAATGATTCATTTTGATTCGCCAGAGTGAGGAGAAGGTGTGGGAAGAGTTAATTTTAGTTTGGTGTAGGTTAGGAGAGTTTGGACAGATGAAGCTCTCGGGTCCGATCAGGAGCTAGTCCCGCTAGTGGTAGGGTGCACGGGAAGCTCGGGAGAGAGTGTGAGATTATGCAGAATGCTTTGAGAAAGATCTATGGTGAGTTTAAATGAACGTGGAGGAGCATACTTTTCTTTCCAACTAAACTAAGGGCTTGGTTTAGTTTAGCCTAGTGGCCCTACCAGTGTGGCCTGAGGTGTGGCAGGTGGATGAGTGAGAGCAAAAGGAGTATAATGGGCTGCCTTGAGGTGTACACTTCTCTTAGGTGGACCAAATGGTTGCCCATGGGTGAAATCACCCTCTCTTGGCTAAAGGCTAAACCCAATAGCCTTGGGTTAAGTTGGGTCAATGGTCTTTTATCCAAGAAAGGCAAAATGTGGCTGCTAAGGGGTGGGGAGTTGGAGAACCCTTCAAAATAGGAATTTTATCATATTTGGAGTGCTTGGTTGAATGGGTTTACCCAAATTGAGTTTACTAGAGTTGGGCCCACTTGGGTAGGTCCATGGTGACCCAAAGATGAGTCATGCCAAGTTTGATTGGGTTTGGGCATGGTTTGGTTGGGTTTGATTAAATTTGATCCATGTAGGTCAAATGGGTCATGCTGGGCTAAGTTGATCATTTTGGCCAAATTAGGTCAAATGAGAGTTTGGGTGAGTTTAATTGGTCATTTGAAATGAATGAGTACAATTGGTTTGATTCAATTTAGGTTAGATTTATATTTGGTTCATATGATTCAATTTGGGTCAAATGGGTCATGTTGCCCAATTTGACCAAATTGGCCAAATTGGCTTGAGCATAAGTTAAGTTTATGTTCAATTGATTATTAGTGATTGATTGGAAGAGTTGATTTGAATTGATTTAGATTAGAGAATGATTTGGTTCAATATGATCATTTTGTTCAAATTGGGCTAAGTAGGTCAACTGGGTTGGGTTGACCCCAATTGGGTCCAATTGAAGGTTGGATCATGTTCAATAATCAATTGGTGACTAATTGAAAGTATTGATTTCAATTAATTTGGTATAGGATTTGATTTGGTTCAATTTTACCCTTTTAGGTCCAAATTGAGTCAAAGGGCCAAATTGATTAGGTTCAATTGATTGTAATAGAGTGTTTAATAGTGACCTACAATCATCAATGAAGATTGGATGTCTTGGTTTGATCCAATGGGAGTTTGATTAGAGTTTAGCTTAATTAGCCTTTTTGGTCACTTTGGGTTAAGTGGTTTGGTCAAGTCAACTTGGACTAATTGGAGTTATGGATGGTTGGGATGTGTTCAATGATAAATTTGAAGTTAATTGATGGCTATGATTGTAATTGATTTGGGCTTCATTGGGTTTTGGCTCGTTGGAACCTTTTATGTAAAATGGGCTAACTTGGGTTGATCAAATTCACTTGGTTCAATTGGTTTGATTGCAAGTTTTGAAGTAGTTTGAAATGATCTATTGAATAATTGGAGTGATTGAGAAAATCAAATTGGGTTTAGTTTATTTGAATGGGTTTGAATGGAGTTATAGAATTATGGTGGATTAACTCAAGTTAAGGTCCATGTTAATTTGGCTTGGAGCTTGGATTGAAAATCAAATTGAATTAAGATAATTGAATAGGTTTGAGTTGGTTTAGCTCTAATCACAAGAGCTTAAGTTTGGATAAGTTGATGGGCATGAGTCTCGATTTAGGCCTTAGGTAGGTGAAACCTATTTGTCTTAAGGCAAACTTTAGGCTTAGGTTTAGTGTTCCTTTAATCAATAAAAGTGTCCTATTATTAAAGGAGTCTAAGTTTCTAGAAGGCTCCTAAGTCTAAGATGGGAGGGATCTATTCTCACTTGAAAAATGAGATCAACAAATCAAATTTGGTAATGTAATCCATACAAATTAAAAAAGTTAAATAAAAATTTATGAGGCACTTAATTTGACGTACATATGAACCTTTTCACTTATTTGTTGCTGGTTAATATTTTGTTCATAGTGTCCGTAATTGATTACCTAACACTAACTCCAAAATAATTCACTAGCGTCAGTGTGCGACAAAGGTAGAAGAAACATCCAAGTAGGATAACCTCCATGTTGACAACAATTTTAGAGTGAGGATTGACTCATCCTATCTTAGACTTGGGAGTCTTCTAGACACTTCGATTTCCCAAGCCATAGGACACTTCTAGTAAATAGGTAAACACTAAACCCAAGGCTAAAAGACTTAGGGATGTATACCTTAGGCTTAGACTATGCCTTAAGACCTAAGCTATCTATCCCATGGCCTAAACTAGGACTTATGCCTATCCACTTAGCCAAATTCTAATCTCAAATCAATCAGATCAAATCCAATCAAATTTCATTTCATATCCAAGCTCCAAGCCAAAATGGTTTAAACATAAACCCATCTTAATTTCATAATCCAATCATATAGACTTAACCCAAACCTCCTTCAATCAAACCAAATTTAATTGATTATCACAAAAGCACTCTAGCCCTTTAAATCATCATTTTAGACTCATCCAAAATATACAATTAAGCCAATTGATCAAACCAATCCAATCAACCCAAGTTAGCCCATTTGAACCAAAAGTATCAAAATGAGCTAAGTTCTAATTAAACCAAAATCAATTAAAATCAAAGCCATCAATCAATCCTAAATCAATCATCAAACTCAACTCAACCTAGTTCAACCCAAACCAACTCGATAAACCCATTAGGTTCACTTGACCCAAAGTGACCTAAATGACCCAAATGAACCAAACTTCAATCCAACTGAAATTAGATTGAACCAACCCATCCAATCTCTTCTACCATGATTGTTGATCACCCTTGATTGTCCAATTGCAATCACTTAGGTCAAACCAAGCTAATTTGGTCACTTGACCCATGTTGACCTAATTAGCCTACATGAACCAAATCTAACCAAATTCCATTCCAAACCTAATCAATTGAAAGCAATGATTCCTACCCACCTCAAATTGATCCTTAATTATGACTTATTGCTCACTTGAGCCAAACCAATTCCAATTGGCCCTTTGACCTAAGTCGACCCAATTTGACCTGAAAGGCCTAATTGGGCCAAATCTCAATCTAATCCAAATTGATTGAAACCAATGGCTCAAATCCCTCACAAATTGATTATTAAACATGATTAAATCCTTGGTTGAATCTAATTTGACCTAATTAACCTAATTGGCCCATTTAGCCAAATTGACCTAAAAAGGCAAATTAATATAAATCATTCCTAAATCAAAATTGATTGAAATCAAATCTACAATAATCTCCAAATCAGCAGTTGAATCTAAACCAAGACCTAACCCACATCAATTTGGTCAATTTGACCAAATTGGTCAATTAAGCCCATTTGAGCCAAATCAAAATCTAATTTAAATCAAATCAATTGATCCTAAACATCTCAAATCACCATTTTAACATGACTCAACCGTTGGTTTGACCTAATTTGACCCATGGGTCAACCTAATCCAACTTGACCCAACTTAACCCATTTTGACCTACATGGATCAAATTGAGCCAAACCCAACCAAACAAACTCTAAACTCACTCAAACTTGGCATGACCCATCCTTGGGTCACCATGGGTCAGCCCAAATTAAACCCAACCCATTTTAAACCCAAATTGAACTAATACCCATTGGGTAAAGCTCTCTAAATGGGGCAAAACTCACATTTGGGTGGTCTTACCTAACCCTTTGCATTTGGCAGCCTCCCTAAGCTTTTTTTGGACCCTTGGACCACTGGCTAACTTGACCCAAAGTTGCTTAGGTTAGCCATAGTCAATGGAGGTAACCTAACCTATATCTTCTCATTGGCTCACCTTGGGGTACAAGGACACTCCACCTCAGCCTTTCATATTGACCTCACTTTTGGAGTGAGGATCCAATCTTCCATCTTAGATTTAAGAGTCTTCTAGACACTAAAAGCTCCTCAATCATAGGACACTTCTAGTGACTAAGTGAATACTTAACCTAAGCCTAGAGACTTAGGAAGATTAAAAATATGATTTAGATCATGCCTTAAGGGTTAGAATAACTTACCTACCCTATAGCCTAAACTCAATTTATGTCTGCCTCCTTAGCTTAAATCAAACCTCAAATTCAATCCAATTTCAAATCCATATAACTAAACTCCAATCAAATCTCAAATCAAATCAACCTCTCTAAGCCATTTGATTTAATTTTATGGACTTAGCCAAAACTCTTTCAATCCAAACCAAACTCAATTGATTTTCTCAAAATCAATTCAACCCTTTAATCAACATACCAAGATCAACAATCAAATTTAAGCCTCCAAACCAATTTCAAATCAAATCCATAACCAAAATCTTTCTTAAGACCATGACTTGATTCTATGGACTTAGCCAAATTCCTTTCAATCCAATCAAATGTAATTGATTTTCTCATAAGTCAATCAATCCTCTAATCATCAATCCAAATCAAATCTATAATCAAATTCAATTCCTCAAATCAAATTCAAATAACCTAAGTCTAACCTATGATTTAGCTCTATGGACTTAGCCAAATATTTTCAATCCAAACCAAACTTAATTGACTTTCCTATAAATTAATTCAACCCTTCAATCATCATTTCAAATCATATCAAAATATACAATCAAAACTAATCAAAACCAATCAAACAAATCAAATCAACCTAACCTAACCCATTTGACTTAAGATATTCCAATGAGCCAAAATCCATTCAAATCCAAATCAATTACAACCAAAGCTATAAATCAATTCCAAATCAATATTCAAACTCAACTGAACTCAAATGAAATCTCAATCAAGCCAATTGACCCATTTAAGCTCACTTGACCTAAAGTGACCTAAAGTGACCTAAAGGACCCATTTGAGCCAATTTTCAATCCAACCCAAACTAGATTAGATCAAATCAACCAAAATCTCCTACAATGACTGTTGATCATCTTTGATTGATCAATTGTAATCAATTAGATCAAACTAAGTCAATTTGGTCATTTGACCAAGTTAACCCACTTAACTTACATGAGCCAAATTATCCAAATTTCATCCTAAGCCAAATTAATTGAAAGCAATGATTCACATCAACCTAAGATCAATCCTTGAAACTAACTTGACCATCAATTGAGCCAAACCTAACCCAATTAGCTATTTGACCCAAGTTGACCTAATTTTACCTAAAAGACAAAATTAGGTCAAATCAAGATCTAACCCAAATCGATTGAAACCAATGTCTCAATTTCATTCCAAATTGATCATTGAACATGATCAAAGCCTTGATTGAACCCAATTTTATCAATTGAACCCAATTTTACCAATTGAACCCAATTGACCTATTTAGCCCAATTTGACCGAAAAGATTAATTTGGCTTAAATCAAGACCAAATCCAAATTGATTCAAAACAAACCTACAATCATCTTCAATTGATCAATTGAAGATGAACCAATGCATAACCCAAGCTAATTTGGGCAAATTGGTCAATTGGTCAACTTAACCCATTTGACCCAAATGAATCCAAATGAGTCAAATCTAAATCCAAGATAAGTTAAACCAAACTAATTACACCAAAATATTCTAAATACTCATTTGAACTTGACTCAAGCCTTGGTTTGACCCAATTTGACCAATTGGTTATCTTGACCCAACCTAGCCCAATTTGACCTACATGGGTTGAACCAAATCCACTCAAACTAAGCTCAAACCCAATGAAATTAGGCATGGCCCATCCTTGACTCACCTTGGGTCAGCTCAAATCAAACCTAACTCAATTTGGATCTGAGTTGACTCGTTATCCAATGGGTAAAGACTCTTATATAGGACAAAATTTACATTTGGTTGGTCAACAACCCTCCTTTGCACTTGGCAGCCACCCAAAGATAGGAATGAACTCCTAACTAGGTGGCTAACCTAACCCAAAGTGGTTAGGTCTGCCCTTGGTCAAGGGGAGGTAAGTTAACCCACCTCCCCTCATTGGCTCAACTCATTTGAGATAGAGACCACTCAAGGAAGCTTCCGCAGCCCTTTGGCCAACCAAACCGAGCCACCTCATGAGATTCATGTCCCCTCTGATGGCATGCAATGACCAGATGGCTAAAAACAACCAATTGAATCACATTCATCCAATCCAAGGGAGGAGGGGGTATACCCCCCTCCATTCGATCTAATTCACACACTTAAACCCTCAGAGAACTCAAGAACCATAAGGTGAGTCCCATGAGTGAATTATCGAGCTCCCTAAGTCTTCCAATCACTGAAAAACACCAACCCAAACCGTGCTTGAGACCCCATTCTGTTCATCTCCACCAAAACTCTACGCCACTTCAATTAAATCTTCCCACACATTCACCAAGCTCCAGTGAAGAAAAAAAAATCTTCCCTCGAGCATTTCAAACATCTAATTAGAGAAAATTGATGATTCAAACCTTAATTACCTTCTTTAAATAATTAAATGATTAATTAACATTCAAAATATTAGGAATTAATTAATTAAAACTTGTTAATCATTATTTAACAATAAATGGATGAGGGAATGGGATTAGGCCCCCTTTCCTAGTCTTTTTTCCCAAGTCCATTTCATTTCAAGAGGATTAATTAAGATGGTAATTAATTAAATGATTAATTGATTAATAAAGTGCCAAAATTGAATGAAATTAAAAATGCAAATCACATAAGATAATTAACAATGAAATTAAGGGTTCCTCTTTATGTGTTTAATAACATAAAGACCCTTTAAGGAAATTATGATTAACCCATAAGTATGAAAAAATCATAAGAATACTTAATAAAATTTTTTAATTTAATTAATCCTTAATCATGAGCCAAGTGCATTAGGTCCTTTAGGAGCATTGCAACTTTACTTTCCTCACATTTTCATATCAATTTAATTAATCCATAAAATTTATCTAATTATCTTTCCTTAAACCATTTAAGTTTATTAGCATGGGAATGGAATTAAAACAACAAATAATCTCCCCTCTTTCTAAATCAACTCAAATCCAAAACCAAATTAATAAGAAGCTTTGATTTTCCTTAAATAATTTTCTTTAACATGATTGTCCTTAATAGTTAATTTAATTGAATGAATTACATGTTTATGTTTGATTATTCCTTTCCAATTACTTTAAATGTTGTATGTCATGTGGTGTCATGCATTCATCTTTTCAAAATTAAGTGAGTAAAATGAAATCTATTTATGTAAGGTTGCATGTGTTGACTTAATTTATTATATTATTACTATTAAATCTAAAGTTATTTTTCAAGATTTCTAAATTAATAATAATGTTTGGAATGATAATAGTTACGAATATACATAGGAGTTGTATATGCTTATAACTTAAGTATGTGAAGTAAAGCTTTCTTTCTTATGATTCATATACAGATTTACATAGGTTTGAATGGTAATGGGTATATAATCTAGACATGTCAAGAATACGAGACTTTAAGTAGCCCCAAGGAGGTCTTTTGATTACCTGACTTCCCTGGTTAACAAAGGAACGTACTCATTTAATTTCATTCATATGTTTTTTGGCATTAGAATTCAGATAGAGCTTTAATTCATGTGCATAAATAATTCAACCAATAAAAAATACAACTTTTCACATGATTTCTATTCTCTTAATCATATATACATTTATATGTATTTAAGATAGTGAGTATATAGTTTGGTATCCCAAAAATGCGAGGCTTTAAGTAGCCCCAGGGAGGTCATTTGATTATCTCACTTCCCTGGTTAACAACGACACGTACTTGCCTACATCTTTTATACATATGCATTTGTATTTGATTAATGAATGAAAATTGATCTTTTCCATTAAGTATGAATGTATTCATTACCATTTAAGTGTGCCAAAATGTATTGTATGTAAAGATATGCTAAGTGTTAAAATCATGTGCATGTTACATGTGATGGAAAGGAATGACTTAATGTATTTCATGTGGTAGTAGTCTAACTATATTATTATTAAGATGCCTTTCATGTTAAATAGAATTATTTAAGGTTAACTTAAACTTAGGATTAGTAAAAATGTATAATAAGCCATTCACTAAAGAGAACTAAATCATAAAAATGTGTTTTAGAAAGTGGCTTAGGGCAGGGATGAAAGAGGGTATTCCTTTCTCTTCTCTTTATAACACTTAGATGCTAAGTGTAAATCAAATGAAACCAAATAAAATATAAATTAAAATTCACAAATCAACTAAATAACTTGATATGAAATAAACCTATATGATAGATTAAACTCTTCCACATTTAGAAAAGAATAACTCTAATGCTTAGTCAAGACATACCACACACGTTAGAATTAAGCCACCACTTCTAGTCTTAAGTTTGGATGATGTATGTGTGATGTATGTTTTGTTTTGTGATGAAATATTTTAGACTAGATATTAATGTGTATGTTTCGTAGACTAGATGTTAGGCCATGATTAGCCTATTCATATTTTATGCAGGAGATTATGCTTATGGGGTTGTTTAAAAATTAATATAAATGCTCTCTTTGCAGGTTGCTTAAACCCCTAAGCATAATTAAGTTAGGACATGTGGGCTTGGTTACTCATGTGCGGTGTGCTAAGTTCAAATTATAAAGATAATTGCTTGGGGTTGAATGCATGTTTAGCTAACCACTATTTTGCAGGTGTAGTTAGATTTAATTTTTGTTCCTATGAAATGTAACTTTGTAATAGGTATAAGGAATAGTGCTATGTGAGATTAGGATGAGCAGTGGCTAGAAGGCTTAGTTTTGGAATGCCCTGTGATGCCTTCGAGCAAACAAAATAAGGAAGGTAAGAAGACATGAAGAAATGAAGAATGAAGACCTCATGGCATGTATTCATTTCTAATTGTAATTATTTTTCATATTCTAGGTTGTATAAGGGTAGAGCTCGGCTACCCCTCTTTTCTCTTTTTGAGATGTATGATGGTACCCGACCGCACTAGCCTTTTATTCTTTTGATATAATCTATAAAATTATTTGATGATTTATTTAGATTGCATTAGAACTACATTTTTTTCATAGTTTTTTAATGATTGATGTTTTAATGTGTGGCCTAGATGTGGAAGGATCTTCGGATAAAATTAATTTTTCTACTCAACTAATAACTCATAATTAAAATTTTAAATAACTCACAACCTCATCATTAAGCCTAGGTTCTAAATAAGATAAATAAAAGATTTAGTAATCCCTTGAACAATCCAACTTGATTTTTTCAAAATAGCCAATTCATTGATAGTCTAGCATTGAAATCTTTGGAGATAATAATTGCCTACTTTAATTGAGAGTATTCCTTAGGATGTAATTAACTATTGAGGCTTTCCTCCATAAAGAACTTAAGAACCCAACTTAAAATAAACTCTGCTTTATTTATCCATGTGAAGGAAAAAAAATCTCTGGTATATTCAAAGACCCATCATGCCATAAGAGTTCTTATTAGGTGATTAGGTCCATTATAGGGTGATGTCCCTATCTTTCGAGATAGTACATCATACCTCAATGTCATACCCAATCACTTCAATAAGCACCCCTTACAATTTGCATAGTGTCCACCCTACTTCCAAAAATAAACCCCACACCAGCCCACTCCCTTCACTCACCCACTCAAGCCGAGCCACCTTAGCACCCCTCGCGTCCTCTAGCTCTTATGGCTAAAGGTAGAAATCATCCAAGCTATACGATTTGAGGGGGAGGAGAGTATACTCCTCCCCATTTCATTCCAACAAACACCAGAGCATTCTTAAAGCTAGAGAGAATCGAAACAAACTTCCCTAGTGTATTCCCAAGTCCCCCTAAGCTCCCCTTCATCGACTCCAAACTAAAAAGATCTCAGTCCTACCTTCAATTCCAAATTAACTTCAGCTATACATTCCCCAAGCTCCAGTGATCAAGAATGAATCAATTCCTAATCAATTTGAACACTAGAGACTATCCTTAGATCAGCGAGAATTTCGACGACGTTTGGTCCACAGAGTCACCAATAAGGATTCTGACGGTGTTTGGTCCATAGAGCCACCGATGAGGAGGCATCATGTGAGATTTTCAATAAGGTTTTGTCACTTCAAGACAAAGATACCTCGGTCAATAGACCATCGATCTTGAGCTCCAGCGAGGTAAAGTCTGGCAAAATGAAGAAAATCCAATAGGAGATGACCTTTTATGAAGAAAATTGTGTTCTCATGCATTTCTAATTGTAGGATTGCTCTAGATCTTCCCGTTGAAGCTTTTGGAGTTGATCTTGATGCCTCACGAGATCCAGCGAGCTTGAATTGAGCGGAGAGGGATAGACGGTGTCTGTCTTCCATTGCTCATGGGATGAAGGATCATCTATTGTTCATTCCGCATGATTGGAATGGATCGTGATTAATTTGATTAGATTTATGTGATTTAATCCTTAGGAACCGTAGAATTGATCCCCACCATTTGATATAAGATTGAACGGTAAGGACAAAAGTGCATCCGTCACCGCTGACTCAGCATGCCACATCAGATCGTTAAAGTGGCCAATCCCGCGGTGCCACGTGGAAAGCGCTGCCATGTCAGCTCCTGCATGGTGCCTATGGGATTAGGGATTAAAATATGTTTAATTGCTCTAGAACTTTATAAAATCATAACTAATTATAAAAAAAAATTCAAAAAATAAAAGAAACCATTTTGGAAAGGTTAAATAGAGAAGAATTTAATTAAAATAATTCCATTAAGTTTTAAATAGCAAGGCTTAATTAGGGTTTGAATGTTTCATTAATTAAGTTAATTAATCCTTAATTACTTAGGCAATTGATCATAAACTAAGCATGTTGATTTAATGGGATGACCTCTACCTCCCATGAGTTTCTTGGGATTTATTAGCTATGTGATTAGGGGAATTAGAAATTCAAACCTTAATTACCCTCTTAAGTAATTTAATGATTATTTAAAATTCTAAACAATAAAAATTGATTAATTAAATTTCATTAATCATTGATTAACAGTGAGATGATGATGGAGAATGATTATGACCTCTTTCTTAATTGCTTTTCCAAATTCATTTCATTAAAGAGAGTTAATTAATATATGGGTTAATTAAGAGATTAATTAAGCAATCCTTAATAAAAGTGATGAAATTAAAATGGTAATTAGATCAGATAATTGACATTCAATTCAAGGGTTCCTCTTTATGTGTTTAATAACATAAAGACCCTTAAGAAAAATTATGATTAATCCATGAGTGTGAAAAAAAATCATAAAAGTACTTAATTAGACTCCTTAATCTAATTAACACTTAATTATGAGCTTCATTTCATTAGGTATCTAAGTGCATTACAATTTTAATTTCTCATTTGTATATCATTTGGGGCTCAAGAATAAGTGATTAATTAAATTAAAAAAACATAGGAAAAGGTGATTGAAAGAATTGCTTAATGATTCCAACTTAATTAATTCATAAAATTCATCTAATTACCTCTCCTTAAACACATTAAATCATCAACATGAGATGGGATACAAACAACAAATGTTTCCTCTTTTTTAATTTTAATTAAAATCCAAAATTAAATTTAATAAGAAGTTTTTGTTTTCCTTAAATTATTTTATTTAATGTGATTTTCTTTAGGAATTAATGTAGTTGAATGAATTATTTGGAAATATTTGGCTATTCCTTTTCAATCATCATAAATATTATATGTAATGCGATATCAAGCATTCATGCTTTTAAAATCAAATAATCAAATGAATTTATTTATACAAAATTACATGTGTTGGCTTAATCTTATTATATGCGTGGCAATTATCATAAATAAATCTGAAAAATATTTTCAAAGGTTATAAATTGATAGTAACATTTGAAGTGATATTATCTATGGATATATATATATATATATATATATATATATATATATATATATATATATATATATATATATATATATATAGGATTTCCATGTTTTATAGCTTAAGCATGTTAAGGTATTATTTTTGTTCCTTCATTCATGTATATGTTTACATATGTATGAGGCTTTAACTTGCCCCAAGGATGTCATTTGATTATCTCTCTTCCTTGGTTAATAAAGGCATGCACTTATTTTATTTCATTCATATGTATATTTGTACTAGAATTTGGATAGAACTTTACCTTACAAGTATAAACAATTCAAACAAACATACAATCTTTTGCATGATTTTCATTCTTATAGTTATGTATACATACATATGTATTCAAGATAGAAAGTATATAGCCTAGGAATCCCAGGAATACGAGGCTTTAAGTAGCCCCAAGGAGATCATTTGATTATCTCACTTCCCTAGTTTAAACAATGACACATACTTGCTTACATCTTTATACATGTGTATGTGTATTTGATTAAGGAATGAACTCCACTTTTCTACTAAAATATGTGCATTCATAATCATCTAAGTATGCCAAAATATATTGTATGAATTGGTATACTAAGTGCTAAATCATATCTATGTTATGGGTGATGAAAAGGAATGGTGTAACATGGTCTATGAGATTGTAATTCAACAACATTAGTCTTAAGATGTCTTTCATGTTGAATAGGATTCTTTAAGATTAACCCAAACTTAGGATTAATAAAATATTTAATAAATCATTCACTAAAAGAAACTAAATTATAAAAATGTGCTTTTAGAAAATAACTTAAGGTAGGGATGAACAAGGTTAAGCTTCCTTCTTTTCTCTATAACACTTAGATATTAGGTGTATATTAAATGAAACCAACAAAATACAAAATTAAAATTTGCAATTCTTCTAAATAACTTAAAATGAAATCATCCATCATGTTAAATTAAATATTTCCAAAATTTAGAAAACCATAATTCAAAAGCCTAATAAGACATACCACAGAAAGCTTAAACACATTAGAATGCTAAGTCACCACTTCTAGATCTAGGTTAGGACAATGTATGTAATGATATTGTGCTTGTTTTGTGATGTAATATTTTAGACTAGATTTTAAGAATATGGATCATAGACTGGATGTTAGGCCGTTGATAGCCTAAGATTATTTTCTAAAGGGGATTGTGCTTATGGGGCTATAAAAATAAATATAAATATTTTGCTTGCAGGTTGCTTATACCCCTAAGCATAATTCACATTAGGATAGGTGGGCTTGATTACACATGTGCACGGTGCTAAGTCCAAATTCAAAATATAACTGCTTGGTTTGTATGTTTGTCTAGCTAACATGTATTTTATAGGTGTAGTTAGATTTACTTTTTATAAAAATATAAATTTGTAATAGAATTTTGGATTAGTGCTATGGGGATTAAGATGAGCAGTGGATAGAAGGATTAGTCTTGAGGTCCTTGTGGTGCCTTGGAGTAAATCAAATTAAAAGAAAGAAGGAAGAAGATGAAATGAAGAATGAAGACACCATAATATGTATTCAATTCTAAATTATAATATTATTTTGTAATCCAAGTTGTATAAGGGAAGAGCTTGGCTACTTAACTTTTCTCTTTTCTGGGATGTACGGTGGTACCTGACTGCACCAACCTTTATTCTTTTATGAAATCTATGCATGAATGGTTGATGTTATGTTTTGATTGCAATAGAATTGTATCTTGTTCATAGTTTCTTAAACTTGATGTTTGTATGTGTGGCTTGGATGTCGGTAGGCTCTTAGGGAAAAAATAAATTTTCTACTCAATTAATAACTCATAATTAAATTTTAAAAATAACTTTCAACCTCACTTTAAAGCTTAGGCTATAATTAAGATAATTAAAAGATTTAACAACCCCTTAGCTAAATATTGTATGTCCAACATCATGCATATCATAAATATCACTCTTATAAAAATGAGGGCCTCTATTCTTGCACTTTAGATGTTTAACCTATGAGAGTACCCCCTCATGGTTGAGATTCACCCTCTCTTTTTTGATTTGACCAACAACCAAATTGCATCATGCATTTAGGCATAAAAATATCCCAAGCCTTTGTCCAAAATATTATGTTAAAATAATCTAAAATTTGTAAAAATATTTTGCATTTAGACTAAGTCATATGCTCATGCTAGCCATGATCTAGTCTCTTAGGTAGTGAGTTTAGGACTTTAGTCTCTTTTCAAATTAAATAACAAGCCTAGCTATGTTGCAATTACATAAGACCAACCTACATGGGTTTTAATCATAGGAGGTGTTAACTGGCGGCCACTCCAGGTGGTTATCAGTCTAAAAGAGTTGAGAGATTTATTCTCTCTTGTGGAGGTAAACCATTATGTCCCCTTTCGCTTTGATTTAAGTCATGCTTCTATCTTGTGCTAAAGATTCCTAGATTTAGGATCTGAGGTTGCTTTTTTCTTTGGGCTATGGGCATAAATCCTCACCTCTTAAGCATTTTCACAATCTTATGTTGATGGATTATAAGCCCTAACATTCTATTGAAATTTTATCTCAAATAAAATAAATCCTCTCTCATTCAAACATATAAAGCCTCACCATAGGATAGATTGAAGTGCTCACTAGGCTTTCCAATATCATGAGCACTTCATACTTATCTTCCTTTAGAATCCAAAAGATGTCTTTCCAATTGAAAACCCCATTTGACTTTCTAAAAATAACCAATTTATTGATAGCCTAACTATGGTGTTTATTTTTGTATTGAGGGTTTTGTGTGTATATGTGAGGGGACACCACATCTAGATATATGTGATTGGGTATGACATTAATGAATAATGTACTATCTTGAGAGAAGTCACTACCCCATAATTGACCTAATCACCTAATAAGGACTCCTAAGGTATGATTGGTCTTCAAATATACTATATATTTTTCCTCAACTTTACATGGAAAAGTAAAGCATGGTTTATTTAAATCGGGTTTGTTAAGTTCCCTATGGAAGCAAGCCTCCATAGTTAATTACATCTTAAGAAAAATGAATCTTTTAAGAATACTCTCGATTAAAGTAGGTGATTGTTATCTCCAAACAATTCAAAGATAAGACTATCAAAGGATTAGTTGTATTTTTAAAAATCAAGTGGGGGAGACCAAAAGCGAAGTGTTATTATCCAAATAAAGGGAGATAAGTAGGGAGTGCTCATGATACTAGGAAACCTAGTGAGCACACCAATCTATCCTATAGTTGGGCTTTATATATTTGAATTTGAGAAGATTTATTTGTTTGAGTTGAATTTTTATTTGAAATTTAGAACTTATAATTCCATGATACAAGATTGTGGAAATGCCTAAGAGGTGAGTATTTATGCTTGTAGCTCACAAAGGGAAATAGTGATCTCAGATCCTAAATCTAGGGAGCTTTGGCGAGGGCCAAAGCATGACCAAAATCTAAGGTGAAAATGGGTATATGATTTATGTCCAGAAGTGAGACTAAACCACCCAACTGCTGGGCTTATTATCTCCTAGAGTGATAGCCAACAAACTTCTCCTACGCTTTAAATCCATGCAGGTAAGTCAAATGCTTTGCAAGATGGTTAAACTATTATTTACCTAGAAAAGAAATTAAGTCCTTAAACTCACTCCCTAAGAGACTTGATCATGAAGGGCATGAGTAATGACTTAAATATAATGCAAATTTTGTTAAGTTTTATTTAATTTTAGGACTTTTATTTTGGCACACGCTATAGAATTTTGTATGCCTAAATGCATGAGAAATTGATTATGGGCTAAATCAGGAGAGAAAGAGGTGTCTTTCCATCAAAGGCTCTTACATGTTAAGCCTTTATTCTCTGGCACAGATGGAAGCCCTCTCTTAGCAAGAGTGGGAGAATATGACATGCATGATATTATACATTCAATCATCCAGCTAAGGGGTTGCTAAAATTTTATTATCTTGATTTAATTCCTACTCTTTTATGTGAGGTTTATAAATTATTTTAAAATTTTTGTTATGAGTTGTTAATGGGATAGAAAATTTATTTTTATCCTAAGAGCCTAATCGCATCCAGGCCATACAGCAATCACCAATCACAAAGGAACTATGAAATGACATGTTATTTATAATGCACAAGCTAAACAAAACATAAAATGATTTTGTAAAGCTATTGCAAAAGAATAAAAGGCTGATGCGGTCGGGTACCGCCATACAACCCGAAAAGAAATGTGGGTAGCTGAGCTCTACACTTATAGATCCTAGTATAATGAAAGGATAATTATAATTATAGAATGATAAGTGTTATGGGGGTCTTCATCCTCCATTCTTCACTCTTCATGTTTCATTTCTTCATTTTTGATTTGCTCCATTTCTTTCTTTTTTTTGGACTTGATTGGGATGTTGTTTGCTCCAAAGGCATCACATGGTATATAAGACATGGTCTTCTAACCAATGCTCATCCTTAATCCCCATAACACTTATCCTAATCCTAATGCAAAAATTACATTAAAAGGAAGGGAAGTAAATCTAGCTACACCTGCAAAATAAATGTTAGCTAAACACACCAAACAACACAAGTAGTTATAGGAATAATATGGACTTAGCACCCCACACATGGGTAACCAAGTCCACCTGTCCTAACTTGGGCTATGCTTAGGGGCTAAGTAACCTGTACAACAAAAAGAATTTATATTTTTATTATAGCCGCCCCTTTTTGCATAGCCCCTTGCATAAAATATGATTAGGCTAATATCAGCCTAACATTCAGGCTACGTACATACACCCTAACATCTAGTCTAAAATAATACATTATAAAACTAAACATTCATCAAACCATGCACCACCCTAATATAAAGCTAGAAATGGTGACTTAGCCTAATGTGCATGTGTTAGAGCTTGTGTGGTATATCTTAACTAGGCTTTAGAGTTATGATTTGCTAAGTGTGAGGGATTTAATTTATAAAAGGTTGATTCTCTTTAAGTGGTTTAGTAATTTGAGGATTTTTATGTAGTATTTTTCTTTTATTTCATATAGCCTACATTTAGAAATTAAGTGTTATAAAGAGAAGAAAGAGAGAGAGTCTCTCTTTTATCCCTACCTTAAGTCATTTCTAATGTAAGTTGATTAATGAATTTCCTGTAGTGAATTGTTTATTATGTGTTTTAATTAACCCTAAGTTTAAATTCATTCTAAATAGCCCTATTCAATAAAAAAGGCATCTTAGGATTAACTAGGATGGATTACTAACACTCATCTAATTCTTTTCGTCATGTATATCATGCGTATGAATAATCTTAAGCATACCTATGCATGCAATGTAAATCTTAGAATACTTTCATGATGAATGCAAAGAAATATATTTTGAAGTTTAAATATTTCATTTATTAATTGAATTATGAATGCATGTCTTTGTTATGTAGAAAAGAGGCATTTTTTATCCATTAGCTAAATACACATTCATATGTATAAAAGCTTTAAGTGAGTACGACACCATTATTTTCTACACCAGGGGCATAAGGTGCAAGACCTACTTAGAGCTACTTAAAGTCTCCCAGCCCTGGGATGTCTAGACTAATATACCACTTTTCTTAGATACATGTAAATGTATGAATAACTATAAGGATAGGAAAATCCATGAAAAAGTTATGTTTTATTTATTTGATTTTTTGATCCTTTATTCATTGGCCACATCATACATGCATATGTATAAGAGTTTTAAGTGAATACGAAGTCATTGTTTTCTACACCACGAGCATAAGGTACAAAACCCACTTAGCGCTACATAAAGCCTTGCAGCCCCAAGATGTCCAGACTAATATACCACTTTTCTCAAATACATATGAATGTACAAAAAGAACCAAATGGATAAGGAATCAAGCAAGAAATTATGTTTGATTTGATTGTATGATTTGCATGTGTAATATAAAAACTTTTCCTAAGTCTTAACATGGAGATGCATAGGAATAGATTTAGGCAAGTGTTGTGTTCCTTTCAAATGAACTATACACTTGCAAATCCTATATGAATCCATGTTAAGAGAAGGAAAGAGAACTTCAAAGTACACATCTTATATTGTCATCACATGCAAGCTTCTAAGTATTTGTAATTAGCATTACTTCATTTATAATAATTGATTTATAGGTTTTAAAAATAATTTTTGATTTAATAGTGATAATAGCCACTAATATTCTTAATTTTAGCCAACATAAAAAATTTGACATGAAAGGAAACATTTTATTTAATTAATTTTTAAAAGAAATGAATGCATGATTTCATATGACAAATAATATTTAATATGATTGAAAAGAAATAAAGAAATGTAAATACATGATTTCATTCACCCCAATTAATTCATAAAAATAATCATATTAAAGAAGGCTATTTAAATAAACCAAAATTCTTTAAAGACATTTTTTTATCCTTGAATTTGATTTGATTTAGGAAATATGAGAGAGGTTTGCTAATCCTAACCCATTTCCCCATGTGTGAATTAGTTTGGTTTAATGAAGAATATTTAAGTTGATTTTATGTTTGATTAGGTTAAAGGTATGAATTAAATGAATTAATTATTCCTTACCTATATCACCTCAAGTTAATTAACTAATTAATAATAAGCCAATATGATACGCAACCACATGAAAAGTAAATTTGCAATGCTCCTAGGAAATGAATGGGGCCTAATGAAATCAGCTTATGATTAATATTTAATTAAGCTTAAGGAATCTCACTTAATTGCTGTTATGATTTTCTCACACATGTGAACCAATCATAATTTTATTATCTCTCATCTTGGGTTATTGAACACCCAACGAGCTACCCAAGATCAGTTAAAGATTGCCTAGGTGAGGATGAATTGATTTTAATTTTAATTTCATTAAGCTTTTAATGAATTGATTAAATATTTTGGTTATATTTTAATTTGAATGATGAAATTAACTTGGGGGAAAGGATCAAGGACAAGGTCTAAATCCTAATCCCTTAATAAACATTAAATTAGGTTTTGATTCCCTTATTTTGAAGATTGATAACTTAATTAATTAATTAATCATTATATTAACCCATTAATTAATTTGATTTTTAGAGATAAGAAAGTCTTAGAAAATGAAATTAGGAAAAGTATCCCCAATCACATTCCCTAAGTGATCTTACTGTTCAACAGGGATAATTATGTTCAAATGATTAATCAAGTTATTGTTCATGACTTAATTACAATTAATTGGATTAAGAGAGTGATTAGGGCTTACTCAAATGATTTTCCTAATTAAGAAATCAATAAAATCCAGAAAAATAGGGAGGCAGAGGTCATCCCTCTAAACATCCACATAAAATTTGAGATTAATTGAGTGCTTAATTAAGGTGTAATTAAGCTAATTATATTTTTGATAAAACCCTAATTAATCCAAAGTCACTATTCAAAATAAATTATGTATAATTTTCTAGATTCTCCTCTGAAATATTTTCAAAATGAGTCTAAGTTTATATTTTTAAGAATTTTCTACAATTAGTTATAATTTTAAAAAGTTTAAGATTACAAACAAATTAATTAGCCCTAATTGCCCTTAATCCTATCAGGCCACGTGGTTGCTAAAACAGTGCGCTTTGCACATGGCATAATGAGATTGGCTATTTAAGTTGTCACATCCAATGGCATGATGGACACGCTCAGGGCCACGATCTAAGATCGGATGACCATGATTTAATCTACGGGTTAAAGGCGAAATCAAAGGATATACCATGGGATTTGATCATAGCCATTCATCTCGATCACGCGAGATGGAAGGCTCGTGATCTACCCTATTTATGAACGGTGAAAGATGAGCACCGTCTATCTTCCCTCACTCAATCTGAGCTCATCCGAGCTTGGATTGGGATCAAATGGATCCTACACCATCTAAAGAAGCATACAATCACATAACAGCTAAAATCCTTCAACATGGAGATTTATTTCACAAAAGATCAGCGCACAAAGGCCTAAAGCTATGATTTTGAGGAATTACCTCACTAGAGCTAATGTCCGATGGTGCAACGCCAAAGGTTGCTTTGCCTAGTTGAGGTGAGGCCCTGTAAGAAGTTTGAGTTCAATTTGGCCTAGGGTGCTCGGTCGACAAATCCACACATGCACATGCCTCAGTTTCAATTGAACTCACACCTCTGCCACTTGGGAGCTTGGGAATTGGTTTGGTTGTGCTCGATGAGGTGTGGTGATGGTGTGGCTAAGAGGAATTTTGATTTGGTTTAGTGGAGAGGGATTATTGCTTGGATGGGAGGTGCCCTATTTCAGCCTTTCTTGGAGGAGAAAAATGTCAAATGGAGAAGGCCTAGGGATCCTTGGAATTTCTCTAAGGGAGTTCAAAATGGTCTTAGAGACTCACATGAATTGATTGTGTGTGTTTGTTGTTCAAATTGAGGGGGTATACCCCTTAATTGCCCATCATGTACGGACAAAAGCATGCGTATGTTTTGCACTAGCTCACCGTCGTCCACATGGACTTGTCTCCACAAGTCGGGAGCACGCTAGAATGAGATGAATGATGGGGAGTTACCATGGACCCAATGTGCAAGGTTTAGAAAGCTTGGATCCAATGGGTACTTAGTTTGGGTTGGTGGTGAGTCAAATCACCTCCCAAAGGATCTTGGCTAACCTAGGGTGGGTTAGGTGGCTAGGTGAGTCATGAGAAGGTTCTATGTAGTATCAATGAGTTACCATGGGGATGGGCAAGTTGACTTTAGCTTTGACCCATTGGGTTTAAGGTTTAAATCCTATGGTTTAATGGATAATTCACTTGGTAGGGTCCATTTGGCTTTTATGTTGATTTGGGACTAAAGTAGGGCATTCTTGGGTCAGGTTTGACTACGCCCTAAGGTCCCATAAGTTGGTTTGGAGGGATTTGGCTTCATTTGGGCTAGGTTGGGTTGGGCTGACCAATTGGTCAAATTGGGTCAAACTTGCTAGGTCCATATGATAATTTGGGATGTTATAGTTCAATTAATTTGGATTGGTTTGGCCTAAGTTTGAATTTGACTCGTTTGGATTCAAAAGGGTCAAATTGATCAAGTTGACCAATTTGACCAATTTGATGAAATTGGGGGTGTTAATTTGATGAAATTAGTTCAATTGGTTGATTAAAATGATTGGTGGTTTGGTTTAATTTGAAATTAATTTGATCAATTTGACCTTTTAGGTCAATTTAGGCTAGGTTGGGTCAAGTTGACCAATTTGGTTTACTTGGGGCTTAATCATGGCTTTGGTCTAGTTCAACAAGTGATTTGGAATAAACTTTAACCATTGGTTGTAATCTATTTGGATTAAATCATGATTTGACTCATTTGGACTTTTTAGGCCAATTTGGGTCAACTTAGGTCAAGTGGCCAATTATGTTTGGTTTGGCTCAATTGATGACTTGGTCATGTTCAATCATTAATTATGAATGGGTTTGGGTCAATGGTTTCAATCAATTTGACATATGATAGATTTTAGCTAGTTTGAGTTTCATTTAGGCTAAGTGTTGACTTGGTCAAAGGTTAAGTTTGACTTGCTTTAGCAAATTCGATGTGGTTGATCACCCCATGATGATTGTTGATCATGATTGAGGTTTAGATGGACTTAGTTCAATCCAATTTGGGTTGGATTAGAACTTGGCTCAAAAAGGTCCTTTAGGTCACTTTGGGTCAAGTGAGCCTAAATGGGTTAATTGACTTGATCAAGGCTTGATTTAAGTTTGGTTGAACTCACATTTGAGCTTAGGATTGAAATATAAATTCAATTACAATTGGATTGGAGCAAAATGGGTTTTGGTTCATATGATAATTTCAAGTCATAAGGGTTAACTTGGTTTTTATTTGATAATGGTGGTTTATGTTTATATTTGGATTCATGATTGAAGGAATGATTGACTCATGAAGAAATCCATGAGTTTTGAGTTGATTTGGGTTTCATTTAGCCAAGTTCAAAAGTTTGCCTAAAAGGGATAAAATTGGAAAGTTATTGATTTGAGTTTGGTTTTGGTAATTTGAATTTATATTTCATTTATATTTGTGAATATAAATGAAGATATAAATAGGTCATGAGAAAATCACTTGAGTTTGGAGTGATTTGGAAGCAAATTTGATTAAGTTTAGGGATGTAGGTTGAGGAGGCTAACTTGCATTTTGATTTGGTTCGATTTGTTTTGGTTTGATTTGAAAGGTTTGAATTTATATTTCATTTATATTTGTGAACATAAATGAAGGAATGATTGATTTATAAGAAATAAACCAAGTTTGAGTTGGTTTGAAGGAGTTTTGGTTAGGTATATGGAGGTAGGTCCATATGGCTTAAGAAGGGTCTTGATTTGGTATTTGGAGTTGATCATGGATTTCAATCATTTGGAATTTGGAATTTATTTATGATTTAGAATTTTATTTGAGATTGAATTTGATAATTAAGAAAATCAATTTGATTGGGGTTGATTTGGATTTGGTTAAGGCTAAGTCCATAAGATACAATCAAAAAGCCTAGGAAGGGATTTGGAGTTTGAATTTGGTGATGGATTTTAATCATTGGATAGTTGTATTTGATTTTGGATTTTGAATTTGAATTTTAGGTTTGATTTGGAAGAAGGAAGCAAGGATTGGGTTTGGGCTATATGGTAGGTAGGTCTTCCTAAATCCCTAAGGCACAACTTATTCCTATGGTTAACTCTTCTAAGTCTGTAGGGTTAGGTTAAGTGTTCACCTAATCACTAGAAGTGTCTTAAGACTAAGGAACTCTTAGTTTCTATAAAAGTCCTAGACTAATGATGAGAAGTTAAGAGCTTACTCCTAAAAGTGAGGTCAATACTAACCTTGAAATTCTTGTAGATAATTGATTGACTACTTTAATTAAGAGTTTTCTTAAGAAATCTCATTTCTAGGATGTAACTAACTATGGAGGTTTGCCTCCTATTGACCTAACTTTTGAAGTGAAGATTAAATCTCCTCTTCTTAGACCTGAGTGTCTTCTAGATAGCAAGACTTCCTTAATCGTAAGATACTTCTAACTATTAGGTGAACACTTTACATAAGCTTAGAGACTTAGAAGGGTTAACCATAGGATTAGGTCATGCCTTAAGGATTAAGATGACCTACCTACCCCATGACTCAAACCCAACCTATGCTCACCTTCTTAAGCTACAACAAAGATTCAATTCATATCAAACTTACAATCAAACTCACATATCAAATACCAAATATCAAATAAAATCCAAACCCAAACCCAAACCACATGATTTATTCCATGGACTTAGCCAAATCTTAATCCAAATCAATCCAAACTCAATTGATTTTCTTATAATCAATTTATATCTTCAATCATCTTCCCAAATATAAATTAAATCTACATTAAAATGATCAAAACTAAATCAAATTAAATCAAACTAAATCAAGATCCTTCCTAAGCCATATGAATCAATTCCATGGGCTTAGCCAAATCTTAATCCATATCATTTCAAAATTAATTGATTTTCTTATTAATCAATTATATCTTCAATCATCACCTCAAATATAAATCAAACATACAATCAAATCTATAATCATATCAAATACAAATATCAAATCAAACCAAGACCAAAGCTTAAGCCATATGAACCAATTCCATGGACTTAGCCAAATTCCATTCAAATTCAAACTAAAATCAATTGATTTTCTCATGAATCAATCATTCCTTCAATCATCATTCCAAATATAAATGAAATTTATAATCATCAAGCCAAACTAAAATCAACTCAAGTCAAACTAACCTAACCCCTTTGGCTTGAGATATTCAAATGAGGCAAAACCATTCAAACCCAAATCAATTGAAATTTATATGTCAATCCTAAACCCATTTATAAACTGAACTAAATTCAATTCAACCCAAAATCAAGCCAATTAATCCAATTGGTCCACTTGACCAAAAGTGCCCAATTAGACCCATTTGAGATAAACTTCAATTCAACCCAAATTAGATTGAAGCAATCCAATCTAAACCTCATATCATGATTGTTGATCATAGGATCAATTATCATCATTGGTAAAACCAAGTCAACTTGATTTGATCAATTAACCATTGAAAAACTTCAAATTCCTAAGCCAAATCCTTGAAACCAATGATTCAACCAACTCTCAATATTTGAACATGACTTGACCAATTACCAAATAATTGGTCCTTTTAACCCATATGAACCCAAACTATCCAAATTGCAACCTAAGCCAAATCCTTTGAAACCAATGATTCAACCAACTCAAAATCAATATTTGAACATGACTTGACCTTCAATTGAGCCAAACCAAACTGAATTGGTCCTCTTGACCCAAGTTGACCCAATTTGTCCTAAATGGCTAAATATTGTCAAATCATGATCTAACCCAAATTGATTACAACCAATGGCTCAAGTTCATTATTAAATTGATTGTTGAACTTGACCAAAGCCATAGTTGAACCCAATTTGACCAATTAAAACTAATTGACCCACTTAGCCCAAATTGACCTAAAGAGTCATTTGGCCTAAACCTTATCCAAGTACAAATTAATTCAAACTAAAGCCTACAATCATATTCAATTGGTCAATCAAACCCAAACCATCACCTAACCCAAGCAAATTTGTCCAATTTGGTCAATTTGATCAACTTGACCCACTTGACCCATTTGACCCAAATGAGCTCAAATGAGCCAAAATCAAATCTAAACTAAATTAAACCAAACCAGTTAAACTAAAACATTTCAAATGACCATATGAACTTAACCCAACCCTTGGTTTGACCTAATTTGACCAATTGGTCAACTTAACCCAAATTGACCCAATTTGACCTACATGAGTCAAATTGAGTCAAATAAAATCAATTCCAAATCACTTGAAACTTAGGTTGACCTACCTTGGACTCATTTTGAATCCAGCGCAAATCAATAAAATGCTAAATGACCATTATACCCTTGGATTAAGGGTATCACATGAGACAAATCACCCATTTAAGTGGCCATTTTTTCTCCTTGATCACTTGGCAACCTCCCATTGGTCCACCTAGGAACCTAGCACACTGCTCAACTTGACCCAAGGGGTGGTTGGTTGACCATGACCCATATGGAGGTGGACTCACCTCACCTCTCCCATTGGAGCACTTGGTTTGCATAGGACAACCACCTCCCACCTTTGTAGCCACTTCCTCACCTTTACCCACTCTAACCAAGCTAGCTCACCTCCTCCCTACCACCCATGACCGTTGAGGTGGTCGGATGGCCACTAGAGGCCAAAATAGATCAACTCATTCGATCAAGAAGGGGAGGGGTATAACCCCTCATTCCAATTCCAATTGAGACATTATGCATCCTCAAAGCCCTAGCTACACAAAATGAGCCACCAGAGCTATCTCTCGAGTTCCTAAGCCCATTCCCTCATCAAAAAACCCCATTCCCATCCATCTCGAAATAAAACACCCTTATTTATGACCCAACTTCACTATCATTCAACCAAATCCAAATTACTTGCACCCACATGCTCCTCGCACCTCATCGAGCAAGAATGAAACTTCCCTCGAGTTCCATGATCACCGGAAATAACATTTCAATCAATACCGATCTCCATAGTGATGGATTTTTCCTTCAAGTAAATAGTGAAGAATCAATGCTCATGCTGATAAGTAGGGCTTCATCTCCACTAGACGAAGCTTCCTCAATTGAATGCACCGTTGGTCTTGAGCTTCGAGGTAATTTCTCAAAACTCAGCTTTTGGTGAAAATTCATTTGAGCTTTTGAAGGAAACTTGCATTCCATGTAATCTTAGCCATTGGATCCCTTTGGATCTTTTGTACAAAGGTGTGGGATTATTTTTGAGGCCATCCGAGCTCGGGTGAGCTTGGATCGAGCGAGGAATGACAACCTTGGTCCTTCATCGCTTGTGTGATGATGGATCATGCATCATCCGTTCTGCATGATTGGAATGTATGGTCATGATTAATATATTAGATTTCTCTGATTTTAATCCTTAAGTAACTATAAGTTTGATATGCATTATCTAATTCGAGATCAGATGGCTGAGATGAAAGCACATCCGCCGCCAACCACATTAGCACTAGTCGTGATGCATTTAAGTGACCAATCCCACGGGGCCATGTGGAAAGTGCATCACATTAGTGGTCCGCATGGTGCTAATGGGATTAGGCTTATTAAGGGCTAATTAATTAATTTTTATGGCTGAAAATTTCATAATTCATAACAAATCATAAAAAAATTAGAAAAATATAAATAAATACTCATTTTAAAGGTATTTCAGAGGAGAATCATTTAAAATTAATTCTAAGTGATTTTAAATAGTAATAGAGGCTTAATTTGGGTTTAATTGAAAACTTAATTTGCTTAATTACTCATTAATTTCTCAGATAATTAATCCCAAACTTTATGGGTTAGTTTAATGGGATGACCTCCACCTCTCATAATTTTCTTGGGTTTTATTTCCTAGTTAATTGGGGTAATTAACTATTTAAGCCCTAATCACTCTCTTAATTAATCTAATTAATTAATTAACCTCTTAAATAATAAAAATATAATTAAGCTTGCTAATCTCTTTGAAAAGTAAATGGGCAAAGTAAATGGGCAAGGGAATGGGGTTAGGACCTCTTTCCTAATCTTTTCTCTAAGTCCATTTCATTTAAAGGGGAAATTAATTAAAATAAGATTAATTAAAGGGTTAAATAATTGATTGGATAATTTAACTAATCAAATCATAATCACATCAGATTCTATTTTATTAAGTCATGTAGATCTTTATGTGTTCAATATTATAAAGGATTTAAGAAAATTATGGTTAACCCACATGTGTGGGGAAACCATAAGAGTACTTAATTAAGTTCTTTAATTAAATTAACCATAAATTTTGATCCAAGTGCATTAGGTCACTTTACTCCCTAGGATCATTGCAAATTTATTTTTTCATTCATATGCATATCATGTTGGCTCATAATGGTTTGATTAATTACATTAAGGTAACATAGGTAAGGGTAATTAATTGATTTAATTAGGGGTTTAACCTAATTAATTCATAAAATTTACCTAGTTACCTCTTCTTAAACCAAATCATATTACCAATGTGGGAATGGGATTAGATAATAAATGAGTGCTCTCCTCCTCTTCAAATCAAATCAAAATCCAAAATTAAATTTAATAAAGAAGCTTTGGTTTACTAAATGATTTTATTTAGTATGTTTATCTTAAAATTAATTGGATTGAATGAATCACATGCTTGTATTTGGTTATTTCTCTCTAATTATGCTAAATATTGTATGTATTTTGATTTCACGCATCCATCTCTTTTCAAAAATTAATTGAATTAAAATGAGATTTTCTTTATGTAAGCTTGCATGTGTTGAGTTAACTTAATATGTGTGGCTATTAGCACTATTAAATCTAATTATATTTTCTAAAAGTTTACAAATGAATAATAACATGTGTAGTGATAATAGTTATAAATACAAAAGAGATATATGTGTTTATAATTTAAGTGTATGAAGTGAAGTTCCTTTTATTTTTTCATATGTTGATTTATATAAGTTAGAATGATAATGGGTATATAGTCTAGACATTCCAGGAATATGAGGCTTTAAGTAGCCCCAAGGAGGTCATTTGATTACTTTATTTCCTGGTTTAATAATGACATGTACCCATTTGATTTCATTCTTATGTATTTTAACATGAGAATTTAGATAGAAAATCATATACATAAATAATTTAATTAAAAAAATATAATTTTTTTGCATGATTCTCATCCTCTTAATTATGAATACATGTGGATGTTTCTAAAAAAATGAGTACATAGTCTGAAAATCTCGAGAATATGAGACTTTAAGTAGCCCCAAGGAGGTCATTTGATTACCTCACTTCCCTGGTTAACAAAGACACGTACTTGTTTATTCTTTTATTCATGCATGTGTATATTTAATTAGAGAATGATAATCCTCTTTTATATTAAAATACATGCATTCATAATCAATTAAATGATTGAATTATCTAATCATGTGATTTGGAGCTCTCTTTCCTATGTTATACATGCAAATTTATATATGTTTGAATGCGATGGGCATATAGTATGACATCCCAAGAATATGAAGCTTTAAGTAGCCCCAAGGAGGTCATTTGATTAACTCACTTCCTAGTTTAACAATGACATGTACTTCTTTAATTTCACTCTTATGTATTTTTGTAAAAGAATTTGGATAGAGCTTTAAATTTACATATACTAAATAATTCAATCAAATGAAAAGATAAATTTAAAATATACACATACATCCATCAATTAAATATGCCAAAACATGTTGTATGTATAGATATGCTAAGTATCAAATCATATGCATGATACATGTGATGGAAAGAAATGATTTAATATATGTCATGTGTTAGTAATTCAATTAGATTAATATTAAGAAGCATTTCATATTAAATAAAGTTATTTAAAGTGAACATAAACTTAGGATTAATTTAAAAATGTGCAATAAGCCATTCACTAAAGATAAATAAATCAAATTAATATGCTTTAAACATGGCTTAGTAGGGATGGAAGAGGGTAACCCTTCTTCCTTCTCTTTATAACGCTTAGTTGTTAAGTGTATATCATATGAAACAAAACAAAATACAAATTAAAATTCACTAATCAATTTAAAGTAAAACCAACCTTCATGATAATTTAATATTTTCTACACTTAGAAATGTATAACTATAATGCTTAGTAAGACATACCATAAAAGCCTAAATACACACACATTAGAATTAAGTCACCACTTATAGCTTTATGTTAGGATGGTGCATAATGTAATGTATTATATTAGACTGGATGTTAAAGTGTATGTTTCATAGACTGGATGTTTGACTGCTCATATTCTAATCATGTTTTCTATAGGGGATTGTGCTTAAGGGGTGCTTAGAATTAAATATCAATGCTCTCTTTATGGGTTGCTTAAGCATAATCTAAGTTAGGATAGGTGTGCTTGGTTACCCATGTGTAGGGTGCATCCAAATTATAAATATAACTGTCTAGGTTGTATGTATGTTTAGCTAACCTCTATTTTGCAAGTGTAGTTAAATTTACTTTTCCTATATAAATGTAATTTTTGTAATATGAATTAGGATTAGGCTATGGGGGATTAGGATGAGCAGTGGCCAGAAGGCTTTATCCTAGGGTGCCCTGTGATGCCTTTAAAGAAAGCACATCCAAATCAAAGAAGGAAGAATAAAATCAAGGAAATGAAAGAATGAAGAATGATGACCCCCATAACAAATAATTAAATTGTAATTATTTTTTCATATTTTGGGTTGTACAAGGGTAGAGCTCGGCTACCCATCTTTCTTTTGAGTTGTACGGCGGTACCCAACTGCACCGACCTCTTATTCTTTTATGATAGTTATAGAAATTGATTGATGATTAGTTTAGATTGTGTATTAGAAATTGCATCTTTTCCTTAGTTTCTTAATGATTGATGCTTTAATGTGTGGCCTGATGCAATAGGCTCTTAGGATAAAAATAAATTTTCTATCCAGCTAAACATTCATTCCTAAATTTTAAACAACTCATAATCTGACCATAAAGCCTAGGCATTAAATATGATAATTAAAAGATTTAACAACCCCTTAGCTAAATGTTGTAGGTCTTACATCATGCATGCATATTATTTCGCTCTTGCAAATAGGAGATTTCCATCCTTGCATGATGAGGAATACTTGACCTGTGAGGGCATCCCTTGTGTTGGAAAATACCCCTTTCCCATTGATTTAGCCAATAACTTATCTTCATCATGCATATAGGCATCAAAATCCTAAAGCCTTTGTCCAAATAAAGTGTTAAAAAATTAAATAAAATTTGAAAAGATTTTACATTAGATTAAGTCATTATTCATACCACTCATGCTCTAGTCTCTTAGGGAGTGGGTTTAAGGACTTTAGTCTCTTTCTAACTAAATAACTAGCCTAGCTATCTTGCAATTCATAAGACCTAACTACATGATTTGAAAATTGTAGGAGGAGTTAGCTGGCAGCCACTCCGGGTGATTATAAGTCCAGAAGTTGGATGGTTCATCCTCTCTTGTGGAGGTGAACTTTTATGTCCACCTGTCACTTAGATTTAGGTCATGCTTTATTTCTTACTAAGTCTCTTTAGATTTAGAATCTGTGGTAACTGTTTTCTTTGGACTACAAACATAAATCCTCACCTTTTAGGCATTTCCATAACTTTATGTTGATGGATTATAAGCCTATCAATCTAATAAAATTCAACTCAAACAAAATAATTCTCTTCACTTTCAAATATATAAAGCCCAATTATAGGATAGATTGGAATGCTCATTAGGCCTCCTCGTATCATGAGCATTTCCTACTTCCTCCCTTTAGATTGTGAAAATAAGTTTTCTCCTTGAACTTTCCCAATTGATATTCCAAACATAACCAATCCTTTGATAGTCTAACCTTGAAATCTTTGGAGATGATAATTGTCTATTTTATTCGAGAGTATTCCTAAGGAACGCCATTCCCTAAGATGTAATTAATTATGGGGGCTTTCCTCCATATAGAACTTTAGAATCCAGTTTAATATAAATCTTACTTTATTCATCCATGTAAAGAAGAGAAAAATTTTTATATATTCAAACATCCATCATGCATTAAGAGTCCTTATTAGGTGATTAGATCCATTGAAGGGTGATGCCTCTATCTTTCAAGATAGTATATTATACCTCGATGCTATGCCCGATCACTTCAAAAAATATCCCTTACGAGGTGGTGTTCCCCCACATAAAAAAGTAAACACCACAGATTTTTCTAGCGACTCCCTGGGGAGGAGGTTTCTCTCTCTATCTTTAGTCGGTAATTGTCATATCCAAGCTTCGATAGTGGACTTATATTTTATCCAAGTGTGAGACTATCTTTTTTTCTGTTGGCCCTTTGCTCATTTCTTTCTTACGCATAGGTAGCCATCATCCTTTAGGTTTTAGGTCCTCACTTTTGTGTGTCTTAAGACTCCTATTGGGTCCCCCAATAGGTAATAAAATTAACTAAACAAAGGTGATGACCAAATATAAGTCAAATGGAAGTTGGAACCTCTTACCACAAGCTTGGTAGAGTAAGGTTCATTCCATATTTGACAAAACTCTACAAAACTTTATAGTAAAATAAATAAAGTCTTTTGCAAAATTTTCAAAACCTTTTTCAAAACAAAATTACATGAACATTACTCGATAAAATAAAAGTGGCTAAATGAATATCTTCTTTTAAAATCAAAACTAAATAAATCAAAACAAAAATCTTTCAAAATTAATTGAACCTCACTTAGCATATCTAGAAGATCACTAAGTGAGTGTTCCCCATTTTCAAAATTAAGTCAAATGACAAATCCCATTTTCATAAACATCTTCAAACCCACTTTTCAAATAATAAACTAATCATTTAACATATTTAAATTTGTTAAATGAGGGTCCCATTTTCAAAATTAAAACCAAACATATCAAAAATATTTTCAAAACCAAATCAACTCTATTTAATATACCCATATTTGTTAAATTAGGGTTTCATTTTAAAACTAAAATCAAAATATAATTGAACTCCATTTAACATATTCATATTTTGTTAAATCAAGTTCCCTTTTTCAAACTAAAATTAAAATAATCAACATATAAACTTCACTTAACATACCTACTTGTTTATTTTGGATGTATGGGGACACCATAAAGTTCGTAGGGGGTTCTTATTCAAGTGATCAGGTACGACATTGAGGTATGTTGTACTATCCTGAAAGATAAAGGCATCACCCTTCAATGGACCTAATCACCTAATAAAGACTCTGAGGCATGATGGATCTTCGAATGTACTTGAGAATTTTCCCATGCTACATGGATGAATAAAATAAGGTTTATATTAAGCGGGTTCTAAAGTCCCCTATGGAGGCAAGCCTTCATATTTAATTACATCATAGAGAATGAAATTCTCTAAGAATACTCTCAATTAAAGTAGACAATTATCATCTTAAGGATTTCAAGGCTAGACTATCAAAAGATTAGTTATATTTGGAAAATGAAATGGGAAAGATCTAGGAGAAGACTTATTTTTGGAATCTGTGGTGTTTATTTTTTTTGGTTGTTTGTGAGTGTGTGTATATGGGGGGGGGACACCATGCAAATTTGAGGATGTACTTATTGAGGTGATTGAGTATGACATTAAGGAATAGTATACTATCTTAAAAGATAGAAGTCACTACCCTACAATGAACCTAATCACCTAATAAGGACTCCTAAGGCATGATGGGTCTCCGAATATACTAGAGATTTTTCTTACTTTACATGGATGAATAAAGTAGGGTTTATTTAAACTGGGTTCTAAAGTTCCCTATGGGGGAAAGCCCTCATAGTTAATTACATATTAAGGAAAATGAATCCCTTAAGGATACCCTTGATTAAATTAGGTGGTTATTGTCTCAAAAGAATTCAAAAATAGGACTATTAGCAAATTGGTTGTATTTTAGAAAATCAAGAGGATGGATCAAAAGGAGAGTTATTTTCAAAGCCAAAGGAAATAAGTAGGGGATGTTCATGATACTAGGAAGCCTAGTGAACATTCCAATATATCATATGGTTTAGCTTTATATTTTTAAAATTGATGAGATTTTATATGTTTGAGTTAACATTTCATTAGAAAGCTATGATTTATACTATAACAACACAAGGTTTCTAGGATGCCTAAGAGGTGAGGATTTATGCTAGTAGCCTGAAGGGAAACATCAACCTCATATCCTAAATCTAGGGAGTTTTGGCATGGGCCAAAGCACGACCTAAATCTAAGGTGAAAAATGAGTATATTATTTACCTCCACAAGAGAGAGTAAACCACTCGATTATTGGGCTTACTATCATTTGAAGTGGCAGCCAGCTAACTCCTCCTATGCTTTAAATCCATGTAGGCAAGTCTTTTGCTTTGCAAGATGTTTAGGTTGTTATTATTTAGAAAAGAAACTAGGTGCTTGAACCCTCTCCTTAAGAGACTAGAGCATGAGTGGTATGAAAAATTACTTAATCTAATGCAAATCTTATCAGATTTTATTTGATTTTGGACTCTTTATTTTGACACAGGCTATAAGATTTTCTATGCCTAAATGCATGATAAAATTGATTATGGGCTAAATCAAAAGAGAAAGAGGTGTTCTTCCATCATTAGCTCTCAAAGGTTAAGCTACTATCTGGCAAAGATGGAAGCCCTCTCTTAGCAAGAGTGAAATAACATGATATGCATGGTATTGAACATACAATCATCTAGCTAAGGGGTTGCTAAATATTTTATTATCTTGATTTAATGCTTAGACTTTTATGTGATGTTATGAGTTGTTTTAAGAAATTTAGTTATGAGTTGTTGTTTGGTTAGAAAAATTAATTTTTTATCCTAGGAGCCTAATCCCATCCAGGCCATACAACAATCACCAATCATAAATAAATTAGGAAAATGCATACTTTTTCTAATGCACAAGCTAAACAAAATATCAAATAATTTTATAAAGAAATCATAAAAGAATAAGAGGTTGAGGTCGGATACCGTGACAACCCATAAGAAAATTGGTATAGTTCTACCCTTATATAACACGGATTACAAAAGAATAATTACAATTACAAATGATGAATGTTATGGGGGTTGTGGAGAAAAATGTCTATATAGTCACCTTTCAAATCTGCGGTCAGAATAGAAAGACAAGATATAAAAATTCAACCTTTTAGGACACCACACAGAGTAGATGTACTTATTAGTGATCGAGTGAATCATCAAGGAATAGTGTACTATCTCGAAAGATAGAAGTCACTATCCTTTAATGGACCTAATCACCTCAATAAGGACTCCTAAAGATGATGTCGCATATGTACTGAGATTCTTCTACTTTACAGTAAAGCATGGTTTATTTTAAATGGTTCATTTAAGTTCCTAGGGCAAGCCCCATAGTTAATTACATCCTAAGGAATGGGGATCCCTTAGGAAAACTCTCAATTAAGGTAAATGATCGTTGTCTTCAAAGATTTCAATAGGAAAGGACTATCAATCGATTAGTTCATTTTTGAAAGATCAAATGGAATTGATCAAAGAGAGGGAGTTATTATCAAAGCCAAAAGAAAGATAAGTAGGAGATTCCCACGATGCTAGGAAACCTGATGAGCATCTCAAACTATCCAATGGTTGGGCTTTATATTTTTGAAATTGATTTAGTTTATTTGAGTTGTATTTTTCATTAGCAATTTATGACTTATGATTCCTTAACACAATATTAAGAAAATGCCTAAGAGTTGAGGAATTATGCTTATGGCCCACAATGGGGAGAAGCAATCTCAAAACCTAAATCTAGAGAGCTTTGGCGAGGGTTAAAAGCATAACCTAAATCTAAGGAAAAAATGGGTAATTAGTTTACCTCCATAAGAGAGGACAAACCACCCGAAAGCTTGGACTTACAACCACCTAGGGGTGGCCACCAACTAACTCCTCATACAATTTTAAATACATGTAAGCAAGTCATATGCTTATGCAAGATAACTGGGCTATTATTTATTTAGAAAGAGACTAGGTCCTTAAACTCACTTCCTAAAGAGACTAGATCATGTTTCAAATGAACTAAATCTAATGTAATTCAAATTTTATTTTATTTTTATTTTTGGACAATTATTTTGACTCAGGCTAATAGGATTCATATGCCTAATGCATGAGAAACAAAGTTTTTGGCCAAAATCAACGAGAAGGGAGGAGGTCTGTTTCCATCATGGCTCTCAAAGGTCAAGCCAAGTTTCTCTGACAAAGGCAGAAGCTCTCTAATCAAGAGTGAAATAAGATGCATTTATGCATGATATTACAAAAGAAATATTCATCCAGCTAAATGGTTGTTAATTCTTTTATCTTGATTTTAAACCTAAGGTTTAGGTGAGGTTATGAGTTATTTAATTTTAATTTTGAGTTATTAAGTTTGGTAAAAGATTTTTATTTTCCTAAAGAGCCTAATCCAAATCTAGGCCAACATGAAACATGGAAGAAACTAGGAAAAATATGCCACTTAATGCACAAGTTAAATAAATCATCAATCAATTTATGAAGCTAATCGCAAAAAAGAATGAAAGGCCGTTGTGGTCAGGCACCACCACACAAACCCGAAAATGTCAAATTGGGTAGCCGAGTTCTACCATTATACAACCCAGATTACAAATGAATTAAATTACAATTAAGCAAGGAATTCATTGTTATGGGGGTCTTCAAGCTTTATTTCTTCTTTTCTTCTTTTCTTCTTTCTTCTTCTTTTCATCTTTCTTTGTTTCCTTCTTTTGGATGGTTGGAAGGTAGATGCTTCAGGGCTTCACATGATACCTAAGATAGGATCTTATGACCAATGCTCATCCTAATCTCCATAACAATCATTCCAAAATCCTAATTGTACAAATTTACATGAAAAGGAAAAGAATGAAAATAACTAACACTTAAAATAGAGATTAGCTAAAACAAACACACAAATCCAAGCATGTATATTGGACTTATCACCCCACACATGGGTGATTAAGTCCACAGCCTATTAGATTATGCTTAGGGGTATAAAGCACCTGCAAGCAAAAGCATTCATATTTTTATTTATGATAGCTCCTCGCACAATCTCCTGCAAAAGATAATAAAGAGCATCCTACCATTCATTCTATGAGTATACATCCTAACATCTAGTCTAAAACATATATCATAAAATAAAATAAACATCAAACCATGCACTGGCCTAAACTAAAGCTAGGCGTGGTGACTTGGGCTAATGTGTGTGCTTTGAAGGTTTGTGTGGTATGCTTAGCTATGGCTTTAAGTTCAAATTTTCTAAGTGTGAAAACATGTTCAACTTAGAGGAGTTTCATTTAAATTGTTTAATTATTTTAGGTTGATTTTATTTCATATTTTAATTAAGTTCAAGTGAATCCTACAATTAATTAAGTTATAAAGAGAGGGAAAGAGAAGAGAACTTCTCTTTCCTTCCCTAACATAAGTAATTTCTAAAGTAGATTCACATTTTAGTTTTGTTTAGTGAATGTTTTGATTAAATATTATAATTAATCCTAAGTTTAGATGAACTCTAAACAAACCTATTCAAGAAGAAAGATATTTTAAGATTAAATAAAATGAATCAAATTCACATAACACACATTACTTCATTTCTTTCCCAACATGTATAACATGCATATGAATGAATCTGAGGCACATCTATACATACAATTGAGAATATTTAACACACTTCATGATGTATGCTAAGTAATTCACTTAAAGAAAATTTAGAAGTTTAATATGCATGATTTTCTTAAGTAGAAAAGGGTTTTTTTATCCAATTTTTCACATATACATATGAAAGTAAGAAAGGCATAAGTGAGTACATCACCATTTTTAACCAAAGGTGTAAGGTACATGACCTACTTAGGGATACCTAAAGCCTCGCAACCTTGGGGTTGTCTAGACTAATATACCACTTTCTTTAAATACAAACATATGTACAAAAGAAATGAAATGGAAAGAAAGAATGCACAAGTTCTATTAATTGATTCATTTTTATTTATGCCATTTATGTGTACAAGCATAAGTAACCCTTCTTAAGTGATATCATATGAATGAATAGGATCTGAAACTAGGCAAGTGTTAGGTTCTTTTCAAATTAACCACACATCTTACCAATTCCTATTCAAAACTATACCAACATAAAAGAGAAGGGAAACCTATACTAAGCACACCCTTATATCCTTCACATGCAAGCTTATAATTAAAATATAAATAGTACACTTTAAGATTTGATAATTAATTTATATGTTTTGAAAATAATTTAAATTTAGTAGTGATAATAGCCACTCATATTTCTACTTTTGCCAACACATGCAAATTTGACATAAAGTAAACAATTTCATTTTAAATTTGATTTTGAAACATATGAATGCATGAAGCCATATGACATACCAATTTAACATGTTGGGGAAAGAATCAAATCAATGAAAGCATGTAAACATATTCACTTTAATTAAATCCTAAAGACATTCTTATGGAATAAGAAAGTTTAAAATAAATCAAAGTATATTCAATGTGATTTTTGTTTAGTTTTAAGTTTGATTTAATTTTGAAAATGTGAGTTGAGTTTATTGTTCCTAACCCATTCTCACATGTGTTTGATATTTTTGTTTAATTTTTAGATGATTAGATTCATTTTTATATGTTAATTAGGTTAAGGTATGAATTAAGCAAGTTAATTAACTCTTACCTACACCACCTTAGTATAATTAACCAAGTAATTATGAGCCAATGAGATGACATAAAAACTCACAAGAGATTTGAACTTGAAATTCACCTAGGGAGAAAGGGCCTAATGCAATTTGGCTCATGATTAATGGTTAATTAAGCTAAGGGGTTTAGCTTAAGTAATTTCAAAACACCCCTTCACATATGAATTGGGTTTTGATTTTCTTAATTGAACTTATGCTATTAAACACCTAAGCATCTACCCAAGATAGATTGATTAAGTTATGGAAGATTTTATAATTTTTAGAAATTAATTAAGGGGATAATTAATGAATTAACCCTTAATTAAGAGAGGATTAAGGAAAGAAAAGCGGGTTTAGGGAATAGCTTAGGCCAAATGTCCCAAAATTATTCTCAAACCTTCTATCCACTGAATCTAATCTTAATCAACCTTAATAATGAATTAAAACACTAATCTAAGCTTTAATTATCCTTAATTACATAAGGAGGGTAATTAAGAAACATATTTACCCCCCATCAAGCCTTCAATAAATCCCAAGAAAATTAGGGGAGGAGGTCATCCCCTAAAATATATCCAAGAAGTTTGGGATTAATCAGAGGTTTAATTAAGAGGTAATCAATAAAACTAAATTTCTAGTAAAACCCAAAATCAGAGAAAAGGATAATTCAAAATCCATTGAAATTATTTTTAAAATATTCTAGGTTGAATTATCTTTCCATAGGATTTTATCTCATATTTTTTTGAATTTTATTGAGAGAGATATGATTGTTAGAAGATCAAGAGATTAATTAATCATTAATTAAATCCCTAACTAATCTACTTTACGCGATCACGCGTCGCGGAGCCCCACTTAAATGTCACATTTAAATGGCGGGGCGGTGGAAGTTTTGATCCCCTCGATCAAAGATCGGATGGGGATCATCCGCGCTTAAAGGATTAATGAATTTCTAAACATGGGAATAACCACGACTGTCCATCCAAAATGCACGGATGGATGACCAGGATCTCCCCAGTTCTTCCCCTAGGCTCAATAGAGACCATCCATGATCTAGGGGAAGATTCGAGCTCGATTGAGCTCGAATTAGAGCAAAATTGTTCCCACACCATCTAAAGTTACTAAGGATCATATCCAACGGTGGATTTTGCATGACTTAAAAATTCTTTTCACAAAAGACTAACACCTCCTATGCTAGGTGGTCAAAAAATTTTATACCTCACTGAGGTGATCACTGGCACTCAAGCTCGATGAGGTAGCTTCATCTAGTGGAGACGGCCCGCTTTGAAATTTTGTGCCTTGGGGTTGAGTGGATCTTCCTACCAACACACCCTTTATGACTTTCATCCAATTGAGGCTCTCCTTGCTGTGGGAACTCAAAAGGATGCTTAAGTGCACTCAGATTGATCATTAGAGGAAGTGTACAAGAGGAATTGAAGTAATTTTGAGTGTGGAGAAAGTTGAAGATTCAAAGGAGCTCCCCTATTTTTTAATGGAGAGAATTGAGAAGAAGCAATTTCAAATCCTCCTTATAATGCTTAGGGAGGCTCTTTGATCTTTCATGACACTCTCTAGGGCTTAATCAATGAGGGAATCATGATTTTGAATTGAATTAGGGAGAGTATATCTCCCCATGAAATCGGATGGCTGAAACCTCCTTTGCCATTTTTATCCAATTGATCAGAGGTTGTTTGATGTTGGAGTGTACATGGTCGGGCTTGAGGCTTTGAGTGGATTGCCAACCTCCCATGTGCACCAATTTGAGTGGAAGGAGGATTTGGAATGAGCCAATTTGACCCATGGGGTCGGGTTTAGCCTTGGGGCCATTTGGGCTGACCCAAACCCATTGGGTTGGGTGCACCACTCTTTATTAGGCCCCTTTGAGGTATTAGGAAGGTATCAAGTAGATATGAAGAGGGCATGACCAAATTACCCATGGATTAGGCCAAAATTTATTCTATGGCCTAGGGGTAGGATGGTCATTTTGCTAATTTTTCAAATTGGATATGTTTTCTATGTGGAGAAACTAGGATTGGACAAGTTTCATGAGATTGGGAATTCATTTGATAAGGTTTGGCTCATGTTGACCCATTTAGGTAAAAATGGGTCAAGTTGACCAATTGGTCAAATTGGGTTAAACCAAGGGTTGGGTCAAGTTCATATGACCATTTGAAATGTTTTGGTTACTTTGGTTTGATTAGTTTTGAATTTGGTTACTTTGTTTCGGATTAGTTTTGAATTTGGCTCATATGACTTCATTTAGGGCAAATGGGTTATGTTGACCTATTTGAGCTAGGTCAAGGGAAGGTTTAGTAGGTTAGTCATGTAGGGGGATTGGTATCTTTGTTTCCAATCAATTTTGGTTAAGTTCAAATTTGGCTCAACATGACCCCTTTTGGTCAAGTTGGGTCTAAGGTCAATTGGGCTAGGTTAGGTCTAGTTGGCTAATTGAGGCTTTGGTCAAGTTCAACAAGTGATTTGGAATGAACTCGACTCATTGGTTTGACTCAATTTGGCTTAGCTCAAGTTTTGACACATTTTGAATTTTTTAGGTCAAGTCAACTTGGGTCAAGTGGCCAATTGGGCTAGTTGACTCAAATGTTGGCTTGGTCAAGTTCAAACATTGGTCATGAATGAACTTAGATCAATGGTTTCAATCAATTTGGCCTATGATGGAATTTGGCTATGTTAGCTTTTATTTTGGGCTAAGTGTTGCCTTGGTCAACCCCAGGTTTGATTTGGTTTGAGCTAATTTGATTGATTGATCATCCCATGATGATTGTTGATTATAATGAGAGGCATAGGTGAGTTTGGTTCAATCCAATTTGGTTAGAATTTGGCTTATAAGAGTACTTTAGGTCACTTTGGGTCAAGTGAGCCTAAGTGGGTCAAATGGCTTGGTCAAAGCTTAATTTGAGTTTGATTGAACTTGTATATGGACTTATGATTGAAATATAAATCCATTTACAAGTGATTTGAAGTCAAATGGGTTTTGATTCATTTGAAAATTTCATATTCAAAGGAAGAATATGAAGGGATTTTGGATTTGATTTTTGAATTGGATTTTGATTTAGTGATTGATGTTTGTATTTATATATGAATTCATGATTGTGGGTTGATTGAATCATGAAGAGAAATCAAGAGTTTGGCTTGATTTTAAGTTGGCTAAGTTTTTTTGACTTGGCTGAGATTTTTGAATTTGATTTGGAATTGGTTTTGATTGTTTGAATTTATATTTCATTTATATATGTGAATATAAATGAGAATATAAATAGATCATGAGAAAATTCTAAGGATTTGAAGTGATTTGATCATGATTTGGGCTAAGTCTATTAAGAGGGATTTAAAGGATTTAGGAAAATTTTGGAGTAGGAACTTGAATTTTTTTTTGAATTTGGTTTGATTGGTTTATATTTATATTTCATTTATATATGTGAATATAAATGAGAATATAAATGAGTTATGAGAAAATCCCATGAATTTGAATTGATTTGATCATGATCTAGGCTAAGTCCATTAATGGAAAATTAAGGACTTAAGAAAGATTTTAGATTTGGAATTTAATTTGAGGATTTGATTTGATTTATTTGTATTTATATTTTATTTATATATGTGAATATAAATGAGAATATAAATGAGTTTTGAGAAAATCCCATGAGTTTGAATTGATTTGAACAAGATTTTGGTTAAGTCTTTAAGGGAAGATTTAAAAGACTTTGAAAATTTCATGAATTGATTTTGAATTTTGGATTTAGATTTGATTGGTTTGAATTTATATTTCATTTATATATGCGAATATAAATGAGAATATAAATGAATTATGAGAAAATATCAAAGATTTGACATGGTTTTGATTATGGTTTCGGCTAAGCTTTTAAGAGAAAATTAAGGACTTAGGCAAAATTTGGACTTAGGAATTTCATTCATGGGTTTCAATCATGAGTTTCAATTATGGATTTCAATCACATGGAGTTGATTTGAGTTTGGAGAAAATTAATTAGAATTGATTTTGAGTTTGACTAGAAGGAATGAAGGTGAGGAATGGTTCAAGCTAAGGGCAGGAAATTTTCCTAACACCACTAAGGCATGATATATTCCTATGGCTAACTCTTCTAGGTCTCTAGGGCTAGGTTGAGTGTTCACCTAATAACTAGATGTGTCTTAAGACTAAGAAAAGTCTAAGAAGTCCTATGTCTAAGATGGAGGGGTTGAGAGCTCATTCTAAAAATGAGGTCAAAGAGCCTAATAGTGTGGTGTGACCGAAAGGAACACTACACATTGGTGTCAAATGATCAACAACAGAGATCACAAGCACTAATGAAACAATCTATCCTTAACCCAAGGAGTAGAGAATCTAGAGCTTAGAATGTTTCTACTTATCCAAGACAAGAGAGATAGGAAAAATCCACTAAGGGATAGAGTGTGAACCTTCCACTAGGGAAGTAGGTTCAAGTCATCCACAAGGGGGTGAAATATTGATTTGATTTAATCTCACTAGAGAGATCATTGGGGAGAGGTTGAATTTGTTTTAATTTTTGTTAGAATTTTGAGATGAACCTTTGTGATGACGACTAAGAGGAGTCATGTTGGCCAAGACTTAACTGATTTACCAATCCAAAGGGTAGTCTACCAAATAGTAGGACTAGCCAACCAAAGGGATGCCTTTGGTATGCCATACTAGGAAGAAAGCGACTTACATCCTCCAAAGTAAGGAAATTCTGGGTAATCTATTGGCAAGATAATCAACCCAACCTAGGTCGAGTGAATGGGGGGACTTAGATCAACTCAAAGATAGTCAAGATTAATTTCATTTTTAGATTTATTTTGATGGATTCCATCAATTTATGGATCACAGAAGGAGCTTATATGAGACCTATCTCGATTCTTGAACCAAAGGGAGTAGCTTCCTACGATGGGAGAACTCCAACCAAAGGAGTGCCTATCGGTTTGCAATGATTAATTCAAGGGAAGAAAGCTTGGGGACTCACATCTTTCACTAGAAAAGGCCACATGGGTGATTGATTACTTTGGGAAACAAATCAAACCCAGACGCCATGGGATGATAATTATACTAGAAAGAATGCATCATAGTCTTACATCTTTCAAGAGGAATGACTGTTGGGGTAACCTGCTTATGGAAAAATAGATTGAACCTGACCTAAGGGTGACTACAGAGTGAGTGCCGACCCGGGGACTTATCTCAACTCAGGTAGTCAGGAAATTCCTATAGGGAGTTATGCTGACACTGCCTTAAAGATAGGATGCCTGCTTGGGAGAAGGGGCCCTTTCGGGGCTTGAATTCCTAATCCACAAGCAAATTAATTTTGTTTATTTTGTTTAGTTTGTTTTATCATGGACCACATGAGGATCAATCGAGAAGGAGCTTATATCACCCTAGACCTATCTCATTTACCAAGGGAGAATGCTCATGAACAAATTCTCAACCATAGGGTGGTTACTAGGAAAGGGGAACTGTCCAATCCAATTGTAACCTAGATAGTGTCTAAATGGGGTCACAAAGGACTTGATCCAAATAGAGTGCCCACAGGGGATGGGGCCGCTAAGGGCTTAATCCAACTGAGAAGATGACATGGCTAATATATATCCAATAGGTATTCGTGTCCAACTCAAGAGAAAGCACATGGACTCACATTGTATCAACCAACCTAAGGTGCTGATTTACAACAATTAGCCTAGAAGAAAGCTCGGGACTCACATCCTCCTATAATACACTGGATAGTCTTCTGCTGACGTTATCCGACCTAGGGGACTACCGAAAGTGAATGCCATTGGGGACTTATATCAACTCAAAAGTAGTCAAGAGGGAAGGAGCCTCTGGGGGACTTATCCTAAACCTCAAATATACTCAACCTAGTTAGAGCATGATGGCTAGTTCAAGAAGAAAGGGGACTCACATCTTCTTAAACAAAGTCAACATGAGGTAGCTTACTATGGGGAGGAAGCCTACCATACTAACAAGATGCTCGTTTTGATGATCAAGTTAGGAAGAAAGCATGGGACTCACATCTTCCAACAATGACCACTTGGGTGACATACTAGGGCATGTAGACCGACTGAGCAAAATAATGAGTGAGTGCCACAGGGGGCTTGCTCCCACATCAATTAGCTCGAGATAAAAGATTTATGTTTGATATTGTGAATATGTCAAAAAAAATAGGATGCCTCTGGGGACTCTTACACCTACCTTAAATACACTATGGGTTTGGATGAAAAGATGCCATGGATGTCAAAAATATTCCCACTAAGAAATGATGTCGCTCGGGTTCTCTCACACCTAACGTAGTCATGTTAATCAAAATAGGATGGCTCTTTCTAATACCTATTCTAATAAAAGATTGTGTTTGTGTTGTGAAAGAGGGATAGATGCCACCGGGGACTCTTACACCTACCCTAGACACATTGGATTCAAGATAAGCAAACAATGCAAAGAAGAGAAGATTTGATGAATGGAATCGATTTTGTTTTTATTAATGATTATTTTCAAATATGTTTTATTTCAATATTTCTTTAGATAGAGCCCATTAATTGGAAGCATCGGTGTTCCCCTTTACAATCAATAAGATGATAAGATCCTCCTTGGTAGGCCTTCTCTATGACATAGGCCTTCCCAAGTGGGTTCAAACTTGCCTCCCATCTTTCACAGAAATAATTCCTTAGACTAACACAAGTTCTCCTACTTAAAAGACCTAGGTGGACCAGTTGTGAGCTTGAAACATTTTGGGCTTGTACAACTCGAGATTTTAGCACGTCCGTAGGTGACTCTCCTCCAAACCTTTGAGCTCTTCTAACTGCAACTTTGCATTTTGCTTTGTAGTGATCTTATTACCCAATGCTATCCTTAGTGATGAGAGTTGAACTTCTAAAGGAAGAATGGCTTTGGACCCATACACTAAGGAAAATGGGGTAGAGAGTTGGAGTTGAGATGGGTGCAGCCCACAAGCTTCAATCAACTACTCATTCCACATTTTATTTTCATCAAGAGTCTTCAAGATATCCGGATGAGAGTTTATTGAATGCTTCGCTAAGCCATTTTCTCCGGATAGTAGATGGTGGAGTATCTCCAATCTATACCATGTCTCGAAAAGCTTGATCTTCATGCTTTTGAATGCACAATACCATTATCGATATAATTCATCGAGGCACCCAAACCTATATACATATGGTTCTAAAAAATTGAAGCACATGGTGAGTGACCTCTGAGTGGGATGGCTTCTCCCACTTGGAAAAGTATGGCAACTAAGATGAATCGATGCCCCTTGGAAGAAGGAGGATCGATCGACCCACAATGTCGCATAACACTCAAATGGCCATGAGGCCAATGTAGGGTGTAGAATATTGGGTGATTGGTGGAGGACCACACCGTGCACCTAACACTGATGTCATCTCTACATCCATGTAGTATGTAATCATTGAAGGCTAGTAGTATCCAAGTCTCTTGATCTTCGTATTCATCTTGACGATTGATGCCACATAGACTGAAAATGTACTGCAGCTTATAATGCATGGATTCATGTTTGTAAACAAGATAACCACATCTGGTCAAAGGACCATCGATATAAGGTGCCATCAATGAGAGCATAAGAGAGAGCTCTCTATTTCACCTGATGGGCTTGTGACTTTTCTTGAAGTAGTTTACCAGTGTTCAAGTAATCTATGAACAGTTGCCTCCAATTTCGCTCCTTGTCCATTTTGACAATGACAACCTCCCCTTCAAGAGAAAGTCTCTCGAGGAGTTAAACATCAATAAGAGATAGGACTTGTCTATTTTGGACTCTTATTGAAACAAACTCATCTTCTAGACATGTCAATTCTTTAACAAGTTTAGCCAAAGCATATGCTACTATGTTTTCTCGCCGGGAACCTTGTAGATGGTGACTGAATTTGGGCCAACAACTTCATGGTATATTCGTAATGATGAAGCTTGGGTTTGAGGACCGTAGGACCCGGCAACTGGTTGATGACCAACTGAGAATCCCAAAAGATGTTGATGCACTTGACACTGATGGTGATGGAAAAATCTACACCGATAATCAAAGCCTCATACTCAGCTTTGTGGTTGGTGCAGGGGTTGGAGAGATAGTATGAGAATCTCATCACATCACAGTTTAGAGCTAAGGAAACTATTCCTACCTTCACCTTTCATGGGAGAATAAATTATGGTGCTTCCTCTTTAAGAAAAGAAGCAGCACCATCAAAATATATCTCCCATCAGTGATTGCTAGCCTCCCCTTAGTTCTTGATTTATTCATCGTGGAGATTGTCACTAAGCGGAGAATCAACAAGAAGTGGGTGTGCTGCCAAGAAATTTGTTAGTGCCTGTCCTTTTACCGCACAGAGGGGTACAAATATGATATCAAACTACAAGAGAATCATTGACCAGTATGCAAAATGTCCAGATAATGTTTGCTATGTCATGAGAAACTACAGTGGATTTATTCTAGAGATCAAGTTCACCTTATGAGAAAGCATATAATTCCATAGCTTTTGGGAAGCAAAGATCAAAGCTAAGCAATATTTCTTAATAGGTGGATAGTTTGCTTCAGTAGGAATCAGGCGATGACTGAGGTAGTAGAGAGCGCTTTCCTTCCCTTCATCATTGGCTTGGGCCAACAGAGCACTGAGAGAGTCGTCCAATGCAGTAGTGTAGAGGATGAGTGGCCCCGGATAGACGCTAGAACTGATTTCACCAAATACTCTTTGATATCTTTGAAGGCATGTTGGCACTTGTCATCCCACTTGAACTTTGTGTCATTTTTGACAAGTGTTGAAATTGGCTTGCATCTCTCTAATAGGTTTGAGATAAAGCATCTTAGATATGCTAGTCATCCTTGAAAGGATATAAGTTGAGTTAAACTCTTAGGAGATGAAATTTCTAAGATAGCTTTAATCTTTTCAGGATCTATTTCTATTCTCCAGTTTTGAACAACAAACCCAAGGAATTTCTCAACTCAATGCACACTCGGGGATTCATTTTGAAGTTTTATTGTCTTAACCATTCGAAAACTACTCTCTAGTCAAAGAGATGGTCTTCCTTTTCTAAGCTCTTGACTACTAGATCATCAATGTTACACTCAACCTGATGATGGATGAGTTCATTGAAGATTTGAGTCATGGCCCATTGGTATGTATTAGAAGTATTTTTATGACCGAAAGGCATTACCCTATAAAAGAAGATTCTGATCGGGGTTTAGAAAGCAGTGTTTCTTTCATCTTCAGGAGACATCTTGATTTGGTTATAGCCATATGACCCATCCATGAAAGAGAAGACTGCATGAGATGAGGTGATGTCCACCATTAATTCTGGAATAGGAAGAGGAAACTCATCTTTAGGACATGCCTTGTTTAAGTCCCTAAAATTGATGCAAATATGAATTTGGCCATTCTTCTTCTTAACTGGGACAACACTAGCCAACCAAGTAGGATATTTTTCTTCTCTGATAAAATCAACATCGATCAATTTCTTGACTTCAGAAATGACCTGTTGTTCAATTTCTAATCACATGAGTCTAGGAGCTTACTTAATAGGGGTAATGTTAGGTATTTGCTAGCTGGAGCTACTGAGAGATAACTGAGCATTTCTTCATAACTATGCAATTTTAAACTCAATCAATAGCCTAAGTAAGTCATTGGTTTCTTCTTCATTTAGCAATGAACTAATGTATGTTGGGCATGGATTTTCTTCTGTCCCAAGGTTGATTTCTTTAACCTTATCGATTGTTGAATGAATCACCTCTTCAAATTATGGAGGTTCCTCTTTACTTGAAGATCATCTAGATCATCAGAAGTTTCTAAACACACATTCTGATAAGAGTTAGGGATATGTGAGAAGAAACTATCAGACTCCAAATGATTGGTAACAACTAGGCAGTAATCGTCGACTGAACTCACTGTACTGAATCCTAGTCCTGCTCTTGATTGTGCTTCCCTACCTGTATTGTTCCATAGCTTTTCAAAATACTTTGACTTGTGCCTGGACCATGTATGAGGAACTAAACCTTTCTTTATATGATTATGAACACAGGGAAAGAAAAAGTCAAATGGTAATTCCTTTAATTCTCTAATGCATCCTCCTCAAGTTCTACATCAACTTCAGGACTTGAGGATGATGATCCCAAAATAATCTCTTCATATCACTGAAGACTTAGAGCTTCCTTAACTACTAAACCTTCAACTTTTGAGATGAAGTGAGGTTAAGCTAAGGTTCCCAACCGCCGCCTAATAGTTTCACATAAACTGATAATACTTTGCTTTGCTGGAGGCCTGGTCTTCATCTCTGATCAAAAGTCACCTCAATGGAACCCAGAGGGGTTGGCTGGTATAATCACATTAGACTCATCCTCAGGATTCCAAGTCTATGTGAATAGTAGGGGTATTCCTATGAACTGGAACATAATCTCTATTGGTTGATGGCCAACTAGGGGGTCTTCCACCTCTGGAACAACCTCTATTTCTATCTCTGCCTCTGCCTGGTGGAGGTTGAGTCATCCTTCCCACATGTCCATATGATGGAATGAACTGTGGGTGGAATGTGATATGCAGATATACTTCTTCTTCAATTCTCTTTTCTTGTTCACTTGGACTTTCATTTTTCTTTTCTGTTTCTCTTTCTTTTTTTTCATCATTTTTTTCTCTTGAATTTGAATTTTGTCCAAGTTCATGAGAACGGGTGTTTTGAGAAAGATAGTAGGTCGCATCCTCATATATCTCAACCTCTTAACTAAAAAATGGCTTTTCATCTCCATCGACATGATATTCAATCCCATCTTTTGAACTTGATGCATGATGGAGGGAGGATGGAATTATCTTGTTATAATGTATCCAAGGCCTACCAAAAAGCAAAGTGAATGAAGTATTGAATCAATGATGTAAAACTTGCTTTAGTCTTCCACCTATCTCCAAAGGTAACACTATAAACCTAAAGCCTACCTCACCTTGTCATTGAATCCTCTCAACATCATCCATCTCCTGAGTGTGGAGATGTTGATCCTCAAATAGGCAAGGTCTTTAGACTCATAATGTTCACCGATGCACCTGATCCAATGAGAACTCACAAGTCTAACTGCCCATGTCAACTATGATGTAGGGGATGGTGCTCCAAGTCCCAAGAAGGTCTTCATCTGTGAAGGTGATCCCTCACTATAAATTAGCGAGCTAAGCATATTTTAGGATCAAGGAGAGCCTTGATTAGTGATTCCCTCATCTCTTTGGATAAGATAAGGGCATCATATATGCTTAGCTTAGATGATAACTTTCTTAGATGAGAAAGGACATTGTAGTCCACCTTGGTGATCTTCCACAAGCATATCCAAGGGTGGAGCATCTGGAAGGCTTCTCGATCTTACCAATGACTTGTTTCCCTCATCTTGAGGTGCCTAGAGGTAGAACCTTGCCACTGGAGGGTTGACTTGGTGATCTCTAGTGGGTAATGGAAGGTTCTACCGCACATCGCTCACCTAGCTTCTCCTATGGGACCCTCAATCGATGATTCCAAGTCTATCTCAAGAGGTGAAATTAATATTGAGTAGAAAGTCCAACTCAATCAAAAGAGGAAGATCAAAATTTTATAGTTATTTTGACTTGAAGAGTTATCATTAGAATAAAGAATAAACCCATCGAAGTGACACATGTAATTCAAACTAGCTTTATTCTTCAATTTCTTGGAATTTTTGGAGAGGCAAAGTAGAAATCAAAGTGAGTGGAGTAAGGGGATTTGATGCCCTTATCCACCGATACAAGAGTTCTACTAGTAGAAGAAGAAGAGCTAGAAGTGGAAGAAGTCAGTGTGGAAGCAATGGTAGATTGAAGTCGGTCGACGGGGGGCACTAAAGGCTACAGTATACACGCCGCTATCGCTTTGAGCTCCCCTTTCCTTTAGGCAACTTGCAAACCTTCCTTGATGTTGGAGGTTTGAGACTCGTGCACCTAAAGGAAAGTTTCTTGATCTTCAGATGATCTTCTTAGAGGTATGGGATAAAGAGATATCCCAACCTTCTTTAGTTTTGAAGGATCACATGTATCCCCAAGGATTACCCTAATGGAACTAGATGGTTGTTCCACAAGGTATTCCTTTGGGATAACTACAACACCGGTCTTGAAACTGTGTTCAAGCCAATCCTTGAATGTGAAGCAATCCTCCAAAACATGGCCTAGCATACGGTGATAAGGGCAAAAGTTTGGATCATGACTTTTGCCTACTTTCTCTCCTCCCAAGCTTGGGTAGCGAAAATCACTTTCTTTAAGAGATTCTTAAAGATCTTCTGATTACCTCCTCTTAAAAGAATAAGGTTTGTTTAACTTATCTAAAAGAGTAGGTGGACCATGCTACTATGTAGATACCACTGGTGGTATGGTGAGGCTATGCCATGGAGGTCATGGAGGCTGGGGTCGCCTCTTGGTGGCAAAGGAGGTGGAGGCTGTCATGGTCTCTGACCGATCTCTAGTTTCCCTATCAATCATTGTAATTTCTCCGGCTTCTTCTCATAGACCTTGTGGCTTTGCTTAATAACCGATCTTGAAAAGGCAACTATTTGGCCTCTCCTTGTAGACTAGTTGTATTGATTAGCTTCTCAAATGTCTTGATAGTGAAGCCCTTAAGCATGAAGGTGATGGGCCATGGATATTCTTCAAGAGAATCTCAATGGCATGTCGATAGCTAGCTCACTTCATACTCGTTATGCCATCAAGAATATAATCAACAGGACTCACCGGTGTTATGTGCTACAAGAGATCACCTACAAGAACCCTTTGTTGAGCTCCATGAAATCTCTCTGATGAAGAGTTGCTCTAACTCAACAAATATCTTTAATGAACCATTGAAGTTCAACATACCAATCAAAAGCACCCACTAGGCTAACAAGAGGCAAAAGCAAAGCATCGCCACCACTGTTGCAATAATGCCAAATGCTATGTGTGCCTTGTTTCCACGCCACCAAAGCTTTTGAAGGAAGGAGGCATGAAACCCTTGGGATATTATAACATCAATTCCTCTTTGTAGGGTCTACCCTTTGGAACCGATGATCCTCCTGCTTGAGCCAAGCTTCCTTCACTTGCTACTCAACCATGGATTTTATGTCTTTTCTTGTATGGAGGTACTTTCCACTACCTTCCTAGCTACCTTGCTCAATGAGGTAAGAGTCTTGGGTCCAAGACATGCACTAACTCAGCCGACCGATGTGAATGTAGGATGAACTAAAGGGGCTTATTTGAAGCATAAACTACTACTAATAACAAGTCCTCAACTGCCATGCCATCCTATCAATCTGCTCATCCTTGCCTCACATGTTGAGGTGTTGGGTGATGTCTGTCTTCTGATCAACCTCATCACCTTCCATGGCTTTGCTCTAAGAAGAGATCCTCTAGTGTCAACCATGCACCCTGAGTCTCCCAATAAGTCATCTTCATTGGGATCAAGTGACTTTCTTCATCTAACCATCATACCCAAGATCTCCTTCCATGAAATAATGTGCCACTATCTCATCTAAAGAATGATCCATCTAAGTACAAATAATTTAGTTGATCTGTGATCACTATCGCATGAGAGGCACCTCGCCATCACCGGAGAGTCAATCCTGTATGGACTGTACTCACTAGATGAAAGACACTCTGCTACTATGAGAGGGTGTAACAACCAGGGATGTTTCACTATCACCGGGTGCAAAATAGACTATCATCCAATATCTCGAAATGACTGCCACCATCTCCACATCCTCAGGCATGAGTTGGTGAAGGGATGACGATGTTTCGCCACCTTCTCGCACCACCATCGGGGTAAGGTCAGTGAGAGCTCGCCTGCCATAATAAGTGGTGTGGATGGGGTAGGATCCCTCGATTGTAGCCGGATCACCAATATGGTGCGCTTCTCCCCGGATATGGCCTTCATGGAACAGAGATGCCGTAACTGACCGGTGATGGCACGAGGGTAGAGCGTGGGTGGAGACACCACCGACTCTATGCGTGACTATCCTCCATGATGACTAGTCCCATTAAGAAGGATATGGTCGGGGCGAAGGAAAATCAATAAGAGCGATCAATCCGACAACGAACCTCCACCTCCCCGCCTAATATGTGTGTATGGGCCTCCCCTCCGGATATGCTTCCCCACACTATGGGGATGATGGATCGAGATCAAACTGTTTTGGACTCGAGCATCCGTAAGCTCCACTGGCATAAGACATGAGGCGCACACCTCCTACTCTAGAACTTGATGATATGCACCACTAGAGGAGGTGATGAAATCTCCTTCAACATCCTCTCTCAACCAGAGAGAGGATGGAACCGTTTGCTATAACTGGGTGAAGAAATAATGGGAACTCACCACATGAATGCCGCTACCTCATCTATGATCTCGGTGTGGACCGCTTGATCATGCATTCTTATTCCTACGCTTGTCTGTAGGATGGGAGGAGTGAGAGCTAGACCCATACTCAAATGTTGGGGAGGCAAGCCGAGACCATGGGAGCCTTACCCTAGGGTATAGATGAGATGCTGTCACTAAGTGCACAAACTCGTATAAAATGGGCTAGTACTGCTCATACTAACAATCCGTGGATTGCCACCACTTTCCTCTTCAGGAGACATCAAGTCGAGGGTAAGTCAATCCCGATGATGACCCTCACCATGGTCCTATTAATCATAGTGAGGGGAGTGCCCTCACAAGTAATCCTCCCTCAATCCCCTACCAAAGTGAATCGATGTATGGTCCGGGGAAGTTGGCTTGATCCAAAGCCATCCATACCATGGGGAAGGTAAAAATAAACTTCGGAACCGCCATCTCGTAATAACTATAAAAGACTAAACCGAACTACCATATCGACTGTAAGAATCTATAATGAGAAATGAGTTTGTATCAGATTTCTATCTTTATAGATTTTTGAATTTTGAATTTGAAAATTTGAACCCACATCCAACAACTTGGAAGTGTTTAAGTGGGGTTCAAATAGATTTGAGAAGATTGATTGAAAGAGGAATTTGAATATGAATCCAACTTCAACAAATTTAGGTATGTTGAAATATGGATTCATTTTTTTTTTCTTTTTTAATAAGGATGTTTCCATATGTTCATGGTTGTTTGAATTTGAATTTTTGATTTAAGGACCCTTTCCTTTAACAAATTTGGGTATGTTAAAGTAAGGGGCAATTGATTTTGTTTTTGTTTGTTGATTTTGGAATTTCACTTACTTAGCAAATTTGGGTATTCTAAGTTAAGTACTTTGAAAATAATTGTTCTATTTTTGTGGATTTTTGTTTTGATTTTGGAAAAGTTGGAATTCTCACTTAGCAAATTTAGGTATGCTAAGTGAAGAATCCAAGTGTATTTTGTTTGATTTTTGAAAATAGGATTCTTAGCAAATTTAGGTATGCTAAGAAAATCCTAAGTGTTTCATTTTTGTTTTGATGTTTTGATTTTTGAAAAGGTAGGCTCCTTAGCAAATTTGGTATGCTAAGGAAATCCTAAGTATTTTATTTTGTTTTGATTTGATTAAAAGTGGAGATTTTACTTGAGCAAATTTGGCATGTTAAAGTTGAACTCCCACTTTGTTTTGTGAAATGGAAATTTCACTTAGAAAATTTAGGTATGCTAAATGAAATTCCAAAGGATGTGTTCAAAATTTTTGTTTGTTTAGTTTTGAAAATGGAAACTTCTACTTAGAAAATTTGGTATGCTAAGGAAGGGAGTTCCAAAGGTGCTTGAAAATTTTTGGTTTTGATTTTAGAGACTTCATTTAGCAAATTTGATATGCTAAGATGAAGTTCCAAATATGTTTTGAAAATTTTGATTTTGGTTTGGAGACTTCACTTAACAAATTTGATTATGCTAAATGGAGTTCCAAAATTGTTTGAAATTTTTTTGATTTTCAGGTTTGGAGACTTCACTTAGCAAATTTGAATATACTAAAATGAAGTTCCAAAGTTGTTTGAATTTTTTTTTGGATTTTTGATTTGGAAACTTTACTTAGTAAATTTGAGTATGCTAAGTGAAGTTCCAAAATGTGTTCGAAAATTTTGAAATATGATTGTTTATTTTTGATTTTGGATTTGGAAACTTCACTTAGCAAATTTGGGTATGCTAAATGAAGTTCCAAATGTATGTTTGAAAATTTTGAGTTTTGAATTTGGAGACTTCACTTAGCAAATTTGAATATGCTAAATGAAGTTCCAAATTGTGTTTGAAAATTTTAAATGTGATTGTTGATTTTTTTTTTTATTTTGAAAGAGACTTCCATTCAACAAATTTGTATGTAGAATGGAGAGATCAATCTTATTTTTGAAATGCGGAATTTTTATTTTGTGTGTGATTATTTCTTTTTGAAAGAGGGGAATTCCAACTTAATCATATGTGAGATATGTTTAAGTGGGATTTCCAAATGATGTTTATCTTTAGTTGGGAATGAGATATTCATTTAATAAATTTGAGTATATTAAATGAAGATGTTTATATGTACTTTTGAAAAATTTAACTTTATTTGAAAATGAAACTTTCATTCAATATGTATGAGTGTATTGAAAGGAAAGGTTCATATGTGCTTTTTTTTTGAAAATTTTATTTTGGGATTTTGATTTTGATTTTTTTTTAAAAGATGATTGTTTATTTTATTTTGGAAATGAAATCTTCATCAAAATGAATTGAAGGAAGATGTTCATTTGTGCTTTTGGAAAATTTTGTTAGTTTTATTTTTGAAAATTCTTACATGTAACAATTATGAGAATTGTTAAATGAAGGTGATAAATTTTTTGTGAAAAATGTTTTATTAAGTGCATTTTTGAAAGAGTGCTTTTTGAAAAGCAAAGTTCTTATAAAAAATTTATTTTATTTTTATTATTTTAGGATGAACCTTTCCTTATCATAAAAAATGATAAAGAGGAAGTCCTTAAAATGTTTCCTTTTTTGTTTAGATCTTTTTATTTTTACCCATTGGAGAATCCATTGGGGGTTTTAAGACCAACATGGAGTGCAGTCCTAAAACCTGAAGATGTTGGCTAACTCAACTTAAGAATGAAATAAACTAAGTGCCAACAAGAAGAATGATAGTCTCAGATTCATACAAAAGTACAAACCCACTATCGATACTCAAAGACAATGATCATTTACCAAAGATGGAGAGAGGAACCATCTCCAGCAGAGTCGCCAAAAAAATCTATGGAGAAAAATTTCTATAGAGTCACCTTCAAATCTGAAAAGAAAGACAAGATATAAAATTCATCTTTTTAGGATGATCCACGAGATGTACTTATTCGTGATCGAGTATGTCATCAAGGAATAGTACTATCTCAAAAGATAAGTCACTACCCTTTAATGGACCTAATCATAAGGACTCTAAAGATGATGAGTACATATGAGATTCTTCCCTACTTTATTTGGAAAAAGTAAAGTGGTTTATTTTAAACTGGGTTCTGTTAAGTTCTAGGGAAAGCCCCATAGTTAATTACATCCAAAGGAATGGGATCCTTAGGAAAACTCTCATTAAGGTAAATGATCGTTGTCTTCAAAGAATTTCAATAGGAAAGGACTATCAATCGATTAGTTCATTTTGAAAGAAAAATGGGATTGATCAAAGAGAGGGAGTTATTATCAAGCCAAGAAAGTTAAGTAGGAGATGCCCATGATAGGAAACCTAGCGAGCATCTCAAACTATCCTATGGTTGGGCTTTACATTTTTGAAATTAATTTAGTTTATTTGAGTTGTATTTTTCATTAGAAATTTAGGTCTTATGATTCCTTAACACAAGATTAAGGAAATGCCTGGAATTATGCTTATGACCCACAAAGGGGAGAAGCAACCTTAGAACCTAAATCTAGAGAGCTTTGGTGAGGGTCAAAAGTACAACCTAAATTTAAGGCAAAAATGGGTTATTGGTTTGCCTCCATAAGAGAGAACTAACCACCTGACAGTTTGGACTTACAATTGGTGGGTGGCCACAACCACCTCCTCCCAATTTTTAAATACATGTAGGCAAGTCTATATGCTTATGCAAGATAGTTGGATATTATTTATTTAAAAGAGACAGTCCTTAAACTCACTCCCTAAAGAGACTAGATCATGTAGGGACATGCTTCAAATGACCTAAATCTAATGCAATTCAAATTTCATTTTATTTTTATTTTGGACAATTATTTTGACTGCTAATAGGATTCATATGCCTAATGCATGAGAAATAAAGTTATTGGCCAAAATCAACGAGAAGGGAGAGGTGTGTTTCCATGGCTCTCAAAGGTCGAGCCAAGTTTCTTTGGCAAAGGTGGAAGCCCTCCAATCAAGAGTGAAATAAGATGCATTTGTGCATGATATTGTAAAAGAAATACTTATCCAGCTAAGGAGTTGCTAATTCTTTTATCTTGATTTTAAACCTAAGCTTTAAGTGAGGTTATGAGTTCTTTAATTTTAATTTTGAGTTGTTAAGTTTGGTAAAAGATTTATTTATTTTTCTAAAGAGCCTAATCCACATCCAGGCCATACATAAAGTAAGGAAGAAACTAGAAAAATATGTCACTTAATGCACAAGCTAAACAAATCATCAATCAATTATAAGCTAAAAAGAATAAGAAACATGTACAAACCCAAAAAAAAATATCAAATCAAATGAAGTTCTACCCTTATACAACCCGGATTACAAATGAATTAAATTATAATTAAGCAAGGAATTCATTATTATGGGGGTCTTCAAGCTTTATTTCTTCTTTCTTCTTTCTTCTTTCTTCTTCTTTTCTTCTTTCTTCTTTTGGTTCCTTCTTTGGATGGTTGGAAGGTATGCTCCAAGGCTTCACATGGTATACATATAGGATCTTATGACCAATGCTCATCCTAATCCCCATAACAATCATTCCAAAATCCTAATTACATAAATTTACATGTAAAGGAAAAGAATGAAAATCTAACTAACACCAGCAAAATAGAGATTAGCTAAAACAAGTCATATAAATCCCAAGCATGTAAATTAGACTTATCACCACACACATGGGTGACTAAGTCCACCTGGCCTATTGGATTATGCTTAGGTATATAAAGCACCTGTAGGAAAAAGCATTCATATTTTTATTTATGATAGCGCCCTTTTAAATACCATCCCCTGTAGAAGATAATGATTAGACTAAGAGCATCCTACCATTCATTCTACGAGCATACATCCTAACATCCAATCTAAAACATATATCAAAAAACAAAATAAACATCAAACCATGTACCGCCCTAACCTAAAGCTAGAAGTGGTGACTTGGGCTAATGTGTGTACCTTGAAGGTTTGTGTGGTATGCTTAGCTATGGCTTTAGGTTGAAATTTTCTAAGTGTGAAAACATGTTCAACTTAGAAGAGGGTTTCATTTAAGTTGTTTAATATTTTAGGTTGATTTTATTTCATATTTTAATTAAGTTCAAGTGAATCCTACAATTAATTACTAAGTTATAAAGAGAGAGAAAGAGAATAGAACTTCTCTTTCCTTCCCTAACCTAAGTAATTTCCAAAGTAGATTCACATTTTAGTTTTGTTTAGTGAATGTTTTGATTAAATCTTTTAATTAATCCTAAGTTTAGATGAACTCTAAACAAACCTATTCAAGAAGAAAGGCATTTTAAGATTAATTAAAATGAATCAAATTCACATAACACACATTACTTCATTTCTTTCCCAACATGTATAACATGCATATGAATGAATCCTAAGCATATCTATACATACAAATGAGAATATTTAACACACTTTATGATGTATGCTAAGTAATTCACTTAAAAGAAATTTGAAGTTTAATATGCATGATTTTCTTAAGTAAAAAAGGGTTTCATTATCCAATTTTCACATATACAAATGAAAGTAAGAAAGGCATAAGAGTACAACGCCATTGTTAACCAAAGGTGTAAGGTACAAGACCTACTTAGGGCTACTTAAAGCCTCACAACCTTGGGGTTGTCCAGACTAATATACCACTTTCCTTAAATACAAACATATGTACAAAAGAAATGAAATGGAAAGAAAGAATGCAAAAGTTGTATTAATTGATTCATTTTATTTATGCCATTTATGTGTACAAACATAGGTAATCCTTCTTAAGTGATAGCATAGGAATGAATAGGATGTGAATTTATGCAAGTGTTAGGTTCTTTTCAAATGAACCATACATCTTACCAATTCCTATTCAAAACTATACCAACATAAAAGAGAAGGGAAACCTATACTAAGCACACCCTTATATCCTTGACATGCAAGCTTATAATTAAAATATAAATAGCACACTTTAGATTTGATGATTGATTTATATGCTTTGAAAATAATTTGAATTTAGTAGTGATAATAGCCACTCATATTTGTACTTTAGCCAACACATGCAAATTTGATATAAAGTAAACAATTTCATTTTTAAATTTGATTTTGAAATATATGAATGCATGAAGCCATATGACATACCAATTTAACATGTTGGGGAAAGAATCAAAGCAATGAAGGCATGTAAACATATTCACTTTAATTAAATCCTAAAGGCATTCTTATGGAATAAGAATGTTTAAAATAAATCAAAGTGTATTCAATGTGATTTTTGTTTAGTTTTGAGTTTGATTTAATTTTGAAAATGAGTTACGTTTGTTTCCTAACCCATTCTCACATGTGTTTGATATTTTTGTTTAATTTTTAGATGATTAGATTCATTTTTATATGTTAATTATAATTAGGTTAACGTATAAATTAAGCAAGTTAGTTAACCCTTACCTACACCACCTTAGTATAATTAACTAAGTAATTATGAGCGAATGAGTTGGCTTAAAAACTCACAAGGAATTTAGACTTGCAATGCACCTAGGAAGAAAGGGCCTAATGCAATTTGGCTCATGATTAATGATTAATTAAGCTAATGGGTTTAGCTTAGGTAATTTTAAAACACCCCTTCACACATATGAATTGGGTTTTGATTTTCTTAATTAAAGTTAGGCTATTAAAAACCTAAGCATCTACCCAAGGTAGATTAACTAAGTTCTGGAAGATTTTATAAATTTTAAAAATTAATTAAGGGGATAATTAATGAATTAACTCTTAATTAAGAGAGAATTAAGGAAAGAAAAAAGGGTTTAGGGAATAGCTTAGGGGAAATGCCCCAAAATTATTCCCTAAATCTCCTATCCATCGGATATAATCTTAATCAACCTTAATAATGAATTAAAACACTAATCCAAGCCCTAATTATCCTTAATTACATAAGGAGGGTAATTAAGAAACACATTTGAAATTCCCCCAATTAAACCTTCAATAAATCCCCAAAAAATTAGGGGGCGGCATAGGTCATCCCTAAAACATACCCAAGAAGTTTGGGATTAAATGGAGGTTTAATTAAGAGGTAATTAGCAAAACTAAATTTCTAATAAAATCCAAAATTAGAGAAAATGATAATTCAAAATCATTAAAATTATTTTTAAAATATTGTAGGTTGAATATCTTTCCATAGTATTTTACCTCATATTTTTTTGAATTTTATTGAGAGAGATATGATTTTTAGAAGATCAGGAGATTAATTAGTCATTAATTAAATCCTTAACTAATCCTCATCACACGCGCGGCTGAACGCGCTTTACACTCATCGCCATGAGCACTTAAATGTCACATCTAATGGCGGTGGCGGGGATGCTTTTGATCCTTCATCGATCAAAGATCTACGCCCATGGATCATCCCGGTTTATTAAAGGATTAATGAATTTCTAAGCGTGAATAATCACCGTCCATCCAAAATGCGGATGGACCAGATTTCCTAGTTCTTCCCAGCTCAATAGAGACCATCCATGATCTAGGGGAAGATCCAAGCTCGATTGAGCTCGGATTGGAACAAAATTTTTCCCACACCATCTAAAGCTACTAAGGAGCATATCCAATGGTGGATTTTGCATGACTTAAAATTTTTCACAAAGACCAACACCTCCTATGCTAGGTGGTCAGAAAATTTCATACCTCACCGGTGCTCGAGCTCGATGAGGTAGCTTTGTCTAGCAGAGATGAAGCCCTGTTGAAATTTCCAAGCCTTGGGGTTGAGTGGATCTTTCTATAGACCGACACCTCTTGATCTCCCTTGAGGCTTTGATCCAATTAAGGCTTTCCTTACTATGGGAACTCAATTGGATGCTTGAGTGCACTCGGATCAATCCTTAGAGGAAGTGTGCAAGAGGAATTGAAGTAATTTTGAGTGTGGGGAAAGTTGAAGATTCAAAGGAGATCCCCTATTTTTTAATGAAGAAAATCGAGAAGAAGCAATTTTAAATCCTTCTTAGAATGCTTAGGAAGGCTCTCTGATCTTTCCTAACACTCTTTAGGGCTTAATCGAATGAGGGAATCATGATTTCAAATTGAATTAGGGGGAGTATATCTTCCCTTATGGAAATCGGACAGCCGACACCTCCTTTGCCATTTTGATCCAATTTCTCAAATTGGAGAGGTTGTCTGATCTATTTGGAGTTGGAACATGGTCAGTTTGAGGCCTTGAGTCAATTTCCAACCTCCCATGTGCACCAATTTGAGTGGAAGGAAGATTTGGAATGATCTAATTTGACCCATGGGGTCGGGTTTGTCCTTGGGGCCATTTAGGCTGACCCAAACCCATTGGGTTGGGTGCAACCCTCTTCATTAGGTCCCTTTAAGGTATTAGGAAGGTATCAAGTGGATATGAAGAGGGCATAACCATATCACCCATGGATTAAATTTGTTCTATGGCCTAGATGGTGGTCATTTTGCTAAATTTTCAATTTAGATATGCTTGGTATGTAGAGAAACTTGGTTTGGCCAAGTTTCATGAGATTTGGAATTCATTTGATAAGGTTTGGCTCATTTGGACCCATTTAGGTCAAAATGGGTCAACTTGGGTCAAGTTGACCAATTGGTCAAATTTGGTCAAATAAATTATTGGGTCAAGTTCATATGACCATTTGAAATATTTTGGTGGCTTTGGTTTGATTCAATTTGGATTAGTTTTAAATTTGGCTCATATGACTTCATTTAGGTCAAATGGGTCAAGTTGACCTATTTGACCCATTTGACCTATTTGAGCTAGGTCAAGGGTAGGTTTGGTTAGTCATATGGAGTGGATTGGTATCTTTGTTTCTAATCAATTTTGGTTAAGTTTAAATTTGGCTCAACATGTCCCCTTTAGGTCAAGTTGAGTCTAAGGTCAATTAGGCTAGGTTAGGTCTAGTTGGCCAATTGAGGCTTTGGTCAAGTTTCACAAGTGATTTGGAATGAACTTGACCCATTAGTTTCAATCAATTTGGCTTAGATCAAGTTTTGACATATTTTGACTTTTTAGGTCAAGTTGGGTCAACTTGGGTCAAGTGACCAATTGGGCTGGTTAGGCTCAAATGTTTGGTCAAGTTCAATCATAGGTCATGAATGAACTTTAGATCTATGGTTTCAATCAATTTGGCCTATGGTGGAATTTGGCTATGGTTTCATTTTAAGTGTTGACTTAGTCAACCCTTAGGTTTGACTCAGTTTGACCCAATTTGATTGATTGATCATCCCATGATGATTGTTGATCATGATGAGAGGCATAGGTGGGTTTTGTTCAATCCAATTTGGTTAGGATTAAAATTTGGCTCATAAGGGTACTTTAGGTCACTTTGGGTCAAGTGAGCCTAAGTGGGTCAAATGGTTTGGTCAAAGCTTGATTTGAGTTTGATTGAACTTGTATATGGACTCATGATTGAAGTATAAATCCATTTATAAGTGGTTTGAAGTCAAATGGGTTTTGATTCATTTGACAATTTCATATTCAAAGGAAGAATATGAAGGGATTTTGGCTTTGATTGTTGAATTGGATTTTGATTTAGTGATTGAAGTTTGGATTTATATATGAATTCATGATTGTAGGGTTGATTGAATCATGAAGAGAAATCAAGAGTTTGGCTTGATTTGAAGTTGATTCAGCTAAGTTCAAGGTTTTGACTTAAAAGGCTTAGATTGGATTTGGAGTGGATTTGAGTTTGATTTTTGGAATTGGTTTTGATTGTTTGAATTTATATTTCATTTATATATGTGAATATAAATGAGAATATAAATTGATCATGAGAAAATTCCAAGGATTTGAAGTGATTTGATCATGATTTGGGCTAAGTCTATTAAGAGGGATTTAAAGGATTTAGGAAAATTTTGGAGTAGGAACTTGAATTTTTTTTGAATTTGGTTTGATTGATTTATATTTATATTTCATTTATATATGTGAATATAAATGAGAATATAAATGAGTTATGAGAAAATCCATGAATTTAAATTGATTTGATCATTTGGGCTAAGTCCATTAATGGAAAATTAAGGACTTAAGAAAGATTTTAGATTTGGAATTTAATTTGAGGATTTGATTTGATTTATTTGTATTTATATTTCAATTTATATATGTGAATATAAATGAGAATATAAATGATTTTTGTGAAAATCCCATGAGTTTGAATTGATTTGAGCAAGATTTTGGATAAGTCCTTAAGGGAAGATTTAAAAGACTTATAAAATTTCATGAATTGATTTTAAATTTTGGATTTAGATTTGATTGGTTTGAATTTATATATGTGAATATAAATGAGAATATAAATGAATTATGAGAAAATCTCAAAGATTTGACATGGTTTTGATCATGGTTTTGGCTAAGCTCTTAAGAGAAGATTAAGGACTTAGGCAAAATTTGGACTTAGGAATTTCATTCATGGGTTTCAATCATGAGTTTCTATTATGTATTTCAATCACATGAAGTTGATTTGAGTTTTGAGAAAATCAATTAGAGTTTTTTTAGAGTTTGACTTGAAGGAAGGAATGTGAGGAATGGTTCAAGCTGAGAATAGGAAATTTTCCTACACCCCTAAGGCATGACCTATTACTATGGTTAACTCTTCTAAGTCTCTAGGGCTAGATTGAGTGTTCACCTAATCAGTAGATGTGTCTTAAGACTAAGGATCTCTTACAGTCTAAGAGAAGTCCTATGTCTAAGATGGAGGGGTTGAGAGCTCATTCTAAAAATGAGGTCAATAGGGGTCTTCATCCATCATTTCTTCATCTGATTTGCTCCATTTCTTTCCTCATTTTGGCTTGATTTAGATGTGCTTGCTCCAAAGGCTTCACATGGAAGATAAAACTTGGTATTGTAACTAATGCTCTTTCTAATCCCCCATAACAGTTATCCTAATCCTAATGTAAAATTATATTAAAAGAAGGAAAATAAATCTTGGTACATCTGTAAAATAAATGTTCGCTAAACACACCATACAACCCAAGCAGTTATATGAATAATTTGGACTTAGCACCCCACACATGTGTAACCAAGTCAACTCTTCCTAATTTGGGTTATGCTTAGGGTATAAACAACGCATAAAAAAAAAAGCATTTATGTTTATTATAGGCCCTTAAGCACAACACCCTGGAAAATATGATTAATAAAGAAGCCGAACATCTAGACTACGTACATACACCCTAACATCTAGTCTATAATAGTACATCACAAAATAAGCATACATCAAACCATGCACCACCCTAACATAAAGCTAGAAGTGATGAGTTAATCTAATGTGTGTGCATTAAGGCTTGTGGTAACTAGACTTTAATTTAATTTGAAGTGATTTTACTTTTTTATTTTATGGCTTACACTTAACAACTAAGTGTTATAAAGAGAAGAAAGAAAGGGGACCTCTCTTTCATCCTTACCTTAAGTCACTTCTAAAGCAAATTAATTAGCTTAATTCTCTTTATTGAATGGATTATTACATGTTTTAATCAACCCTAAGTTTAGGCTCACTCTAAATGATTTTATTCAATAAGAAAGGCACCTTAAGATTATCTAGAATGAATTACCATCACATAACACATGTTTATTCATTTTTTCCATCATGTATATCATGCATATGATTAAATCCTAAGCATAGCTATACATGAAATTTGTATCTTAGCACACTTAAATGATGAATGTGAGTAAATATGTTTGGAATTAATATTTCATTTGATTGAATAATTTTGTCATATTAATTTAAAGCTCTATCTAAATTCTTATGTAAAAGCTTAAGTAAAAAACCTTAAATCACATGACTAATCAACTCAACCAAATAAACAAAGTATGAATGCATGTCTTTTTAATAGAAAAAGAGGGTTCTCATTCATTAGTTAAGTACATATTTACATGTATAAAAGTTTTAAGTTAGTACGTCGCCATTGTTCTACACCAGGGGCTTAAGATACAAAACCTACTTGGGGCTACTTAAAGCCTCGTAGCCCCGGGATGTCCCGGCTAATATATCACTTTTCTAATATACATATTGATGTATAAACAACTATAAGAATAGAAAAACCTATGCAAAAGTTGTATTTGATTTATGATTCTTATTCATTGATCATATCATACATACATATGTATAAGAGTTTTAAGTAGGTATGATGCCATTATTCTACATAAGGGGCGTAAGGTACAAGACCTACATGGGGCTACTTAAAGCCTCGCAGTCTTGGGATGTCAAGACTAATATACCACTTTTCTTATATACATATGAATGTATAAAAAGAATCACAAGAATGAGAAGTTAAGCTAGAAGTCATATGTAATTTGATTATATGATTTACATATGTGATATGAAATTCTTCCTAAGTCTTAACATGGAGATACATAGGAATCGATTTAGACAAATGTTGTGTCCTTTTCAAATAAGCTATACATTTGTAAATCCCATATAAATCCATATAAGGTAAGGAAAGAGAGCTTCATATTACATATCTTAGATTATGAACACATGCAATCTTATAGATACTTGTAATTAACATCACTCTATATATTATAACTGATTTATGGGATTTTGATGATAGCTTTTGATTTAATAGTAATAATAGCCACACCAATTTTTAATTTAGATCAACACATGCAATTTGACATAAAAGAAACCATTTCATTTAGTTAATTTTAAAAGAAATGAATGCATGATTACAAATGGAAACCAACATTTAACATGAACAGAAAGAAAGAAAGGAACATAAGCACATGATCTCATTCATTCTAATTAATTCCTAAGGACAATCAAACTAAATAAGGCTAATTATAATAAACCAAAGTTCTTTAATGATATTTTTAATTTTAAGTTTAATTTGATTTAGGAAATGTGAAAGAGGTTTGCTAATCCTAATACTGTTTCCCATATATGAGTTAATTTAGTTTAATGAAGAATATTTAGGTTGATTTTATGTTTAATTAGGTTAAGGTATGAATTAAGTGAATTAATTAACCCATAACTACATCACCTTAAGTTAATTAACTAATTAATAATAAGCCAATATGATATGCAACCCCAAGAAAAATAAATTTTCAATGCTGTTAAGAAATAAAAGGGGCCTAATGCAATTGGTTCATGATTAATAGTTAATTAGGCTTAAGAGATCTCACTTAACTACTTTCATGGTTTTCTCACACATGTGAGCTAACAATAATTTCATTATCTCTCACTTTGGGTTATTGAACACCCAAAGAGCTACCCAAGATTGATTAAGGTTGCTTAGATGTGAAGAGAATTTTAAATTGAGTTAATCAAACTCATTAATCCATTTGATTAAGCATGTTCAATTAATGAAATGAAATTGACTTAAGAAAAGAGATCAAGAAAGAGGTCTTGATCTCAATCCCTAAGCCCCATGTTTGATCATTTAAGCTTTGATTTTTATCTTGGGGATTAATTAATTAATTAAGCAATTATTTACCTCATTAATCATTAACTAATCAAATTCCAAAAAGTGAAGAAAACATAGGAAATGAATTAGGAAAAAATATCCCAATCACATTCACCAAGCTCCCTTACTGTTCAGCATAGGTAATTAGGCTTAAATAATTAATTAAACCACTGTTAATTCATTAATTATCACTAATTAAATTAATAAAGTGATTAATACTTAATGAATTGATTTCCCTAATTAAGCAACGAATAAAATCCCAAAAAAATATGAGAGGTAGAGGTCATCCCCCTAAACATTCACAGAAAGTTGAAGATTAATTGGGTGGTTAATTAAGGAATAATTAAGATAATTAGATTTCTAATTAAATCTTAATTAAGCCAAAACTACTATTCAAAATTAATTAATAATAATTTTCCTAGATTCAACTCTGAAATATCTTTAAAATGAGCCCAAGTTTGTATTTTTTTGGATTTTTATAGAGTGGGTTATGATTTTTACATGTTTTAGCCTTAAAAATGGATTAATTAAGCCTAATTAGAGCTTTGATCCCATCAGCCACATCTTTGATGCGGGTGCAATGATGTGAGCCTTCCACATGGATGGGAGTGGCTATTAAAGCAGATCCACTGATTTGACAAAGAACTCCATGGACCATCCTATCTAAGATCGGACGACCATGATCAAATCCATAGTTTATTAAGGGAGTCAAGGGATCTAATGTGGGATCTAATCAGAGCCATTCATTTTGATCATGCAGAATAAATGACTCATGATCTATCCCGTTCGTGAGCAGGGAAAGGCGGATGCCGTCTGTCTTTCCCCATTTGTTCTGAGCTCACCTAAGCTCGGATTGCTTTCAAATTGATCCCACACCTTCGGGGAGGGGAGGAGCACACATCTAATGGTAAAAACCTCATGAAGTTTGAATTTACTTCACAAAGGACCAAGCCTATTTTCCATACAATGCTCGATTTGTAAAATTACCTCACTGGAGCTAATGATGGATCGATGGAGGTAGTTTCACTAGGGCCGTTGAGAAGCTTTGAGCTTGATTTGGGTTAGTGCACCAATCCATCACATAAAGGTTTTCTCTGGTGAACTGATCTCCTTTCTGGAAGGCTTGGAGATGATGATTTCAATGAGTATGAGGATGGTGTGGGTGCAAGGAATTGATGTTTGATTGAGTGGAGGAGGAGTATTGATCAAAGGAAGGTTGCCTTGTTTTCAATTTCTCATACAGAGAGAAAATTCGATTAAGGGAGGCTTTAGGAAAGCTTGGAATTTCTTTGAGGGGTTTTAGAATTAGCTTAAGGACTCACACAATGATGAATGACTTCTTTTCCACTCGAAATGGGGGAGTATGGGCCAAAAATGTGCATGAAGGATGGATGGGATGGGTTGGCTTGTTTCGATTGATAGGCCACCATTAAGGCACTAGAGAGGTCATGTCCAACTCCACGTGGCTTGACTTGAGTGGAGGGAGCCATGGGAGGAGCCTCTAAGTTCCCTTTTGATTTGTCCATAGGGTGCCTAATTTGGCTTGAGTGAGGATGGGTTGAACTTCCATTGGTCCTTGGCCAATGTAGGGTGGGTTAAGTGAGCTAGGTGGGTCAGGTGGAGCCTCACTTGAGTGCTTGGAGGCTGCCATGGTGATGAGGAAGTCAACTTTGCTTGTTAGCATGAAGATCCAATGGAAAGAGGGTTTATCTAATGGTTAATCCCCTTGGTGGGGTCCATTATCAATTTGGGCTAATTTGGGAATGAATTAGGACATGTTTGGATTGGGTTTGACCAAGTCCTAGGGTCCCATGAGTTGGTTTGGAGTGATTTGGCTTCATTTGGTCAAAATGTGTCATTTAAGGTTGGTTGGTTGACCAATTGGTCAAATTGAACAAACCAAGGCTTGTTAGGTTCAAATGATGATTTGGGATGTTTTGATTCATAATTTGGATTGGTTTGGCCTAGGTTTGGGTTTGACTCATTTGATTAAAAGGGTCAAATTGGTCAAGTTGACCAATTTGACCAATTTAAACAAATTGGGGGTTAGGTGTTGAGTCAAGTTCAATTGGTTGATTGAAAGTAATTGTAGGCTTTGGCTTGGTTTAATTTAGATTTATCTTGAATTTTGGCCAATTTGGCCATTTAGGTCAATTTAGGCTAGGTTGGGTCAAGTTGACCAATTGGTCAACATGGTCTCAATTTTGGTTTTGGTCAAGTTCATAAGTGATTTGGAATGAGCTTGAGCTATTTGTTATAGTCAATTTGGATCAAATCATGATTTGACCTATTTTGGCTTTTTAGGCTAATTTGGGTCAACTTGGGTCAAATGGCCAATTAGGCTTGGTTTGGCTCAAGTGAGGGTTTGGTCATGTTCAATCATTGATTATGAGTTGGTTTGAATCAATGGTTCTAAACAATTTTGCATATGATAAATTTTGGCTAGTTTGAGTTTCATTTGGGCTAAGTGCAATTGACAAGTTGATATTGTGAGGTTTAGATGAACTTACTTCAATCCAATTTGGGTTGGATTAGAACTTGCCTCAAAAAGGTCCTTTAGGTCACTTTGGATCAAGTGAGCCTAAATGGGTCAATTGTCTTGATCATAGCTTAATTCAAGTTTAGTTGAACTCACACAGGAGCTTAGGATTGAAATATAAATCCAATTGCAATTGGTTTGGAGCCAAATATGTTTTGATTCATATGACAATTTCAAGTCAAGAGTGGTCAACATGGACTTGACTTGGGTTAGGTTTGATAATGGTGATTATGTTTATATTTGAGTCAATGATTGTAGGAATGATTGAATCATGAAGGAATCCATGAATTTTGAATTGATTTGGATATCATTTAGCCAAGTTCAAGAATTTAGCCAAAAGAGCTAAAATCAAGAATTTGATTTGATTTGGGTTTGTTTTGGTCATTTAAATTTATATTTCATTTATATTTGTGAATATAAATGAACAAATAAATGGGTTATGAGAAAATCACTTGAGTTTGGAGTGATTTGGAAGCAAAATTTACCAAATCTGGGGATGTAGGTCAAAGAGCTTAACTTGGGAATTGATTTGGTTTGATTTATTTTTGGTCATTGGAGGGTGGGTTTTATTTATATTTTTGAATATAAATGAATGAATGATTAATTTATAAAGAAATCGACCAAATTTGGGTTGGTTCGAAGGAGTTTTGGCTAAGCATATGAAGGTTGTTCATATAGCTTAGAAAGGATTTTAGTTTTGGAGCTTAATCATGGATTTCAATAATGTGAAGTTGGATTTGATTTGGAATTTGGATTGAGATTTGATTTGAGATTGAATTTGATAATTAAGAAAATTAATTGGATTGGAGTTGATTTGAATTTACTTAAGGCTAAGTCCATAAGATAAAATCAAAGGGCTTAGGAAGGGATTGAGTGTTTGAATTTAATCATGGGTTTCAATTATTTGATAGTTGGATTTGATTTTAGAATTTGAATTTGAATTTGAGGATTGGATTGAAAGAAGGAAGCAAGGATCAGGTTTTGACTATGGGGTAGGCAAGTCCTCCTAAATCCCTAAGGCATAACCTATTCTTATGGCTAACTCTTCTAAGTCTCTAGGGTTAGGTTAAGTGTTGACCTAATCACTAGGATTGTCTTAGACTAAAGAACTCTTAGTGTCTATAAGAGTCCTAGATCTATGATGAGGAAGTTGATAGCTCACTCTAAAAGTGAGGTCAACAAAGGGCACCCAATAGGTGTGGTGTGACTCACAAGGCACACTGCACATATTGGTGTTGACAAGATGATCAATAACATGCAAAGGATCGTAAACACTAACATAAATGATCTACTCCTAAACTCGAGATGTAGAAGGAATCAAGATCTTAATGCAATGCAACTCCACTCATGCCAAGGGAAAAAGGGAGGAAGAAGGGATCTGCTAAGGGATCAAGCATGTGAACCTTCCACTAGGGAAGCAGGTTCGGGTTATCCACTAGGGATAAGTGGTTTGAATTTGATTGCAAGATATGATTTGGGTAGAGTATTCACTGGGGATTAGAATGTATAACCCGCCAGGGATAGATGCATGAACCTTCCACTAGGAAATTAGGTTTAGGTTATCCACTAGGGATAAGGATTTGATGAGATTTTTTTTGAGGGGGCCCTCGCTAGGGAATGCAAGTTTGAATTGGATTAATTTTTAGGTTATCCCTATTGGTTTATGATGGAATGCACTGAGAAGGGGCTATGTTGGCCTTGGCCTATCTCAGATTTACCAATCCAAAGGGATAGTCCATCAGCCACATGGTAGAACTATTTGACTTAAAGGGGTTGCCTTTTGGTGTATAATGGCTGTGCTAGGGAGAATGCGTAGCAAAATTACATCTCCAAAAGCAAGGGACAACCGCTGGGGTGATCTGTTGGATACAACAAATCGAACCAAACCTAGGGTGACTAATGAATGCCATGGACTTATATACTCAAGTAGTGGGATAATGTCATTTGATTGAATTGCATTTATTTTAATCTCATTTATTTTAATTTGATGAATCCCTTCAGTGTGTGATGGATCCACTAAGAAGGGGCTAATATCAGCCTAGACCTGTCTTAGATTAACTAATCCAAAGGGATAGTCTACTAACCATTAAGTAGAATTAACCAACCTAGGGGGTGCCTTTCAGTGTGCAATGGTCAAGTTAGGAAGAATGCGTGTAGACTTACATCCTCTTAAACAAGGAACCACTAGAGCTTGGTAAGCAACAATTTGAACTTGACCTGCTCAGGTGTACAATAATCACTTAGAAAGAATGTTTAATAAACTTATATCTTTCAAACCAAAGAAGATGGCCGGGGGAACCTGTTGGTAAAAAAATAAGTTGAACCCAACCTAAGGCGAATTGAGAGAGTGTCGACTGGGACTTATCTCAACTCAAAATGCAATTCTTATGGAGTTTCCGACACTGCCCTAAAGATAAGATGCCTGCTTAGGAAAGGGTCCATTGGGGGCTTGAATTCCTTATCCATAAGCGAAGATATTTTTTTATTATTTTATGTTATTACGGACACTGTTGGTTTGCGAGGGACCACATTGAGAAGGAGGTCATATCAGCCTAGTGCTATCTCAGACTTACTGGACCAAGGGAGAATCTGTGCATCCGCTGAACAAATTCTCCAACCACAGGAGTGTCTACTAGGAAAGGGGGACTACCTAATCCAAAAGTAAACTGGGTAGTGTCTAAATGGGGTTGCTAAGGATGTGATCCAAATAGAGTGCCCACAGGGAGGTGCCACTGGGAGAGTTATCCAAAAACCTTGTAAAAGAAAGCTTATAGGTGTTCGATGGAAACTCAAGGAGAAAGCACAGGGACTCACATCTGTCAAAGTGGTGTACCCACTAGGTGGGTCGTTGTCCACATAGAGAACACCAACCAACCTAAGGTGCCCATTGGTTTGCGACAATCAGTCTAGAAAGAAGGCATGTAGGCTTACATCTCCCTAAAGTAGAAATAATTGTTTGGGATAGTCATCTCACCGATAGGGCTATCGACTGGGCAACTACTAAGTGAGGAGTCCTGTGTAAAGACTAAACCTAGGCTTGAAGTAGTTAAGAGAAAAGGAGCCACTGGGGGACTTACCCTAAGCCTCAAATATACTCGACCCAATTAGTGCATGATGGCTAGTCTAAGGAGAATGGGGGTAGATTGAGTTAAAGTCTTCTATGTGGTGTGGTAGGCCCACAAGGCTTCAACCAACTTCTCATGCCACTATCACTTATTGTCATCGAGTGTCTTCTTCAGTATCTGGAAGAGAGTTTTGTTGAATGCTTCTGCTATGCCATTTGCCCTCAGATAGTAGGTGGTAAATATCTCCAATCAATGCGATGTCTCTGCGTAAAGCTATTGATCTTAGTGCTCTTGAATACAATACCATTATTAGATATAATTTATCGAGGCACCCCAAATCAATATACGATATGGTTCCTGAAATATTGGAGCACATGCTGAAGTGTGACCTTTCTAAGTGGGATTGCCTCCACCCACTTAGAAAAGTAGTCGGTGGTAGCTAGAATGAATTAGTGACCTTTGAAGAAGGAGGGTCGATCAAACCCACTATGTTAGTGCCCCAACACTCAAATGGCCATGAAGCCTATGTAGGATGTAGAATGTTGGGTGGGTGATGCAGGACCACACCGTACACCTGACATTAGTGGCACCTCCTAGCTACATCCATGCAGTCTATAATCATTGAAGGCCAGTAGTATCCTAGTCTTTTGATCTTGGCTTTCATCTTGCCGGGTGATGAGCTCAAACTGAATGTACCTTCAATGATCTGGCTTTGAGTTTGGCTAAATAATGTAACCACATATGATCGAAGGATTGCTGGTACAGGGTGCCATCCATGAGAGCATAGGAAAGGGCTCTCTGTTTCACCTGATGGGCTAATGACTTCTCTTGATGTTGTTTGCCTATGTTTAAATAATCCATGAATGGTTGACCTCCAATATGGCTCATCATCATTTTTGGCAACGGTAACCTCCCCTTCAAGAGAGAGTCTCTCGATGAGTTCAGCATCAATAAAGGGTAAGACTTGTCTATTTTGGGCCCTTATTTGAATGGATTCATCTTTTAGACATGCCAAATCCTTGGCAAGCTTGGTCAATGCGTTTGCTACAACATTATCTCCTCGAGGAATCTTGTAGATAATGACCTATGGGATTTGCGCCAACAACTCCATGGTATACTTGTGCTAATGATGGAGTTTAAGCTTTAGAACTTTGCAAGACCTAGCGATTTGGTTGATGATAACCTGTGAATCCCCAAAGATGTGGATGCTCTAGATGCAAAGTGTAATGACTAACTCCAGACAGGCAATCAGAGACTTATATTGAACTTTATTATTGGTGCATGGATTGGATAGATGATATGAGAATCTCATCACATCTCGGTCTGGAGTTAGGAGAACTATTCTTACTCTTGCCTTCCCTGAAGGAGTAGATTGTGGTTCTTCTCCTTTTTAAAAGGAATCCACTCCATCAAAATACATCTCCCAACGGTGAATGCTAATGTCCCCTAAGTTCATAATTTGTTCATCGGGGAGGTCATCACTAACAGAATCAATCGGAAGTGGCGTGCTAAGAAATCCAAGTAGTCCTTTCATAGACGGCGGGTATAAATGTGATGTTGAATTATGACAAAATCAATGACCATCATGCCAACCATCCTGATAAAGTTGGCCGTGTCATGAGATATTATAATAGATTATCCTAGAGATTAGATTCACCTTATGAGAAAGCATGTAATATCGTAGCTTTTGGGATGCAAAGATTAAAGCTAAGCAGTGCTTTTCAATAGGAGGGTAGTTTGCCTCAGTAGAGATTAGATGATGACTGAGATAATAGAGAGCATTTCTTTCCCTTTATCATTGGCTTGGGCCAATAAAGTGCCAAGAGAGTCGTCTAATGCAGCGGTGTAGAGGATTAATGGCTTGCCTAGGATAGGGGCTACTATAATTGGTGGCATCATCCAGTAGTGCTTGATGTTTTTAAAAGAATGCTGGCACTTGTCATCCACTTGAACTTGGTGTCCTTTTTGACAAGTGCTAAGAACGGCTGTCATCTTTCTAATAGGTTGGAAATGAAGCGTCTTAGATATGCCAACCACCCTTGGAATGATTTGAGTTGAGTTAGAATTTTAGAGGGTGACATTTCTAAGATGAACTTGTTCTTCTCTGGGTTGATCTTTATTCCCTGGTGTCGGACAACAAACCCAAGAAATTTCCCTAAAGCTACTCCAAATGCACACTTTAGAGGATTCATTTTGAGATTATATTATCTTAACCATTCAAAAACTAGTCTCAAGTTAAAGAGATGGTCTTCCTTTTCTTTACTCTTGACTATAATATCATCAACATAGCATTCAACTTGATGATGAATGAGTTCATTGAAGATCTGAGTCATGGCCCGCTGGTATGTTGCACCTGCATTTTTAAGGTCGAAAGGCATGACCCTATAACAATATATTCTGATCGGGGTTCAAAAAGTAGTACTTTTCTTCCTGTTAGTCATGACCCATCCATGAAAGAGAAGACTGCATGAGTTTCTTGGATGGGTCATGACTAACATATGCATATCTTGATCAGGGTTCAAAATGTAGTACTTTTTCTTAATTGGAAGACACTGACCAACCAGGTAGGATATTTTTCTTTCTTGATAAAGCCAACATCGATCAGTTTCTTGATTTTAGAAATGACCTGCTGTTCAGTGTTTAACCACATGCGTCTAAGAGCCTGCTTAATAGGGTTAGCATTAGGATCTATTGCTAGCTTATGGACTGCTATGTCAGGAGATAAACTGGGCAATTTCTTTATAACTCCATGCAAAGTAGTCCTTAAACTCAACTAATAGCCTAACTAAGTCATTGGTTTCTTCTTCATTCAATAAGAAATTGATGTATGTCTGGCGTGAATCTTTTTTTGTTGCTAAGTTGATTTCTTTGAGTTTATCAATGATTTATTTGATTTTTTCTTTAAACTCTTATGGTGCATCCTTGAATTCAAGATCATTTGGGTCATCTAAAGTTTCTAAACACACATCCTCATATGAGTAAGCATGATTTGAAAAGAACCTATCAGACTCCAAATGATTAGTGATGACTAGGCAATGGTTGTCATTGTCAACTGGACCCACTATGCCGAATCCTAGTCTTGTTCTTGATTGGAAATATCTTCTTTGGTTGTCCCATAGCTTTTCAAAGTAAATTGACCTGTGTTTAGACCAAGTATGTGGGATTAATCCCTTCTTTGATAAGTTAAGAACACAAAGAAAATATCAATCAAAAGGTAATTATATTAAATATTTATATGAATCATCCCCAAGTTCTACATCGGCTTCCTGACTTGAGGATGATGCTCCAAAAAAAACCTCTTTGGCTTGACATCTATGGATAACTTGGGGGCCTCCTTAAATAACAAATCTTCAATTTTTTGAGAAGAAAGTGAGGTCAGAGCTAAAATTCCCAACTCTTGTTTAACTGTTTTATATAATGATGATTTATATACATTCATGTTTTGCTTAGAGGCCTGGTCTTCATCACTGCCTGGCTCAAATGTTGCCTCTAAAGGGACCTGTTGAGAGGGGTTGGCTCAACTCTAAGTCTATGTGGAAAGCGGGGTACTTTATGAGCTAGAAGATAGCTCCTACCGACTAGTCACTAGCAAGGAGGCTTTCCACCTCTAGAATAACCTCTAGATCTGCCTCTACCTCTACCTGGTGGGGGTCGAGTCATCCTACCCATATGTTCATATGGAAGAATGAACTGTGGGCGAAATCCAACATTTGGCTCTACTTCTTTCTCACTGTTTGATTCTCGTTCACTTGTACTTTTATTTTCTTTTTCTTTTTCTTTTATTTTTAAACTTTCACCAAGTTCGCAAGAATAGACTTTTTGATTTGGAGGAAGATGGTAGGCTGCAACTTCATATATCTCAACCTCCCAAACTAAAAATGGCGTCAAGTCTCCTTTGCCATAATACTTGATTCCACCTCTTCAAAATTTGATGCACTAATGTAAAAAGGATGGAACTGTGTTGTTTTCATATATCCAAGGCCTATCAAGCAAAGTAGTTAAAGATGTATTTGAATCAATTATGTAGAACTCACCTTCTATCTTCAAGTAAACTATCTCTAGCGGTAACACTATGAAGCCTAAAGCCCTCTCGCCTTGTTCGTTGGATCCTCTCAACATCATTTGATCTCCTTGGAGTTTGGAGATGTCAATCTTCAAGTAGGTAAGGGTCTTTAGACTCATAATATCCACTGATGCACCTGGATCAACTAACACCTTAGAGAGTCTGAATCTGCCCATAACCACTGTGATGTAGAGAGGATGATTGTGCTCTATTATCCCCAAAAGAAGGTCTTCATCATTGAATGTAACTCCATGGGCTTCTCTTGAATAACATGCCTCCTCTTTAATAGCGGTCAGCTGAGCTAAGCATATTTCTGGATTAAGAAGAGCTTTGATCAATGACTCCTTCATCTCTTTAGATAAGACAAGGGCATTATATATGCTTAGCCTTACTAACAACTTTCTTAGGTGAGTGAGGACATTGTAGTCAACTCTGGGTTGATCCTCCACAAGCATATTCATAGGTGGGGCATCCTGTGGAGGGGCTTCTTGATCACTAGAACTAATAACTTATTTACCCTTATCCTAAGGTGCTACCCTAGGAGTTAGAACTTTGCCACCATGGAGGTTGAATTCAGTGACTTCATGAGATTGTTCAGTGGAAAATTCTACCTGCTCATCATGTTCACCTACAGCTTCTCCTATAGGATCATAAGAGTAGGATGACTTCAAATCAATCTCAATAGATGAACTAGTGTGATTTAAGAATTGATAATACATTTCTAAATCAAAAGAAGAGGAGTAATCAGAACTAGAGTTATTATTAATTAGACTTGGAGAGCTATCTAAAGAAATAAACTCAAGAAGATCATCAGAAGTGACATAGATGTAAGTAGAATCAGTTTTCTTCATTGATTTCTTAGATTTGGATGAAGGTATAAAGTAGAAATTAAGTAAAGTAAGTGGAGTGAGGGATTTGGCACCCCTCCACGATACATGGTAGAAGAAGAGTGGGAGCGTAGATGCGTGAAAGAAGTGCTAGAATTGGTTGATGGTTGCACTACTATACTATCCTGGGCAAGTGGAGGCCGTCGCTATTGCTGCTAGGCTTCTACCTCCCTCAAGTTATCCTTAACAACTTGCAAACCTTCCTTAGAGTTAGAGGTTTGAGCTGCTTCAGGCACCTACAAGGGTAACTTCTTGATTTTAGAAATAATTTTCCTAGAGGTTTGGGATAGGGAGATCACACAACATTCCTCTATCTTAAGAAGATCGCGTGTATCCCCAAGGATTACCCTAACAAAAATAGAGGGTTGTTCTGGTAGGTATTCCTTAGGGATGACAAGGGCACTCAACTTATAGATACGCTCAAGCTAGCCCTTAAAGGTAAAGCAATCTTATAAGATAAGACCTAGCATGCAGTGGTAGGGGCAATAGTTTGGATCATGACTCTTGCCCACATCCTTCGGCCTCCTAGGTTCTAGTAACTGAAATTCAAGCTTCTTTAATAGGTTCTTAAAGATCTTTCTGACTACTTCCCTCTTGAATGAATAAGGTTTATTCAATTTGTTGACAAGAGTAGGTAAGTAGTAACTACGTGGTGGCGAGTAGGAATACTTCTAGCGTCTGGCGATGAGGATATCTTGTTGGTGAGGTGGTGGTGGTCATTGTGGAACCTGAGGTGGCTGATATGACAATCAAGGTGGTGGCAGAGGAGGTGGTAGAGAAGACTATTGAGCTTTAGGCCTATCTGACTAAACCCTAGCTAGCTGCTTCCCCTTATCAACTACTATTACTACCCCTAGCTTCTTCTCAAATGCCTTTTGAGGTTTGGGCTTGACTGACTGGTCCTGGAAAGGCAACTGTTTGGCTTCCTCTTGTATTCTATCCACCTTATTGATTAGATTCTTGAAGGTTTTGATTGTAAACCCCTTAATCATGAAAGTAATTGGGCCATAGATATTTTGAGTAAAATCTGAATGGCGTGCTGTTTAGATAGATGTGGTTTGCATTTCGTACTCAAGTTTTGCCACCTAAGAATGTAATGAATAAGGGACTCATTTGGATTTTGCTTTGTCACAATGAGGTTGCCTATATTAACCCTTAACTATGCTCCAGTAAACCTCTTGATGAAGAGGTGCTCTAACTTAGCAAATATCCTTTATGCTGGCTTTGACATATCAAGAAATCCAACACCCCTTTGCTTGTTAAAATCTTGGCAGGGGACACAAAGCCCTGAGATGTGGACACCATCAAATTTCTCTAGGTAGGCTCTACCCTTTGGAACAGATGATCCACCTTAGGCTTGCACCAACCCATTCCTCACCTGCTATTCCACCATGTGTTTAATGTATTTTTCATGCATGGAGGTACTATGCACCACCTTCCTATGCAAGCTACCACTATCTTCCTCGGCAGGAATGCATCTAGGATGATCTGAAGTGTATGCCAACTCTCTTTGTCGGCCATTATGAGAGAAGGCTGTAAATCTAGGATTAAATTCTGTAATGCTAAAACCACTGCCATCAACTCCTCAATCTTCTTCCCCATCTTGTTAATATGATCATCTCTCTTCTTAAGTTGAAAGAGGAGGTCCTGAGTTGAATGGACGACATCATCCTCTTCAATTATAACACCTTCTTGACTATGCTGATCTCTATGGAGGGACCCTCTAGTATCGACCATGTGGACCTCGATTGAATCCTCAAGAAGGTCATCTTCATCATAATCAAATGCTAACCTCTCATCTTCTAAATTTGTGTGATCACTGTCTAAGAGTTCCCTCTTTTTAGAAAAGTAGGGTTCTACAATCTCATCAAAGGAACGATCTCCTACCTTCATGCCTTTGGAGCAGAGACTCATTGATGGTAGTAGGACTATGGTCACCTTGATAAATACATCTAACTGCACACTTTGAGTGCCATCTCTGGGAGGACTGTGCTCACTAGAAGATATATGCTCATGACTGCCCATTATTGGTGGAGTGCCATATTTAGGAAGAGTCCAATGCCATAGGAACTGTAGAACTATTTCCCTCCCCCTCTGCTACTATCGCTATCACTAGCTCTGATGGTAGTGGTGGTGGTGGTGCAACACAATGCTATGAAGTTGCCACTCCTTCTTCACCAAGATTGAAGTAGGAGGTCGAGCAAGGGAACTCATCCTCACCTCAATCGGTGGAGTACATAGAGTGGGATCCATTGGCCGTAGCTAGATCACAAAAGGGGCTTCCTTCTTGATGAATTTTGTGCCTTTGTGGGAACGGTGGATGGCGGGACCTAAACTAGTGATGGAGAGCGAGGAGTGGGTTGGTGTGGTTGAGACGACACTGGATCCACCCTCACCGGGGCTTTCCCCCTTTGATTGGTGGTGCCCATCAACACTATGCTATCAGTCCTATCGGCCCTAGTGGCCAGATGATAAGGGAAATCAACTAGAGTGGAGGCTATTGAATGCCTAGCAAACCTTCGTCACCCCCTTCTCCCTAATTGAGGATAGCTACTCGGGCCTCTGATGCTCTATCACTGCAGATTTTCTTGGTAACACTCTTGGGGATGATCGACCTCAAGTCAAATAATGTGATGGACTTTGAGCATCTGTGTTCTCTGCCTACCTGACATAATACTGTCCATAGACTAGTATAGGAATTCCTCCTATCCCTAGCCAAAACCTCATGGTATACAGGAGGTAGAGGCAATGTAGCTATCCTCTGGTAATCTTCCTCTCCATTTGATTCTGAGAGGGGGTGAAACTTATTGCTAGTCAAAAATGGAGCTCATGGGGAGAACCCTCCTCTACAATGTGGGATGCTGCATCTATCTATGGTGAAATTTTATATGATTTCTAAAGAAGTAAATATATACTTTCATCTTCACTCTATGCGGGATAAAATGAAGATAAAAATATACATCTCTTCTTTTTATGCATTTTTGACACCATGTAGATCCGCAAATATTCTTATTGAGGGTGATTGGATACGACATTAAGGAGAGGTGTACTATCTCGAATGATTGAAGTCACCACCTTATAATGGACCTAATCACCTCAACAAGGACTCCTAAGGACAATGAGTCTACATGTGTACCAAAGATTCTTCCCCTACTTTACATGGAAAAGTAAAGTAGGGTTAATTTTAAATCGAGATTTTTAAGTTCCCTACAGGGGAAAGCCTCAATAGTTAATTACATCCTAAGGAATAAGATCCTTTAGGAATACTCTTGATTAAGGTAAATGATCATTGTCTCCAAAGATTTTAATTAGTTGGACTATCAATCGATTAGTTTATTTTAGAAGATCAAATGGGATTGATCAAAGTGAGCGTGTTATTATCAAAGCCAAATAAAGATAAGTAGGAGATGTCACAATGCTAGGAAACCTAGCGAGCATCTTAAATTATTATATGGTTGGGCTTTACATTTTTGAAGTTGAATTATTCATTTGAGTTGACTTTTTATTTAAAGTTTAGGGCTTATAATTCCATAATACAAGGTTATGAAAATGCCTAAGAGGTGAGAATTTATGTTTATGACCCATAGAAGGAAGAAGCAACCTCAAAACCTAAATCTAGGGAGCTTTGATGAGGACTAAAAGCACGACCTAAATTTAAGGCAAAAAATGGGTATTTGATTTGCCTCCATAAGAGAGAACAAACCACCACTTGGACTTACAAGCACAGGGGTGGCAACTAACTCCTCATATTTTAAATTCATGTAGGCAAGTTAAATGCTTTATGCATGGTAGCTAGGTCGTTATTTATTTAGAAAGAGACTAAGTCCTTAAACTCACTCCTTAAAGAGACAAGATTATGTAAGGGCATGCTTCAAATGACCTTACATGTTATTTTCATTTTTAGACAATCATTTTCAGCTTATAGGATTCATATGCCTGCATGAGAAAGATTGGCCAAAATCGAGAAGGGAGGAGGTGTGTTTCCACCATAGCTCTCAAAGGTCAAGTCAAGTTTCTCTGGTAATGGTGGAAGCCCTCCAATCAAGAGTGAAATAAGATGCTTTTGTGCATGATGCTATAAAAGAAATACTCATCCAACTAAGGGGTTGCTAATTCTTTTATCTTGATTTTAGCCTAAGCTTTAGGTGAGGTTATTAGTTCTTTATTTTAATTTTCAATTATAAAATTTGGTAGAAGATTTATTTTCTTAAAGAGCCTAATCCATATCCAGGCCATACATTAAGAAAGGAAGAAACTAGGAAAAGGGTGTCATCATAATGCACAAGCTAAACAAATCATCAATCAATTTATAAAGCTAACGTAAAAGAATAAAAGGTCATTTGTGGTTGGGAACCACCACACAAACTCTAAAAACAAATTACGTAGCCGAGCTCTACCCTTACACAATCCGGATTACAAATGAATTAAGCATAATTAAGCAAGGAATTCATTGTTATGGGGGTCTTCAAGCTTCATTTCTTCATTCTTCATTTCTTCTTTCTTCTTTGGTTTCTTCTTTTGGATGGTTGGAAGGTGGTTGCTCCAAAGGCTTCACATGGTACATAAGATGTAATCTTATGACCAGTGCTCATCATAATCCCCCATAATAATCATTCCAAAATCCTAATTACAAAAATTATATGAAAAGAAAAAGTAAATCTAATTAACACCTGTAAAATAGAGATTAGCTAAACAAACCATACAACTCTCAAGCATGTATATTGGACTTAGCACCCCACACATGGATGAATAAGTCCACCTAACCTGTTGAATTATGCTTAGGGGTATGAGCACCTGTACAACAAAGGCATTTATATATTTTTATTACATCGCCCCTTAAGCACAATCCCCTACAGAAAATAATGATTAGACTAAATCATCCTACCATTCATTCTACGCACATTCACCCTAACATCTAGACTAAAACAAAACATAACAAAAAAAAGCAAACATCAAGACATGCACGACCCTAACCTAAAGCTAGAAGTGGTGACTTAGCCTAATGTGTGTGCTTCAGGAGGTTGTGTGATATGCTTAACTATGGTTTTAAGGTTTTGATTTTTTAAGTGTGAAGATGTTTAACTTAGATGGGTGGTTTCATTTAAGTGCTTAGTTGATTTGGGTTGATTTTATTTTGTATTTTTGATTTAGTTTAAATGAATCCTAAAACTTAATTACTAAGTTTTAAAGAGACAAAAAAGAGAAGAGAACTTCTCTTTCCTTCCCTACCTTAAGTAATTTATAAAGTGGATTCAGGTTTAGTTTTGTTCAGTGAATGTTTTATTATGTGTTTTAATTGATCCGAAGTTTAGATTTTCCCTAAACAAACCTATTCAAAAAGAAAGGCATTTTAAGATTAAGTAAAGTGAACTAAATTGACAAAACACACTTCACTTCATTTCTTTCCCAACATGTATGAAATGCATATGGATGTATCCTAAGCATATTTATACATACAAATGAGAATTGTTTGGCACACTTTATGATGAATACTAAGTGAGTTACTTAAGAAAATTTGAATGCTTTATGATGCATGATTTTTATTAAGTAGAAAAGAGGTTTTCTTATCCATTTTTCACATGCTCACATGTATGTATGAAAGGCATAAGTGAGTACGAGACCATTGTTAACCAGGGGTGTAAGGTACAAGACCTACTTAGGGCTACTTAAAGCCTCGTAACACTGGGGTTGTCCAGACTAATATACCACTTTCCTTAAATACAAGGATATGTACAAAAGAAATGAAGGGAAAAGAAAGATGCAAAAGTTTGTGTTGATTGATTTATTTTTATTTATGAAATTTCTATGTGCAAGTGTAAGGATCTTTCTTAAGACATAACATGGAAGAGAATAAGAAAAAAATTAATCAAGTGTTATGTTTCTTTAAAATAACTATACACTTTACAAATCTTATGCAAATCCATATTAAGAGGTAAGAAAGGAAGCAAACATAAGACACATTTTTATATTCACATGCAAGCTTATAAATAAACTATAAGTAGCACACTTTCAATTTTGGATATTTGATTTATAGATTTTGAAAATAGTTTTTAATTTAATAGTGATAATAGCCATTCATATTTTTTACTTTAGCCAAAACATGCAATTTGACATAAAGAAAATATTTCACTTTCATTTTGATTTTTGAAAAGAATGAATGCATGAAATTCATATGACATACACATTTAGCATGTTAGAAAAGAACTAAATGATTAAAGCATGTAAACACATTCACCTAATTAATTCTAAAGACAATCTTATGAAATAAGAAAGCTTAAAATAAATCATTATTTTTAAGAAGGTTTGATTTTGTTTGAGTTTGATTTAATTTGAGAAATGTGAGGTGAGTTTGTTGTTTCTAACCCATTCCACATATGTGTTAATTTTTAATTTTTAGATTAGATGATTTTTTATATGTTACTTAGGTTAAGGTATGAATTAAGCATGTTAATTACCCTTACATACCACCTTAGCATAGTTAATCAAATAATTATGAGCCAATGAGATGACATAAAATCAACAAGAATTTAAATTGCAATGCACTAGGAAAAGGGCCTAATGCATTTGGCTCATGATTAATGATTAATTAAACTAAGGGGTTTAACTTAAGTAATTTCATAACCCCTCACACATGTGAGTTGATTTTTATTTCCTTGTACTTAGGCTCTTGAACACCTAAGCATCTATCAAGATAGATTAATTGAGTTTTGGAAGTTTTAATGAAATTAATTGGTAATTAGTGAATTAACCCATTAAGATGATTAAGGAAGAAAAGGGGGTTTATAGAATATCTTAAGGAAAGTATCCCAAAATTATTCCCTAAACCTCATATTCACTTAATCAAAACTTAATTGACTCAATCAGAGGGTTAAACCACTAATTATGCCCTTAATTTAATAATTATATTAAATGATTAAGAATGAACTAGCAATTCCCCTAATTAAGCCACCAATAAATCCCAAGAAAATTAAGGGAGGCAGGAGTACCACTAATTAAGCACAAAAAGTTTAGGATTAATCAGTGGAGTAATTAAAGTGTAATTAGGAAAATAACATTCCTAATAAAACCTAAATTCAGAGAAAAATATTATTCAAAATTCATTGAAATCAATTTTAGAATATTCTATATTCAATTATCTATCCAATACAATTTATTTCATTTTTTTTATTTTTCTAGACTTAGATATGAATTTTAGAAGTTTCCATAATTAATTAGAATATTTAAATACCCTAATTAAGTATTTAATCCTATCGACGCCATGTGGGCCGCTGACGTGCAAGCGCTTTCCATGTGGCATGACGGGATTGAATCATTAGCCCATCACATCATCTAAATGGCGGAGCCTACACACTTTCTCCTTGGGCATCAGATCAAATGATGGATTAAAATCACACATCGATAAATCATGAGATTCCATGTATTCATTTTCCATCCGTGGATGGGCTGAGATCCACTTCATGGAAGATAGTCCATAGCTGATCTGATCTCATGAATTCGCTTTATTTCACAAATCTCTGCTTACTGGAAACTAAACTTAAAAAACTACCTCAGGTGATCCATGCTTCGATTCCCTTGGAGAAGCTTTTCTGGGTTGTCTTTCTTGAAGTTTATTTCCCTTGCCTTGGCTTGTCTGGAACTCCCTTCCTGAGAAAACTTGGAGTTTGATTGAGCTTGGTGATGGAGCTTACAAAGGAATTGGTTTTGAGTGTGGAGCAAGTTGGGTTTTAGGTGGAGCTCCCCTATTTTCAATCTATAAAAATTGAGAAATGGGAATTTGATTTCACTCTAGGAAGCTTGGGGAGACTGAGGAATGGCTTCTTTGACTTCTCTAGGTTCAATCAATTTGAGGAATGATGGATTGAATTCAAATTAAGGGGAGTATATCTCCCTCTTTGGAAATCAGGTGACCGAGCAATTCTTTGCCATTTTGATCCAATTGACCACAAGGAGTGGGTTTGTTAGGCCATTTAGGATGTCCTTGAATTTGATTTTGGCCAGGGAGTGGAATGGTGAACTTCCCATGTGCTTGAATTGAGTGGAAGGAGGATTCCATGTGCCATTTCAAGGTATGTGGTGGTTTGGCCATTGGTTAGGTTGCTAACCAAACCCATTGGGTTGGGTGCACCACTCTAGTGTTCACTTGATCCACTAAGATGCCAAGTGGTTATGGAAAGGATTTGACCAAATTCAAGTGTATTTGGCAAAATTTACCTGGCCTAGGGTAAAATGGTCATTTGACCTTGATTTTCATTTGGGTATGTTTGATATGATGAGAAAGTAGGTTTGGCCAAGTTTCATTGAATTTGGAGTTGGTTTGATGTGATTTGGCTCATGTTGACCCATTTAGGTCAAAATGGGTCAACTTGGTCAAGATTGACCAAATATCAAATTAGGTCAAACCAAGGTTGGGTCAAGTTCATATGACCATTTGAAATATTTTGGTGGCTTTGGTTTGATTCAATTTGGTTTATTTGAATTTGGTTCATTTGATTTCATTTAGGTCAAAAGGGTCAAGTTAACCAATTTGACCCATTTTACCTATTTGAGCTAGGTCATAGGTAGGTTTAGGTTTGGTTGGTCATATGAAATGGATTAAAATCTTTATTTCCAATCAATTTTGGTTAAATTTGAATTTGGCTCAATTTGACCCTTTAGGTCAAGTTGGGTTTATAAGGTCAATTGGGCTGGGTTGGGTTGGCTGGTGAGGCTTTGGTCAAGTTCAACAATCATTTTGGAATGAACTTGATTTATTGGTTTCAATCAATTTGGCTTAGATCAAGTTTTGACACATTTTGACTTTTAGGTCAAGTTGGGTCAACTTGGGTCAAGTGGCCAATTAATTTAGGTTAGCTCAAATGTTGACTTGGTCAAGTTCAAACATTGGTCATGAATGAACTTAGATCATTATTTTCAATCAATTTGGCCTATGGTGGATTTTTGTTGTTTGTTTATTTTGGCTAAGTGTTGACTTGGTCAACCTTAGGTTTGACTTGGTTTGACCCAATTTGAGTGATTGATCATCTCATGATGATTGTTGATCATGATGAGAGGAGGAGCTTGTTCAATCCAATTTGGTTAGGATTAGAATTTGGCTCATAAGTACTTTAGGTCACTTTGGGTCAAGTGAGCCTAAATGGGTCAAATGGCTTGGTCAAAGCTTGATTTGAGTTTGATTGAACTTACATATGGACTTATGATTGAAATATAAATCCATTTGCAAGTGGTTTGAAGTCAAATGGGTTTTGATTCATTTGACAATTTCAAGTTCAAGGGTGAACATGAAATGAATTTTGGCTTGATTTTGAATTGAGTTTTGGTTAAGTGATTGAAGTTTGTATTTATATTTGGATTCATGATTGAAGGATTGATTGAATCATGAAGAAAAATCAAGGGTTTGGTTTAATTTGAAGTTGATTTGGCTAAGTTCAAGAATTTGACTTGAAAGGCTTAGGTTGGATTTTGATTGAATTTAAGTTTGATTTTTGGAGTTTGATTTGGTTGTTTGAATTTATATTTCATTTATATATGTGAATATAAGTGAGAATATAAATGGGTTATGAAAAAATTTCATGAGTTTGAAGTGGTTTGAACATGATCTAGGCTACGTCCTTAAGAGAAAATCAAAGTGACTTAGGAAAGATTTGTGAATTTGGATTTAAATTTTAGATTTAGTTTGATCGATTTGAATTTATATTTTATTTATATATGTGAATATAAATGAGAATATAAATGAGTTATGAGAAAATTTCATGAATTTGATTTGATTTAGATTTGATTTAGGCTAAGTCCATGAAGAGAAATCAAAGGACTTAGGCAAGATTTGGAATTTGGAATTTCAACTTGGAATTTGATTTGATTGATTTGAATTTATATTTTATTTATATATGTGAATATAAATGAGTTTTGAAAAAATTTCATGAGTTTGAATTGATTTAAAGATGATTTAGGCTAAGTCCTTAAGAGGGGATTAAAGGACTTAGGCAAGATTTGGAATATCAATCATGAGCTTCAATCATAAATTTCAATTATGGATTTCAATCATTTGGCATTGATTTGAGTTTGGAGAAAATTAATTAATTATTTAGGTTTGATGTTGATTTGATTTGAGTTTATCTTGAAGAAGGAAGTAAGGAATGTGGTTTGCTATAGGGTATCCTAACACCCTAAGGCATGACCTATTCTATGGATAACTTTTCTAAGTCTTAGGGGCTTGAGTTTCCACTAATCACTAGTATGTGTCTTGGGACTAAGGATCTCTTAAAGTCTAAGAGGGTCTATGTCTAAGTTGAAGAGGTTGACTCATCTAAAATGAGGTCAATAAAGGGGTAATAGGTGTGTGTGGCGACAAGGAACAATGCATTGAATGTTGTAACGATCAACAACAGAATGATCCAGCACTAACATGATGATCTACTCCTAACCCGGGGTGTAGAAGGAATCTAGAACTTAGTGCAATGTGGCTCTACTTATGCAAGGACATAAGGGAGGGAAGGAGGAATCCACTAGGGATAGAGTATGTGAACCTTCAACTAGGGAAGTTGGTTCAAGTCATCCACAAGGGGATGAGACGTTTGATTTGATTTGAGTCTCATTGGGGAAGAATTTGATTTGATTAATTGAGTTCTACTAGGGAAGAGGGTTGAATTTGTTTTAATTTGTTGTTTATTTAGTTGTGTTTGTTTTGACACCATCAGGGATATACAAGTGAACTCTGGCCAAGTCATCCAGTGAAGAAAGGTTGTGAAATCCACAATTAGAATTCTCTGAGCTAGAAAGCATCTCACCAGTAAAAAATTTGGATTTGGGTGATTATATTTTGTTATGTTTTGTTTGCTTCAGATTTTTTTTTAAAATTTGGATTTTTGAGACGGACCTTGTTGGTTTGCGATGGATGCTTCAGTAGAACCCAAGAGACTTAGGCACTTCAATCAAAAGGGTGGTCTACTAAACACATAGGACTAGCCAATCAGGGATGCCTTTTGATGTGCAGCATACTAAGAATGCATAGTAGACACATCACAGTAGGACCATTCTTTGGGGTAATCTGAGCAAAAAATTGAAAACTTTGGGGTTCATTTATTGAGTAATGCCACTAGGGGGCTTAGATCAACTCAATGATAGTCAAGATTAATTTCATTTTAGTTTGATGGATTCCATTGGTTTGAGATGTATCCAGATAGCTTATATCCTAGAAATCTCATTGAAAAGGCATTCAGACCAATGGGAGAACTATCAACCAAAAATGCCTTTTGGTTTGCAATGATCAATTGAAGGGAAGAAAGCTGAGGACTCACATCTTTCTACAAAAGACCAGGGTGATCTTGCTTTAAGATCAAGGACTAATTTTTGACAATCATGTTAGAAAAGAATGCATCATAGTCTTACATCTTAAGCGAGAATGCAGCGAGGATAACATTATGACAAAACAATTGAACCCGACTAAGAGTGACTATGGGTATGATTGATTTATCTTAAATGTAATGCAATTCTATAGTGAGTTCTCTTCACGCTAAAGATAGGATGCTCTGTTTGGGAAAAGGGGCCCTTTGGGGGCTTGAATTCCTAATCCACAAGCGAATTAATTTGTTTATTTTGTTTAGTTTGTTTGTTATGGACCCTATTAGTTTGCGAGTGTTCAAACTGAGAAGGAGCTTATATTAACCTAGACATATCTCATTCTTGAAAGGAGAATCTTGACATCACAATTAATCAACCACGGGGTGTACTTGAAGGGGATTGTTGACCTCATTTTTTAGAATGAGCTCAACCTCTCCATCTTAGACATAAGACTTCTCTTAGATTTAGAGTTTCTTGATTAAGACACATCTATGATTAGGTGGACACTCAACCACCTAGAGACTTAGAAGAAGGTTAGCCATAGGAATAGGTCATGCCTTAGGGGTGTTAGGAAAATTTGCCTACCCTTTGCTTGAACCAAATTCTCACTTCCTTCCTTCAAGTCAAATTCAAATCAACTCCAAACTCATATAAACTTCAACTCAAATCAAACCTTGAATCAATTTAAATGGATTTTTTTAAATCATGAATCAATTCAAATAATTGAAACCATGATTGAAATCCAAATTCAAATTCAAATATTTCTAAGCCCTTTGATTCTATCTTATGGACTTAGCTCAAATCAAATCCAAATCAATTCAAATTCAAGAAATTTTCTCATAACCCATTTATATTCTCATTTATATTCACAAATATAAATGAATTATAAATTCAAATATCCAAAACCAAATTCAAAACTCAAACTCAAGTTTAACCAAAATCCAACCTAAGCCTTTCAAGTCAAAATCTTGAACTTAGCCAAATCAAACTCAAATCAAGACAAACTCTTCATTTTTCTTTATGATTTAATCAATCCTTCAATCATCAATCCAAATATAAAAATAAACTTCAATCCTCAAACCAAAACTAACTTCAAAAATCAAACCCAAGTCAAACTCATGTTCATCCTTTGAACTTGAAATTAAAATGAATCAAAACCATTTGACTTCAATCTCTTGCAAATGGATTTATATTTCAATCATAAATTCATATGTAGTTCAACCAAACTTGAATCAAGCTTGATCAAACCAACTAAACCCAATTGGCTCACTTGACCAAAGTGGCCAATTTGATATGAATTAAAATTCAATTTAATCAAAATCAAAGTGAATTAAGCAATCCAAACTTCATGTCATGTTTGTTGATCATCTTAGGTTAATCAATTATCATGAATTTGGTCAACCAGTCAACTCTTGACCAAGTCAACCCTTTAACATGAACCCAAACTAGCCAAATTGCCTAAACCAAATTGATTGCAACCAATGGCTCAACTCCAAATTGATTATGAACTCAGCAAACTCTTATAAACCCAATTTGACCAATTGGCCAACCCCAACTTAGCCAATTGACCATGAACAACTTGACCTAAAAGGTCAAATCAAGCCAAAATCAAATCAAACCAAATTGATTGAAACCAATCTTAATATTCAAATGATCAACCAAACCCAAAGCCATGATTCAAAGTCAATTTGATCAATTGGGTCAAATTGGTCAACTCAGCCCAAATTGACCTAAAGAATTAAATTGGACAAAATCCAAATTAAATCCAAATTAAATAAAATTAATTGAAACCAATTGAATCAATATACTCCAAATAGTAATTTAAACTTGACATAACCCTTAGTTTGACCCAATTTGATCAATTGGTCAACTATTTGACCAATTTGACCAAATGGGTCAAATTAATAATTAAACCAAATGAACTTCAAATGACATGAAATTTGGTCCAACTTACTTTTACTCATTTCAAATCTATCAAATCAAATTAAATTCAAATGACCACTTTGCCTTTGGGTCAAGGGCATCCCATGAGAAAAGACACTTTCCCAAGTGGTCATTTCTCTCTTCCACTTGACACTCATCCATTGGATAGGCACCAAGGACATTGATTTTTCTCAAGGATGGTTGGGGCAGCCATGACTCATGGGAGGTGAAATCACCTCTCTCTCCCATTGAAAACTTGGCATGAAGGACTCTCACCTCCCTTGGCTGGGACACCCATTTGTCCTTCATGGCGACCACTTTCCATGCTTAGCCAAACAAAGGATGATTATTCCATTCCCAACCACCCCAAGCCAAATGACATGAGTTTGGAGCCAAAATTTTACAAAGGTCATTTTTTTTGTTCACTTTTCATTCCAAGGCATTTTGAAAAATCATTCTCTCATTCACCCTCTCTAGAGCTCTCAAAACCATTGAAAATCACCCCCCATTTTGGAGAAATACTCAAATTAATTTTTGAGGAAATGATCACCAAAAGAAACTTCATTTGACGTGAAGGAGAAGATCACATTCAGGCCTCTTCCCTCACTCAACATCATGTAGTCATCACCATGAAAATCATCCCCGGTGAGGTAACTTTCAAAAACCATAGTCGGCTTTAGGATCCTTCATTTGTGATGGTTTTTCATGTGATTTTTAGGAATCTACCCTAGATAATCAAACATTTTTACTTTAAATCATCCCAATTAGAAAATAGAAGTTTTCCAATGTGAATCGATGTGAAAACGAGTCCATTTGGACAAGTTTTCACTTAGAATCCACCATTTTTCCAAAAATAGCCATGAATTCACTATTCACCTCAGCGGCCACTATCAATCTGCGGTTCGCTCGGATTTCGATCGATTTGGCTTGGATGTATGCGATGCGGACCATCGATGCGATTGCGTGGTGGCTTGCGTCGATCGATGTGATTTTGTCTCGATTGTGTGATCTAATATGATCCGACGATGACCACGATCGGATCAGCAGTCTCAAGGAATGGTCTTTCCCGCCTTGACCATCCCGCTTGCTCCAATATGGCCTTGCATGCGCGCAAAACATCACGCATCATTTTGCGTGGTGTGTTGACTCTGCTAAATAGGAAAATCAGATTTTCTAATTTAAAAAATTACTTTAAATCACCCAAAACTTCAAAATTTCATTGAAAATAAAATACTTAATGAAAAATTGCAAATAAGGGCTTGTTGGATTCATCTTTCGTAGAGGAATCCAAGAAATGTAAAATCCCCAAATTTCACAAAATATTTTGAGCTTAATTTAAGTGTTTGTAAAAATCAAATTTTATTAATTAAACCAAAAATAGATGAGACATTAACTTGAAATTTTCAGAAATTAAAACTGATATTAAAATACACCTACCATAAAAATTTCAAGCCAAAATGACCTTTGGATTAAAAGATATTGAATTTTGAGTGTCAAATAATTTATTTTAATAAAATAAATTAACAAAATTCATAAAATCACTTAAATCAATTTAAACTTGCTAAATTCATAACTAATTGTAGAAAAATCTTGAAAAAAAAAAAAATACAAACATAGGTTCATTTTAAAGATAATCCTGAGGAGAATCCAATAAAATTGTTTCTAATTGAGTTTGAATAGTAGATTTTCCTTAATTAAGTTTATTTAAAAATTTAATAAGCCTAATTACTCCCTAATGATTTCATTAATTAATTCCAAACTTCTGAGACATGTTTAGTGGGATGACTTTTGCCTCCCCTAATGTTCTTGGAATTTATTAATGCGTTAATTAGGAAAATTAATTAATGAACCCTAATCACTCTCTTAATATAATTAGGTTAATTAAGCATGTGAAGTGGTTTAATTCCTTGATTAATTAAATTTATTTAAGTGATTAGGAGTTTATGAATAATTTTGGGATATTTTCCTTAAGCTATTCCTAAACTCCCTTTCTTCCTTAATCTAAATTTGTTAAGGGTTAATCCACTAATGATCTACTTAATTAATCAAATCAAATTCTCAAAACCAAAATTAATCTTCTCTAAACTAATTCATCTTGGGTAGATGCTTAGGTGTTCAATAACCTAAGTAGCAAGGAAATCAAAATCCAACCCATGTGTGGGAAGGGTTATGTACTTAAATTAAACCTTTAGCTTAATTAATCATTAATGTGAGCCAATTGCATTAGGTACCTTTCTTTCCTAGGATGCATTCTTTAAATTCTTGTGATTTTATGTCATACATTGGCTCATAATTATTTGATTAAATATGTTAAAGTGGTATAGGTAAGGGTAATTAATGAACTTAATTCATAACCTAACCAAAGTATAAAATTAATCTAATCACTAAAAATTAAACTAAAATAATACACACACATGTGGGAATGGTAGGACCAAAACTCTCTCACTTTCTAATTCAAATCAAACTCAAAAAAAAATGAAAGTCTCTTTAAACAACTTTTGATTCTCTTTAAATGATCTTACTTCAAGATTGTCTTTAAGAATTAATTAGAGTGAATGAAATTACATGCTTACATCACTTTATTTCTTTCTAACATGCTAAATGTGTATGTCATATGATCATACATTCATTCTTTTCAAAATCAAATTCAAAATGAAATATTTTCTTTATGTCAAATTGCATGTTTTTTTGGCTAAAGTAAAAAAATAGTGGCTATTATCACTATTAAATTCAAAACTATTTTCAAAATCTATAAATCAAATACCTAATTGAAAGTGTGCTACTTATAATTATTTATAAGCTTGCATGTGGATAAATATGAAGATGTGCATAGTGTACTTTTCCTTCTCTCTTTTCTTTTAGCATAGTTTTGAATAGGATTTGGAAAAGTGTATAGTTCATTTGAAAAGAACATAACACTTGCCTAACTCCATTCTATTCATTCTATCTATTACTTAAGAAGGACATCCACACCTACACATATAAATTGCATAAACAAATCAAACAAACAAATACAAACTTTTGTATCTTTCTTTTCCATTCATTTCTTTTGTACATATGCTTGTATTTAAGGAAAGTGGTATATTAGTCTGGACAACCCTAGGGTTGTGAGGCTTTAAGTAGCCCTAAGTAGGTCTTGTACCTTACACCCGGTTAACAATGTTGTACTCACTTATGCCTTTTATACATACATGTTTGCATGTGAAAAATGGATAAAAAAAACTTCTTTTCTACTTAATGAAAATCATGCATCATAAGATTCAAATTTTCTTAAGCAACTCTCTTAGCATTCATTTTGTGCTAAATACTTGCATTACATGTATAGATATGCTTAAGATTCATTCATGTGCATGATACACATATGGGAAAGAAATAAAATATTGTGTGTTTTGTGATAGCAATTCACTTTACTTAATCTGAAAATGCCTTTCTTTTTGAATAATTTTGTTTATAGAAAATCAAAACATAGGATTAATTAAAATACATAATAAAACATTCACCAAACAAAATCATTAATGAATCACTTAGAAATCACTTAGGTAGGGAGGAAGAAGTTCTCTTCTCTTTCCTCTCTTTACAAGTAATTAAGTAGGTTCATTCAAACCAAATCAATCATCAAATAAAATTAACCCATATCAACTAAACAACTTAAATGAGACCACCCTTCTAAGTTGAACCTTTTCTCACTTAGAAAATCCTAACCTTAAAGCCTTGCTAAGCATACTGCACAAACCTTACATGGCACATATATTAGGCTAAGTCACCACTTCTAGTCTTATATTAGGGCAGTGCATGGTTTGATGTTCACTTTTGTTTTTTGATATGATGTTTTCATCTAGATGTTAGGGTATATGTGCATAGAACGAATGGTAGGATTATTTAGCCTAATCATTACCTTTTGTAGGGGATTGTGCTTAAGGGGTGTTTAATAAAAATATAATTGCTTTTGCTATGCAGGTTGGTTATACCCCTAAGCATAATAAAAAATAGGCAGTGGACTTAGTTACCCATGTGTGGGTGCTAAGTCCAATTTGTTTATATACATGCTTGGTGTGGTTTGTTTAGCTAATCTCTATTTTGCAGGTTTTTAGATTTACTTTTTATTTTGTATTAGATTTTGGAATGATTGTTATGGGGATTAGGATGAGCATTGGTTATAAGATCACATCTTATGTACCATGTGAAGCCTTTAGATATCCACATTCCAACCATCCAAAATAAGGAACCAAAAGAAGAAAGAAGAAAGAAGAAAAGAAGAATAAGGAAATGAAGAATGAAGACCCCCATAACATGAATTTCTCGCTTAATTGTAATTAATTCATTTATAATCCGAGTTGTATAAGGGTAGAGCTCATCTACCCAATTTATTTTCAGATTTGTGCGGTGGTGCTTGACCACATTTGGCCTTTTATTCTTTTACATTAGCTTTATAAAATGTTTGATGGTTTGTTTAGCTTGAGCATTAGAAAAGTCATGTTTTCCTAGTTTCTTCCTTTCTTTGATGTATTTTCTGGATGACGATTAGGCTCTTAGGAAAAAGTAAATCTTTTACCAAATTAAAAAACTCAAAATTTAAAGTAAATAACTCATAACCTCATCTAAAGCAGGTATAAATCAAGATAAAGAATTAACCCTTATGGATGAGTATTTCTTTTAACATCATGCATAAAATATATTATTTCACTCTTGATTGGAGGGCTTCCACCTTTGAGAGCTTGGCTTGACCTTTGAGAGCCATGGTGGAAACACCTCCCTTCTTCTTTGATTTTGGCCATAATCTTATTTCTCATGCATTAGGCATATGAATCCTATAAGTCAAATGATTGTCCAAAATGAAATAAAATAATGTATATTTTGCATTAGATTTAGGTCATTTTCATGCCCTTACATGATCTAGTCTCTTAGGGAGTGAGTTTAAGGACTTAGTCTCTTTCTAAAATAAATAACAACTAGCTATCTTGCATAAAACATATGACTTGCCTACATGAATTTAAAATTGTAGGAGGTTAGTTGGTGCCACCTGGTTGTAAGTCCAATAGTCAGTGGTTTATCTCTCTTGTGGAGTAAACCATTTGTCCATTTTGCCTTAGATTTAGGTGTGCTTTTGGCCCTCACCAAAGCTCCCTAGATTTAGGTTGAGGTTGCTTTCCCTTATGTGAGCATAAATCCTCCTCTTAGGCATTTCCATAACTTGCATTATGGAATTATAAGCCTAAACTTCTAATAAAATTCAACTCAAACAAATAATTCAATTTCAAAATATAAATCCAACCATAAGATAGTTTGGGATGCTACTAGGTTTCTAGTATCATGAGCATCCCTACTCATCTCTATTTGGCTTTGATAATAACTCTCCTCTTTGATCAATCCCATTTGATCTTCCAAAATAAACCAATTTATTGATAGTGTAACCTATTGAAATCTTTGGAGACAATGATCATTTACCTTAATCAAGAGTATTCTTAAGGAATCTCATTCTTAGATGTAATTAACTATGGGGCTTGCCTCATAGGGAACTTAATGAACCTGATTTAAAATAAACCCTACTTTACTTTTCATGTAAAGTAGGGGAAGAATCTCTAGTACATATGAAGACCCATTGTCCTTAGGAGTCCTTATTGAGGTGATTAGGTCCATTATAGGGTGGTGACTTTTATCTTTTGAGATAGTACACCTCTTCTTAATGTCATACCCGATCACCCTAATAAGAACATCTGTGAATCTACGTGGTGTACCAAATAAATGACGTATATTTCTATTTTCATTTATCCTCTTCAAAAGGATAGATGAAGGCAAAATATTTTCACCATAGATTTTTCTAGCGACTCCGCTGGGGAAGGTTCCTCTCTCTCCATCTTTGGTAAATGATCATTGTCTCCAAGTATCGATAGTGGGTTTGTACTTTGGTATGAATCTAAGACTATCTTTCATTCCGTTGGCACTTATATTATTCAATTCTTAAGTTAAGCTAGCCAACATCTTTAGGTTTTAGGGCCTCACTCCATGTTAGTCTTAAAACCCCCATTGGGATCTCCAATGGGTAAAAATAAAAAGATCTAATAAAAAGAAATTATTTAAAGACTTCCTCCTTATCATTTCTTTTGTAAATAAAGGTTCATTCTAAAATAATAAAGACAAAATAAACCCTTTATCAAAAAATCATGCTTTTCAAAAGCACTCTTTCAAAATGCACATAAAAAATATTTTTCACAAAATTTTCAAATTATCTTCATCTAACAATCTTTACGATTGTTATATATGTAAGATCATCTTACAAAATAAGATTCCAACAATACATTTTCTAAAAATACAAATGAGTTTCTTCATTCAATTCATTTTGGTGAAGACCTCATTTTCAAAAATAAAATAAAATTCAACAATCATATTTTTTCAAAAGCATAAAATTTGAAGATGGGCCTTTCCATTAAATCAATACATCCAAATGTGTTGAATGGATATTCTTCAAGCAAAATCATAACTTTGAACTTCCACCTAACACATTCCACATTTGTTAGGTTGGGATTTTCATATTTTCAAAAAGCACAAATGAACCTTTCCATTCAATATACCCATACTTATTGAATGAAAGTTTCATTTTCAAATAAAACTAAATTTTTCAAAAGCACATATGAATATCTCCATTCAATATTCCCAAATTTATTGAATGAAAATCTCATTTCCAAATAAAATGACATCACTTTGAAATCCCACTTAACATATTCCACATATGATTATGTTGGGATTTCCTCTTTCAAAAAACAACAATCACATACAAAATATACATCTTTGGAAAATTAAACATAATTGATTTCCATCTTACATACCCAAATATGTTAAATGGAAATCTCCTTTGTCAAAATCAATCAAAAAACAAAAAAAATTTAAAGCATATTTGGAACTTCATTCTAGCATGCCCCATTTGCTAAAGTGAAGTCTCCCTTTTCAAAACAAAAATTTGAAACACCTTCAGAATTTCATTTAGCACACTCAAATTTGCTAAATGAAATTTCCATTCACAAAATTTCAAAACACTTTGAACTTCATTTAGCATACCAATTTGCTAAAGTGAAGTCTCCATTTTAAAATAAAACAAAAACACAAAAATTTTAAACACATATTTTTGAATTTTCATTTAGCATACTCAAAATTTGCTAAGTGAAATTTCGATTTCACAAAACTAAGTGGAACTTCATTTTATTATCATGTTTGCTAAAGTGAAGTCTCCATTTTCAATCAAAAAACAAATCAAAAAAAAAAGAAGAAACACATTAGGATTCCCTTAGCATACATAAATTTGCTAAGGATCCTACTTTAAAAAAAATCAGAATAAAAAAAGAAACACATTAGATTCCCTTAGCATACATAAATTTGCTAAGGATCCTACTTTTCAAAAATCAAAATATCCAAAAAAGATGAAACACTTTAGAATTTTTTAGCATACTCCAAATTTTCTAAGAATCCTATTTTCAAATTTTTTTTCTAAAAAAAAAAATCACACTTCACTTAGCATACCCAAATTTGCTAATGGGAATTCAATTTTCAAAATCACAATAATTTATAAGATAAAACAACAAAAAAAAAGAAGAAATTATTTTCAAACACTTCACTTAGCATACCAAATTTGCTAAGTGAGTAATTCAAAATATCAAATCAAAACAAAACCAATTGACCCTTTACTTTAACATACCCAAATTTGTTAAAGAAAAGGGTCCTCAAATCAAAAAAATCAATTTCAAACATGAACCTATGGAAGCATCTTTCTAAAAATATTTGAACCCATTTTCAACATACCCAAATTTGTTGAAACTGGATACATATTCAAAAATTCCTCTTTCCAATCAAATCTCTAAACCTTCACTAAACCCATTTGAACCCCACTTAACACTTCCAAGATGTTGGATGTGGGTTCAAATTTTAAATTCTAATTCAGAAGTCAACAAAATAAAAATTTGATCCAAGTTTGTTTCCAACATTACAAATTCTCATCTCTGCTTCAGTATCAATTTTCATTTGACTATAATGGCAGCTTCATAGAACTTTGTAGCTGCATAGAACTTTGTGTTTACTGTCCCCTACATCATGGACTTGGCCTTGGATTAGGCCAATCTCCCTTGAGCTGATTATGACCATCTCATTCATTTCGGTAGAGGTTTCTAGGGGGTGAGGATCACCTGTGAGGGCACTCCCCTCACCATTAGTAGGATCACGCAGTGGTGCAGGTCATTTAGATTGATTTACCATCGATTCTAATCCCTCTCTCAAGAGGAAAGGTAATATGGCATCAACACTAGTCTCAATGCATCCTGTGGTTTCCCGTGCTCCCCCAACAAGGGCTTGTACCCACTCATTAGCAACCTCTAAGGGTAAGGGTCCTTTGATCCCAGAGATTGCCTCCCAGCTTTTGAGGTTAGGTATAGTTCTTACTCCACTCACCCTACTAGGACTCAGAGGAGGAATAAAAACTACATGATTAAGCAGTACCATACACGTATTACCAGGGAGATGGAGATCGCTACATGATCAGTTGTGGAGGAGGTGCCAACTTTGATTTCCCTGCTAGTTACCACGAACCCATTCCATCCTCTCTCTGAGTATGACAGAGAGGATGCTAAAAGGATATGTACTTTACCTCCACCAGAGGTTCAGTACAAGCCCACAGTTAGCCAAAGGAGGAGGTCGTATGCCAGCCTCCATTCAGTTCTATGCTAGGTTGGCGGAGCTTATGGATGTTTTGAGTCTAGAGCTTAATTTGATTTAAGATCTGTTATCCCTCATAGCGTGGGGAAATCTCTATGGCAGAAGAGGGCCAGAGAGGTCCGCACTTCAGTGCAGATCATGAGAGAGGTGGAGGTTTGGTTGGCAGTCAGCGTCCTCCGCACTCATTGATTTCCCTGATCGGTGTGCTACCCGCATCGATCACACATATAGTATTTTGCTTACAGGAATGGCCCATCATAGGAAGAGGGTCCCTGTCCCGAGATAGTCGGCGGTGTCTCCACTACACCGCTCTACCCTCCCCATCACTTCTCATGTTCAAAGCATTCCGTCCCAAAGGCCATGAAGGCCACATTCGGGGAGAAGAGAATCCCGTTGGTAATCTGGATATGACCAAAGGATCCCATTCCATCTACACCTCCTACTGTGGCGAGGTCGAGCTCTCCTACTTGACCTTATGCCCCAATTGTGGTGCAGAGGGAATGGCGACCATGAAGCATAGTGGTCGTCCCTTCACCAACACCACCAGTTTAGTAGAACACAGAGATGGTTGTAGCAGCTATAGAGGGAGGACATGATATCCCAGTTGCATCCATGATAGTAGAGCCTCCTAGGAGTGTCACCCATTTTAGAGTTAATGACAGCCAAGAGTGCATTTCTTTTAGTGAGTATAGCTCTCACAGGATTGATTCTCCTGTAGCAGGGGAGGTTTGGTGCCTCACAGTTCATGATGTGGATCCCATTACTGGCCAGTTGAAAGCATTTGTACTAGTTCTGACAGATTGATCTTTAGATGAAATAGTAGCTCACTATTTCTTAGAAAAGAAGGAGATCCTAGGATACGAATGGTCTGATCAAGAGAAGATCAGCTTTGATCCCAATGAAGATGATTTTTTGGGAGACTCAGCTGGGGTTTGCATGGTAGATACCAGGGGATCCCTCCTCGGAGAACAGTAGGTTGATGAGGTTGAACAGAAAGACACAGCCCAATTAGCCCAACACCTCTGATATCAATTAAAGCAAAAAGAAGAACAAATAGATAGGATGATAAGGCAGCTTGAGAACTTATTAGAAGCAGTCTCAATACTTCAGAAACAAGCCTCAGCAGTTCATCCTACTATAGCTGATATTAGTCAGCTAGAGTTAGTGCATGTCTTGGACCTAGCCACCACTTTACCTCCCATCGAGCAAGGTAGCACTAGCATGTATAGGATGGTAGTGAAAAGTACCTCCATATAGGAGAAAGACATCAGATCTATAGTTGAGTAGCAGGTGAAGGAAACATTGGCTCAAGCTCAAGGAGGATCATCAAATCCAAAGGGTAGACCCTACCCGAAGGAATTTGATGCTATCTAATATCCCATGGGTTTCGTGCCACCTTCCTTCAAGAGTTTTGATGGTAGTGAAAACCCGAGGCAACATATTGCACACTTCAAGGCCAGTTGTTGTAATGCCAGTGGCAGCAACACTGTGCTATTATGCCTCTTCGTCGATAGCCTAACAGTGATAGCTTTTGATTGGTATGCTAAACTTCCTAATAGTTCAGTAAAGATATTTGTTGAGTTGGAGCAACTCTTTATCAAGAGGTTTTGCCGGAGCTCAGCAAAGGGTTAATGTTGGCTATCTCGTTATTGTACAACAACACCCAAGTGAGCCCCTTGTTGATTATATTCTTAGATGGTGTAACTTGTGAATGAAATCTGAGCCATAGCTGTCTGAACAACATGCCATTGAGATTCTTCTAAAGAATATCCATGGCCCGATCGCCTTCATGCTTAAGGGCTTCACCATCAAAACATTTGAGAAGCTAATCAATAAGGCGGCTAGTCTATAAGGGAGGCCAAATAGTTACCTTTTTAAGACCAGTAGCCCAAAGCAAAGCCACAGAAGGTCTACGAGAAGAAGTCAAGAATAGTAACAGTGGTAGATAAGGGGAAGAAACTAGCTAGAGATCAATCTGAGAGACCATGACCTCAATAGCCTTCACTTCCACCTCCTTTACCACTAAGGCGCACCGCCTCCACGGTAGCCTCCATGGTACATGCACCTCCTTAGCCATATCATCAGCAGTAGTAGTACACATACCTGATGCCAGGTAGCTATGGTCTACCTACTCTTTTGGATAAACTTAATAAACCTTATTCATTTAAGAGGGAGGTAATTAGAAAGATCTTTAAGAATCTCTTAAAGAAGCCTGATTTTTAGCTACCTGAGCATAGGAGACCGAAGGAAGTGAGCAAAAGTCATGATCCTAACTTTTTTCCCTACCACCATATGCTAGGTCATGTTTTAGAGGATTGCTTCACATTTAAGGACTGGCTTGAACATAGCTTCAAGACCGGTGCTGTAGTTATCCCAAAGGAATACCTTGTGGAATAACCATCTAGTTCCATTAGGGTAATCCTTGGAGATACTTATGATCCTTTCTGAACTAAAGAAAGTTGGGATATCTCTTTATCCAAAACCTCTAAAAAGATCATTCAGAAGATCAAGAAGCTTTCCTTCAGGTGCCTGAGACAGCTCAAACCTCCAACATCAAGGAAGGTTTGCAAGTTGCCATTGCCAACTCGGGGAAAGGGGGAGCTCAGCAGTAGCATCATGTGTCGGCCTGGGATAACCCTATAGTGCAACCACCGACTGAGTCCAGCCTCTAGTCTACCGTTGCAGCTATCACATCAGTGACTTCCTCTACTTTAGCTAGTTCTTCTTCTTCTACTAGTAGAACTCTTGTATCGGATGATAAGAGCATTAAATCCCTTACCCCTCTTACTTTACTTGATTTTTACTTTGTACCTTCTATAAAATTCAAGAAATTGAAGAATAAAGCTAGCTTGAATTACATCTATATCACCTCTGAAGGGTTGTCTATTTCTATTTTTAATGATAACTCTTCAAGTTAGAATAATTATAACAATTCTGATCTTCCACTTTTTGATTCAGAGTTGGACTTTCCTACTATAAATACTACGGGTTTGCCTCTTGAGATGGACTTGGAATCATCTGATTTTGAGGGTCCCATAGGAGAAGCTGTAGGTGAGTTTGATGGGTAGGTAGAACCTTCCATTACCCTGCCACAAGAGATCACCGAAGTCAACCTCCATAGTGGCAAGGTTCTGTCTCCTAGGGTAACACCTCAAGATAGAGGGAAACAAGTCATTGGTGCAGAGGATCGAGAAGCCCCATGTGGTGAATAATTTCTATAGGGAGGGGTCGCGTTTAAATCTGTTGGGGAGAAATGAAGAGGCAAGCATATAGAAATTCATCTTTTGGGATGCCACATAGATCCGCAAATGTGCTAATTTAGGTGATCGAGTACATCATCAAGGAAATAGTGTACTATCTCAAAAGAAAAAAAGTCACTACCCTTTAATGGACCTAATCACCTCAATAAGGACTCCTAAGGAAGATGGGTCTGCATATGTACCAGATATTCTTCCCCTACTTTACATGGAAAAGTAAAATAATGTTTATTTTAAATCGAGTTCATTAAGTTCCCTACATGGGCAAGCCCCCATAGTTAATTATAACCTAAGAAATAAGGATTCCTTAGGAAAACTCTTGATTAAGGTAAATGATAAAGATTTCACTAGAAAAGGACTATCAATAGATTGGTTTATTTTTGAAAGTCAAATGGGATTGATCAAAGAGGGGGACTTATTATCAAAGACAAAATAGAAGATAATTAGGATATGCCCACGATGCTAGGAATCCTAATGAGCATCTCAAACTATCATATAGTTAGGTTTTACATTTTTGAAATTGATTTAATTTGTTTGAGTTGTATTTTTCATTAAAAATTTAGGACTTATGATTCCTTAACATAAGATTAAAGAAATGCTTAAGACGTGAGGAATTATGCTTATGGCCCACAAAGGGGAAAAGCAACCTCAGAATCTAAATCTAGGGAGCTTTGGTGAGGGCCGAAAGTACAACCTAAATCTATGGCAAAAATGGGTATTTGGTTTGCCTCCATAAGAGAGGGCAAACCACCCGACAACTTGGACTTATAACCGCCTGGGGTTGGCTGCCAACTAACTCCTCCTACGATTTTAAATATATGTAGATAAGTCTTTATGCTTATGCAAGAAAGTTAGGCTGTTATTTATTTAGAAAGAGACTAAGTCCTTAAACTCACTCCCTAAAGATACTAGATCATGTAAGGGCATGCTTCAAATGACCTAAATCTAATACAATTCAAATTTCATTTTATCTTAATTTTTGGACAATTATTTTGACTCAGGCTAATATGATTGATATGCCTGATGCATGAGAAATAGAGTTACTGGCCAAAATCAGCGAGAAGGGAAGAGGTGAGTTTCCACGATGGCTTTCAAAGGTCAAGACAAGTTTCTCTGGAAAAGGAGGAAGTCCTCCAATCAAGAGTGAAATAAGATGCATTTGTGCATGATATTGCATAAGAAATACTCATCCATATAAAGGGTTGCTAATTCTTTTATCTTGATTTTAAACCTAAGCTTTAGGTGAGGTTATGAGTTCTTTATTTTATTTTGAGTTATTAGATTTGATAAAAGATTTATTTGTTTCTCTAAAGAGCCTAATACACATCCAGGCCATACATAAAGCAAGGAAGAAACTAGGAAGAATATGCTACTTAATGCACAAGCAAAATAAATCATCAATCAATTTATAAAACTAATCATAAAAAGGATAAAAGGCCGTTGTGGTCGGGTATCATCGCACAAACCCAAAAATATCAAATTGGGTAGCCGAGCTCTACCCTTATAAAACCAGTTACAAATGAAATTACAATTAAGTAGGAAATTCATTCTTTTCTTCTTTCTTCTTCTTCTTTTCTTTCTTCTTCTTTGGTTCCTTCTTTTGGATGGTTGGAAGGTAGATGCTCCAAGGTTTCACATGGTGCATAAGATAGGATCTTATTACCAATGCTCATCCTAATCCCCATAACAATCATTCCAAAATCCTAGTTGCACAAATTTACATGAAAAGGAAAAGAATGGAAATCTAACACAAAATAGAGATTAACTAAAATTAACCACACAAATCCCAAGCATGTATTTGACTTATCACCACATATGGGTGACTAAGTCCACACTCCCATGGATTATGCTTAGGGATTATTAAAGTCACGAAATATATATATATATATATATATATATATATATATATATATATATATATATATATATATATATATATATATATATATATATATATATATATATATATATATATATATATATATATATATATATATATATATATATAGTATAAGCATAATCCTCTGAAAATAATGATTAGAGCAAGAATTCATTCATGAGCATAAACATCTAGTCTAAAACATATATCACAAAATAAAATAAAACATCAAACCATGCACCGCCCTAACTTAAAGCTAGAAGTGGTGACTTAGACTAATGTGTGTGCTTTGATGGTTTGTGTGGTATGCTTAGCTTATGACTTTAGGTTCAAATTTTCTAAGTGTGAAACATGTTCAACTTAGAGGAGGGTTTTATTTAAGTTGTTTAATTATGTTAGGATTGATTTTATTTTATGTTTTGATTAAGTTCAAATGAATCCTACAATTAATTACTAAGTTATGAAGAGAGGGAAAGAGAAGAGAACTTCTCTTTCCTTCCTTGACCTAAGCAATTTCTAAAGTAGGTTTACATTTTAGTTTTATTTAGTGAATGTTTTGATTTAGTATTTTAATTAATCCTAAGTTTAAATGAATTCTAAACAAACCTATTCAAAAAGGAAGGTATTTTAAGATTAAATAAAATGAACCAAATTTGTGAAGCACACATTACTTCATTTCTTTCCCAACATGACATGCATATGAATGAATCCTAAGCATATCTATACACACAAATGAGAACATTTAACACACTTTATGATGCATGCTAAGTAATCAATTGAAGAAAATTTGGAAATTGAATATTATTATTTTTCTTAAGTAAAAAAGGGTTTCTTTATCCAATTTTTCACATATACATATGAAAGTAAGAAAGGCATAAGTGACTACAATGCCATTATTAACTAGAGGTGTAAGGTACAAGACCTACTTAGGGATACTTAAAGCCTCGCAACCTCAAGGTTGTCCAGACTAATATACCACTTTCCTTAAATACAAACATGTGTATAAAATAGATGAAATGAGAAAGAAGAATACAAAAGTTATATTACTTGATTCATTTTATTTATGCAATTTATGTGTGCAAGTATAGGTAACACTTCTTAGGTGATAGCATAGGAATGAATAGGATATGAAATTAGGTAAGTGTTAGGTTCTCTTCAAATGAACCATACATCTTACCAACTCCCATTCAAAACTATGCCAACATAAAAGATAAGAGAAACCTATGCTAAGAACATCGTTATATACTTCCACATGCAAGCTTATAATTAAAGAATAAGTAGCATACTTTCAGATTGGATAATTGATTTATGTGTTTTAAAAGTAATTTGAATTTAGTAGTGATAATATCCACTCATATTTCTGCTTTAGCCAATACAAGCAAATTTGACATAAGGTAAACAATTCCATTTTTAAATTTGAATTTGAAAAATATGAATGCATAAAATCACATGATATACAAATTTAACATGTCGGGGAAAGAATCAAAGTAATGAAAACATGTAAATACATCCACTTTAATTAAATCCTAAAGACATTCTTATGAAATAAGAAAGTTTAAAATAAACAAATTAATTCTTAGGCATAGGTCTAGGCTGATAGAAGCTCCTTCTCAGTTTGATCCCTCACAAACTAATAGAATCCATGATAAACAACCAAACAAAATAAACAAATTAAATCGCTTGTGGATTAGGAATTCAAGCCCCTAAAGGGCCCCTTTTCCCAAAAAAACATCCTATCTTTAGGGAAGTGTTAGCATAACTCCGTATAGGAACTGCCTGACTACCTGAGTTAAGATAAATCCCCGGGTTGGTACTCACTCTATAGTCATTCTTAGGTTAGGTTCAATCTATTTTTTCATAGGCAGGTTACCCTGACAGTCATTCTGCTTTGGGAGATGCAAGACTATGACGCATTCTTTCTAGCATGATTATCACAAACTGACGGAAAGCCTTAGGTCAGGATCGATTTATTGCCCAGAGAAATCGATCACCCCAGTGGTCTTTTGTAGTGGAAGATGTGAGTCCCTGAGCTTTCTTCCCTTGAATTGATCATTACAAACTGAAAGGCATTCCTTTGGTTGGATAGTTCTCCCATCGGCCAGAAAGTTACTCCCTTTAGTTCAGTAAATTTGAGATAGGTCTAGGCTAATATAGACTCCTCAGTGTGATCCATCACAAACCAATAGAATCCATCAAAATAAATAAATATAAAAATGAAATTAATCTTTGACTATCTTTGAGCTAATTTAAGTTCCCTAGAGGCATTCACTCAATAGTCAGCCCTAGGTCAGGTTCGATCTGTTGCCTTGCCAACCAATCACCCTAGTGGTTTCTTATTTTTAAAAGATATGAGTCCTTGTGCTTTCTTATTTCTAAACTGAAAGGAACCCCTTCGGTTGGCTAGTCCTACTATGTGTTTGGTAGACTACTCCTTTGGATTGGTAAATCTGAGTTAGGTCTAGGCCTCCAAGGCTCCTACTTAGTACGATCCATCGCAAACTAACAAGGACAATCTCAAAATCAAAATTTTAAAAATATGAAACAAATTCAACCCTCCTCCCTTAGTGGAGTCAAACAATAAATAAAAAAAAATTCAACAAAATAAATCCAATTAACCTCCCCCAATGGAGTAAATCAAATCAAAACAATCAAAATAAATTAAACAAATCAAATCAAATTTCTCTCCAGTAAGACTCAAATCAAATCAAACCTATCATCTCTTAGTGGATGACTTGACCCTTTCCTTAGTGAAAGGTTCACATACTCTATCCCTAGTGGATTCCTCCTTCCCTCTCTTATGTCTTTGACATGAGTAGAGTCACATTGCACTAAGCTCTGGATTCCTTCTACACCTTGGGTTGGGAGTAGATCGTTTCTATTAGTGCTTGTGATTTTCTGGTGTTGTTGATCATTTTGGTCAACACCAATACGTGCGGAGTTCCTTGTCAGTCACATCACACCTATTGGGCGCCCTTTATTGACCTCATTTTTAGAATGAGGTCTCAACCCCTCCATCTTAGACATAGGACTTCTCTTAGACTATAAGAGTTTCTTAGTCTTAAGACACATCTAGTGATTAGGTGGCAATTGGCAGCCTAGTAGCATGGAGTGTGCTCTTTTGTGCTTTCGATTGACACTTAACCTAACCCTAGAGACTTAGAAGAATAGCCATAAGAATAGGTCATGCCTTAGGGGTGTTAGGAAAAATTTTCCTACCCTATAGCTTTAACCAACTCCTCACTTCCTTCCTTCAAGTCAAATTCAAAATCAACTCTAAGCTCATATCAACTTCGACTCCAAATCCAAATCAATTTCCAATTTGTATTTTATCAAATCATGAATCAATTCTAAATAATTGAAACCCATGATTGAAATCAAATCCAAATTCCAAAAATATTTCCTAAGCCCTTTGATTCTATCTTATGGACTTAGCTCAAATCAAATCCAAATCAATTCAAATTCAAGAAATTTTCTCATAACCCATTTATATTCTCATTTATATTCACAAATATAAATGAAATATAAATTCAAATATCCAAAACCAAATTCAAAACTCAAATTCAAGTTTAATCAAAATCCAACCTAAGCCTTTCAAGTCAAAATCTTGAACTTGGCCAAATCAAACTTAAAAATCATGCCAAGCTCTTGATTTTTCATCATGATTTAATCAATCCTTCAATCATGAATCCAAATATAAACATAAACTTCAATCCTCAAACCAAAACTAACTTGAAAAATCAAACCCAAGTCAAACTTATGTTCAACCTTTGAACTTGAAATTGACAAATAAATCAAATCCAATTTGACTTCAAATCTCTTGCAAATGGATTTACATTTCAATAATAAATCTATATGCGAGTTCAACCAAACTTGAATCAAACATTGATCAAGCCAATTTGACCTACATGAACCAAAATTCAATTCAATCCAAATGAAAGAGAATTAAGCCAATCCAAACTTTATGTTATGTTTGTTGATCCTCATAGGCTAATCAATTGTCATGAATTGGGTCAAACCAAGTCAACCTAGCATGTTGACCAAGTCAACCCTTTAACCCACATGAACCCAAACTAGCAAAATTGCAACCTAAACTAAATTGATTGCAATCAATGATTCAAGTTTACTCCAAATTGATTATTGAACTTCACCAAAACCTCAATTAAATCCAATTTGACCAATTGGCCAACTAGACCCAACCTAGCCCAATTGACCATGAACCCAACTTGACCTAAAAGGTTAAATCAAGCCAAAATCAAATCAAACCAAAATTGATTGAAACCAAAGCTTGCAACATATTTCAAATGATCAACCAAACCCAAACCAAACCATGATTAAAGCCAATTTGATCAATTGGGTCAAATTGGTCAACTTAGCCTAAATTGACCTAAAGAATCAAATTGGACAAAATCCAAATTAAATCCAAATTAAACCAAATTAATTGAAACCAATTGAACCAATATACTCTAAATAGTCATTTGAACTTGACTTAACTCTTGGTTTGACCCAATTTGATCAATTAGTCATCCTAACCCATTTTGACCTAATTTGACCCAAATGGGTTAATTTAACCCAAATTAAACCAAATGAACTTCAAATGACATGAAATCTTACTTTTGACTCATTTGAAATCTGCCCAAATCAAATTCAATGCCAAATGACCACTTTTCCCTTGGGTCAAGGGCATCCCAAAAGACACTTTCCAAGTGGTCATTTCTCTTCGGCCACACTCATCCATTGGTCCACATAGGCACCAAGGATATTGATTTTCTGACCCAAGGAGTTGTTGGGGCAGCCATGACTCATGGGGAGGTGAAATCACCTCACCTCTCCTATTGGAACTCTTAGCATGAAGGACTCTCACCTCTCCTTGGCTAGGACACCAATTTGTCCTTCTTGGTAGCCACTTTCCATGTCTTAGCCAATCATAGGGAGCCACTCAGGATGATTCTCTTCCATTCCCAACCACCTTAAGTGAAATGACATGAGTTTGGAGCCAAAATTTTAAACAAAAGATTCATTTTCATTCACTTTTCATTCCAAGGAATTAGTGGCTAAAAAACACCCATTCCTCTCATTCTCCCTCTCCTAGAGCTTTCAAAGTCATTATCAATCACCCCCACTTCATTTTGGAGAGAAATACTTTAAAACTAAGGGGATTTTGATGAGGTAACAACGATCATCGAAGGAAACTTCATTTCAATGTGAAGGAGAAGATCCAAGCACATTCTAAGGCCTATTATCTCACTTGATAGCGTGCTCGAGTCATCACCACCGTCAAAAATTATCCCCGGTGAGGTAACTTTCAAAAACTGTAGCCGGCCTTAGGATATATTATTTGTGAAGGTTTTTCACGTAATTTTTAGAAATCTACCATAGATAATCCCACATTTTTTACTTTAAATCATCCCAATTAGAAAATTTAAGTTTTTCGGTATGAATCGATAAGAAAATGAGTCCATTTGGAAAAATTTTCATTTAGAATCCCTCATTTTTCCAAAATAGCTATTTTACTATTCACCAGGCGACGTCATCGCGGTTCAGAGATTGGATGGCTGGATCGTGATTCATCCCCGGATCACTTGATGCGATGCGGGATCCGTCGTGTGGTTCGTGTCGGACGGCTCATCGCGTCGATATGATCTTGGCCTCTAGATTGCGTCGATCACGGACCATCCGTCGATGATTTGCGTTGGATCAAACCGCAATCACTCACCCCGTTGGTATTTCCACTCCATTAACGCAACATCTGTGGCATGCACGTGCCATGACATGCCGTATGTGCACCCACATGGTGTCATTGCCATGTGCCAGCGCTGTTGTGCTAAATAGGAAAATTTGATTTTCTAATTTATAAAATTACTTTAAATCACCTAAAACTTCAAAAATTCATAGAAAATAAAATACTAACAAAAAATTGCAAATAAGGACTCATTGGATTCGTCTTTCCGAGAAGAATCTAACAAATTCAAATCCTTAAATTTTAGTGAATATTTTGAACTTAATTTGAGTTTTAGTAAAAATTAAATTTTATTAATTAAACTAGAAATACATGTGAGATTAAGTTGAAATTTTCAAAGATTAAAATTGATGTTAAAATATACCTACCATAAAAATTTCAAGTCAAAATGACCTTTGGATTAAAATATATTGAATTTTGAGTGTCAAATGATTTATTTTAATAAAATAAATTAACAAAATTCATAAAAATCACTTAAATCATTTTAAACCTCCTAAATTCATACCAAAATGTAAAAAAATCCAAAAAAAATATAAACTTAGGTTCATTTTAAAGATAATTCAGAGGATAATCCAATATAATTATTTCTAATTGAGTTTGAACAATAGATTTTTCTTAATTAGGGTTTATTTGAAAACTTAATAACCCTAATTACTCCTTAATAACTTCATTAATTAATTCCAAAGTTCCCAGACATGTTTAATGGGATGATTCTACCTTCCCTAATTTTCTTAGAATTTATTAACGAGTTAATCAGGGAAATTAATTAATGAACCCTTAATCACTCTCTTAGTGTAATTAAGGTTAATTAAGCATGTGAATAGTGGTTTAATTCTATGATTAAGATAATTAAACATTATTTAAGTGATTAGGAGGTTTATGGAATGATTTTGGGATATTTTTCTTTAGCTATTCCCTAAACCCCCTTTCTTCCTTAGTCCAAATCTAATTATGGGTTAATCCTCTAATGATCTACTTAATTAATCAATTCAATTTCTCAAAATCAAAATTAAACCATAAACTTAATCACCTAAACTAATTCAACTTGGGTAGATTCTTAGGTATTCAATAACCTAAGTAGCTTAAGGAAATAAATCCAAAACATGTGTGGGAAGGGTTATGAAAGTACTTAAATTAAACCTTTTAGCTTAATTAATCATTAATTATGAGCCAATTGCATTAGGTACCTTTCTTTCTTAGGATGCATTGCTGATTTAAATTTCTTATGATTTTATGTCATACATTAGCTCATAATTATTTGATTAAATATGTTAAAGTGGTATAGGTAAGGGGTAATTAATGAAGTTAATCTACACCTTAACCTAACTAAAGCATAAAATTAATCTAATCACCTAATAATTAAATAAAATAACACACACATGAGGGAATGGGTAAGGACCACCAAACCTTCTCACACTTTCCTAATTCAAATCAAACTCAAAACAAAATTAAAGTCTCTTTAAACAATTTTTGATTCTCTTTAAATGATCTTACTTCATAAGATTGTCTTTAAGAATTAATTAGAGTGAATAAAATTACATACTTACATCACTTTATTTCTTTCCTAGTATGCTAAATGTGTATGTCATATGAGTTTCAGACACTCATGCTTTTCAAAAATCAAATTAAAAATGAAATATTTTTCTTATGTCAAATTGCATGTTTTGGATAAAGTAAAAATATGAGTGGCTATTATCACGATTAAATTCAAACTATTTTCAAAATATATAAATCAAATACCTAAAATTGAAAGTGTGTTCTTATAATTATTTATAAGCTTGTATGTTGATATAAATATGAAGATGTGCATAGTATACTTTTCCTTCTCTTTTCTTTTAGCATAGTTTTGAATAAGATTTGATAAAGTATATAGTTCATTCAAAAAGAACATAACACTTGCCTAACTCCATTACTATTCATTCTTATGTTATTAATTAAAGAAGGACATCCACACCTACACATATAAATTGCATAAACAAATCAAACAAACAAATACAAACTTTTGTATCTTTCTTTTCCAGTCATTTCTTTTGTACATATGCTTGTATTAAAGGAAAGTGGTATATTAGTTTGGACAATCCTGGGGTTGTGAGGCTTTAAGTAGCCCTAAGTAGGTCTTGTACCTTACACCCCTAGTTAACAATGGCACTGTACTCACATATGATTTTTATACATACATGTGTGCAAGTGAAAAATGGATAAGAAAATCTCTTTTCTAGTTAACAAAATCATGCATACATAAAAGATTACAAATTTCCTTAAGCAACCTCTCTTAGAATTCATTATTAAGGTGTGTTAAATACTTTCATTGCATGTATAGATATGCTTAGGATTCATTCATGTGCATGATACACATGTGGGAAAGAAATAAAATATTGTGTGTTTTGTGATAGTAATTCATTTTACTTAATCTAAAAATGCCTTCCTTTTTGAATAAGTTTGTTTAGAGAAAATCTAAACTTAGGATTAATTAAAATACATAATAAAACATTCACCAAACAAAAATCATTAATGAATCTACCATAGAAATCACTTAAGGTAAGGAGGAAAGAGAAGTTCTCTTCTTTTTTCCTATCTTTACAACCTTTAGTAATTAAGTAAGTTCATTCAAACCAAATCAAATCATCAAATAAAATTAACCCATATCAACTAAACATCTTAAATGAGACCACCCTTCTAAGTTGAACCTTTTCTCACTTATAAAATCCTAACATTAAAGCTTAGCTAAGCATACCACATAAACCTTACATTGCACACACATTAGGCTAAGCCACCACTTCTAATCCTATGTTTGGGTGGTGCATGGTTTGATGTTTACTTTTGTTTTGTGAAGTGATGTTTTAGTCTAGATGTTAGGGTGTATGTGCGTAGAATGAATGGTAGGATGATTTAGTCCAATCATTATCCTCTGTAGGGGATTGTGCTTAAGGGGTGCTTTAATAAAAATATAATTGCTTTTGCTATGCAGGTTGATTATACCCCTAAGCTTAATCAAAAATAGGCCAAGTAGACTTGGTTACCCATGTGTGGGGTGCTAAGTCCAATTTGTTTATATACTTGCTTGAGAATTTGTTTTGTAGGTTTTAATTAGATTTACTTTTTCCATTTTTATGTACTTTTACAATTAGGATTTTAGAATGATTGTTATGAGGGATTAGGATGAGCATTAGTTATAAGATCACATCTTATGTACCATGTGAAGCCTTTAGAGTATCCACATTCCAACCATCCAAAAGAAGGAACCAAAAAAAGAAAGAAGAAAGAAGAAAAGAAGAAAGAAGAAAAGAAGAATGAAGAAATGAAGAATGAAGACCCCCATAACATGAATTCCTTGCTTAATTGTAATTAATTCATTTGTAATCCGTGTTATATAAAAGTAGAGCTAGACTTCCCAATTTGTTTTCAAGTTTGTGCGGTGGTGCTTGACCACACTTGGCCTTTTATTCTTTTGCAATGTTTGATATTTTATTTAGCTTGTGCATTAGAAATGACATGTTTTCCTAGTTTCTTCCTTGCTTTGATGTATGGCCTGGATGGTGATTAGGCTATTAGGGATAAATAAATCTTTTACCAAATTAAAAAACTCAAAATTTAAAATAAATAACTCATAACCTCATCTAAAGATTAGGCTATAAATCAAGATAAAAGAATTAGCAACCCTTTAGCTGGATGTTATCCTTTCTTTCCCAACAACATGCATAAAAATATATTATTTCACTCTTGATTGGAGGGATTCCACCTTTCCCAGAGAACTTGGCTTGACCTTGAGAGCCATGGTGGAAACACACCTCCCCATTCTCAGATTTTGGCCCATAATCTTATTTACTTCATTAGACATATGAATCCTATAAACTGAGTCAAATGATTGTCCAAAAATGAAAGTAAAATGTAATATGTTTTGCATTAGATCTAGGTCATTTTTCATGCCCTTACATGATCTAGTCTCTTAGGGAGTGAGTTTAAGGACTTAATTTCTTTCTAAAATAAATAACAACCTAGCTATCTTGCATAAATATAAGACTTGTCTATTTGTATTTAAAATCATAGGAGGAGTTCGTTGGTGGCCACCCCCAAGCAGTTGTAAGTCCAAAAGTTAGGTGGTTTATCCTCTCTTGGGGAGGTAAACCATATGCCCATTTTCATCTTCGATTTAAGTCGTGCCCTGGCCCTTGCTAAAGCTCCCTAGAGTTAGGTTCTGAGGTTGCTATTTCCCTTCAAGGTCGTGAGCATAAATCCTCACCTCTTAGGCATTTTTATGACCTTGCATCCATAGGGAACTTAACAAACCCAGTTTAAATAAACCTAGCTTTACTTTTTCATGTAAAGCATGGGAAGAATCTCTGGTAGTGTTTAGGAGACTTTATTAAGGTGATTAGGTCCATTGTAGTGTGGTGACTTTTATCCTTCAAGATAATACACCTCTCCTTAATGTCATACCTGATCACCCTAATAAATACACTTGTAGATTTATGTGGTGTCCCAATTAAAAGGTGTATATTTTTATTTTCATTTATCCTCTTCAAAAGAATAGATGAAGGTAGAAATATTTTCACCACAGGGACTGTCCAATCCAAAAGTAACCTAGGTAGCATCTAAATGGGGTTGCAAAGGACGTGATTCAAATAGAGTGCCCGAAGGGGATGGGGTTGCTAAGGTCTTAATCCAAAACCACGGAAGATGACATGGCTAGCATATATCAAATAGAATTTGATGGCCAACTCAAGAGAAAGTGTGGGGACTCACCAAGAGTGGTGTATCCACCGGTGAGTATCGACATAGTGAACATCAACCAACTAAGTGCAATTTGTAACAATCGACAGAAGAAAGCTGGGGACTCACATCCTCCTATGGTGGGCGATTCACGGGATAGTCATCTTGACATGCCATCCAACCTAGGGAGACTACTGAGTGAATGCCACTGGAGGATTTATATCGACTCAAAAGTAGTCAAGAGAAAAGGAGCCTCTGGGGGACTTATCCTAGACCTCAAATATACTCAACCTAGTCGGTGCATGATGGTTAATTCAAGAAGAAAGCTCAAGGACTCACATCTTCTTAAACAAAATCAACATGAGATAGCTTACTGGCTGCGTTGTGAAGCCTACCAAACTAATAAGGTGCTCATTGGTTTGCAATGTCAAGTCATGAAGAAAGCACGGGGACTCATATCTCAACAAGTGACCACGGGTGATAAATAGAGGTAGCATGTAGACCACCTAGAAGAGTTAATGAGTGAGTGCACACAGGGGCTTGCTCCCACATCAAATAACTGAAAGATATGTGTTTATTTTTTTTGCATGTGTTGAGAGGAATAGGATGCCTCTGGGGGACTCTTACACCTACCTTAAAAATGCTGAGGATTTTGATGAAGTGGTGCCACAAGTGGAAAATGGAATTTCCCACCAAGAAAGGATGTCAGTTAGGTTCTCTTATACCTAACTTAGTTGTGCTAATCGAAATAGGATGCCCCTTGGGTTTTATCACACCTATTTTAATAGCGTCAGGATATTATGTTTGATTGTGCTTGTGTCATGAAAGAGGGATAGGATCATTGGGGACTCTTACACCTAAACGTCATGGTGGATTAAAGACAAGTAAATAACTTGAAAGAGAAGATTTTGATGAAATAGAATCAGATTTTTGTTGATTGATAGAATTGCTTTCAAACATGATTTTTATGGGTAATATTTCTACAAATAGAGCCCATTAATTGGAAGCATTGGGTGTTCCACTTTACAGTCAATAAGATGATAAGATCCTTCTTAGTAGACCTTCTCTATGACATAGGGGCCTTCCCAAGTGGGTTCAAACTTACCTCCCATCTTTCGACAGGCAACAATTGGTATCCATAAGACTAACACAAGCTCTTTTGGAAAGACCTAGGCACACTTGTTGTGAGCTTGAATCATTTTGGCCTTGTACAACTCGAGGTTTTGGCACATTCGTAGGTGACTCTTCTCCAAACATTTGAGCTCTTCTAACTGCAAGTTTGCATTATGCTCTATAGAGATCTTGCTACCCAATGCTATCCTTAGTGATGTGAGTTGAACTTCTAAAGGTAGAATGGCTTCGGACCCATACACTATGGAAAATGGGGTAGACTGAGTTGGAGTTCGGTATGTGGTGCAGTAGGACCACAAGGCTTCAACTAACTGATCTTTTCACTACTGCTTGATGTCATCAAGAGTCTTCTTTAGTATTTGGATGAGAGTTTTGTTGAATACTTTTGCTATGCTATTTACTCTAGGATAGTTGATGGTGGAGTATCTCTAATCTATACCATCTCTTTTGGTAAAGCTGTTGATTTTGATGCTTTTGAATGCAATATCATTAATAGATATAATTCATCGAGGCACCTCGAACCTATATATGATATAGTTTTTGAAAAACTAAAGCACATGCTGAACTATGACCTCTCTAAGTGGGATTGCCTCGCACTTGGAAAAGTAGATGGGTGACTAAGATGAATCGATGACCTTGGAAGAAGGAGGATCGATCCCACAATCTGGTACCCAACACTCAATGGCCATGAGAGGCCTAGGTGTAGAATGTTGGGTGGTTGGTGGAGGACCCCAGTGTACGACTAATGGCATCTCCTAGCTACATCCATGTCATAATCATTTGTAGTATCTAGTCTCTTGATCTTTTTCTTCATCTTTAGACTGGATTGATGCACTTCACATAGACCTGAATGTACCTCAATTATAATCCCATGGGCTTCATGTTTTTCTAAATGATGTAACCACATCTGGTCAAAGGACTAGCAGTACATGGTGCCATCAATGAGAGCGTAGGAGAGAGCCCTCTGTTTCACCTGATGGGCTTATGACTTTTCTTGAGGTAGTTTGCCGGTGTTTAAATAGTCTATGAACAATTGCCTCCAGTCCAACTCCTTATCCATTTTGGCAACAACAACCTCCCATTCAAGAGAAAGTCTCTCGATGAGCTCAACATCAAAAAGGGATAAGACTTGTCTATTTTGGACCCTTATTGAAATAGACTCATCTTGACATTTCTTTCAAAGGCCAAAGCATCTCTTGCATTCTCTACTTGGGAACCTTGTAGATGGTGACTTGAGAATTTGGGCCAACACTTCATACTCATGGTAATGAGCTTGGGTTTGAGAACCTTGTAGGACCCAATCGATTGATGACCAACTAATCCCCAAGATGTTCATTGACATTGATAGTGATGGCTAACTCGATGATAATCAAAGCCTCATACTTTGACATTGTTGGTGCGGGGTTGGAATGAGAATCTCATCACAGTTAGGAGGACTATTTACACGCTTTCGGAAGAGTAGATCATGATGCTTCCCCTTTATGAAAATAAGCTGCACCATCAAAATAGATCTCCCATCGATGGTTGTCAACCTCCCCTAAGTTCATGATTTATTCATCAAGGAGATCGTCACTGAGCGGAGGTCAGCAGAAAGTGTGTGTGCTGCTAAGAAATCTACTAGTGCTTATCCTTCTACTGCACGGAGGGGTACGAATGTGATATCGAACTACGAGAAGATCATGGACCATCATGCCAAATGTCCAAATAGCATTGGATGTGTCATGAGATATTGCAGTGGATTGGTTTTGGAGATCAAGTTCACCTTATGAGAAAGTAGATAGTGTCGTAGCTTTTGGGAAGCAAAGATCAAAGCTAGGCAATGCTTCTTAATAGGTGGATAGTTTGCTTCAACAGGAATAAGGTGACAGCTGCGGTAGTAGAGAGTGTTTTTCTTCCCTTCATCATTGGCTTGGGCCAACAAAGCATCGAGAGAGTCGTCCAATGCGCAGTATAGAGGATGAGTGGCCTACTAGGGATAGGGGCTGCTAGAATTGGTGGCTTCACCAAATATTGCTTGATGTATTCAAAGGCATGCTACTACTTATCATCCCACTTGAACATGGCATCCTTTTTTACAAGTGTTGAGAATGGTTTGCATCTCCCTGATAGGTTGGAAATAAACCACCTTAGATACGCTAGCCATCCTTGGTAGGATTTGAGTTGAGTTAAAATTTTAGGAGGTGGCATTTCTAAGATAGCTTTTATCTTTTCTGGATCTATTTCTATTCCCCAATGTCGGACAACAAACCCAAGGAATTTCCTTGAAGCTACTCTGAATGAACACTATAGGGCATTTCTAAGATAGCTTTAATCTTTTCTGGTAGGATTTGAGTTGAGTTAAACTTTTAGGAGGTGGCATTTCTAAGATAGCTTTAATCTTTTCTGATCTATTTCTATTCCCCAATGTGACAACAAACCCAAGGAATTTCCTGAAGCTACTCTGAATGCACACTTCAGGGGATTCATTTTGAAGTTATATTATCTTAACCATTCGAAAACTACTCTCAAGTCAAAGAGATGGTCTTCCTTTTCTCGCTTTACTAGATCATCAACACTCAACCCAATGATGATGATGAGTTCATTGAAGATCGAGTCATGGCTCATTGGTATAGCATTTAAAATTTGAAAGGTATGACCCTATAATGAAGATTTTGATGGGGTTGAAAGCAGTGTTTCTTTCATCTTCAGGAGACATCTTGATTTGGTTGTAGCTAGATGACCCATCCATGAAAGAGAAAATTGCATGAGATGAGGCGATGTCCACCATTAATTCTAGTATAGGAAGGAAACTCATCATATACATGCCTTATTTAAGTCCAAATTGATGCATATGTGAATTTGGCCATTCTTCTTCTTAATTGATGACAGCTAACGGGTAGGATATTTTTCTTCCCGATGAAACTATCGATCAATTTCTTGACTTTAGAAATGACCTGTTGTTCAATTTCAAATCGCATGCGTCTAGGAGCTTGCTTGATAGGGTTAGCGCTAGGATCTATTGGTAGCTTGTGGACTACTATGTCAGGAGATAATCCAAGCATCTCTTCATAACTCTATGCGAAGCAGTCTTTAAACTCAGTCAATAGCCTAACTAAGTCATTGGTTTCTTCTTCATTTCATGACGATGTATGTCGGCATGGATTTTCTTCTATCCCAAGGTTGATTTCTTTAAGCTTGTCAATTGTTGAATGGATCTCCTCTTCAAATTCTAGAGGTGCATCCTTGATCTGGAGATCATCTGAAATTTCTAAACACACATTCTCATAAGAGTTGGTGTTGTGTGAAAAGAACCTATCAGACTCCAAATGATTGGTAACAACTAAGTAGTAATCGTCATCATCATTGGACCCCAAATCTAGTCACTCTTGATTGTGCTTCCCTTTTGTATTGTTCCATAGCTTTTCAAAAGTACTGACTTGTGCACCATGTATGAGGAAACTAAACCTTTTGTAAGATTATGAACACAAGGTGAGTAAAGTCAAATGGTAATTCCATTAATTCTTTAAATGTATCCTCCTCAAGTTCTACATCAACTTGAGGATGATGATCCCAAAAGAATCTCTTGCTTCATCCTTTGGAAGACTTAGGGGCTTCCTTAACTACTAAACCTTCAACTTTTGAGATGAAAGTGAGGTTAGAGCTAAGGTTCCCACTTGCCTAATAGTTTCACATAAACTTGATTTTGAATACTTTGCTTTGTTTGGAGGCCCGGTCTTCATCTTCTGGATCAAAGTCACCTCAATGGAACCCAGAGGGGTTGGGTTATACTAATCACATTAGACTCATCCTCAAGCTAGATTCCAAGTCTATGTGAATAGTAGGGGTACTCATGAAGAACATAACCTATTGGTGATGGCCACCAAGTCTTCCACCTCAGGCGCCTCTGTTTCTACCTCTCTGCCTCGGTGGAGGTTGGGTCATCTACCCACATGTCCATATGATGGAATGAACTGTGGGTGGAATGTGATATGTGACTCTATTTCTTCTTCAATTCCCCTTTCTTGTTCACTTGGATTTTTATTTTTCTTTTCTTTTTTTTCTTTTTCTTTTGAATTTGAACTTTGTCCAAGTTCACGAGAAAGGGTGTTTTGAGGAAGATAGTAGGTCGCATCCTCATAAATCTCAACCTCTCTAACTGAAAATGGCTTTTCATCTCCATTGACACGGTATTCAATCCCATTTGAACTTGATGCATGGAGGGAGGATGGAATTATCTTGTGATGTATCCAAGGCCTACCAAGCAAAGTAGTGAATGAAGTATTTATCAATGATGTAAAACTTGGCTTGATCTTCCACTATCTCCAAAGGTAACACTATGGAACCTAAAGCCTTGTTCATTGAATCCTCTCAACATCATCCGATCTCGAGTGTGGAGATGTTGATCCTCAAATAGGCAAGGGTCTTTAGACTCATGTTCATGATGCACTGGATCAAGAACTCAGTGAATCGCCCATGTCTATGATATAGAGGATGGTTGTGCTCCAAGTCCCAGAAGAAGGTCTTCATCTATGAAAGTGATCCCAGCTTCTTTTTGTAATGTGCCTCCTCACCAATAGTGTCAAGCTAAGCATATTTAGATCAAGGAGATCCTTGATTAATGATTCCCTCATCTCTTTGGATAAGACAAGGGCATCGTATACACTTAGCTTAGATGACAACTTTCTTAGATGAGAGAGGACATTGTAGTCCACCTTGGGCTGATCCTCCACAAGCATATCCAAGGGTGGAGCATCCTGTGGAGGGCTTCTCGATCCTCTATACCAATGACTTATTTCCCTCTATCTTGAGGTGCTACCCTAGGAGGTAGAACCTTGCCACTGAGGTTGACTTCGGTGATCTCTTGTGGTAGGGTAATGGAAGGTTCTACATCAGGCTCACTATAGCTTCTCCTATGGGACCCTCAAAATCGGATGATTCAAGTCTATCTCAAGAGTGAACTGAGCATTGAGTAGGAAAGTCCAACTCGAATCGAAAAAGGAAGATCAATTATAGTTATTTTGACTTGAAGAGTTATCATTAAGAATAGAAGTACAACCCATCAAAAGTGACACAAATGTAATTCAAGCAAGCTTTATTCTTCAATTTCTTGGATTTGATAGGAGGTACAAAGTAGAAATCAAGTAAAGTAAAGTGTGGTAAGGGATTTGGTGCCCTTATCCGCTGATACAAGAGTTATACTAGTAGAAGAAGAAGAGCTAGTAGAGGAGTCATCGATGTGTAGGCAATGATAGTGGAGGCTGGACTCGATGGTGGTTGCACTACTGGCTATCCCCAAGCGCATCTTTCTGAGCTCCCCTTTCCTTGAGTTGGCACAACTTGCAAACCTTCCTTGATGTTGGAGGTTTGAGCTAACTCACTACAGGAAAGTTTCTTGATCTTTGATGATCTTTTTTAGAGGTTTTGGATAAAGATATATCCCAACCTTCTTTAGTTTTGGAAGGATCATAAGTATCCCCAAGGATTACCCTAATGGAACTGGATGGTTGTTCCACAAGGTATTCCTTCGGGATAACTACAACACCGGTCTTGAAGCTATGTTCAAGCCAATCCTTATATGTGAAGCAATCCTTCAAAACATGATCTAGGATACGGTGGTAGGGGAAAATGTTAGGATCATTTCTTTTGCCCACTTCCTCCGGTCTCTAGCTTGTATAAAATTCTTTAAGAGATTCTTAAAGATCTTCGATTACCTCCCTCTTAAATGAATAAGGTTATTAAGTTTATCTAAGAGTAGGTGGACCATAGTTACCGGCGGGTATGCACTTCTGATGATATGGTGAGGAGGTGGTGGTATGGAGGCTATGGCGGGTGGCCTCGTGGTGGTAGAGGTGAGAGTGAAGGTCGTGTGGTCTCTCGTGATCTCTAGCTGTTGCTTCCCTTATCTACTTCTTTCAGCTTCTTCTCATATACCTTGTGCTTTTCTTTGGGCAACTATCTTGAAAAGGCTGTTTGGCTCTCCTTGTAGACTAGTACCTTGTTGATTAACTTCTCAAAGTTTTGATGGTGAAGCCCTTAAGCATGAAGGCGGGCCATGGATATTCTTTAGAAGAATCTCAATGGCATGTTTTGACATTTGTGGCTCACATTTCATACTCAAATTGCCATCTAAGAATATAATCAATAAGGGACTCACCAGGTGTTGTGCTACGAGATCCTATAACCCTTTGAGCTCCAACAAACCTCTTGATAAAGAGTTGCTCCAACTCAACAAATATCTTCTTGAACTGTTGGGAAGTTCACCCTGTCAATAGCTATCCCTCTTACTATGAAGAAATAGGAATAGCAAAGCATCACCAGCATTTGTAAATGGCCCGAAGTGTGCAATATGCTTCCTCAAGTTTCCACTGCCATCAAAACTCTTGAAGGAAGGTGGCACGAAACCATTGGGATATTGGATTGCATCAAATTCCTCTGGGCAGGGTCTACCTTTCAAACTGATGATGCTCCCTAGGCTTGAGCCAATGCTTCCTTCACCTACTGCTCAACCATGGACTTTATATCTTTTTTATATGGAGGTACTTTCCACTACATTCCTATACATGCTAGTGCTACCTTGCTCTAATGGAGGTTAAGTCTTGGCTGGGTTCAAGACATGCACTAACTTTGGTTGACTAGTCATGTAGTAGGATGAACTGAGGGGCTTATTTCAATCTTGCTGCTAACAAGTCCTCAAGCTGCATTGCCATCCTATCTATTTGTTCATCTTTCTACTTTAATTGATATCGAGGTGTTGTGATTGGGGCTGTCTTCTGCTCAACCTCATCACCTTCCATATCTTCTTGCTCTCGAGGAGATCCCCTATCTACCATGCAAACCAGAGTCTCCCAACAAATCATCTTCATTGGGATCAAAGCTGATCTTCTCCTCATTAGACTCATCCTAGATCTCCTTCTTTTCCATGAAATAATGAGCTACTATGTCATCTAAAGGATCATCAAAATGGAACAAATATTGGCGTGGTGATCACATCATGTATGAGGCATGACCTCCCCTACTACTAGAATCAATCCTGTGAGGGTGTACTCACTAGAAGAAATGCACTCACTTGTCACTATCTAAAAGGGTGACACTCCTAGGAGGTTCTACTATCATGGGTGTTGCTATCATCTCCTCCCTCTGCATACCACCATCTCTATGTCCTCTGGCGGTGGTGTTGGTGAAGGGATGACCACTATGCTTGGGTGCACTTCCTCCACCACTAGGGGTAAGGTTGAGCAGGCCTCACCATAATAGGCGGTGTAGATGGAATGGGATCCTTGGCCATAGGATCACCAATGGGGTCTCTTCTCCCGGATGTGGCCTTCATGGCCTTCATTAGCGGAGATCTTTGCGTGACATGTGATGGTGGATGGGGTAGAGCGGTGTGGTGGAGACACCACGACTCTCTATAGGACCCTCTTCTATGATGGGTTGTCCGTAAGCATATGTATTTATGTGATTGGCGTGGTAGCTCCAAAAAATCAATGAGTGCGAGGCTCATCGAACCTCCCTCTCTGACTATGATAGAAGTATGGGCCTCTCGCCTCCTATAGATGTTTCCCACCACATGATGATCTCAATCAAATTGAGCTCGGACTAGAATGTCATCGCTCCCAGCATAGAGGCGGAGGAGGCATATGACCTCCTACTCTCTAATTGGTGTCTTGAACTACATGGAGGTGAAGTAGATCCTCCTAGCATCCTCAGAGAGAGGATGAAATGGTTGTTCAGGCGGGGAAATAGTGGGAACTCCTCCATACGGCATGTAGCCTCCATCTCCTGGCAATCGTGTATGGTGCGCAATCATGCATTTTGTTCCTTCTCCGAGTCTGGTAGGGTGAGTGGAGTAACTAGACCCAACCTCAAAAGGTGGGAGGCAATCTAGATTAGAGAGCCTTACCCTGAGGTGCTAATGAGTGGGTGCTAGCCCTACTTGGTATCACGGAAACCATGCATACCAATGCTCTTTGTACTTGTCAACACTATGTGTATCATTGCTTTCCTCTTGTGAGGGATATATCAGTCGATGGCAATTAATCAATGGCTTCGGCCATACATGTCTAATAGTTGTGAGAGTGCCCTCACATGTAATCCTCCCCTTAAACCTCCAAAATGGATAAGATGGGTGTCATGGGGAGTTGGCTCAAGGCCAAGTCCATCCATGGGGAAAGTAAACACACTTTGAAGCCATTATAGTCAACAAAAATTGAAAAAGTAACGATTGATCGAGAATCTATAATGTTGGAAATAAACTTGGATCATTTTTTGTCTTTATTGATTTTTTAATTTGAATTTTAAAATTTGAACCCACATCCAACATCTTGGAAGTGTTAAGTGGGGTTCAAATGGATTTAGAAGATTTAGAGATTTGATTGGAAGAGGAATTTTGAATATGAATCCACTTCAACAAATTTGGGTATGTTGAAAATGATTCAAATATTTTAGAAGATGCTTCCATAGGTTCATGTTTGAAATTAGATTTTGATTTGAGGACCCTTTCCTTTAACAAATTTGGGTATGTTAAAGTAAGGGTCAATTGGTTTATTTTTGATTTGATATTTTGAATACTCCTTAGCAAATTTGGGTATGCTAAGTGAGGTGTTTGAAAATAATTTTTTTTTTTCTTTGTTTGCTTTATCTTGTGAATTTTGATTTTGAAAATTGGAATTCCCACTTAGCAAATTTGGGTATGCTAAGTGAAGAACCCAAGTGTGTTTTGTTTTTGAAATTTTTTTGAAAATAGGATTCTTAGAAAAGTATGCTAAGAAAATCCTAAAGTGTTTCATTTGTTTTGATATTTTGATTTTTTTGAAAAAAGGATCCTTAGCAAATTTGGGTATGCTAAGGAAATCTAATGTGTTTATTTTGATTTGATTTGTTTTGAAAAGTAGGATCCTTAGCAAATTTGGTATATAAGGGAATCCTAAAGTGTTTCTTTTTTGTTTTGATTTGTTTTTTGATTGAAAGTGGAGACTTCACTTTAGAAAATATGGTGTGTTAAAAAAATGAAGTTTCACTTAATTTTGTGAAATGAAAATTTCACTTAGCAAATTTTAGTATGCTAAATGAAATTCCAAAAGACATGTTTAAAATTTTTGTGTTTTGGTTTTGTTTTGAAAATGGAACTTCATTTTAGCAAATTTGGTATGCTAAATGAAGTTCCAAAAGTTTGAAAATTTTGTGAATTTGGAAATTTCACTTAGCAAATTTGAGTATGCTAAATGAAATTCCAAATGTTTGAAAATTTTTTTTTTTTGAAAAGAGACTTCACTTTAACAAATTTGGGGTATGCTAAATGAAGTTCCAAATATGTTTGAAAAAATTTTTTTGATTTTGAAAAAGAGATTTCCATTTAACAAATTTGGTATGTAAGATTAAAATCAATTATGTTTCATTTTCAAATGTATATTTTGTGTGTGATTTTTTTAAAGAAATCAACTTAATCATATGTGGAATAAGTTGTGGATTTCAAATGATGTCATTTTATTTGAAATGAAATTTTTATTCAATAAATTTGGTATATTGAATGGAGATATTCATATGTGCTTTTGAAAAATTTTTGTTTGAAAATGAAACTTCCATTCAATAAATGGGTATATTGAATGAAAATTCATGTGTGCTTTGAAAATTTTTTGATTTTGTTTGAAAATGAAACTTCATTCAATAAATTTGGGTATATTGATGAATGTGTTATGGAAGTTCATTATGATTTTTTTTTTTGCTTGAAGAGGTAATTCCATTCAACAATTTGGATGTATTGAATGGAAAGGATCTTCAAATTATAATTTTGAAAATATTTTGAATTTTATTTTTGAAAATGAATCTTCATCAAAATGAATTGAATGAAGAAACTCATTTGTATTTTTTTTTAAAATGATTGTTGGAATTTATTTTTATAAAGATGATCTACATATAACAATGAATTGTTAGATGAAGTGATTTAGAAAATTTTGTGCAAAATATTTTATTATGTGCATTTTGAAAAGTGCTTTTGAAAAGCAAGATTTTTTATAAAGGATTTATTTGTCTTTATTATTTTAGAATGAACCTTTCCTTACCATAAAAATGATAAGGAGGAAGTCTTTAAATATTTTCTTTTTTATTAGATTTTTTTTTTTTTACCCATTGGAGAACCCATGGGGGTGAGGTCCTAAAACCTAAAGATGTTGGCTAGCAACTTAAGAATGAAAACAAGTTAACAGAAGAAAGATAGTCTTGGATTCATACCAAAACAAACCACTATCGATACTTGAGACAATGATCATTTACCAAAGATGGAGAGAGGAACCATCCCAGTGAGTCAGAAAAATCTGGTGAAATATTTTCTAAAGAATATATACTTCCATCTTCACTCTGTGAAAATAAATGAAATAAAATATACATCTCTTTTTATGCATTTTGACACCATAGATCCAGATATTCTTATTGAGGTGATCAATGACATTGAGGAGAGGTACTATCTTGAGATAGAAGTCACCACCCTACAATGGACCTAATCACCTCAACAAGGACTCCTAAGGACAATGGGTCATGTGTACAAATATTTTACATGAAAGTAAAGTAGGGTTTATTTTAAATTTTGTTAAGTTCCCTATAGGGCAAGCCCCATAGTTAATTACATCCTAAGAATGAGATCCTTAGAATACTCTTGATTAAGGTAAATGATCATTGTCTCCAAAGATTTAAATAGGTAGGACTATCAATCAATTAGTTTATTTTGAAGATCAAATGGGATTGATCAAGAGAGGGAGTTATTATCAAAGCCAAAGGAAGATAAGTAGGAGATGTCATGATGCTAGGAAACTAGAGCATCTCAAACTATCCTATGGTTGGGCTTTACATTTTTTGAAATTGAATTATTATTTGAGTTGAATTTTTATTAGAATTTAGGACTTATGATTCCATAACACAAGATTATGGAAATACCTAAGAGGTGAGGATTTATGCTTATGGCCCATGGAGGGAGAAGCAACCTCAACCTAAATCTAGGGAGCTTTGGAGGAAAGCATGACCTAAATCTAAGGAAAATGGGTATTTGGTTTGCCTCCATAAGAGAGGACAAACCACCCATTGCTTGGACTTACAACCACCTTGGGTGGGGCCAACTAACTCCTCCTATGATTTTAAATTCATGTAGGCAAGTCATATGCTTTTAAGATAGCTAGGATGTTATTTATTTAGAAAGAGACTAAGTCCTTAAACTCACTCCCTCTGAGACTAGATCATGTAAGGGTATGCTTCAATGATAAATCTAATGCAAATCATATTACATTTTATTTTTATTTTTTGGATAATCATTTGACTCAGCTTATGGATTCATATGCCTAATGCATGAGAAGTAAGATTATTGGCCAAAATTGAGAAGAGAGGTGTGTTTCCACCATGGCTCTCAAAGGTCAAAAGTTTCAGAAAAGGTGGAAGCCCTCAATCAAGAGTGAAAATAATATGCATTTGTGCATGATGTTATAAAGAATACTCATCCACTAAGGGTTGCTAATTCTTTTATCTTGATTTTAGCCTAAGCTTTAGGTGAGGTTATGAGTTCTTTATTTTAATTTTGAATTGTTAAATTTGGTAGAAGATTTATTTTTTTCTAAGAGCCTAATCCACATCTAGGCCATACATAAAGCAAGGAAGAAACTAGGAAAAGGATGCCATCTTAAGGCACAAGCTAAACAAATCATCAATCAATTTATAAAGCTAACAAAAAAGAATAAAAAGGTCATTTTATGGCACCGCACAAACCAAAAAAAAAATTGGGTAGCCAAGCTCTTTATATACAAAAGATTACAAATGAATTAAAATACAATTAAGGAATTCATTGTTATGGTCTTCAAGCTTCATTTCTTCATTCTTCTTCTTTCTTCTTTCTTCTTTTTTCTTCTTTCTTCTTTGGTTCCTTCTTTTGGATGGTTGGAAGGTGGTTTCTCAAAGGCTTCACATGGTACATAAGATGATCTTATGACCAATGCTCATCCTAATCCCATAACAATCATTCCAAAATCTAATTGCAAAATTACATGAAAAGGAAAAGTAAATCTAGCCAAAACTTGCAAAAAAGATTAGCTAAACAAACACAAATCCAAGCATGTATATTGGACTTAGCACCACACATGGGTAAGTCCACCTATTGGATTATGCTTAGGGGTATAAGCACACATAAAGCATTTATATTTTATTTATTACTCTTAAGCACAATCCCTAAAGAATGATTAGACTAAATCATCCTACCATTCATTCTATGCATTCACCCTAACATCAGACTAAAACATATATCACAAATAAAGTAAATATCAAACATGCACCCTAACCTAAAGCTAGAAGTGGTGACTTAGCTAATGTGTGTGCTTTAGAAGGTTTGTGGTATGTAGCTATGGTTTTAAGTTTAAATTTTCTAAGTGTGAAGTGTTCAACTTAGAGGGTGGTTTCATTTAAGTGTTTAGTTGATTTGGGTTGATTTTATTTATGATTTGATTTGGTTTGAATGAATCTACAATTAATTACTAAGTTTAAAGAGAGGAAAAGAGAGAACTTCTCTTTCCTTCCCTACCTAAGTAATTTCTAAAGTAGATTCATATTTGGTTTTATTTAGTGAATGTTTTATTATGTGTTTTAATTAATCCTAAGTTTAGATGAACTCTAAACAAACCTATTCAAAAAGAAAGGCATTTTAAGATTAAGTAAAGTGAACTAAATTCACAAAACATACATCACTTCATTTCTTTCCAACATGTATAACATGCATATGAATGAATCTAAGCATATCTATACATACAAATGAGAATGTTTAGCACACTTTATGATGAATGCTAAGTGATTTAAGAAAATTTGAATGTTTATGATGCATGATTTTCATTAAGTAGAAAAGGGGTTTCTTATCCATTTTCACATACACATATATGTATGAAAGGCATAAGTGAGTATGATGCCATTGTTAACCGAGGGGTAAGGTACAAGACCTACTTAGGGCTACTTAAAGCCTCAACCCGGGTTGTCCTAATATACCACTTTCCTTAAATACAATATGTACAAAAGAAATGAATGGAAAAGAAAGGCAAATGTATATTGGTTGATTTATTTTGTTTATGCAATTTATATGTACAAGTGATATCCTTCTTAAGTAATAGCATAGGAATGAATAGGATATGGAATTAGGCAAGTGTTAGGTTCTTTTCAAATGAACATACACTTTACCAAATCTATTCAAAACTATACTAAAAGAGAGAAGGAAAACTACACTAAGCACATCCTTATATTTTACTCACATGCAAGCTTATAAATAAGATATAAGTAACACTTTCAATTTTGATAATTGATTCATATATTTTGAAAATAATTTGAATTTAATAGTGATAATAGCCACTCATATTCTTACTTTAGCCAAACATGCAATTTGACATAAAGAAACATTTTAATTTTAAATTTGATTTTGAAAGCATGAATGCATGAAATCATATGACATACACATTTAGCATGTTGGGAAGAAGTAATGAAAGCATGTAAACACATTCACTTTAATTAATTCTAAAGACTAATCTTATGAAATAAGAAAGCTTAAAGTAAATCAAAGTTTGTTTAATGTGATTTATGTTTGATTTTGAGTTTGATTTAATTTGAAAAATGTGAGGTGAGTTTAACCCATTACCACATGTATTTGATATTTTTGTTCAATTTTTAGGTGATTAGATTCATTTTATATTTTTATTAGATTAAGGTATGAATTAAGCATGTTAATATACTACACCACCTTAGCATAGTTAATCAAATAATTATGAGCCAATGAGATGACATAAAACCACAAGAATTTAAATCAGCAATGCACCTAGGAAGAAAAGGGCCTAATGCAATTTGGCTCATGATTAATGATTAATTAAGCTAAGGGGTTTTAAGTAATTTCAAACACCCTCACATATGAGTTGATTTTGATTTCCTTGTACTTAGGCTCTTGAACACCTAAGCATCTACCCAAGAAGAATTAATTGAGTTATGAAAAGTTTTAGAATTTTAGATTAATTAAGGGATAATTAGTGAATTAACCTTTGGTAGGTAAGATTAAGGAAGAAAGGGGTTTAAGGAATATCTTAAGGAAGTATCCAAAATTATTCCTAAACCTCATATTCACTTAATCAAAACTTTAATAACCAATGGGGTTAAACCACTAATTATACCCTTAATTAAGCTTAATTACATTAAATTGATTAAGAATGAACTAGCAATTCCTAATTAAAGCCTCAATAAATCCCAAGAAAATTAGGGGAGAGAAGTCATCCTAAATTACCAAGAAATTTGGAATTAAGTGGAGTAATTAGCAAATTAACATTCTAATAAAACCTAAATTTAGAGAAAGAACTATTCAAAATCAATAAAAATTAATTTTAGAATATTCTATGTTAAATTATCTTTCTAATGTAATTTATTTCATATTTTTCTAATTTCTATATTGAGATATGAATTTTAGAAGTTTAGGTGATTAATTAAAATTATTTAAATCCCTAATTAAATCATTAATCCCACTTGTGCCAAGCATGCTGCTGACGCGACATGCACTTTACATGCATTGTAGCTGGATTGGATACATAACCTGTCACATCATAGTGTCACATGGTGGCGGTACTATGCGCTTTCTCCTCATTGTGATCAGGATGATGGTAATAAAATTCAGGGAGAAAAATAAGATATTGATTTTTAATCTCCATCCAAAATGCATGGATGGACAGATCATCCTATAATTCCCCATGAGGAGTCCATCTCAGGCCATGATTTAAGCTCGATTGAGCTCAGATTGGCTGAATTTCCCACACCATCATCATGCAGGATCACATATAACATTAAAATTCATGATGAAAATTTCTTTCACAAATCAAACCACATTGAATTTAAGCTTGGAAAATGGCATACCTCAGGAGGTGATCACCGGCTCGATTCCCTTGGAGAAGGTCGGTTGAGACGAAGCTTTCTTAGTTGAGGGTTGAGTGGATCTCTCTATGGACCAACTCCTCCACCTTGGCTGCTTTGATCAGAACATCCTCCTCTGCCTTTGGAGCTTGGGAAGAGTTTGGGTGAGTTATTGGGTCCTAATGGAGCTTGCAAAATTGACTAATTTTGAGTGTGAGTAAGTTGGAATCAAGAGCTCCCCTATTTTTAGTGATGAAGATGAATTCAATCTCCCTTTAGGAAGCTTAGGATCACTTACAAATGGTCCTTTGGCTTCCTAACACTCAATTGACAATGGCTCTCTTGGAATGAGAGTGAATTAGGGGGAGTATATCTCCCCCTTTGGCAATCAGACAGTCGAGCAAAGAGAAGCCATTTCTGATCAATTGACCATATGCCATGGGTTTTTTTAGACCATTTAGGATGTCCTTGAATTTAGTTTTGGCTAGGGAGTGGAATGGTGAAGTGGCCATGTGCTCAAATTGAGTGAGGAGATTCATGTGGCCAATTTCAGTATGTGCTGGTTTGGCCTTGGGCTGGGTTGGGCTGACCCAAACCCATTGGGTTGGTGCACCCTCCACAGTGTTCACTTGATCCACTAGGAGAGTGCCAGTGGTATGAAGAGGATTTGACCAAATTCAAGTGGTGGCCAAAATTTTTCTATGGCCTAGGGTAAAATGGTCATTTGGTGATTTTTGAATTTGGGTATGTTTGGTATGTTGAGAAAATAGGTTTGACCAAGTTTCATTAAATTTGGAGTTGGTTTGATGTGATTTGGCTCATGTTGACCCATTTAGGTCAAAATGGGTCAACTTGGGGCAAGTTGACCAAGTGGTCAAATTGGGTCAAACCCAGGGTTAGATCATGTTCATATGACCATTTATAATATTTTGGTGGCTTTGGTTTGATTCAATTTGGTTTAGGTTTAATTTAGTTCATATGACTTCATTTAGGTCAAATGGGTCAAGTTGACCAATTTGACCCATTTGACCTATTTGAGGTAGGTCATGGGTAGGTTTAGGTTTATTTGGTCATATGAAGTGGATTGGTATCTTTGTTTCCAATCAATTTTGTTTAAGTTTGAATTTGGCTCAATATGACCCTTTAGGTGAAGTTGGGTTCAAGGTCAATTGGGCTAGGTTAGGTCTAGTTGGCCAATTGAGGCTTTGGTCAAGTTCAACAAGTGATTTGGAATGAACTTGACCCATTGGTTTCAATCAATTTGGCTTAGATCAAGTTTTGACACATTTTGACTTTTTTGGTCAAGTTGGGTCAACTTGGGTTATACGGCAAATTGGGTAATGTTAGGCTCAAATGTTGACTTGGTCAAGTTCAAACATTGATCATGAATGAACTTAGATCAATGGTTTCAATCAATTTGGCTATGGTGGATTTTGGCTATGTTCGATTTCATTTTAGCTAAGTGTTGACTTGGTCAACCCTTAGGTTTGACTTGGTTTGACCCAATTTTTGATTGATTGATCATCTCATGATGATTTTTGATCATGATGAGAGGCATAGTGAGTTTAGTTCAATCCAATTTGGTTAGGATTAGAATTTGGCTCATAAGGGTACTTTAGGTCACTTTGGGTCAAGTGAGCCTAAGTGGGTCAAATGGATTGGTCAAAGCTTGATTTGAGTTTGATTGAACTTGTATATGGACTTATGATTGAAATATAAATCCATTTGCAAGTGGTTTGAAGTCAAATGGGTTTTGATTCATTTGACAATTTCAAGTTCAAAGGGTGAACATAGATTTGGCTGATTTGAATTGAGTTTTGGTTGTGATTGAAGTTTGTATTTATATTTGGATTCATGATTGAAGGATTGATTGAATGAAGAAAATCAAGTTTTGGCTTGATTTGAAATTGATTTGGCTAAGTTCAAGGACTTGAAAGGCTTAGGTTGGATTTTGAATGATTTGAGTTTGATTTTATTGGTTTTGGTTGTTTGAATTTATATTTCATTTATATATGTGAATATAAATGAGAATATAAATAGTTATGAAAATTTCATGAATTTGAATTGATTTGATCATGATTTTGCTAAGTCCTTAGAGAAATTAAGTGACTTAGGAAAGATTTGTGAATTGAACTTGAATTTTGAATTTAGTTTGATTGATTTGAATTTATATTTCATTTATATATGTGAATATAAGTGAGAATATAAATTTTGTGAGTTTGAATTGATTTGAAGATGGTTTAGGCTAAGTCCTTAAGATGAAGGACTTAGAAAATTAAGAATTTGAGTTTTGATTTGATTTGATTATTTGAATTTATATTTCATTTACATATGTGAATATAAATGAGAATATAAATGAGTTATGAGAAACTTTTATGAATTTGAATTGATTTGAAGATGATTTAGGCTAGTCCTTAAGATGGAAATTATGAACTTAGAAAAGATTTTGAATTAGGAATTTGAATCTTAGATTTTATTTGATTGGTTTGAATTTATATTTCATTTATATATGTGAATATAAACAAGAATGTAAATGAGTTATGAAAAACTTTTATGAATTTGAATTGATTTGAAGATAATTTAGGTTAAGTCCTTAAGATGGAAATTAAGGACTTGGAAAAGATTTTAAATTAGGAATTTGAATTTCAACTTGGAATTCAATCATGGATTTCAACCATGGATCTCTATCTTGGATTTCAATCATATGGCATTGGTTTGAGTTTGGAGAAAATCAATTATACTGGAATCAATTTAGGTTTGATGTTGATTTGGAGTTTGACTTGAAGGAAGGAAGTGAGGAATGTGGTTCAAGCTATAGGGTGACAAATTTTTCTAACACCTAAGGCATGACCTATTCTTATGGCTAACTCTTAAATGAGGGCGTTGAGTGTCCACCTAATCTTTAGATGTGTCTTAAGACTAAAGAACTCTTAAAGTCAAGAGGAATCCTATGTCTAAGATGGAGGGGTTGAGAGCTCATTTAAAATGAGGTTGACATCTTTTAAATCACATCATATTCAGTTATGAGTAACATTATGCTTTCTCAACCATTTGATAAAGGATCATTATTTGATTAAGTGAGTGGGGTGTAAGGGATGCTACGTGTTTTAATCTCAGTTGTCCATCCAAAACATGCGAATGGACGGCCAAAGATTCATCCCTGTAATTCCCTATGGAAAAGGAGATTTGTTCATATTTTAGTCCATGATTTGAGCTGATTGAATAGGAAATTTAACCTTCATCATTCAATGTAGATCATATGGAATCATGGGATTAAACTTTCTTACAAAGCTCCACACTATGGCTAGCTCAAAAATGGTATAGAGGTATGCTCAATTTTGGAGAAGCTTATTTTGAGGCAACCTTTCTTTGAGTTTGAGCTCTTAATGGGTGGTTGCTTCTAGATACCAACATTTTTTCCTTGAGCTCTCTTGATCATGGTGACTCCTTCTTAGGAACTTAAAGAGCTTGGGTGAGTTTGATTGAGCTCCCATGGACTTGCAAAAGGAATTATTGGTTTTTAATGTGAGCAAGTTTTTATTGAGCTCCTCTATTTTGAATCTCTAAAAAGAAATGAGAATTTTATTTCACTTCTAAGCTTGGGGATTGAATGGCTTCTAGACTTCTTTAATAGGAATGATGGATTGAATTCAAATTAGTATATCTCCTTTGTTCAGATGACCGAGCAATGCTTTCTTTTGATCAAATTGACCACAGAAGTGGGTTGTTAGGCCATTTAGGATGTCTTGAATTGATTTTTTGAGTGGAATGGTGAACTTCCATGTTTGAATTGAGTGGAAGGAGGATTCCATGTGCTCCATTCAGTCATGTGGTCGATTTGCCATTGGGCTTCACTCAAACCCATTGGGTTATGCAGACACTCTAGTGTTCACTTGATCCTTGAGGGTGCAGTGGTTATGGAGAGGATTTGACAAATTCCAAGTGGATTTGGCCAAAATTTACCCTATGGCCTAGGGTTAAAATGGTCATTTGACCTTGATTTTAGTTTGGGTATGTTTAATATGATGAGAAAATAGGTTTGACCAATTTTCATTGAATTTGGAGTTAGTTTGATGGGATTTGGCTCATGTTGACCCATTTAGGTCAAAATGGGACAACTTGGGTCAAGTTGACCAAATGGTCAAATTTAGTCAAACCAAGGGTTGGGTCAAGTTCATATGACTATTTGAAATATTTTGGTGGCTTTGGTTTGATTCAATTTGGTTTAGGTTTAAATTTGGTTCATTTGATTTCATTTAGGTCAAATGGGTCAAGTTGACCAATTTTTCTCATTTGACCTATTTGAGCTAGGTCATGGGTAAGTTTAGATTTGATTGGTCATATAAAAGGGATTGGTATCTTGTTTCTAATCAATTTTGGTTAAATTTGAATTTGGCTCAATTTGACCTAGTCAGTTGGGTTCATGGTCATGGAGGTTGGTCTAGTTGGCCAATTGAGGTTTTGGTCAAGTTCAACAATCATTTTGGAATGAACTTGACCCATGGGTTCAATTTATTTGGCTTAGATCAAGTTTTGACTTTGACTTTTAGGCCAAATTGGGCCAACTTGGTCAAGTCCAATTGGGCTGGTTAGCTCAAATGTTGACTTGGTCAGTTCAAACATTGATCATGAATACTTAGATCATTAGTTTCAATCAATTTATATGGTGGATTTTGGATGTTGGGTTTCATTTTGGCTAAATGTTGACTTGGTCAACCTTAGGTTTGACTTTGTTTGACCCAATTTGAATGATTGATCATCTCATGATGATTGTTGGTCATGATGAGAGGCTTAGGTGGGCTTAGTTCAATCCAATTTGGTTAGGATTAGAATTTGGCTCATAAGGGTACTTTAGGTCACTTTGATGGGCCTAAGTGGGTCAAATAATTTGGTTAAAATTGATTTAATTTGATTGAACACATATGGACATGATTGAAATATAATCCATTTGCTGGTTAAAAAATGGTTTGACTCATTTGACAATTTCAAGTTGAAGAGGTGAACTGAGTGATTTTGGCATGATTTTTTGAATTGAGTTTTGGTTAAGTGATTGAAGTTTGTATATTTGGATTCATGATTGAAGATTGATTGAATCATGAAGAAAAAATCAAGGGTTTTTGATTTCAAGTTGATTTGACTAAGTCAAGAATTTGACATGAAAGGCTTAGGTTGGATTTTGATTGAATTTGAGTTTGATTTTGGAGTTGGTTTTGGTTGTTTGAATTTATATTTCATTTATATATGTGAATATAAGTAGAAATATGGTTATGAAAAATTTCATGAGTTTGAAGTGATTTTAACATGATCTAGAGCTAAGTCCTTAAGAGAAAATCAAGTGACTTAGATTTTGAATTTGAATTTGAATTTTAGATTTAGTTTGATTGATTTGAATTTATATATATGTGAATATAAATGAGTTATGAGAATATTTGATGAATTTGAATTGATTTAGATTTGATTTAGGCTAAGTCCAAGGAAATCAAGGACTTAGGCAAGATTTGTGGAATTTCAACGGAATTTGATTTGATTGATTTGAATTTATATTTCATTTATATATGTGAATATAATTCAAAATATAAATGAGTTATGAGAAAATTTCACGAGTTTCAATTGATTTGAAAATGATTTAGGCTAGCCACCTCATCGACTAATATATGAGGGTGCCCCCTCAGTACAATTCTCGGCCAAAAGCAAATGGGTGGAGTATCAGTGAGGCTGATCAAGGCCAAATCCATTGAATGGAAATGTGAAGATGAACTTGGGAGGCCATGTGTATTGGCTTGCAAAATTCTTGGTGGTTTTGCACTATATTTTGCATGTCTTGTAATTATATCTTGCAGAAAAGTAATAAATTTGGAATCCTGAACCCTCACTCAACAATTCATATATATTAAGTGGAGGTCAGTGGAGAGATTTTGATATTGAGGAGTGTCTTTGCCATTTTATTTTGATTTAGAACCCATACCAAACTAATTTAGGTAGGTTGGGTGGGGTTCTAAAATATAAGGAGAAATTTTTGGAGATATTTGTGTTTTGTATGTCTTGTTGAAAATATTGATGATTTGAAAGAACATTACTTTGCAAATTTGGGTATGCTAAAAAGGGGTTGTGATTGTGTGTTTGAAATTTTTTTGTGAAATACCTTTTGCTGGTGATGACTAAAATGTTGATTTGAAAATGGGGGCTTCCTACTTAACAAATTTGATATGTTAAGTAGAAACCACATGTATTTGATTTATGTTTGAAAATGAGACTTTTACTTAACAAATTTGGTTTGTTAAATGAAAGCCAAATGTGATTGATATATGTTTTTATTTTCTTTAAAAATGGGACTCTCACTTAATAAATTTGGTATGTTAAGTGAAAGTCAAATGTGATGTGATTTGAAAAAAAAAGGAGATTCTTACATAACAAATTTGGTATGTTAAGTAGAAATCAAATGTGTATTGAAAATGAGACTTTCACTTAACAAATTTGGTATGTTAAGAGAAAGTTAAATGTGATTGATTTATGTTTTGCTTTTCTTCGAAAATGGGACTCTCACTTAACGAATTTGGTATGTTAGTGGGCAAATGTGATTGATTTGAAATGAGATTCTTAATTAACAAATTTGGTATGTTAAGTAGAAATCAAATGTGTATTGAAATGAGACTCTCACTTAACAAAATTGGTTTGTTAAGTGAAAGTAAAATGTGATTGATATATGTTTTGAAAATGGGACTCCAACTTAACAAATTTTGTATGTTAAGTGGAGGTCAAATGTGACATGAAAATGAGACCTCACTTAACAAATTTGGTGTGTTAAGTGAGTCAAATATGTCATGAAAATGAGATTCTTACTTAACAAATTTGGTATGTTAAATAGACAATATGATTTATGAATAAGACTCTCACTTAACAATTTGATATGTTAAGTGAAAGTCAAATGTGTCATGAAATAAGATTCCCACTTAACAACTTTAATATGTTAAGCGGGAATCAAATATATGAGTGAGATTCTCACTTAACTTTGATATGTTGTTAAGTAATCAAACATGGTATGAATGATTTTCACTTTGCTTTGATATGTTAAGTGAAAATATGTTATGAATTTGAGATTCTCTTAACAACTTTGTATGTTAAATTGAATCAAACATGACATGAAAATAAGATTCTCACTTAACAACTTCAATATGTTAAGTGGGGATCAAATGTAGCATGAAAATAAGATTATCACTTAACAACTTTGATATATTAAGTGTAATAAAATATGACATAAAAATAAGATTCTCACTTAACAATTTTGATATGTTAAGTGGGAATCAAATGTATTTATAATGAAATTCTCACTAACAATTGACATGTTAAGTAGAATCAAATATGACATGAAAATAAGATTCTCATAACAATTTTGATATGTTATGTAGAAATCAAATGTGACATGAAATGAGATTCTCATAACAATTGACATGTTAAGTGAATCAAATACATATGAAAATAAGATTCTCATAACAATTGATATGTTAAGTGGGAATCAAATTTTATATGAAAATGATCTCACTTAACAACTTTAATATGTTTAAGTGGGAATCAAATATGATGTGCTCTCTTTCTTTGGAAAGAGAATTCTTGTTTGAAAAATATGGCAAGTTAAATAAGATTCCAAAATAGAGGGGAAGTTTATTTAACAAATCTTAAGTATGTTAAATAGATTTCAATGATATGTTTTGATGTAATGTTTGTGATTTCTTGATTTTGAAAAGAGAGAAACTTCAACTCTAGCATATGTGAAATATGTTAAGTGGAGTTTCAATTTTATGTTATGATTTGATAATAGAATATTCATTCCACAAATTTGAGTATGTTGAATGAAGGTGGCTATTTAAAAGTGTTTTTGGAAAGTGTCATTTTGTGAAAGAATTTATTTTTTTTAAATTTTATGATGAACCTGCCTCAAAGCATGGTAAGGGTTCTTAATTTTATTATCTCTCCTTCATTGATAAATTTGTTTTCACTGTTGAACCTAATGGGTTTCAAAACTATATGGGTGAGGTCCTAAAACTAAAGGATGTTGGCTAACTTTACTTAAGAATGAAATAAGCTAAGTGCCAATGGAAGGAAAGATAGTCTCAGACTCACATAAAATGCAACTCCACTATCAATGCTTGGAGACAACAATTTTCTAATAGAGATGGATAGAGGAACCATCCCCAGCGGAGTCTCTAGAAAAATCTATGGTGTTCAATTTTTTTTTGGTTATTGTGATGTGTGTATTTGACCCCGAGGATGTACTTATTGAGGTGATTGGGTATGATATTGAAGAATAATGCACTATATTGAAAGATAGAAGTCACTACTCTACAATGGACCTAATCACCTAATAAGGACTCCTAAGGCATGATGGGTCTTCAAATATACCAGAGATTTTCCCTTACTTTACATGGATGAATAAAGTAGGGTTTATTTAAACTGCATTCTAAAGTTTCCTTTGGGGGCAAGCCCCCATAATTAATTATATCTTAAGGAAAATAAATCCCTTAAGAATACTCTCGATTAAAGAGGCAATTATTGTCTCCAAAAAATTTAAAAATAAGACTATCAATAAATTGGTTGTATTTTAAAAAATCAAGTGGGATAGATCAAAAGGTGAGAGTTATTATTAAAGCCAAACGAGATAAGTAGAGAATGTTCATGATACTAGGCAGCCTAATGAACATTCCAATCTATCCTATGATTGGGCTTTATATTTTTTGAAATTGAAGAGATTTTATATGTTTGAGTTAACATTTCATTAGAAAGCTATGATTTATACTCTAACAACACAGGATTGTTAGGATGCCTAAGAGATGAGAATTTATGCTAGTAGCCTGAAGGCAAGCAATGACCTCAGATCCTAAATCTAGGGAGCTTTAGCGTGGGCCAAAGCACGACCTAAATATAAGGCAAAAAATGGGTATATTGTTTACCTCCACAAGAGAGAGTAAACCACCCATTTTGGACTTATTAAATGAGTGGGCCAACTAACTCCTATAAATATCTATGTAGGCAAGCCTTTTGCTTTGTAAGATGGTTATATTTCTATTATTTAGAAAAGAAACTAAGTTCTTAAACCCGCTCTCTAAGAGACTAGAGCATGAGTGGTATAAAAAATGACTTAATCTAATGCAAATCTTATCATATTTGATTTGATTTTGAACTCTTTATTTTGACACAGGCTATAGGATTTTAGGTGCGTAAATGCATGATGAAATTGATTATGGGATAAATCAAAAGAGAAAGAAGTGTTCTTCCATCATAGGCTCTCAAAGGTTAAGCCCTTACTATCTGACAAAAATGGAAGCCCTCTCTTAGCAAGAGTGAAATAACATGATATGCAAAGTATTGAACATACAATCATCCAACTAAGGGGTTGCTAAATATTTTATTATCTTGATTTAATGCCTAGGCTTTTATGTGAGGTTATGAGTTTTTAAATTTAGTTATGAGTTGTTAGTTTGGGTAGAAAAATTATTTTTTTATCCTAGAGCCTAATCATGTCAGGCCATACAATAATCACCAATCATAAATAAACTATAAAAGGCATGTTTTTCTAATGCACAAGCTAAACAAAATATCAAATAATTTTTGTAAAGCTATCTAAAAGAATAAGAGGGCGATGTGGTACCGCACGAAAAAAAATGTGAGTAGCTGAGCTCTACCCTTATAAAACTTGTATTACAAGAGAATAGTTACAATTACAAATGATGAATGTTATGTTGGTCTTCATTCTTCATTCTTCATTTCTTCATCTTTTTCTCCATTTCTTTCTTCTTTTGGCTTGATTTGATGTGCTTTCTCAAAGGATCACATACATAAGACTTGGATCTTAACAATACTTATCCTAATCCCCATAACACTTATCCTAATCCTAATGCAAAATTACATTAAAAGAACGAAAGTAAATCTTGCTACATTTGCAAAATTAATATTAGTTAAACACACCATATGATTAATTTGGACTTAGCACTCCACACATGGGTAAGCAAGCTCATCTGTCCTAATTTGGGTTATTCTTAGGGGTATAAATAACTTGAACAACAAAAAAAATCTTTTATATTTTTATTATAGCGACCCCTTAAGCACAACCCCATGCAAAAAGCATGATTAGGATAATATCGGCCTAACATCCAGACTACACACATACACCCTAACATCTAGTCTACAATAGTACATCATAAAATAAACATACATCAAACCATGCACCGCCCTAACATAAAGCTATAAGTGGTGACTTATTCTAATGTGTGTGAATTAAGGCTTTTGTGGTATGTCCTAACTAGGCTTTAGAGCTGTAATTTTGCTAAGTGTGAAAGATTTAATTTATAAAGGGTTGATTTTTCTTTAAGTGATTTAATTGATTTGAAGATTTTACTTAGTGTTTTCATTTGTTTCATATGGATTACACTTAACAATTACGTGTTATAAAGAGAAGAAAGAGAGGGGACCTCTCTTTCATCCCTACCTTAAGTCACATCTAAAGCAAATTAGTTTGCTTGATTCTCTTTAGTGAATGGCTTATTACATGTTTTAATTCAACCTAAGTTTAGGTTCTCTAAATGATCTTATTCAATAAGAAAGGCATCTTAAGATTAATTAGAATGAATTACTATCACATAACAAATGTTTATTCATTTCTTTCCATCATGTATCATGCATATGATTAAATCTAAGCATACTATACATGCAATTTGTATCTTAGCACACTTAAATGATGAATGTGAGTAAATGTGTTTGGAATTAATGTTTCATTTGATTGAATGATTTTATCATATTAATTTAAAGCTCTATCTAATTTTTTATGCAAAAGCATAAGTAAAGAACCTTAAATCACATGACTAATCAACTCAACCAAATAAACAAAGTATGAATGCATGTCTTTTTAATAGAAAAAGAGGGTTCTCATTCATTAGCTAAGTACACATTCACATGTATAAATTTTTTAAGTGAGTGCATCACCATTATTCTACACTAGGGGCGTAATATACAAGACCTACTTGGGACTACTTAAAGCCTCGTAGTCCCGGGATGTCCAGACTAATATACCACTTTTCTTATATACATATGGATGTATAAGCAACTATAAGAATAGAAAAACTTATGCAAAAGTTATTTTTGATTTATTTGATTTATGATTCTTATTCATTAGTCATATCATACATATATGTGTATAAAAGTTTTTAGTAGGTACGACGTCATTGTTCTACACCAGCGGCGTAAGGTACAAGACCTACTGGGGGCCACTTAAAGCCTCATGACCCAGATGTTGGAATATACCACTTTTCTTATATACATATGAATGTATAAAATGAACCACAAGAATGAGAAGTCATGCAAAAAAGTCAAATTTAATTTAATTATATGGTTTACATATGTGATATGAAATTCTTCCAAGTCATAGCATGGAGATACATAAAAATAGATTTAGATAAATGTTGTGTCCTTTTCAAATGAACTATACATTTGTAAATCCATATAAGGTAAATAAAGAGAGCTTCATATTACATATCTTAGATTATGAACACATGTGAACTTATAGATACTTGTAATTATCATCACTCCATATATTATAATTGATTTATGGGCTTTTGAAGATAACTTTTGATTTAATAGTAATAATAGCCACACCTACTTTTAATTTAGATCAACACATGTAATTTGACATAAAAGAAATCATTTCATTTAGTTAATTTTAAAAGAAATGAATGCATGATTATAAATGGTAAACAACATTTAACATGATTGGAAAGAAATAAAAGAACATAAGCACATGATCTCATTCATTCCAATTAATTCCTAAGGACAATCACACTAAATAAGGCTATTTAAAATAAACTAAAGTTCTTTAATGACATTTTAAATTTTGAGTTTGATTTGATTTAGGAAAAATGAAAGAGATTTGCTAATCCTAATCTCGTTTCTCATGTGTGAGTTAATTTGACTTAATGAAAAATATTTAAGTTGATTTTATGTTTTTAATTAGGTTAAGGTATGAATTAAGTGAATTAATTAACCCTTACCTACATCACCTTAAGTTAATTAACTAATTAATAATGAGCCAATATGATATGCAACCACATGAAAAGTAAATTTTCAATGCTTCTAAGAAATGAAAGGGGTCTAATGCAATTGGCTCATGATTAATAGTTAATTAGGCTTAAGGGATCTCACTTAACTACTTTTATGATTTTCTCACACATGTGATCTAACCATAATTTCATTATCTCTCACTTTGGGTTATTGAACACCCAAAGAGCTACCCAAGATTGATTAAGGTTGCTTAGATGTGAAGTGAATTTTAAATTGAGTAAATTAAACTCATTAATCCATTTGATTAAGCTTGTTCAATTAATGAAATGAAATTGACTTAAGAAAAGATATCAAGAAAGAGGTCTTGATCTCAATCCCCAAGTCCCATATTTGATCATTTAAACTCTGATTTTTTATGTTGGAAATTAATTAATTAATTAAGCAATTAATTACCTCATTAAACATTAACTAATCAAATTCCAGAAAGTGAAGAAAACTTAGGAAATGAATTAGAAAAAAAATCCCATTCACATTCACCAAGCTCCCTTACTGTTCAACAGAGGTAATTAGGCTTAAATAATTAATTAAATCATTATTCATTCATTAAGTATCACTAATAAAATTAAGAAAGTGATTAAGACTTAATCAATTGATTTTCTTAATTAAGTAACCAATAAACTCCCAGAAAAATATGGGAGGCAGAGGTTATCCCCCTTAAACATCCATAGAAAGTTGGAGATCAATTGGGTGTTTAATTAAGGAATAATTAAGCTAATTAGATTTCCAATTAAACCTTAATTAAGCCAATACCACTATTCAAAATCAATTAATAAAACTTTTTCTAGATTCTATTATATAATATTTTTAAAATGAGCCTAAGTTTATATTTTTTGGATTTTTCTAGAGTGAGTTATAATTTTTAGAAGTTTTAGCCTTAAAATGTATTAATTAGGCTTAATTAAAGCCTTAATCTTGTTGGGGCATGTGGCAGTTGACACAGCATGCCAACGTGGCGTGCTTTCCATGTGGTGCGATGGGATTAGCTATTAAAGTTGTCACATCTGCTACTGACTTGGATTATGGCGGATGCGCTAACTCTGTGGACTATCTGATCTAAGATCGGATAGCCACAATTAGATCCAAAGATTAGGAAGGGAATTAAGTGATCTAATGCGGGATATAATCAGAGATGTTCATTTTGATCACACAGAACGGATGGGTCATGATCTATCTCATTTGATAGCAACAAAAGATGGATGTCATCCATCTTTTCTTTTTTGTTCTGAGCTCACCCGAGCTTGAATTTCCGTCCAATTTGATCCCACACCTTCAGGGAGGGGAGGCGCACACTTCTAATGATCAAAAACTCATGACATTCAAATTTACTTCACAAAGTACCATGCTATTTTCCATATAAGGCTCGATTTGTAAAATTACCTCACTGGAGCTAATGTCCAGTGGTGGGATCGGTAGAAGCTACTAGTTGAGGCAAGACCTGTTGAAGCTTTGAGCTTGATTTAGGGTAGAGTGCTCAGTAGACTAATCCACGCACGTAAAGGCTTCAAATATGATTGAACTCTGATCTCTAATGCTCGGGAAGGCTAAGAGATGATTCAGTTAGCTTCAATGGAGTATGAGGATGGTGTGGGTGCAAGGAATTGAAGTTTGATTAAGTGGAGGAGGAGTATTGATCGAAGGAAGGCTGCCTAATTTTTAATTTCTCACACAGGGAGAAAATCCAATTGAGGGAGGCTTTGGGAAAGCTTGAAATTTCTCTGAAGGGTTTCAGAATTAGCTTAGGGACACACATGATACCAAATGAATCCTTTTCCACTCGAAATGGGGGAGTATTGGCTGAAAATGTGCGTGAAGGATGGACGGGATGGGTTGGCTTGTATTAGCTGGTAGGCCACTATCAGGGTCCTGGAGAGGCCATGTCTAACTCCACGTAGCTCGCCTTGAGTGGAGGGAGCCATGGGAGGAGCCTATAAGGCTGGTGTGCAAAGTTCCCTTTTAGTTTGTCCATAGGATGCTTGGTTTGGCTTGAGTGAGGATGAGTTGAACTTTCATTTGTCCTTGGCCGACGTAGGGTGGATTAGGTGAGCTAGGTGGGTCAGGTGGAGCCTCACTTGAGTGCTTGGAGGCTGCCATGGTGATGGGGAAGTCAAGTTTGCTTGTTAGCATGAAGATGTAATGGAAAGATGGGGTTTCCAATGGCTAATCCCCTTGGTGGGGTCCACTATGGGTTTGGGCTGACTTGGGAATGAATTAGGACATGTTTGGGTCAGGTTTGACCAAGTCCTAGGGTCCCATGAGTTGGTTTAGAGTGATTTGGCTTCATTTGGTCAAAATGTGTTCATTTTGACCAATTGGTCAAATTGAGCCAAACCAAGGCATGGGTTAGGTTCAAATGATGATTTGGGATGTTTTGGTTCAATTAATTTGGATTGTTTTGGCCTAAGTTTGGATTTGACTCATTTGGCTTCAAAAGGGTCGAATTAGTCAAGTTGACCAATTTGACCAATTTAACCAAATTGGGTTGGGTTAGGTGTTGCGTCAAGTTCAATTTGTTGATTGAAAGTAATTGTAGGCTTTGGTTTGGTTTAATTTGGATTTATCTTGAATTTTGGCCAATTTGACCCTTTAGGTCAATTTGGGCTAGGTTGGCAAGTTGACCAATTGGTCAACTTGGGCTCAATTATGGCTTTGGTCAAGTTCAATAAGTGATTTAGAATGAGCTTGAGCCATTAACTACAATCAATTTGGATCAAATCATGATTTGACCCATTTTAGCTTTTTAGGCCAATTTAGGTCAACTTGGGTCAAATGGCCAATTAGGCTTAGTTTGGCTCAAGTGAGGGTTTGGTCATGTTCAATCATTGATTATGAGTTGGTTTAAATGAATGGTTCTAATCAATTTAGCATATGGTTAATTTTGGCTAGTTTGGGTTTCATTTGGGCTAAATGTTGACTTGGTCAAAGGCTAGGTTTGACTTGGTTTGACCCAATTTAAGGCAATTGATCACCCTAGGGTGGTTGTTGGTTGTGTTGTGGGGTTTAAATGAGATTAGTTCAATCCAATTTGGGTGAGATTAGAACTTGGCTCAAAAAGTTCCTTTAGGTCACTTTGTGTCAAGTGAACCTAAATGGGTCAATTGGCTTGATTCAAGTATAGTTGACCTCACACATGAGCCTAGGATTGAAATATAAATCCAATTGCAATTGGTTTGGAGCTAGACGGATTTTGGTTCATATGAAAATTTTAAGTCAAGAGAGGTCTACATGGACTTGACTTGGGTTGACTTGAGTTTAGTTTGATAATGGTGGTTTATATTTATATTTGGGTTAATAATTGTAGGAATCATTGAATCATAAAGGAATCCATGAGTTTTGAATTGATTTGGGTATCATTTAGCCAAGTTCAAGAATTTGGCTAAAAGGGCTAAAATTAGGAATTAGATTTGATTACGGTTTTGTTTTGGTCATTTGAATTTATATTTCATTTATATTTATGAATATAAATGAAGATATAACTGGGTAATGAGAAAATCACTTGAGTTTGGAGTGATTTGAAAGCAAATTTAACCAAATCTAAGGATGTAGGTCAAAAGGGCTTAACTTGGGAATTGATTTGGTTTGATTTATTTTTGGTCATTAGATGGTGGGTTTCATTTATATTTATGAATATAAATGAATGAATGATTGATTTATAAAGAAATTGATCAAATTTGGGTTGGTTTGAAGGAGTTTTGGCTAAGCATATGAAGGTGGTTTATATGGCTTAGAAAGGATTTTGGTTTTGGAGCTTAATCATGAGTTTCAATTATTTGAAGTTGGCTTTGATTTGGAATTTGGATTGGGATTTGATTTGAGATTGAATTTGATAATTGAGAAAATCAATTGGATTGGGATTGATTTGAATTTGGCTAAGGCTAAGTCCATAAGATAAAATCAAAGGGCTTAGGAAGGAATTTAGAGTTTGAATTTAATCATGGGTTTCAATCATTTGATAGTTGGATTTGATTTTGGAAATTGGATTTGAATTTGAGGTTTAGATTGATAGAAGGAAGCAAGGATTGGGTTTAGGCTATAGGGTAGGCAAGTCCTCATAAATCTCTAAGGCACAACCTATTCCTATGGCTAACTCTTCTAAGTCTCTAGGGTTAGGTTAAGTGTTCACCTAATCACTAGAAGTGTCTTAAGATTAAGAAACTCTTTGTGTCTATAAGAGTCCTAGATCTATGATGAGGAAGTTGAGAGCTCACTCTAAAAGTGAGGTCAACAAAATCCAAAGGGAATAGATAGGGAATGCTCATGATACTGGGAAGCCCAGTGAGCATTCCAATTTATCCAATAATTGGGCTTTATAAATTTGAAAGTGAAGAGATTTATTCATTTGAGTTGAATTTTATTAGATTACTAGTGCTTATAATCCATCAACACAAGGTTGTGAAAATGCCTAAGAGGTGAGGATTTATGCTTGTAGCCCGAAGAAAATAGCTACCTCGGATCCTAAATTTAGGGAGCTTAAGCAAGAGCTAAAGCACGACCTAAATCTAAGCGACAGGTGGACATAAAGGTTCACATTTATAAGAGAGGATGAACCATCTAACCTCTGGACTTACAACCATCTGGAGTGGCTGTTAGCTACCTCCTCCTATGATTTTAAAACCATGTAGCCTGGTCTGATGAATTGCAAGATAGCTAGGGTAGTTATTTAATTGAAAGATACTAACCCCTAAGAGAATTGAGCATGAGTGGTATGAGCATATGACTTAGTCTACAAATGCAAAATCTTATAAGTTTTATTTCAATTTTGACACTTCAACTTGGACGAAGGTTTGGGATTTCTTATGCCTAGATGCTTGATGAAGATAAGTTATTGGCTAAATTAGCAAGAAGGGGTATTTTCCACCACAAGGGATGCCCTCACAGGTCGAGCATTCCCATATCGTGCAAGGATGAAAATCCCCTATTTTCAAGAGCAAAATAATATTCATGCATTATGTGAAACATTCAACCATTTTGCTAAGGTTTGCTAAATCTTTTAATTATCTTATTTAAAACCTAAGCTTTATGGTGAGGTTATGAGTTGTAGAAACTTTTAGTTATGAGTGATTAGTTGGGGTAGAAAAATTAATTTTTACCCTAAGAGCCTAATCGCATCCAGGCCACACATTAAAGCATCAAACATTTAAGAAACTATGAAGAACATGCCATTTCTAGTGCGAAAACTAAACAAATCACCAAACAATTTTATAACTATAAAAGAATAACAGAGGGTCTCTGCACAACCCGAAAAAAAAAAAGATGGGTACCTAAGCTCTACCCTTATACAATCTAGAATATAAATGAATAAATACAATTTAAAATAAGTGAATGCTATAGGGGTCTCCATTTCTTCATGTATCTCCCTCCCCTTTGATTTGGTGGACTTTTAGGCCTCACAAGGCACCCCAGGACAAAGCCCTCTAGCCAATGCTCATCATAATCACCCATATCACTAATCTTAATTCCTAATGAAAAATTACATTAAAAATAGGAAAAGTAAATCTAACTACAACTACAAAATGGAGGTTAGCTAAACACACATAAAATCCCAAACAATTCTATGTATATAATTTGGACTTAGCCCCCTGCCCATGGGTAACCAAACCCAGCTATCCTAACTTGGATTATGCTTAGGGGTTTAAGCAACCTGCAAAGAGAGCATTTATATTTATTTTTAAGCACCCCTTAACCATAATCCCCTACAAAAACATGATTAGGTTAGGAACTTCCTAACATCCTGTCTACGAAGCATACACCCTAACATCCAGTCTAAAATAATACATCATAAAATAAAATATACATCACATCATGCACCGTCCTAGCATAGGACTAGAAGTGGTGACTTAATTCTAATGTGTGTGTTAAGGCTTGTGTGGTGTATCTTACTAAGCATTAGGGTTATATTCTTTTAAGTGTAGAAGAAATTTAATTTAACATGGAAGGTTGGTTTCACTTTAAATTTTTTAATTGATTTGAGAATTTTAATTTTATGTTTCTTTTATTTCATTTGATTTTATATTTAGCAATTAGGCGTTATAAAGAGAAGGAAGAGGATTACCCTGTTTCATCTCTACCTTAAGCCATTTTCTAAAGTATATTAATTTGATTTAGTTCTCTTTAGCGAATGATTTATTTCCTATATTTAAATTAATCCTAAGTTTAGGTTCACTTTAAATAACTCTATTCAATATGAAAGACATCTTAAGATTAATCTAATTGAATTACTATCACATGACATTTGTTAACTCATTCCTTCCATCAGATGTAACATGCATATGATTTTAATCCTAAGTGTATCTATACATGCAACATGTTTTAGCACACTTAAATGATGAATGTATTTGCATATTTCAAATTTATCTTTTCATTTGACTGAATTATTTAGCATATGTAAGTTAAAAGCTCTATCCAAATTCTTATACAAAGATACATAAGAATGAAATTAAGTAGGTACATGCCATTGTTAAACCAGGGAAGTGAGGTAATCAAATGACCTCTTTGGGGCTACTTAAAGCCTCATATTCTCAGGGTGTCCAGACTATATACCCATTGCATTCAAATTTATGTAAATTTGTATACATGAATATAAGAAAGAGTATTCCAAATCACATAATTAGATAATTCAATCATTTAAATAATTATGAATGCATATATTTTTAAATAGAAAAGAGGATTATCATTCTCTAGTTAAGTATACACATGCATGTATAAAAGGCATAAACAAGTACATGCCTTTGTTAACCAGGGAAGTGAGGTAATCAAATAACCTCCTTGGGGATACTTAAAGCCTCATATTCCTGGGATGTCTGGACTATATACCCATTTTTCTTAAATACATACACATGTATTCATAATTAAGAGGATGGGAATCATGCAAAGATTGTATTTTTCTTTAATTGAATCATTTATGTACATGATTTAAAGCTCTATCTAAATTTTAATATTAGAATACATAAGAATGAAATCAAATGGGTAATGCCATTGTTAAACTAGGGAAGTGAGGTAATCAAATGACCTTCTTGGTGCTACTTAAAGTCTCATATTCCCAGGATGTCCAGACTATATACCCTTTTCCATTCAAACCTATGTAAACCAGTATATGACTAAAGGAAAGAAACTTAACATTCATATACTTAAGCTATAAGCACATACACTTCTTATATTTATAACTAACATTACAACATATTAACTTTCATTTGTAAACTTTTGAAAATTACATTTTGAATTTAATAGTGATAATAGCCACACATATTATAAATTAATCCATCACATGCAAGCTTGACATAAAATAAATAATCTTGATTTAATTTTTTTTTTTTTTGGAAAGAGGAATACATGGTTCAAATGACATACAATATCTAACATGATTGGAAAGGAATAAATAAACACAAACACATGATTTCATTTAATTGAATTAATTCTAAAAGACAATCGTATTAAATAAAGCCATTTAAAGTAAACCTAAGCTTTATTATTATCATTTTTATTTTTATGTTTTGATTTGATTTAAGGATGTGATCCTAACCCAATCCCATGATTGGTAATTAATTTAGTTTAATGAAATGTGATTAAGTTAATTTTATGAGTTAATTAAGTTTTGGTATGCATTAAATACATTAATTAACCCTTTCATATGTTACTTTAATATAATCATCCAAATAACTATGAGCCAACATGATATGCATAGAAAATAAATTTGTAATGATCCTAAGAAATAAAGGGGGCTTAATGCAATTGGCTCACAATTAATGGTTAATTAACTTAACGAACTCAATTATGTACTCTTATGATTTTTCCCATACATGTGGATTAACCATAATTTTTTTAAATAGCTTTAGGTTATTAAACACCTAAAGATCCACACAAGAATTATACAATTAATATCTGAGATGATTTAGATTTTGAGTTGATTAGTTAGGCCATTTATTTAATTGATTAATTAAATCTTAATTAATTTTCTTTTGAAAAAGTGAAATGAACTTAGGGAAATTAGCAAGGAAAGAGGTCCCAACCCTATTCCTTAGTTCATTTACTATTGAACATACACTTAATCAACCAATTTGTTACTGTTCATAGGATTAATTAATCATTAATTAACTTAAAAGAGTAATTAGAGTTTAATTAGCCAATTTCTTTAATTAAGTGAGCAATAAATCCCAAGAAAATCATGGGAGGTAGAGGTCATCCCATTAAATTAACCCACAATTTTGGGATTAATTGCTCAAGTAATTAAGGAGTAATTAAGCTAATTGATTTTATAATTAAACCTAAATTAAACCTTAGTTAATATTAAAAATTAATTAAGATTATTTTTTTAATTCTCCTCTCAAATACCTTTAAAATCAGTATTTATTTATATATTTTTTATTTTTCTACAATTTTTTATAATTTTTATAAGTTTCAGCCATTAAAACCCATTAATTAAGCTTAATTAAAACCTAATCCCATCGGTGCCACGTGGCGCATTGATGTGGCATTCTTTACATGTGGCACCATGGGCTTGGCTATTTAAATTCATCCGACTCAGCTCTTACATGGTGATAGCAAAATGCACATTCTCGTTCACTGTTCGATCTAATATCGGATGACCACGATTAATCCCACAGCTTAATAATATTAAATCATATTGATCTAGCAGATCTAATCATGATCATCTGTTCTGATCACATGGAATGGACGGTGCGTGATCTATCATCACACGAGTGAAGGGGAATGGAATCCATTCACCATTTCTCGCTTAATCTGAGCACACTCGAGCTTGGATCAACTCCAAAGGGAATCCACACCTTCACAACATCGATCGGAGGGGATCCAACAGTCAAGATCAATGAGATGCACATTTCCTTTGAAAATATCAAACAAAATTTTACCCAAAGTTCGATTTTAATGAAATACCTCCTTGGAGCTCAAGACTAATGACACAAACGATTGAGGAAGCTTTGTCTAGTGGAGATGAAGCCCTACTAATCGACATGATCCTTGATTTGGTGTAGTTTGCTCGGAAGACCAACAACCGATGCTTGAGAGGCTGGTGTTGATCAAAGTCTTATCTCTAGTGGTCGGAGAGCTCGGTAGAAGATTCATTCTTGCTCGATGGGTTCTGGGGATGGTGTGTGCAAAGTTAATTTGACTTTTACAGAGGTTTGAGCAAATGGGATCAAATGGAGGGGTGCCCTATTTCAGGGAGGTCAAGAATGGAGTTTGGGGAGCTCAAGAAGGTTTAGGAGCTTTGGGAAGAGGATCTAGCGGCTCATCTTGAGTAGCTAAGGTTTTAAGGGAGTTTAATTCATGGGTTGAGTGGGAATGAGGGGGTGTATATCTTTCCCTCATTCCAATCTGACGGCTCGATTGATTTTGGGTTGTTGTAATTGTCCATCCACCTCAGGGAGTTGTGGGTGGCAAGGAGGAGGTGAGGTGGTAGGGTTTAGTTGGGTGATGGTGTAGGAGTGGTTGCCAAGGGTGGAAATGGGTGTCTTTGAACTTTCTAAGTGCACCGTTGGGGAGGGTGAGGTGAGTTCACCTCCCATGGGTCGTGGCTGACCCAATCACCTCTTGGGTTAGGTTGGGCAGTGTCCTAGGTGCCTAGATGGACCATTGGGAGAGTGTCAAGTGGCCAAGGAATGGAAATGACCACTTACATGGGCGATTTATCTCATGTGATACCCTTGATCTAAGGGTAGAATGATCATTTAACATTGGATTTGATTTGGGAAGATTTGAAATATGTCGAAAGTGGGTTAGCCTAAATTTCAAGTCAATTGGAGTTAATTTGGTTTGATTTAGCTCAGTTTGACTCATTTAAGTCAAATTGGGTTAGGTTGGGTCAAGTTGACCAATTGGTCAAATTGGGTCAAACTAAGGGTTAGGTCAAGTTCATATGATCATTTGGGATATTTTGGTTCAATTGGTTTGGCTTAGTTTGGCTTAGATTTTATTTTGGCTCATTTGAGTTGATTTGGGTAAAATGGGTCAAGTTGACCAATTTGATGGAATTGGCCAAATTAGCTTGGTTCAGGTGTTGTTTTGGGTTTAGTTGACCAATTAAAGATTATTGTAGGTTTTAGTTTCAAATAATTTGGGTTTAGTTTTGATTTAGGCCAATTTGACTCTTTAGGTCAATTTGGGCTAAGTAGTTCGATTGGGTTCAATTGGGTCAACTGGATCCAATCATGGCTTTGGCCAAATTCAACAATCAATTTGGAATGAACTTGAGCCATTGGTTTCAATCAATTTGGTTTATATTTTGATTTAACCCAATTTGGTCTTTTAGGTCAAATTGGGTCAACTTCGGTCAAGAGGGCTAATTGGGTTTGGTTTGAATCAAATGAAGGTCAAGTCATATTCAAATATTGATTTTGAGTTGGCTTAGGTTGCAATTTGGCTAGTTTGGGTTCATATGGGTTAAGAAGGTTGACTTAGTAAAAGGACCAAGTTAACTTGGTTTGACCTAGTTTGTGATAATTGATCAACCTAGGGTGATCAACAATCATGATAGGAGGTCTTGGTGGGCTTGGTTCAATCCAATTTGGGTAGGATTGAAACTTAGCTCAAATAGGTCAAATTGTCCATTTTGGGTCAAGTGAACCAATTGGGTTTAGTTGGCTTGATTTTGGGTTGAGTTTGATTTAGTTGAGTTTATATATGAGTTTGGAATTAATATATAAATTTATTTGCAATTGGTTTGGGTTCAAATGGGTTTTGGTTCATTTGAATATTTTAAGTCAAAAAGGTTAAGTTGGGATTGACTTGGGTTGGTTTTGGTTTGGCTTGATGATTGTAGACTTCATTTATATTTGTGAACATGGTTGAATGTATGATTGATTTATGAGAAAATCAATTGAATTTGGGTTTTGGAATGAAGGAATTTGGCTAGGTCCATGGAGTTGGATGATGTGGCTTAAGTTTGGATTTTGATTTAGTTTTGATGATTTAGATGTTTATTTCATTTGTATTTGTGAAGATGATTGAAGATATGATTGATTTGTGAGCAAATCAATTGAGTTTGAAGTGATTTGAAGGAAAATTTGGCTAAGCTCATGAAGGCAGGTCATAGGGCTCAGATTTAGATTTGAATTTGATTTCATTTGGATTTAGTTGTGGTCAATTAAATGTATATTTGATTTATATTTGTGAAGATGATTGAAGATATGATTGATTTGTGAGAAAATCAATTGAATTTGACTTAATTTAGATGGGATTTTGGCTAAGTTCATGGAATCAATTCAGATGACTTAGGAAGGATCTTGATTTAATTTGATTTAACATGATTTAGTTTTGATCATTTGAATGTAGATTTAATTTGTATTTAGAAAGATGATTGAAGATATGGTTGCTTTGTGAAAAAATCAATTAAGTTTGGATTGATTCAGATTAAGATTTGGCTAAGCCCATGAGATTGATTCATAGAGCTTGGAAATGATTTCAAGTTCAGATTTGATCATGGGCTTCAATCATTTGGTTTTGGAATTTGGGTTTGGATTTGGATTTCAATTTGATGTTTGAATTGAACTTGAGGTTTGGTTTAAGAAGGTGAACATGGATTGGATTTGGGTTATAGGGTAGGTGAATTATCCTAATCCCTATGGCATAACCTAATACTGTAGTTAACCCTTCTAAGTCTCTAGGCTTAGGTTAAGTGTTTACCTAATTGCTAGAAGTATCTTATGACTAGGGAATTCTTAGTGTCTAGATGACTCCTAAGTCTAAAATGGGAAGATTGAATCCTCACCCTAAAAGTGAGGTCAACAATACCCAAATTTATTAAGTGAAGGTTCCCTTTTTCAAAACTAAAACAAAATCAAGATAAACAAAATATAATTGAATTCCATTTAACATACCCATATTTGTTAAATGAGAATTCCACTTTTAAAAATCAAATTAAAACCAAGATATCCAACACACATTTTTGAATTCAATTTAACATACCCATATTTTTTAAATGAGAATTCAATCTTCCAAATAAAAATAAATCCATATATCAACAAACAAACAAACATATAAGTGAGCCCCACTTGACATATCTAAATTTGTTAAGTGTGGGTCTCATTTCCAAACACTAAAATATATACATATTTGAACTCTATTTGTCATACCTGAATTTGTCAAATGAGAGTTCCCCTTCTTAAAAAAAAAAATCAAATCATCAACAAATATCAAACACATATACTGAACTCCATTTAACATACATAAATTTGTTAAATGAGAGTTCTCCAAATCATATCAAATCAACATATACCAACAAACAACAATCGAATCATTAAGACAAAATGATTTCAAGAAATTTCAAACATATAATTGAAACCTTTTAGCATACCTAAATTTGTTAAGTAAAGGTTTTCCAAAATAAAATTTCAAAGAAAATATGCAACATATATATATATCTTTAAAGGTCTCTCCAAAATATTTGAACCCACTCAACATACCTAAATTTGTTGAATGAGAGTTCTAAATCAAAATCATATGGCAAAGTCTCTCCTTAAATCTCAAAATCTCTCTAATTCAATGAACCCCACTATTTGGACGTGGCTTTGAGGCTATCAGAGTCACTTATGAGGGATCAATTGTAGGGAGGTGGACAAAAGTTGCTTACCGCTTTGAATCAAGTCATATGAGTCTTACTAAGAGGAAAGTGGCTATTTGTTGTTGATCTAGGAGGTTAGCACATTGTTACTCTGGGGGCTATCTTAGTATCGAGATAGTCCCTGAATCTTCGAGATGGTGCTAGCTTGCTCCACCAAACAATAAAACAAGAATTGAAAGGTTATACACAAGTACAAGATGAGGGATCATGACTATCACATAGAAGAGGTTCCCCTGAGACTATTGAGTGTAGGTTCCATTTATCATAAGGAGAGGACTATTACAAGATTACTACATCACCACAACCATAGAGATGAAACAATGTTTGGAAAGAGGAAGATGTATCCATTCTACATAGTATGAGCCCACATGCTTAGAGTTTAGCTTTTTACATGACTTGAGGAGTTTGATCCTTCGAAGAATTAGGGGTCAAATTCACAAAGAGAGAGAGAGAGAGAGAGCCATGGAGGTTAGAGTCACTATCCAAGCAAGCAAGCGAGAGAGGAGGTGGTATGCTACAAAATGGCCTCCACTTGATAACTTCCTAATATGCTAGTCCGATCATTCAGATATTATCATTCTCACTAAGACTGCTCACAGAGGATATCTTGTAGAGGAGAGGTCCTTACCATCACACCAAATTAGACCATCACTAGTTTCTATCATCTACCATAAGATTCAAAAGATGTGATAATCCATCTTGTTGGTGATCCTACATTAAGGATCCCACTCATCTATTCTTCCTATGAGATGAGTCTAAGCTCTCCATTCAACTTTCCACTCTATGGTAAAGAAGGAACCACTCAAAAGTGTCATGGTACCATATATAATAGTGAGGAAGAGAAGGCCACATATAGTCCCCATGATAGAACCGCTAGAGTGCAGCCAGATAGAGAGTATTCAAGATATACAGAGAACAATCATGGTCAATCCATAGGCCTACATTCCAAAGAGAACCGTGCATGATAGATGAATGTTCATTGGATGATATTATAAAGGATTACCATGCTGCAGTCAAGAAGATTATTGGCAAAGATCAGTCAGATCATTAAGAGGGTAGAGTTAGCTTTGATCCTGATGAAGATGACATGTTGGACGACACAGCCGAGGTCCACATAATAACAAGATTGCATGATTAGTATAGTCGAAGGTGCTATGGTAAAGTGACATCACTCAACTCACACCTCCTCCACCTCAAGTAGAAGGATGATCATATATAAAGATGGAGAAGAGGGTAAGTTGATCTAGTGGTCTTAGATTGCAGACTAGCTTTCACGCCTCTTCTCTTATGGTATAAGGTGGTACATACCTTAAATTATTATCCTAACTATAGATAACTTGCATAGGAAGGTCACAAATAGCACCTTCATGCATGAGAAGGATATCAAGCCTATGGTGGAACAACAAGTGAAGGAGGCATTGGTGCAAACCAGGGGGAGCTCATCCATTCTGAAGGGTAGAACATACCCGGAGGAATTCGATGTAGTTCAATACCCCAAGGGTTTTTTGCCACATTCCTTCAAGATCTTTGATGGTAGTGAAGCAACATATTGTACATGAGTAATTATGTAATAAAGGTAGATGCACTCATGTTTATACTTTTTATTAGTAGCTTAGCAGGGGTTGCATTTGAATGGTACGCTAAATTGCCCAATGGTTTTGTGAAGACTTTTGCTGAGTTGGAGCATCTCTTCATCAAGAGATTTACTGGAGCTCAGTAGAGAGTGAATATAGGCAACCTTGTTGTAGAAAAGTAGAAACCTAATGAGTCTCTTATTGATTACATTCTCAGGTGGCTCAACCTGATCATGAAATGTAAACCACAAATGTTCGAACAGTATGACATAGAGATTCTTAAGAATATCATGGCTCATGCTTCATTCTTAAGGGCTTTACCATAAAAATCTTCAAGAAATTAATCAACAATGTAGCTAGCCTACAAGTGGAAGCCAAATAGTTTCCTTGACCAATCATCTAGCCCAAGTCATATGTTAAAAGAAGTCGATAGTTATGTCAAAGGATGAGAGAAGTAGTGGTTGATGAGAGACCACTCAAGAGCCTCCTTGCCACTCATATGTCACCATCTTAGCTATCATACTAGCTACCTTAGCCATCACAACTATCATTGCCACCACCTCAACAGCCTACCCAATAGCAGTACTCATAACCACTGTAAGATAGTTACTTTCCACACACTCTTGCTGATAGATTGAATAAGCCATATTCATTCAAGAGGTTGGTAGTTAGAAAAATCTTTAAGAATCTCTTAAAGAAACTTGACTTTCAGTTACTAGAGCTTAAGAGGTTGGAGAAAGTGGGCAAGAGTGATGATTCTAGCTATTGCTCCTACCACAACATGTTAGCTATGTTAGGATTGTATGATTTTAAGGATGCTTGAGCATAGCTACAAGTGTGATTATGTTATCCCTAAGGAATACCTCTGAATAACCATATAGTTTGTTGAGTAATCCATGGATACTTGATCCCTTAAGACCAAAGAAGGTTGGGATATCTTCTTATCCTGAACCTCTAAGAAAATAATTTCTAATATCAAAAAATATTTCTTGTAGGTGCCTGAAGTAGCTCAAACCTTCAACACCAAGGAAGGTTTGCTAGTTACAAAGGATAACTCGGGGAGGGTGATAGCCAACAGTAAGATATTCACATACTTGCTGATAGTCTAGTAGTGCAACCATGAGTCCACCACTCCTCCACCCAAGGTAGTAAGTATTCTTCTACTAGCTTCTTCACTTGAAGAGTGTATCATAAGGACATAAAATCCCTTACTCTGCTTACTTTAGATTTCTATCATGTACCTCCACCTAAAAATAAATCAATGAAGAAAGCTAATTCTACTTATATCTTGTCTACTTATGATGCTCCTAATTTTATTCCTATTGAAAGCTCTCTGAGTATAAATAATAATAGCTCTAGTAATTCCAATCCTTTCCTTTTGATTCTAGTCATTTTCCCTCTCTAAATCAATGTTCACCTGAGATTGATTTGAGTCAATGACTCAGATCCCATAGAAGAAGCTATATGTATGCCTGATGAGAAGGTAGAACTTCTCAAAAACTCATCATTCCAAGAAGTCACTAAAGTAAACCAATGTAGGGTAAAGTTCTACCAATAGCTCCTGTGATAAGAGTAAGCAAGTCATTGGTCTAGTGAGTGATAGCTTCCACATGATGTTCCACCTATGGATATATACATGAGGAGTCTTAATTTGACACAACATCTTAGCCAATCTAAAAGTTTCACTAAGTTAAGCATATATGCCACCCTTGTCTTACCCAAAAGATGAGGGAATCTCTAATCAAACTTTACTGATCGAGATGTTTAGCTACCAATCACTAGAGAGGAAGCACACTAGAAGGACACCTTAGTTACATTTAGTGATGAAGACTTACTTCTAAGTGATCTATCAAGCACAACCATTTACATTACAATGTTGAAATAAAGAAGTTTTCTGATATACCAACATTATGAGTATAAGAACTCTTGCCTATTGTGGTGTAAATTTTATATATTCCGCCTTCATCTACCCCCCTTTGTAGAAAAGAGGATAAATAAAAACAAAAATATATAAAATATGCCTTATTGGGACACTACGTAGATCCATAGATGTTCTTATTAGGGTGATCAAGTACGACATTGAGAAAAAGTGTACTATCTTGAAAGATAGAAGTCATCACCCTACAATGGACCTAATCACCTTAATAAGGACTCGTAAGGACTATGGGTCTTCATAATATACTAGAGATTCTTCCCCTACTTTACATAGAAATGTAAAGTAGGGTTTATTTTAAATTGGGTTTGTTAAGTTCCTTACAGGGGCAAGACCCCATAGATAATTACATCATAAAGAATAGGATTCCTTAGGAATACTCTCGATTAAGGTAAATGATCATTGTCTCTAAAGATTTTGAAAGGTACGACTATCAATCGATTGATTTATTTTTTAAAAAAACCAAGTGGGATCGATCAAGAGGAGAGAGTTCTTATCAAAGCCAAATGAAGATAAATAGGGGATTCTTAGGGTACTAGGAAGCCTAGTAAGCATCCCAAACTACCCTATGGTTGGGCTTTGCATTTTCAAAATTAAATTAATGTGTTTGAGTTGAATTTTTATTAGAAATGTAGAGCTTATAATTCCATAATACAAGGTTATGTAAACGCCTAAGAAGTGATGATTTATGCTCATAGCTCACAGTGGGAAGTAGCAACCTCTAATCCTAAATCTAGGGAGCTTTGGTGAGGGCCAAAAAGCATGACCTAAATCTAAGGCAAAAATGAGTATTTGGTTTACCTCCATAAGAAAGGATAAACCACCCGACTGTTGGACTTACAACCGTTTGGGGTTGGCCGCCAACTAAATCCTCCTATGATTTTTAAATACATGTAGGCAAGCCATATGTTTATGCAAGATAGAAATGTTGTTGTTTATTTAGAAAAAAAACTAAGTCCTTAAACACACTCCCTAAGAGACCAGATCATGTAGGGCATGAGATCATGACTTAAATATAATACAAATTTTGTTACATTTTATTTTTATTTTTTGACAATCAATTTGACACAGGCTTTAAGATTCATATGATTAATGCATGAGAAATTAGATTATGGGCAAAAATCAATAAGATAAGGAGGTGTATTTCCACCATGTCTCTCAAAGGTTAAGCCAAGTTCTCTGGCGATGGTGGAAGCCCTCCAATCAAAAGTGAAATAATATGCTTTTTATGTATGATATGAGAAAAGTAATACAACATCCAGCTAAGGGGTTGCTAATTTTTTATCTTGATTTATAACCTAGGCTTTAGGCGAGGTTATGAGTTGTTTATTTTTAGTTTGAATTGATTATGTTGAATAAAAAATTCATTTTCCTAAGAGCCTAATCATCATCCAGGCCATACATCAAAGCAAGGAATAAACTAGGAAAAGGATGCCATCTTAATGCACAAGCTAAATAAACATCAATCAATTTATAAAGCTAGCAAAAGAATAAGAGGCCATTTGTGGTCTCCCACAAGACAAACCCAAAAAATTGAATGAGCTCTACCCTTATACAACCCATTACAAATGAATTAAATACAATAAGCAAGGAATTCATGTTATGGGGTCTTCATTCTTTCATTTCTTCTTTCTTCTTTCTTCTTTCTTCTTTCTTCTTTCTTCTTCTTCTTTCTTCTTCTTTTGGTTGGTTGGAATGTGGTTGCTCCAAAAGCTTCACATGGTACATAAGACATGATCTTATGACCAATGTTCATCCTAATACCCCATAAAAATCATTTCAAAATCCTAATTGCAAAGTTACATGAAAAGGAAAAAGTAAATCTAACTAACACCTATAAAATAGAGATTAGTTAAACAAACCAAATAATCTAAAGCATGTATATATATAAATTAGACTTAGCACCCCACACATGGGTAACTAAGTCCACCTGGCCTATTTTGGATTAAGCTTAAGAGTATAAGCACATGCACAGCAAAAGTAATTTTATATTTTCTTACAGCGCCCCTTAAGCACAATCCCCTGTAGAAGATAATATTTAGACTAAATAATCCTACCATTCAATCTAAGCACATACACCCAAACATCCAGACTAAAACAAAGCATCATAAAATAAAAGCAAACATCAAACCATGCATCGCCCTAACCTAAAGCTAGAAGTGGTGACTTAGCCTAATGTGTATGCTATCTAAGATTTGTGTCTTAGCTAGGCTTTAAGGTTAAGGTTTTGTAAGTATAAAAATGTTCAACTTAGAGGAGTGGTTTCATTTAAGTGATTTAGTTGCTTTTGGCTAATTTTATTTTGTGATTTGATTATATTTGAATGAACCTAGAATTAATTACTAAAAGTTATAAAGAGAGGAAAAGAGAAGAAAACTTCTCTTTCCTCCCTACCTTAAGTAATTTCTAAAGTAGATTCATATTTGATTTTGTTTAGTGAATGTTTTATTATGTGTTTTAATTAATCCTAAGTTTAGATTTTCTCTAAACAAACCTATTCAAAAAGAAAAGCATTTTAAGATTAAGTAAAGTGAAATACTATCACAGAACACACAACACTTCATTTCTTTCCCAACATGTGTAACATGCACATGAATGAATCCTAAGCATATCTATACATGCAATGCAAGTATTTAGCACACCTTAATGATGAATACTAAGAGAGGTTTCCTAAGGAAATTTGGAATGTTTCATGTATGCATGATTTAATTAAGTAGAAAAGGGAGTTTCTTTTATCCATTTTCACATGCACATTTATATGTATGAAAGACATAAGTGAGTATGACACCATTGTTAGTACCAGGGGTGTAAGGTACAAGACCTACTTAGGCTACTTAAAGCCTCGCAACCTTAGGGTTGTCCACTACATACTATGTACAAATGAATGTAAGTGTAATTCTTCTTAAATAATAAAGCATAGAAATTAATAGGAATGGATTTAAGCAAGTGTTATGTTCTTTTCAAATGAACTATACACTTAAAAATCTATTCAAAACCATACTAAAGAGAAGAGAAGGAAAGTCACACAATGCACATCTTTATTTATATTCACATGCAAGCCCATAAATAATTATAAGTAGCATACCTTTTAGTTTTGATATTTGATTTATGAATTTTGGAAATAGTTTTGGATTTAATAGTGATAATAGTCATTCATATTCTTACTTTAGCCAAAACATGAAATTTGACATAATGGAAATATTTCATTTTTAATTTGATTTTTAAAGGGCATGAATGCATGAATTTCATACACATTTAGCATGTAGAAAGAAATAAAGTGATGAAAGCATGTAAATTCATTCACCCTAATTAATTCCTAAAGATAATCTTATGAGAATTATTTAAAGCAAATCAAATTTATTTTAAAGAGATTTTTGTTTTGTTTGAGTTTGATTTGAATTTAAGAAATGTGAAGAGGTTTGCTGGTCCTAACCCATTTCCCACATGTGTTGTTTTTAGTTTAATTTTAGACCATTAGATGATTTTATATTTTGTTTAGGTTAATGTGTGAATTATTGCATTAATTACCCTTACTATACACCACTTTAACATATTTAATCAAATAATTATGAGCCAATGTATACATAAAATCACACAAGGAATTTAAATCAGAATGCACCTAGAAAGAAAGGGCCTAATGCAATTGGCTCACAATTAGTGATTAATTAAGCTAAAGGGTTTAATTTAAGTACTTTCATAACCCTTCCCACACATGTGGGTTGGATTTTGATTTTAAGTTACTTAGGTTATTGAACACCCAAGCACCTACCCAAGATGAATTGATTAAGTTAGTGTTTTGATTTTAAATTGATTAATAAGATTTAATTAAATGATTAAACTTATTTAATTAATTTTACCTTAATTAGATTGTTATCCAAATGAAATGAATTAGGAAAATAAGATATGGGTAAGAACCCTAATCTCATTCCTTAAGTCCACTCACTATTCTAAGGTGATCAATAAACTTAATTAATGGATTTATCTTAACTTAAAAGGCTAATTAATCATTTAGTTGATTAAGAGGGTAATTAGAATGACTAAATTAAACCATTAATAAATTCCAAAAGCATTAGGGGAGGCATAAGTCATCCCACTAAATGCACTTGAGAATTTTGGAATTAATCGGTGGGTTAATTAGAGAATAATTAATATAATTACATTCCCAATAAATAATTCAAAATATATTACTATTCAAAATAAATTAAAATTAATATTAGATTATTCCTCTTTGAATTATCTTTACAATGCTTTTTATCTTGTATTTTTCTAATATTTCTACATTTAGTTATGTTATTTTAAAGTTTTCATAATTATCCATTAATTAAATAGCCTAATTAAATGATTAATCCCATCGGAACCATGTGGAGGATGACATGGCGCGCACTTTCCATGTGGTGCAGTGGGATTGGTCACTTAAGTTGTCACATCGTCGCATTCTGACACGCTCATCCATCCATCAAAGATCTGATGGTCGAGATCAGCCCACGGTTCTTAAGGGATGAATCCTATCTAACCCATCCATCGCCCATCTTCATGATCCGAGCTCGATTGAGCTCAGATTGAGATCAAACTCAACCCACACCATCATCATGCAAGGGATGAAGATCTAACGGTCCATTTCACTCGAGGTGAAACTTTCTTTCATAAAGGACCAAAAAAAATTAAAATTATGCTCGATTTGAAGTGGGTTATCACGGCCAAATCCATTGAGGTAGCTTGCCTAGTGGAGATGAAGCTTGAAAGTTTCAAGCCTTGGAATTGAGTAGATCTTCCTACGACCAAGCTCTTCACTGCTTGGTTTAGCTCCCTCTCCCGCCTTGAGAACTTGGATTAAACTTGTGAGCTCGATTGAGTCCCTCAAAGAAGCTTGCAAGAGGAATTGGCTTGATATTGTATTGTGAGATAGAAATTTGAGGAGCTCCCTATTTTGGTTTAAGAGAAACAAAAAAATGAGAAATCAATATGGGTTGAGGAAGCTTGAGAACTTGAGCTCTGAGTTCCCTAAGCTCAATCGAGTAGAGTGTTAAATCATGAATTAGAGTATATCTCCCCAGGTGAATCGGATGACCTAGCTTCCCCATTTTGATCAATTTGCAATGAGTTTGTTGGGCGTTAGACTTGCACATGGTTCATTTTGGGTGTGGAGTGGAGTGTGGCTCCCATGTGCTCAATTCCATGGGTGGTCGGGCATTTGGTTGGGTTTGGCTGACCCAAACCCATTGGATCATGTGCACCATCCTCATTAGTGACCATTTAGTCGATTAATAGGATGCTAAGTGTCCATGGAAAGGAATTGACCAAATTCCAAATGGTTTTGATTTTTGGTTACCCTATGGCCTAGGGTAAAATGGTCATTTGACTTGAATTTCATTTTGAATATGTTCAGTATGATTGAAAAATTGGTTAGGCCAAGTTTCAATGAATTTGGAGTTGGTTTGATATGATTTTACTCATGTCGACCAATTTAGGTCAAAATGGGTCAACTTGGGTCAAGTTGACCAATTGGTCAAATTAGATTAAACCAAGGGTTGGGTTAAGTTCATATGACATTTTGAAGTATTATGGAATCATTGGTTTGGTTTAATTTGATTTATATTTGGATTTGGTTCATTTGATTTCATTTAGGTCAAATGGGTCATGTTGACCAATTTGACTGATTTGACCTATTTGAGTTAGGTCATGGGTTGGTTTAGGTTTCATTGGCCATATGAAGTGTATTGGTGTCTTTTTTCCAATCAATTTTGGTTCAATTTGATTTTGGCTCAATTTGATCTTTAGTCAAGTTGGGTCAATTGGCTAGGTTGGGTCTAGTTGGCCAATTGAGGCTTTGGTCAAGTTCAAGTGATTTGGAATGAACTTGACCCATTGGTTTCAATCAATTTGGCTTAGATCAAGTTTTGACACATTTTGACTTTTAGGTCAAGTTGGGTCAACTTGGGGTCAAGTGGCCAATTAGGCTAGAGCTCAAATGATGACTTGGTCAAGTTCAAACATTGATCATGAATGAGTTTTGATCAATGGTTTCAATAATTTGGCCTATGGTAGATTTTGGCTAGTTTAGTTTCATTTTGATTGACTTGGTCAACCCTTAGGTTTGACTTGGTTTGACCCAATTTGAGTAATTGATCATCTCATGATGATTGTTGGTCATAATGTGAGGCTTTGGTGGGCTTAGTTCAATCTAATTTGTGTGGAATTAGAATTTGGCTCATAAGGGGTACTTTAGGTCACTTTGGGTTAAGTGAGCATAAGTGGGTCAAATGGCTTGGTCAAAGCTTGATTTGAGTTTGATTGAACTCATATATGAACTTATGATTGAAATATAAATCCATTTGCAAGTGGTTTGAAGTCAAATGGGTTTTGATTCATTTAACAATTTCAAGTTCAAAGGGTGAACATGAGTTTGACTTGGGTTTGATTTTTGAATTTAGTTTTGATTTGATGATTGAAGTTTGTGTTTATATTTGGATTCATGATTGAAGGATCGATTGTATCATGAAGAAAAATCAAGAGTTTGGCTTGATTTTAAATTGATTTGGCTAAGTTCAAGAATTTGACTTGAAAGGCTTAAATTGAATTTTGATTGAATTTGGATTTAATTTTTGGTTTTAGTTTTGGATATTTGAATTTATATTTCATTTATATTTGTGAATATTAATGAGAATCTAAATGGTTTATGAAAAAATTCCTTGAATTTGAATTGATTGAGATTTGATTTAGGTTAAGTCCATAAGATAGAATCTAAGTGACTTAGGAAAGATTTTTTTTATTTGGATTTGGTTTGATTGATTTGAATTTATATTTCATTTATATATGTGAATATAAAACAGAATATAAATGGTTATGAAAAAATTTTGAATTTGAATTGATTTGATTTGATTTGCTAAGTCCATAAGAGAATCAAAGGACTTAGGAAATATTTTGGAGTTTGGAATCCAATCATGGGCTTCAATCATAGTTTCAATTATTTGGAATTGATTCATGATTTGATAAAAATCCATTGAATTGGTTCAAGGTTTGAGTTGAGTTGATATGAGTTTGAGTTTGACTTGAAGAAGGAAGTGAGGATTTGGTTCAAGCTATAGGGTAGGCAAATTTTTTAACACCCCTAAAGCATAACCTATTCCTATGGCTAACTCTTTTAAGTCTCTAGGATTAGGTTAAGTATTCACTTAATCACTAGAAGTGTCTTAAGACTAAGAAAACTCATAGTGTCTAAGAGAAGTCATATGCCTAAGATAGAGGGGTTGAGAGCTCATTCTAAAAATGAGGTCAACAAAGGGTGTCCAATAGGTGTGGTGTGGCTGACAAGGTACACTACACGTATTCGTGTTGACCGAAATGATCAACAACACCAGACAATCCCAAACACTAACAAAAATGATCTACTCCTAACCCAAAGTGTAGAAGAAATCCAGAGCTTAGTGCAATATGAGTCTACTCATGTCAAAGGCATAAGAGAGTGAAGGAAGAATCCAATTGGGATAGAGTATGTAAACCTTCTCCTGGGAAATAGGTTCATATCATGCACAAGGGGATGAGAGGTTTTATTTGATTTGAATCTCATTAGGGAGAGAAATTGATTTGATTTGTTGATTATTTGTTTTTTTGTTTGTTGTTTTTTATTGTTTGACTCCACTGAGGGAGATTGATTGGATTTGTTTCAGATTCTTAGATTTGGAGTTTAATATGAGCCCTGTTGGTTTACGATGGATCACACTGAGTAGTAGCCATGGAGGCTAACTTCAATAATCCAAAGGGGTAGTCTACCAAAACATAGTAGACTACAACCAAAGGGGTGCCTTTCTGAATGTTAGGAAGAAAGCATAGTAGACTTACATCTTGTAAAAGAGACCGCCATTCTTGGGTGATCATTGGGAGCAAGGAAATAGATTGAACCCAACCTAGGGCTGACTATTGAGTGAATGCCTCTAGGGGACTTAAATCCAAAGGAGTAGAGGCCATGGAGGCCTACTACCAACAATGCATTTACTAAAGGGAGTACTACCAACCATAAGGTAGTCTATCCAACCAAAGGGGGGGCTTTGCCTTCGCTTGCAAATGGTCAAGTTTGGAAGGAAAGCGGGACTCACATCTTCCAAAATAAGGAACCACTAGGGTGATCGCGGGGCAACAAATCAAACGACCTAGGGCTAATTGAGTGAATGCCGAGGACTTAAATCACTCAAGATAGTCAAGATTATTTTTTTAATTATTTATTTTGATGGATTCGTTGGTTTGATGGATCACACCGAGAAGGAGCTTATATTAGCCTAGACTTATCTTAGATTTACTAAACCAAAGGGAATAGCTTCCCAGCCGATGGGAGAACTATTCAACCAAAGGAGTGCCTTACGATTTGCAATGATCAATTTAGGGAAGAAAGCTCGGAGACTCACATCTTCCACTACAAAGACCATCAGGTGATCGGTTGCTTAACAAATTGAACCCAACTGGTACCCGTCTTATTACGCTATGCTAGAAAGAATGCATCATAGTCTTACATCTTCCAAAGTGAATGACTGGGTAACCCGCTTGGAAAATAGATTGAACTAACCTAAGGGCTATGAGTGAGTACACCCAAGAATTTATCTCAACTCGTAGTAAGGAAATTCCTATAGGAGTTAACACCCCTAAAGATAGATGCCTGCTTGGGAAAAGGGGGCCCTTTGAGGCTTGAATTCCTAATCCACAAGCAAATTAATTTGTTTATTTATTTAGTTTGTTTATCATGGACCTTGTTGGTTTGCGAGGGATCAAACTAAGAAGGAGCTTATATCAGCATAGACTTATCTCATTAAGAAACCACTGGAAAATCTGCAGATCTATTGAACAAATTCTCCAACCATGGGTGGCTACTAGAAAGGGGGCCCAATCCAAAAAGTAACCGGTAGTGTAATAAATGGGGTCACAAAGGATGATCCAAATAGAATGCAGGGAGAGGGGCTAAGGGCTTAATCCAAAACTCGAGAAGATGACATGGCTAGTCATATATCAAATAGTATTGGCCAACACAAGGAGAAAGCGGACTCACATCTGCCAAAGAGTGGTGTATCCACCGTGAGTCACTATCAAGATTGCATCAACCAACCTAAGGTGCCCATCGCTTGCACACCTAAGAAAGCTCGGGACTCATCCTCCTATAGTGAACTCACTGGGATAGTTTCCGATCATCCGACCTAGGGCTACCATCGAGTGAATGTCGGAGGACTTATATCAACTCAAATGTAGTCAAGAGGAAAGGAGCCTGGGGACTTATCCTAAACCTCAAATATACCTAAGTTATGCATGATGGTTCAAGAAGAAAGCTTGGGGACTCACATCTTCTTAAAAAAAATCAACATGAGATAGCTTACTGGCTGGCAATGAAGTCTACCAAACTAATAAGGCACTCATTGGTTTGCAATGGTCAAGTTAGGAAGAAAGCGTGGGGATTCATAACTTCCAACAAATGGCCACTGAGGTGGCATACTAGCAAGGTATCATGTAAACCTAACTTATAATAGCTAATGAGCGAGTACCCCGGAGGGCTTGCTCTCATATCAAAATAGCTCAAGACAAAAGATATGTGTTTGTTTTTATGCTTGTGTGTTAAAGGGAATATGATGCCTCTTGGGTTCTCTCACACACCTAAACACACTTGGGGAATTTAATGAAATGGTGCCATGGATGGCAGGAATTCCCACTAAGAAAGGATGCCACTCGGGTTCTCTTACACCTAACTCTTGTGCTAATCAAAATAGATGCCTCTTGGGTTCTCTCACACCTATTCTAATAACTGAGATGTTTGATATTGTGTTTGTGTTTTGAAAGAGGGATAGGATGCCTCTAGGGGACTCTTACACCTAACCTAGACATGCCATGGAGGATTTGCAAGACAAACAAACAACACTTTAAAAGAAGAGAAGATTTTTATGAAATGGAATTAGATTTTTGTTCTTTTATTGATAATTATTTTCAAACATATTTTATGGGTAATATTTCTTCAAATAGAGCCCATTAATTGGAAGCATCGGGTGTTCCCTTTACATCAATAAATGATAAGATCCTCCTGGTAGGCCTTCTATGACATGGGGCCTTCCCAAGTGGGTTCAAACTTGCCTCCCATCTTCGATGGGCAACAATTGATCTCCTTAACACACAAGTTCTCTACTTGGAAAGACCTAGACCAGCTTATGTGAGCTTGAATCATTTTGGCCTTTGTACAACTCGAGGTTCTGGCACACCCATAGGCTACTCTCCTCCAAACCTTCGAGCTCTTCTAACCACAACTTTGCATTCTGCTCTATAGTGATCTTGCTACCCAATGCTATCCTTAGTGATGAGAGTTGAACTTCTAAAGGTAGAACAGCTTCGAACCCATACACTAAGGAAAATGGGATAGATTGAGTTGGAGTTCGGTATGTGATGTGATATACCCACAAGGCTTCAACCAACTGCTCATTCCACTATTGCTTGTTGTCATCAAGAGTCTTCTTTAGTATTTGGATGAGAGTTTTATTGAATGCTTCTGCTAAGCCATTTGCTCTAGGGTAGTAGATGGTGGAGTATCTCCAATCTATACATGTCTAAAAGCCATTGATCTTGAATGCGCACCATTATCGATATAATTCATCGGCACCCCAAACCTATATATGATATGGTTTCAAAAAATTGAAGCACATCGATTGACCTCTCGAGTGGGATTGCCTCCGCCCACTTGGGAAAAGTGCTAAGATGAACCGATGACCCTTGGAAGAAGGAGGATCAATCAGACCCACAATGTCGGTATCCCAACACTCAAATGGCCATGAGGCCAATGTAGGGTGTAGAATGTTGGTTGGTTGATGTAAGACCACATTGTGTACCTAACATTGATGAATTTCCTAGCTACATCCATGCGCTTGTAATCATCAAGGCTAGTAATATCCTAGTCTCTTGATTTTTCATCTTCATCTTGACTGATTGATGTGCTCCACATGTAGACCAAATGTACTCACATAATCCATGGGCTTCATGTTTATCAAACAATGTAACCACATTTGATCAAAGGACCATTGTGGTGCCATCAACGAGAGCATAGGAGAGAGCTCTATTTCACCGATGGGCTTGTGACTTTTCTTGAGGTAGTTTGGTGTTCAAATAGTCTATGAGGTTGCCTCCAATAGCTCCTTATTTTTTATGACAACCAACCCCCTTCAAGAGAAAGTCTCTCGATGAGTTCAACATCAATAAGGGATAAGACTTGTCTATTTTGGACCCTTATTGAATGGACTCATCTTCAACATGCCAATTCTTTGGCAAGTTTGGCCAAAGCATCTGCTCGCATTCTCTACTCGGGAACCTTGTAGATGGTGACTTGGGATTTGGGCCAGCCTTCATGGTATACTTGTGGTAATGATGAAGCTTGGGTTTGAGAACCTTGTAGGACCCGACAATTGATGACCAACTGAGAATCCAAAGATGTTGATGCTTTGACACACACTATGAAACTAACTCTAGATCAATCCTCATACCATTGTTGGTGCATGATTAAAGATAACATGAGAATTCATCGCATCATGGTTCTGAGTTAAGAGAACTATTTTTTACCCTCGCCTTTCCTCCTAAGAAGCGTATTTTGTGCGAGAAATGGGAAGTGATCAAGGAAGGATCAAATTATGAAATCATGTACTCCTAAGCAAAATATTGAGAAGCAAGCAAGGAATGGAGATATAGTGATTGTTCTGAAATCAAGTTCAGTATAGGTGTATTTTCAAAAGCACAAAATCGCAAATGGGAAATAGAGAGTTTCCAATGCAAAGGTAGCATGAGGCCGCCTGTGATAGTAATCGCTGGGGAACTAGCCGCCTTCACCAAATATTGCTTGATATCTTCAAAGGCATGCTGACACTTGTCATCCCACTTGAACTTGGCATCCTTTTTGATAAGTGCTGAGAATGGCTTGCATCTCCCCAATAGGTTGGAGATAAAATGTCTTAGATACGCCAACCATCCTTGGAAAGAGTTGAGTTAAACTTTTAGGAGGTGGCATTTCTAAGATATGATCTTTAGATCTATTTCTATTCTATGTTGAACAACAAACCCAAGAATTTCTGCTACTCAATGCACACGGGATTCATTTTGAGGTTATATTGTTAACCATTCAAAACTACTCTCAAGTCAAAGAGATGGTCTTCCTTTTCTCTACTTTTGACTACTAGATCATCAACATAGCACTCAACCTGATGATGGATGAGTTCATTGAAGATCTGAGTCATGGCCCGTTGGTATGTAGCACCAGCATTTTTAAGGCTGAAAGGCATGACCCTATAATAATAGATTCTAATCGGGTTCAAAAAGTAGTGTTTCTTTCATCCTCAGGGGCCATCTTGATTTGGTTGTAGCCAGATGACCCATCCATGAAGGAGAAAATTGCATGAGATGAGGCGATGTCCACCATTAATTTTGATATAAGAAGTTGAAATTCATCCTTCGGACATGCCTTATTTAAGTCCCCGAAATTAACGCATATGTGAATTTGGCCATTCTTCTTCTTAATTGGGGACACCGCTAACTAGGGATATTTTTCTTCCAATGAAACCAACATCGTCAATTTCTTGACTAAAATGACCCATTGTTCATTTCTAATCGCATGTCTAGAGCTTGCTTGATAGTGGTTAAAGAATTTATTGCTATTTATGCTACATCAGAGATAATCCAGGCATTTCTTCATAACTCCATGCAAAGTCCTTAAACTCAATAGCCTAACTAAGTCATTGGTTTCTTCTTCATTCAACAAATGAATTGATGTATGTCGCGGATTTTCTTCCATCGAGGTTGATTTCTTTAAGCTTGTCGATTGTTGAATGGATCTTCTCTTCAAATTCTGGTGGTGCATTTTTGATTTGGAGATCATCTGAGATTTCTAAACACACATCCTCATAAGAGTTGGTGCTATGTGAAAAGAACCTATCGATTCCAAATGGTTTGATAACTAAGTAGTAATCATCATCGACCGGACCACTATCAATCCTAGTGATCTTGATTGTGCATTCCTACCTGTGTTGTTCCATAACTTTTTGAAATACTCTAACTTGTGCTTAGACCATGAATAAGGAATCAAACCCTTCTTTGCAAGATTAAGAACACAAGGAGAGTACCAATCAAAAGGTAATTCCATTAATTCTTTATATGAATTATCCTCAAGTTCTACATCAACTTTAGGACTTGAGGATGATGATCCCAAAAGAATCTCTTTGGCTTGACATCCTTGGAAGACTGAAGGGCTTCCTTAACTACTAAACCTTCAACTTTTGAGATGAAAGTGAGGTTGAGCTAAGGTTTCTAACCCGCCTGATAGTTTACATACATTTGATTCAATACTTTGCTTTTGTCGGAGGCCGATCTTCATCTCGCTCAGTGTCACCTCCAATGAAACCCACTGAGAGGGGTTGGCTAGTATGCACATTAGACTCATCCTCCAAGCTAGATTCCAAGTATATGTGAATAGTAGGGGTACTCCTATGAACTGAACATAACCCCTATTTGATGGCCAACCAAGGGTCTTCCACCTCTGAACTACCTATTTTGCCTCTCGCTTGGAGGTCGAGTCATCCTACCCACATGTCCATATGATGGAATGAACTGTGGGTGGAATGTGATATGTGGCTCTATTTCTTCTTCAATTTCCCTTTCTTGTTCACTTGGATTTTCATTTTTTTTAGTTTTTCCTTTTCTTCATTTTCTTTTTCTTTTGAATTTGAATTTTGTCCAAGTTCATGAGAAAGGGTGTTTTGAGGAAGATAGTAGGTCGTGATCCTCATATATCTCAACCTCTTTAACTAAAATGGTTTTTCATCTCCTTGACACGACTCAATCCCATCCTTGAACTTGATGCATGGAGGAGGAGGATGGAATCATCTTGTCGATGTATCCAAGGCCTAAGCAAAGCGTGAACAAAGTATTCAAATCAATGATATAAACTTGGCTTTAGTCTTCTAGTCACCTATCTCCAAAGGTAACACTATGGAACCTAAAGCCCCTCACTTGTTCATTGAATCCTCTCAACATCAATCTCCTCGAGTGTGGAGATGTCGATCCTCAAATAGGCAAGGGTCTTTAGACTCATAATGTTCACCGATGGATATGAGAACTGGCTATAATATGCCCATGTCCACTATAATGTGTAGGGACGTGTGCTGTTCCCTAAGAAGGTCTTCATCTATGAAAGTGATCCTTGAGCTTCTAATAATGTGCCTTCTCACCAATAGCGATGAGCTAAGCATATCTCGTGATCAAGGAGAGCCTTGATTAATGATTCCCCTCATCTCTTTGGATAAGACAAGGGCATCATATGCTTAACTTAGATGAAAACTTTCTTAGTGAGAGAGACATTGTAGTCCACCTTGGGTGATCCTCCACAAGCATATCCAAGGGTGGAGCATCTTGGAGGGGCTTCATCCTCTAAACCAATGACTTATTTCCTCTATCTTGAGGTGTCGCCAGAGGTAGAACCTGCCACTATGGAGGTTGACTTGGTGATCTCGGCAGGTTAATGGAAGATTCTACCTACACATCAGGCTCACCTACAGCTTCTTCTATGGGACCCTCAAAATCGGATGATTCTAAGTCTATCTCAAGAGGAATTCATAGTATTTAGAGTAGGATAATCTAACTCTGAATTAGAAAGAGGAAGATATAAATTATTATAGTTATTGTTTAGACTTGAAGAGTTATCATTAGGAATAGATTTAGACAACCCATCAAGTGACATGATATAATTCAAGCTAGATTCTTTAATTTCTTGGATTTGATAGGAGGTACATAGTAGAAATCAAGAATGTAAGAGGGGTGAGGGATTTGATGCCCTTATATGTCGATACAAGATGTCTACTAGAAGAAGAACTAGCTAAAGTAGAGGTAGTCACTGATGTAGTAGCTGCAAGTGTAGATTGGAGGATGGACTTGGTCAGTGGTTGTGCTACTTGGCTATCCTAGGTTGGTACAGCATGTTGTTACCCGGAGTTCCCCTTTCCTTGAATTGTTTCTAGCAACTTGCAAACCTTCCTTGATGTTGAGGTTTGAGCTCAGCACCGCAAGGAAAGTTTCTTGATTTTGGAGATATTTTAGAGGTATGGATAAGGAGATATCCCAACCTTCTTTGGTTTTGGAAGGATCAAGTATCCCCAAGGATTACCCTAATGGAACTGATGGTTGTTCCACAAGGTATTCCTTCGATAACTATAGACCTCTTGAAGCTATGTTCAAGCGTCCTTAAAATGTGAAGCAATCTTCCAAAACATGACCTAACATATATGGTGGGGAAAAGTTAGGATCATTGCTTTTGCCCACTTCCTCCAGCCTCCTAAGTTTGTAGCTAAAATTAGCTTCTTTAAGAGATTTTTAAAGATCTTCTCGATTACTTCCCTCTTAAATGAATAAGGGTTATTAAGTTTATCCAAAAGAGTAGGTGGACCATAGCTACTTGGCGTATGTGTACATGCACCGATGATGTGGCTAAGAGGAGGAGGTGGAGGCTATGGGCGCCGATAGTGGCCCTGGGTGGTAGAGAGGTGGAAGTGATGGATGTGGGAGCACGAGGTCTCTCAAACCTCCGCTACTATTTCTCCTTGTATCGCTATCATCCCAGCTTCTTTTTTCTATGGCTTTTACTTTGTTTATTGGTCTGAAAAAGGCAATTGTTTGGCTTCTCCTTGTAAGCTAGCCACTTTGTTGATTAATTTCTCAAAAGTTTTGATGGTGAAACCTTTGAGCATAAAGGTGGCTGGGCCATAGATATTCTTAAGCAGAATCTTGATGGCATGTTGTTCAGACAGTTGTGGTTCATATTTCATACTCAGATTATGCCTTCTGAGAATGTAATCAATGAGGGACTCACAGGTTTTGTTACAATGATCGCCTACATCACCCTTTGAGCTCCAACAAACCTCTTGATGAAGAGTTGCTCCAACTCAAAAAGTCTTCATAACTATTGGGAAGTTCATGTACCAATCAAAGGCTATGCTGCTATGAAGAGATAGAAGAGTAAAGAATCATGCCACCAAGCTCCAACAGGGCATGCAATTTGTCCTCAGTTCACGCCATTGAAGCTCTTGAAAGAAAGAGGCACAAAACCCTTAGGATATTGTATGGCATCGAATTCCTCTGGGTATGGTCTACCCTTTGGAACTGATGATCCTCCTATGGCTTGAGCCAATACTTCTCTCACTTATTGCTCAACCATGGTCTTGATATCTTTTTCCTGTATGGAGGTACTATCTACTATCTTCCTATATAGACTGGTGCTACCCTACTCTACTGGAGGTAAAGTTTTGGTTGGATCCAAGACATACACCAACTCTGGCTAACTAGTCTCAGCTATAGTAGGATGGACCTACTTTTTTGAAGTGCTAAGACCGCTAACAAGTCCTCAGCTACTTCCCATCCTATCTATTTGATCATCCTTTTCTTTATTTAGGGAGGTCGAGTAGGCTATGTCTTCCGCTTGACCTCAACACCTTCCATAGTCTCGCTCATGAGGAGAGAACCAGTATCTACCATGTGTACCCCTCAATCTTCTAATATCATCTTCATTGGGATCAAAGATCTTTCATCCTCATCGGTCATATCCTAAGATTTCCTTCTTCTCCATGAGATAATCACTAATATCATCTAGAGAATGGTCTATCCGAACAGCACAAAAGATCTGTCAGGGTGGGATCACTATCATGTACGTGAGGCACCGACCTCTACCGAAAGTTAACCCTGTGAGGGCTATACTAGCTAGAAGAAATATGCTCCTGGCTATCACTAAAAATGTATTGAGTGACACTCCTAGGAGGATCAATCATCATAGGTGCAGTTGAACTATCACCCTCTCCTTCAGCAACTACTACAACCATCTCTATATCCTGCTGTGATGGTGGTGAAGGGATGACTACTATGCTTCGAGGTCACCAATCCTTCTTCACCACTAAGGTAAGGTCGAAGCAGAGAGCTCGCCACCAATAGGGCGTAGTAGATAGATGGGATCTCCATAGGATCACCAACAGAGTTCTCTTCTCTCCCAATGCAGCCTTCATGGCCTTGGCTAGAATAATAGATGCTGGAACATGAATAGGAGATGGCATACGGGGAGAAGAACGGTGTGGTGGAGGCACCACCGATTCTCTTGGGATAAGAGCCGCTCTCCTATGATGTAGTCCTCGTGAGTAAGATGTTGTGATGGTCTGGGTAGAGTAATCCATCTAGAAAATCCATAAGTGGAGGCACGACTCGGCCATACCTCGCCTCTCTAGTAACATGAACTGATGTATGGCCTCTAGCCCTCTCCCTAAGCTACCTACCACACTGTGGGGAATGATGATCTCAAATCAAATTGAGCCACTCATCATCCATTCCACCACTGGTGTAAAATTGAATGGAGGCAGACGTATGACCTCCTCCTCTCTCACCGACTGCTGAACTAACCGGTGGAGGTGAAGCAAAAATCCTCGACATCCTCTCATCGATCCAGATAGAGGTGGAACTAGTTTTAACCATAAAATCATGGGCATATCCTCTACAATAGAGTGCCTATAACTCCCTAACAATGCGAGTGTGGTACCACTTTATCATGCAGTTCTTATTTCTTATTTGGGTCCTGGTATGGAAAGCATAGTAAGAGCTATACCTAACCTCAAAAGCAGAGGAGACAATCCCTGGGATCAGGGGAGCCTTCCCCTTGGAGGGTGCTAGTGAGCAAGCCCTACTGGGCAGCATGGGGGAACAACCGAGTGCAGCACCGGCATTCACTGGTGGGAACCACCACTACCTTCCTCTTTAGTGAGGGAATATCCGAGTTAGATGGCATGTCGACCTGGATGACCAGCTTCTGCCTGGTCACCATGCTCCTGCTGACAGTCGTGAGGGGAGGTCCTCACTTATAATCCTAGCCCCCTCAAAGCCTCACCAAAGTGATGAGGTGGCATAGTCAGATCATGGAAGGCTGGCCTAATCCAGGCCAAGTCCATCCCACGCAGAAATGTGAACACATACTTTTGCACTGCCATTATAATTAACTGAAACTAAAGCTGAGATTGAAATTGATGCTGACTGAAAGTTTGTGATGTTGAAAATAAACTTGAATCATATTTTCTATTGTTGATTTTGAATTGAATTTAGTTTGAACCCACACTCAACATCTTGAAAGTGTTAAGTGGGCTCAAATGATTTAGAAGAGATTTTGAGATTGATTGAAAGAGGATTTTTGAATGTAGAATCCACTTTCAATAAATTTGGGTATGTTCAAAACATCGGGTCAAATATTTTTGAAGAGATGCTTCCATAGGTTCATGTTTGAATTTTGATTTTTTTTGATTTTGAGGTCCCTTTATTTAAAAATTTTGAGTAGGTTAATGTAAAGGGTCAATTGATTTTGTTTTTGATTTGTGATTTTTGAAATTTACTCACTTAGCAAATTTGGGTATGCTAAGTGAGATTTTTGAAAATAATTTCATCTTTTTTTTTGTTCGCTTTGTTTTGTGAATTATTTGTGATTTCAAAAATGGAATCCTCATTTAGTAAATTTAGGTATGTTAAATGAGGTATTCAAGTGTATTTTGTTTTCAAAATTTTTTGAAAATAGGATTCTTAGCAAATTTGAGTATGCTAAAAAAAATCATAATGTGTTTCTTTGTTTTGATGATTTTGATTTTTAAAAATAGGATCCTTAGAAAATTTGGGTATGCTAAGAAAATCCCAATGTGTTTCTTTTGTTTTGGATTTTGTTTTGAAAATGGAGGCTTCACTTTAGCAAATATGGTATGCTAAAGAATGAAGTTCCAATGTGTTTCTAATTTTGTTTAATGGAGATTCACTTAGCAAATTTGAGTATGCTAAATGAAATTCCAAATGTTTCAAATTTTTTTTGAAAATGGAGACTTCACTTTAGAAAATATGGTATGCTAAAATGAAGTTCCAATGATGTGTTTCAAATTTTGTGAAATAGAGATTTCACTTAGCAAATTTGAGTATGCTAAATAAAATTCCAAAAATGTGTTGTAAATTTTTTTTTGAAAGTGGAGACTTCACTTTAGGAAATGTGGTATGCCAAAATGAAGTTTCAAATGTGTTTTGAAAATTTTTGTATTTTGTTGATTTTGAAAAGAAAGGTTTCCATTTATCAAATTTGGGTATGTAAGATGGAAATCAATTATGTTTCATTTTTTAAACAGAAAATTCCAACCTAATCATATATGAAATATGTTAAGTGGGATTTCAAAATAATGTCATTTTATTTGAGAATGAAATCTACATTCAATAAATTTGGGTATATTGAATGGAGATGTCCATATGTGCTTTTTGAAAGTTTATTTTTGATTTTGATTGGAAATGAAACCTCCATTACATAAATGTGGGTATATTAAATGGATGTGCTTTTTTTGAAAATTTATTTTTGATTTTGATTGGAAATGAAACCTCCATTCAATAAATGTGGGTGTATTGAATGGAGATTTCATATGTACTTTTGAAGATTGATTTTGATTTTGATTTGAATGAAATCCATTCAATAAATGGGTATATTGAATGGAGATGTTCATATTTTTTTGAAAGTTTATTTTTGATTTTGATTGAATGAAACCTCCATTCAATAAATGTGGGTATATTGAATGGAGATGTTCATATGTGCTTTTGAAAGTTTATTTTGATTTTGATTGAAATGAAACCTCCATTCAATAAATGTGGGTATATTGAATGGAGATGGTTTCATATGTTTTTGAAAGGTGAAAATTCCAACTTAACACGTGGAATGTATTGAGTGGAATTTCAAAGTTGTGATTTTGCTTGAAGATGTAACATCCATCCAACAGATTTGGATGTATTGAATGGAAATGACCATCTTCAAATTTTGTGCTTTTTTTAAAAACATGATTGTTGGAATTTTATTTTTGAAAATGAAGTCTTCATCAAAATGAATTGAGTGAAGAAGTTCATTTATGCTTTTAGAAAATATGATTGTTGGTTTTATTTTTGAAATGTTTCTACATGTAACAATTACAAAAATTGTTAGATGTAGTGCAAATATTTTATTAAGTGTATTTTGAAAAAGTGCTTTTAGAAATTGAGACTTTTATGAAGGATTTATTTTGTCTTTATTTTTGGAATGAACCTTTCCTTACCATAAAAATGGTAAGGAGGAAGTCTTTAATTATTATTTTTATTAAATTTTTATTTTCACCTATTGGGGAGCCCAACGAGGTTTTGAGACTAACACAGGCTGAGGTACTAAAACCTAAAGATGTTGGCTAGCTTAACTTAAGAATAAAATATGCTAAGTGCCAACAAAAAAGAAATAGTCTTGGATTCATACAAAAAACCCACTATCGATACTTGGAGACAATGATCATTTATCAAAGATGGAGAGAGGAACCATCCCCAGCGAAGTCGCTAGAAAAATCCATGGTGAAAATTTTATGTATTTCTGCCTTCATCTATCCCCCTTTGTAGAAAAGAGGATAAATGAAAATAGAAATATATAAAATATGCCTTGTTGAGACACAACATAACTCCACAGATGTTCTTATTTGGGTGATCGTGTAAGGCATTGAGGAAATGTATACCATCTCAAAAGATAGAAGTAACCGCCCTACAATGGACCTAATCACCTTAATAAGGACTCCTAAGACTATGGGTATTCGAAATGTACCAGAGATTCTTCCTCTACTTTACATGAAAAAGTAAAGCATGGTTTATTTTAAATCGTTTGTTAAGTTCTATGGGCAAGCCCCATAGTTAATTACATCCTAATGAATAGGATTCCTTAAGAATTCTCGATTAAAGTAAATGATCATTATCTCCAAAGATTTTGAAAGGTTGAACTATCAATCGATTGGTTTATTTTCAGAAAAGTCAAGTGTGATCAATCAAGAGGAGAGAGTTCTTATCAAAGCCAAATGAAGATAAGTAGGGGATGCTTAGGATACTAGGAAGCCTAGTAAGCATCCCAAACTACCCTATGGTTGGGCTTTACATTTTTGAAATTGAATTAATTTGTTTGAGTTGAATTTTTATGAGAAATGAAGGGCTTACAATTCCATAATACAATGTTATGGAAATGCCTAAGAGGTGAGAATTTATGCTCGTTGCCCGCAAAGGGAAGTAGCAATCTATGATCCTAAATTTAGGGAGCTTTGGTGAGGGCCAAAAAGCACAACCTAAATCAAAGGCAAAAATGGGTATTTGGTTTACCTTTATAAGAGAGAATAAACCACCCAACTGGTGGACTTACAACCACCTGGGGGTGGTCGCCAACTAACTCCTCCTACGACTTTGAAATACATGTAGGCAAGTCATATGTTTATGCAAGATAGCAAGGCTGTTGTTTATTTAGAAAGAGACTAAGTCCTTAAACACACTCCCTAAGAGACTAGATCATGGCATGAGTTAATGACTTAAATCTAATACAAATTTTACATTTTTTTTTATTTTGGACAATCAATTTGACAGGCTTTAGGATTCATATGCCTAATGCATGAGAAATTAGATTATGGGCCAAAATCAACAAGATAAGGAGGTGTATTTCCACCATGGCTCTCAAAGGTCAAGCCAAGTTCTCTAGCAAAGGTGGAAGCCCTCCAATCAAGAGTGAAATAATATGCTTTTTATGCATGATGTGAGAAAAGTAATACAACATCTAAGGGTTACTAATTCTTTTATCTTGATTTATAACCTAGATGAGGTTATGAGTTATTTATTTTTAGTTTGAATTGATTATGTTGGATAGAAAATTTATTTTTCTAAGAGCCTAATCATCATCCAGGCCATACATCAAAGCAAGGAAGAAACTAGGAAAAAGATGTCATCTTAATGCACAAGCTAAACAAACATCAATCAATTTATAAAGCTATTAAAAAAGAATAAGAGGTCATTTGTGGGGCTCCACCGCACAAAAAATAAATTGGGTAGCCAAGCTCTACCCTTATACAACCCGATTACAAATGAATTAATTACAATCAAGGAATTCATGTTATGGGTATTCTTCATTCTTCATTTCTTCTTTCTTTCTTCTTCTTCTTTTTTGTTGGTTGGAATGTGGTTGCTAAAAGGCTTCACATGGTACATAAGACATGATCTTATGTCCAATGTTCATCCTAATCCCCATAACAATCATTCCAAAATCCTAATTACAAATTACATGAAAAGGGAAAAGTAAATTTAACTAACACTTAAAAAATAGAGATTAGCTAAACAAACCATACAAATCCCAAGTATGTATATATATAAATTGGACTTAGCACCCCACATGGGTAACCAAGTCCACATGGCCTATTTTGGATTATGCTTAGGGTATAAGCACCGCATAAAAAGTAATTTTATATTTTATTACAATGCCCCTTAAGCACAATCCTAGAAGACAATGATTAGACTAAATCATCCTACCATTCAGTCTATGCACATACACCCTAACATCCAGACTAAAACAAAACATCACAAAATGAAAGTAAACATCAAACCATGCACCTACCTAACCTAAAGTTAGAAGTGATGACTTAGCCTAATGTGTGTGTTATTTAAGATTTGTGTGGCATGCTTGGCTAGGCTTTAAGGTTAAGATTTTCAAAGTATGAAAATGTTCAACTTAGAAGATTGGTTTCATGTGATTTAGTTGCTTTGGTTGATTTTATTTTGATTTGATTAGATTTGAATGAACCTAGAATTAATTACTAAGTTGTAAAGAGAGGAAAAGAGAGAAAACTTCTTTCCTCCCTACCTTAAGTAATTTCTAAGGTAGATTCATATTTGATTTTGTTTAGTGAATATTTTATTATGTGTTTTAATTAATCCTAAGTGTATATTTTCTTTAAACAAACCTATTAAAAAAAATGCATTTTAAGATTAAGTAAGTGAAATACTATCATACACACAATACTTCATTTTTTTCCCAACATGTGTAACATGCATATGAATGAATCTAAGCATATCTATACATGCAAATGGAAGTATTTAGCACACTTAATGATGAATGCTAAGAGAGTTCTTAAGAAAATTTGGAATGTTCATGATGCATGATTTTGAAGTAGAGGGGTGATTCTTTTATCCATTTTTCATATGTACATTTATATGTATAAAAGGCATATGAGCACCATTGTTAGCATGTGTAAGGTACAAGACCTACTTAGGCTACTTAAAGCCTTAAAACCCGGATTGTCCAGACTAATATACCACTTTCTTAAATACATATGCATGTACAAAAGAAATGAATGGAAAAGAAAGAGTTTATGTTTGTTTGATTTATTTATGCAATTTACATATGTAAGTGTGAATATCCTTCTTAATTAATAGCATAAGAATGATAGAATGGATTTAAGCAAGTGTTATGTTTTTTTCAAATAAACTATACACTTTGTAAATCCTTCAAAACTATACTAAAAGAAAGAGAAGAAAATCACATAATGCACATCTTTATGTTATACTCACATGCAAGCTCATAAATAATTATAAGTAGCATACCGTTCAATTTTGATATTTGATTTATGAATTTTGGAAATAGTTTTGGATTTAATAGTGATAATAGCCATTCATATTCTTACTTTAGCAAAAACATGCAATTTGACATGAAGGAAATATTTCATTTTTAATTTGATTTTTAAAGAGCATGAATGCATGAATTTCAAATGATATACACATTTACAAGTTAGGAAAGAAATAAAGTGATGAAATCTTGTAAATTCATTCACCATAATTAACTCCTAAAGATAATCTTATGAGATAAGATTATTTAAAGCAAATCAATTTATTTTAAAGAGATTTTTAGTTTTGCTTGAGTTTGATTTGAATTTAAGAAATGTGAAGAGGTTTGCTGGTCTAACCCATTTCCCACATGGGTATGTTGTTTTAGTTTAATTTTAGAACCTTTAGGTAATTTTTATATTTTGTTTAGGTTAAGGTGTGAATTAAGTGCATTAATTACCCCTTACCTATACCACTTTAACATATTTAATCAAATAATTATGAGCTAATGTATGACATAAAATCACACAAGGAATTTAATCATCAATGTACCTAGAAAAGAAAGTGCCTAATGCAATTGGCTCACAATTAGTGATTAATTAAGCTAAAGGGTTTAATTTAAGTACTTTCATAACCATTCCCACACATGTGGGTTGGATTTTGATTTCCTTAAGCTACTTAAGTTATTGAACACCTAAGCACCTACGCAAGATGAATTGGTTAAGTTCTAGAATGTTTTTATTTTAAAACTTTGATTAATTAAGCCATTTAATTAAATGATTAAACTTATTTAATTAATTTTCACCTTAATTATATTTTTATCCAAATGAAATAAACTTAGGAAAAGAAGATAAGGGAAAGAACTCTAATCTCATTCCTTAAGTCCACTCACAGTTCTAAGGTGGTTAACAAACTTAATTAATGGATTTATCACTATTTAAAAGGTTAATTAATCATTTAATTGATTAAGAGGGTAATTAGGAATGACTCAAGCAATTCCCCTAATTAAAGCATTAATAAATTCCAAGAAAATTGAGGAGAGAAGTCATCACTAAATGCACATGAGAAGTTTGGAATTAATCAGATTAATTAGAGAGTAATTATATTATATTTTAAAAAAAACCTAATTCAAAAAATATTATTATTCAAAATCAATTGAAATTAATTTTAGATTATTTCACTTTGCATTATCTTCATAATGCTTTTTATTTTGTATTTTTCTAATTTTTCTACATTTAGTTATGTTATTTTGAAGTTTCCATGATTATCCATTAATTAAATAGCCTAATTAAATTATTAATCCCATCGGTGCCACATGGAGGTTGACGCGGTGCGCACTTTCCATGTGGCATGTGGGATTTGTCACTTAAGTTGTCACATCGGCATGTCGACGTATTTGAAGCTTTTCTCATCAATCAAAGATTGGGATGGTAGAGCATTCTTAAGTAATCAAGGTGTCCAACGAGGCTTTATCATGGTCATCCATGAAAAATGCACGGAAGGATGCCCCATGTTTCATCCCTATGCTCACCTATGGGAGATGGCCACCGCCCACTTCATAAGATCCGGCTGATTGAGCTCATTGAGCTCAAACTCAACCCACACCATCATCATGCAAAGGGATGAAGATCTAATGGTCCATTTAATTGGGGAGATTTTCTTTCACAAAGGACCAAAGAAAATTGAAATTATGCTCGCTTTTGATAGTACCTCATTGAGGCTATCACACGCTCAACCATTGAGGTAGCCGCCTAGTGGAGATGAAGCTGAAATTTCAAGCCTTGATGAGTAGATCTTCTATGGACCAAGCTCCTCTTCAATTGGGTTCGCCTTGATCAGCTCCCTCCCTGCCTTGAGAACTTGGATTAAACTTTAGGAAAGCTCGATTGAGTCCTCTGAAGAAGATTATAAGAGGAATTAACTTGATATTAAGTATTGAGTGAGATGGAAATTTAAGGGAGCTCCCCTATTTTCGGTTTAAGAAAAATCAAAAATGGAAAAATCAAAATGGGTTGAGGAAGCTTGGAGAACTTGGAGTTCCTAAGCTCAATCGAGGAGTGTCAAGTGAATTAGGGGAGTATATCTCCCCTAGGTGAATCGGACGGCCTAGCTTCCCTTTGCTATTTTTGATCAATTGGCCATATGGGATGAGTTTGTTAGGCTATTATGACTTGCACATGGTTCAGTTTTGGGTGTGGAGTTGAGTAGTGAAGCTCCCATGTGCTTTAATTGAGTGGAGGGATCTCATGTGCTCAATTCTGTGTGATCGCCATTGGGTTTGGCTGACTCAAACACATTGGGTCATGTGCACCATTCTCATTAGTGACCATTTGGTCCACTAAGAGGATACTAAGTGTCCTTGAAAAGGAATTGACCAAATTCCAAATGGTTTTGATTTTGGGTTACCCTATGGCCTAGGGGGAAAATGGTCATTTGACTTAGATTTTAATTTGAATATGTTTGGTATGATTGAAAAATGGGTTGGTCCAAGTTTCAATGAATTTGGAGTTGGTTTGATATGATTTGGCTCATGTTGACCCATTCAGGTCAAAATAGATCAACTTGGGTCAAGTTGACCAATTGGTCAAATTGGGTCAAACTAATGGTTGGGTCAAGTTCATATGACCATTCAAAATGTTTTGGCATCATTGGTTTGGTTCAATTTGATTTATATTTGGATTTGGTTCATTTGATTTCATTTAGGTCATATGGGTCAAGTTGACCAATATGACCCATTTGACCTTTTGTTAGGTCATGGGTTGGTTTAGGTTCATTGGTCATATGAATGTATTGGTCTTTGTTTCCAATCAATTTTGGTTTAATTTGATTTTGGCTCAATTTGACCTTTAGGTCAAGTTGGGTTCAAGGTCAATTGGGCTAGGTTGGGTCTAGTTGGCCAATTGAGGCTTTGTCAAGTTCAACAAGTGATTTGGAATGAACTTGACCCATTGGTTTCAATCAATTTGGCTTAGATCAAGTTTTGACACATTTTGACATTTTAGGTCAAGTTGGTCAGCTTGGGTCAAGTGGCCAATTGGGCTAGGTTAGGCTCAAATGATGACTTGGTCAAGTTCAAACATTTATCATGAATGAGTTTAGATCAATGGTTTCAATCAATTTGGCCTATGGTGGATTTTGGCTAGTTTAGGTTTCATTTTGGCTAAGTGTTGACTTGGTCAACCCTTAAGTTTGACTTGGTTTGACCTAATTTGAGTGATTGATCATCTCATGATGATTGTTGCTCACAATGTGAGGCTTAGGTCTAATCCAATTTTAGAATTAGAATTTGGCTCATAAGGGTACTTTAGGTCACTTTGGGTAAGTGAGCCTGTCAAAGCTTGATTTGAGTTTGATTGAACTCAATATGGACTTATGATTGAAATATAAATCCATTTGCAAGTGATTTGAAGTCAAATGGGTTTTGATTCATTTGATAATTTCAAGTTCAAAGGGTGAACATGAGTTTGACTTTGGTTTGATTTTTGAATTTAGTTTTGGTTTGATGATTGAAGTTTGTGTTCATATTTGGATTCATGATTGAAGGGTTGATTGGATCACGAAGAAAAATCAAGAGTTTGGCTTGATTTGAAATTGATTTGGCTAAGTTCAAGAATTTGACTTGAAAGTCTTAGGTTGAATTTTGATTGAATTTGGATTTGATTTTGGATTTTTGATATTTGAATTTATATTTCATTTATATTTGTGAATATAAATGAGAATATAAATGGTTATGAAAATTCCTTGAATTTGAATTGATTTATATTTGATTTAGGCTAAGTCCATAAGATAGAATCAAAGTGACGAAAGATTTTTTATTTGATTTTGTTTGATTGATTTGAATTTATATTTCATTTATATATGTGAATATAAATGAGAATATAAATGGGTTGTAAAAAAAAATTTCTTGAATTTGAATTGATTTGGATTTGATTTAGCTAAGTCCATGAGAGGGAATCAAAGGACTTAGGAAATATTTTGAGTTTGGAATCCAATCATGGGCTTCAATCATAGTTTAATTATTTGGAATTGATTCATTTGAGAAAATCCATTGAATTGGTTCAAGGTTTGAGTTAGAGTTGGAGTTGATATGAGTTTGGAGTTTTGACTTGAAGAAGGAAGTGAGGATTTGGTTCAAGCGTAGGGCAAATTTTCTAACACCCTAAGGCATAACCTATTCTATGGCTAACACTTCTAAGTCTCTATGGTTAGGTTAAATACTCACCTAATCACTAGAAGTGTCTTAAGACTAAGGAAACTCATAGCATCTAAGAGAAGTCCTATGCCTAAGATAGAGGGGTTGAGAGCTCATTCTAAAAATGAGGTCAACATCTATTTGAGGATCGACATCTCTACACTCCAAAAGGAGAGGATGATGTTAAGAGGATTCAATGAACAAGGCGAGAGGGCCTTAGGCTCCATAGTGTTTCCACTAGAGATAGATGATTGGAAGGCTGGAGCCAAGTTTCACATTATAGAGTTGGATACATCTTTAAATGCTTTGCTTGGGAGACCATGGATACATGAGAACAACACGATTCCATCCTTTCTACATTAGTGTATGAAGTTTGTGAGAGGTGGGACCATCTACTGTGTCAAAGGAGATCTCAAACTATTTATAGTTCATGAGGCCAGGATATATGAGGATGCAGCCTACTACCTCCCCAAAAATCAAAAAGTTTATTTCACGAACTTAGTCAAAATCCCCATGTAGGACAAAAGGAAAGAAAAGAAAAAGAAAAAGAAAAAGGAAAAGAAAAAGAAAAAGAAACAAAAAAGGAAAGAAAAAAGAGAAAGAAAAAGAAAATAAAAGGGAACGAGAAATTGTCTTGGAGGAGGAAGTGGAGCCTGCGATTATATTCCACTCATAGTTCGTTACTCCATTAGAATATATGGGTAGGATGACCCGACCTCCACTAGGCAGAGGAAGAGGTATGTCCAGAGGCAGTCCCAGGGGTAGAAGACCTCCTTATTGGTCACCTAATAGGAGATATGTTCCAGCCACCATGAGTATATATTCTATTTATATAGACTTATAATCTTGTTCAGAGGATGAGTCTTATATGGTTAGCACATCAGCCAGCTCTTCTCAACAATAAATCCCCTTGGAGGTGACACTTGAGCCATATAGTGATAAAGACTGGGCTCCAAAGAAAAGCATGAGTGTATCCAAGTATGTATGTGAAATAGTCAGGCATCAGTTGGGAACCTTAGCTCTAACCCACTTTTCTCACAAAAAGTTAAGGGTTTGGTAGTTAAGGAATCTGTCATCCATTTTGAAGACTGAGGTTCTTTTCAGAGCATCATCCTCAAGTCAAGAAGTTGATGTGGAACTTGAGGATGATTCATATAAGGATTTAATAAAATTAATTTTTGATTGATACTCACCTTGTGTACTAAATTTAGCAAAGAAAGGTTTAATCCTGCATACTTAGTCAAAGCACAGGTCAGACTACTTTAAAAGAATATGGAAGAACAAATGCAAAAGCTCTCAATCAAGATCGAGACTAAGATTTGGTACAATAGGTCCAACCGATGATGATGATTACTTCTTAGTCATCACTAATCATTTGGAATCAGATAAGTTCTTTTCAAATCACATTAACTCATATGAGGAGGTGTGCTTAGAAACTTCAAATGAACCAGATGATTTTGAAGTCAAAGATGCCCTGCCAGAGTTCACAGAAGAGATCAAGTCAAAAATTGACGAGCTCAAGGAAACCAACCTTAGACATAAGATAACCCATGTCTGACATACATCAGTTCCTTATTGAATGAAACTAAAACCAATAATTTAATTAGGCTACTCATTAAATTTAAGGACTGATTTCCACAGAGTTATGAAGAGATGCATAGATTTTCTCTTAACAGGTCCATAACCAACAATGAGCCTAGTGCTAACATCGCAAGCTCCTATGCATGCGATTAAAACATTGAACACCGTCATTTCAAGTCAAGAACCAATGATGGAGACATTACCTCATCTCATGTTGGTTTCATCCAGGAAAATAATTTGGCTAGTGTCATCCCAATTAAGAAGAAGAATGGCTAAATTCACATATGCATTGATTTTAGGGATCTAAATAAGGCATGTTCAAAAGATGAATTTCCACTACCAATACCAAAACTGATGGTGAACATTGCCTTATCTAATGCAATCTTCTCTTTCATGAATGGCTCATATGGATATAACCAAATAAAGATGGCCCATGGAGATGAAAGAAATACTACTTCTAGAAACCCAATCAGAATTTATTACTATAAGTTCATGCATTTCAGCCTTAAAAATCTGGGTGCTACACACCAACGAGATATGACTCAAATCTTTGATGTCATTCATCATTAAGTCGAGTGATATGTTGATGATCTCATGATCAAAAGTAAAGAAAAGGAAGAGCAACTGTTTGACTTGAGAGTAGTTTTCAAATAGTTAAGATAATTTAACTTCAAAATGAACCCCAAGTATTGTGGTAGCTTCGAGATTCCTTTATTGTTACATAGAATCAAAATTGATTGAAGATGGAGTTATGAAATGCCACCTTTAAAAGTTTAACTCAACTCTGATCATTTGGGCCATGATCTAAGATACTTTATATCCAACCTATCAAGAAGATGCCATATTCTCCACTTGTCAAAATAGATGCCAAGTTTATGGGATGAAAAGTGTCAAAGATGCCTTCAAAGACATCAAGCATTACGATGATGAGATTCTAGTAGCCCCTTTCAAAGCAAGTCCATATTATATACTATTGCATTAAATAATTTTATTGGCACTTTATTAGCTCAAGCCAATGATGAAGGGAAGGAAAATGCGCTCTACTACCTAATCTGTCATCTAATCCCTGTTGAGGCAAATTATCCACCCATTGAGAAGCATTGCTTAGCTTTAATCTTTGCATCCCAAAAGCTATGACATTACATGCTTTATCATAAAGTGAACTTGAGCTCTAGAATTAATCCACTATAATATCTCAAGACATAATGCTATCAAACTTAGACATTGGTTCATTTTTGAGTTGATATCACTTTCATATCATCCATGCAGGAAAGGGCAAGTTGTGGATATCTAAAGAACACACCCACTTTTGACTTCACTTAGTGATGACCTTGATGAACAAATCATGAACTTAGACACCAAGCATTCACCATTGGGAGATACTTTGATGGTGTAGCTTCTCTCAGAGAACCACAATCTACTCTTCAAAGGGTGAAATAGTCTCCATAGTTCTCCAACTCAAACCATGATGTGATGAGATTCTCATATAATTTGTCCAATCCTTGCTTCAACAGCGAAGCTAAATATGAGGATTTAATTATCAGTTTGGAGTTAGCCATTACTCTAAGCATCCAGAACATCAATATCTATGGGGATTCTGAATCATCAAATCATTGGGTCTTACAAAGTTCTAAAGCTATCTTTACAAGTACAATTATAGAGTTGTTGGCACAAATCTCAAAGGTTATCATTTACAAGATTAAGGAGAAAATCAAGCAGATGCTTTACCAAACTTGAGTTGATGTTCTAAGATGAGTCCAAATTAATATCCAAAATAGACAAGTCTTATCCCTTATGAACTAACTCATCAATACTTGAAGGGAGGTTTGTTGCCAAAAGGATGAGGAGATTCTGAGATAAAGCCCTAGTGGCACCTCCCCATGGGCACTCTATTTGGATAACATTTTGCAACCCCATCTAGACACTGGGTTACTATGGATTCCCCCCTTTCCTAAGAATCGCCTATGGTTGGAGATTATGTTTTGTAGATGCACATATTCTCTCTTGGTCCAATAAATCTGAGATAGGTCAAGGCTGACATATCCCTCTCTCAGTGTGGTCAATTGCACACCAACAGGGTCCATGAAAATATAAAACAAACAAAATATAAATTGAGGGATTAAGAACACCCCACTAGTACTTTTCCCAGCATCCTATCTTTGGTAGTGTCAAGAAACTCCATAGGAATTGTACTACTCTTGAGTTGAGATAAGTCCCCAGACTCTCTGTGCCTTAGCCCCAACTATTGTACTACCAACAAGTCACCCTTCCTTGCTTTGGAAGATGTAAGTCTACACGATTTTTTCCAAGATGGGTTGCACAACGAATGTAGCTCCACCTTTGATTTTGTTACCAACAGTCACCCCAAGCCGTCTCAGGTTTAAAAGAAGTATATGCTTTCTTCCTAGCATAGCTATTGCACACCGAAAGGCACCTCTTAGGTTAGATAGTCCTACCCTTCACCCGGTAGACTACCCATTTAGATCGGTAAATCAAAGATAGGCCTAGGCTCTCATGGCCCCTTCTTAGTACGGTCCATCACACACTAACAGGATTCATAGATCAAATCAAATTAAAACAAATCAAATTAAATTAGATTAAGATAAATCAAATGAAATTTATCTTGACTACTCTTGAGTTAAGGTAAGATTCCTAGTGACACTCTCTCAAGGTTCTATTTATTGTCAAATCACCTTGTTCCCTACTTTGAGATGTAAGTCTGCTATGCTTTCTAACACAATCATTGCACAAAAGGCAACCCTTATGTTGCTTCTACCGCACTAGACTATCCCTTGGATTTGTAAATCTAAGATAGTCAATGGATATAACTTCTTCGGGATCCATCATACACCGTGGTCCATAAATTAAATCAAATTAAATCAATTCAAACAAAAATTATATTAAATCAAATATAATTAATCTTGACTACTCTTGAGTTGAGGTAAGATCCCCAACGACACTCTCTCAATAGTCACCCTAGGTTAGGTTTGATTTATTGCACATCCAACTGATCATCCCAGCGGTTGCTCCCCACTTGAAAGTAAGTACTATGCTTTTCTTCTAAGAAAACTAATTGGGCTTTTACTACAAATAGACTATCCCTTTGGATTTGTAAGGATAGTCAAAGATATAGCCCCTTCTCGGTCCATCGCACATGGATAGGGTCCATAAATTAATCCAAATTAAATTAAACCCAACCTGATTCTCCCTAGTGGAGCTAAATCAGACCCTTCTCCCTAGTGGAGCCGTAAATCATATATAAACAAATCAAACAAATAAATCAAATTCAAAAAACATCCTTCATAGTGGAGCCATAATAATTAAACCAACTTCCCTAGTGAAGTCAAAATTGAAATAATCCAAACCCATCTCTCCTTAATAGAGCTAATCACATAAATCAAAGAAATTCAACCAAACTCTTATCCATAATAGACACTCCTTCAAAAAAAAATCAAGCCTAATTCCAATCTCCCCAGTGGAGCCAAATCACATTCCTCCCCTGGTGGATCCCATAATAAAACAAACAGTCAAATAATCATATTTAAAATCAAATTCAAATCCTTATATTCCCCAGCAGATACACCCCCAAAGAAATCAATGAAATCAAACTCAAATCCATATCCCTAGTAGATAGTTTGAAACAACTTCTCTAGTGGAAGGTTCACATACCCAATCCTTGGATTTCCTCCTCCTATGCTCTTGGCATAAACCTCTCACATTTCATCTCTGATGCATGTGTGATCCCCTAGCAGATCTCCCTCCATGTCCTTGACATGGAATTCTCATCAAATCCTTCTAGCTCTCTTATGCCCTTGGCATGAGTTGAGTTACATTGCACTAATATAGTTATTCTATCTACCTCTTGGGTTTAGATATAGGTAGTTTTCATTAGTGTTTACAATATTTTGGACATTGTCGTTCATCTCGGTCAATGCCAATATGTGCGGTGTGCCTTGTCAGTTACACACCTATGAGAGTCCTTTTGTTGACCTCACTTTTGGAGTGAGGATTCAATCTCCTCTTCTTAGAACTAGGAGTCTTCTAGACACTAGGACTTCTTTAGTCGTAAGACACTTCTAGCGATTAGGTGAACACTTAACCTAAGCTTAGAGACTTAGAAGGGTTAACCATAGGATTAGGTCATGCCTTAGGGATTAGATGACCTACCTACCCCAGTGACTCAAACCCAACTTATGCTCACCTTCTTAAGCCAAAACCAAATTTAATTCATATCAAACCTACAATCAAATCACATGCCAAATGCCAAATATCAAATCAAAATCCAAACTTAAGCCACATGTTTTATTACATAGACTTAGCCAAATCTTAATCCAAATCAATCCAAAATCAATTAATTTTCTCATAATCAATTTATATCTTCAATCATCTTCCAAAATATAAATCAAATCTACATTTAAATGATCAAGACTAAATCAAACTAAATCAAGATCCTTCCTAAGCCATATGAACCAATTATTAGGGCTTAGCCAAATTGTAATCCAAATCAATCCAAAATCAATTGAATTTTCTCATCAATCAATTATATCTTCAATCATCACCTCAAATATAAATCAAACCTACAATCAAATCTACAATCATATTCAAATCCAAATATCAAATCAAACCAAGATCCAAGCTTAAGTCATATGAACAAATTCCATGGACTTAGCCAAATTCCATTCAAATTCAAACAAAATCAATTGATTTTCTCATGAATCAATCATTCCTTCAATCATCCTTCCAAATATAAATGAAATTTACAATCATCAAGCCAAACCAAAATCAACCCAAGTCAAACCTAACCTAACCCCTTTGAGTTGAAATATTCCAATGAACCAAAACTCATTCAAACCCAAATCAATTGCAATTGAATTTATATATCAATTCTAAACCCATATATAAACTCAACTAAATCCAATTCAACCCAAAATCAAGCTGATTAACCCAATTGGTCCACTTGACCCAAAGTGGCCAATTAGACCCATTTGAGCCAAACTTCAATTCAACCCAAATTAGATTGAACCAAGCTAATCTAAACCTCTCTATCATGATTGTTGATCACCCTAGGTTGATCAATATTCATAAATTGGGTCAAACCAAGTTAACATGGTCCTTTGACCAAGTCAACCCTCTTAACACATATGAACCCAAACTAGCCAAATTACAATGTAAGCCAAATCCCTTGAAACCAATGATTCATACCAACTCAAAATCAATATTTGAACATGGCTTGACCTTAATTAAGCCAAACCAAACCCAATTGGCCCTCTTGACCCGATTTGACCTAAAGGGACAAATTGGTTTAAATCATGATCTAACATAAATTGATTGCAACTAATGGCTCAAGTTCATTCCCAAATTGATTGTTGAACTTGACCAAAGCCATAACTGAACCAAATTGACCCACTTAGCCTAAATTGACCTAAAGAGTCAATTTGGCCTAAACCTTAACAAAATCCAAATTAATTCAAACCAAAGCCTACAATCATCTTTAATTGGTAAATTAAACCCAAACCAACACCTAACTCAAGCCAATTTATCCAATTTGGTCAAATTGGTCAAATTGGTCAACTTGACCCACTTGACCCATTTGATTGAAATGAGCTCAAATGAGCCAAAATCAAATCTAAGCCAAATTAAACCAAATCAATTGAACCAAAAATTCCAAATGACCATATGAACTTAACCCAATCCTTTGTTTGACCAATTTGACCAATTAGTCAACTTAACCCAAATTGACCTAAATTGACTTACATGAGTCAATTGAGTCAAATCAAATCAAATAAATTCTAAATCACTTGAAACTTGGGTTGATCCACCTTGGACTCATTTTAAACTAGACCAAATCAAATAAAATGCCAAATGATCATTATACCCTTGGATTAAGGGTATCACATGAGACAAATCACTCATTTAAGTGGTCATTTCTTCTCCTTGACCACTTGCAACCTCCCATTAGTCCACCTAGGCACCTAGACACCCAACCAAACCCAAGAGGTGGTTGGTCAGCCATGACCCATGGGGAGGTGAACACACCTCACCTCCCCATTGTAGCACTTGGTTTAAATAGGACAGCCACGTCCCACCTTTGCAGCCACTTCTCACCTTCACCCACTCAAACCGAGCTAGCTCACCTCCTTCCTACCACCCATGACCATTTGAGGTGGTCGAATCACTCCTAGAGGCTAAAATGGATCAAGCATGATCAAGAGGAGGTGGGGGTATCCCCCCCCCCCCCCCACCTTTCATTCCAATTTCAATTGAGACATTGAGCATCCTCAGAGTCGTAGCTACTCAAAATGATTTGGCAGAGCTATCTCTCAAGTTCCTAAGCATGTTCCCTCATCAATAAACCCCATTCCTGACCGACCCAAAATAGAACACTCTTATTTTGACCCAATTTACTAACACTCAACCAAATCCAAATTGCTTGCACCCACACGCTCCCTGCACCTCGTTGAGCAAGAATGAAACTTACCCCGAGCTCCATGATCACCGAAGGTAGCATTTCGATCAACGCTAGTTCCACAGTGACAAATTTTTGCCTTTTGAGTAAATGGTGAGGAATCAATGCTCGTGTCAATAGGGCTTCATCTCCACTAGATGAAGCTTTCTTAATCAATTGCACCATCTTGAGCTCCGATGAGGTAATTTCTTAAAATTGAGCTTTTGGTGAAAATTTGTTTGAGCATTATAAAGAAACTTACATGTCATGTGATCTTAGCCATTGGATCTCTTCTGATCCTTCGTGTGAAGGTGTGGGCTTATTTTTTAGGCCATCCAAGCTTGAGTAAGCTCGGATCATGCGAAGAATGGCAGACATCCTCCGTTCTTCATTACTCGCATGATGACGGATCATGCACTGTCCATTTCGCATGATCAAAATAGACAGTCGTGATTAATCTGTTAGATTTCTCTAATTTTAATCCTTAAGGAACTGCAAGTTTGATCTATGCCGTCCGATTTGAGATCATGGTAGATGAAAGCATCCATCGCACACGACTAAGTCGAGTGTTTAAGTAAATCCAATCAAAGCACGCATGGAAAGTGCATGTGAGCAAATGCGGTCGATGAGATTAGGCTTAATTAGAGCTAATTAATTGATTTTTATGGTCGAATCTTCCATAATTCAAACCAAATCATAGAAAAATCAAAAAAATACAAATAAATACTCATTTTAAAGGTATTTTAGAGGAGAATCATTCAAAATTAATTCTAAGTAATTTTGAATAGTAATAGAGACTTAATTTAGATTTAATTAAAAACTTAATTAGCTTAATTACTACTTAATTACTCAGATAATTAATCCCAAACTTTATGGATTAGTTTAATGGGATGACCTCTATCTCTCATAAGTTTCTTGGGATTTATTTCCTAGTTAATTGAGGTAATTAACTATTTTATCTCTAATCACTCTCTTAATTAATCTAATTAATTAATTAACCTCTTAAATACTAAAAGAATAATTAATTAAGCTTGGTAATCACTATTTAATAGTAAATGGGGAAGGGGAATAGGTTAGACATCTTTCCTAATTTTTTCCCTAAGTCCATTTCATTTAAAAGGGAAATTAAATAAAATGACATTAATTAAAGGTTTAATTAATTGATTGAATAATTTAACTAATCAAATCATAATCACATCAGATTCTAATTTATTAAGTCATGGGTAGATCTTTATATGTTCAATAACATAAAGGATTTAAGGAAATTAAGGTTAACCACATGTGTGGGGAAACCATAAGAGTACTTAATTAAGTTTCGTAATTGAATTAACCATCAATTATGAGTGAGTTGCATTAGGTCCCTTTACTCCCTAGGATCATTGCAAATTTATTTTTCCATTCATATGCATATCATGTTGGCTCATAATTATTTGGTTAATTACATTAAGGTAACATAGGTAAGGGTAATTAATTGATTTAATTGAGGGTCTAACCTAATTAATTCATAAAATTTATCTAATTACCTATTTTTAAACCAAATCATATTACCAATGTGGGAATGGGATTAGATAACAAATGAGTGCTCTCCTCCTCTTCAAATCTAATTAAAATTAATAAAGAAGCTTTGGTTTAGACTAAATGATTTTATTTAGTATGTTTGTCCATAAGAATTAATTGGATTGAATGAATCACATGCTTGTGTTTAATTATTCCTCTCCAATCATGCTAAATATTGTATGTCATTTGATTTGTTGCATCCATCTCTTTTCAAAATTAATTGAATTAAATGAGATTTCTTTTATGTAAGCTTGCATGTATTCACTTAACTTAATACATGTGTGGCTTTTATCACTATTAAATTCAATTATATTTTCTAAAAGTTTACAAATGAATAATAACATGTGTAGATGATAGTTATAAATAGATATGAGATGTATGTGTTTGTAATTTAAGTGTATGAACTGAAGTCTCTTTACTTTATTCATATATTGATTTATATAAATTCTAATGGTAATGGGTATATAGTTTGGACTTCTGGAATACGAGGCTTTAAGTAGACCCAAGGAGGTCATTTGATTACTTTACTTCCCTAGTTTAATAATGACACATACCCATTTGATTTCATTCTTATGTATTTTAACATTAGAATTTAGATAGAGCTTTAAATTACATACATAAATAATTCAATTAAAAAAATTACAATTTTGCATGATTTTCATCATCTTAATTATGAATACATGTGGATGTATTTAAGAAAAATGAGTATATAGCCTCGACATCCCAGAATATTAGGCTTTAAGTAGCCCCAAGGAGGTCATTTGATTGCCTCACTTCTCTGATTAACAAAGGCACGTACTTGTTTATGTCTTTTATACATGCATGTGTATATTTAATTAGAGAATGATAATCCTCTTTTCTATTAAAAATACATGCATTCATAATCATTTAAATGATTGAATTATCTAATCATGTGATTTGGAGCTCTTTTTCCTATGTTATGCATGCAAATTTACTTATGTTTGAATACGATAGATATATAGTCGAGACATCCTGAGAATATGAGGCTTTAAGTAGCCCCAAGGAGGTCATTTGATTACCTAGCACATACCTATTTAATTTCACTCTTATATATTCTTGTATAAGAATTTGGATAGAGCTTTAAATTTACATATACTAAATAATTCAATCAAATGAAAAGATAAATTTTAAATATACACATACATCCATCATTTAAATATACCAAAACATGTTGTATGTATAGATATGCTAAGTATCAAATCATATGCATGATACATGTGATGGAAAGGAATGATTTAATATATGTCATGTGTTAGTAATTCAATTAGATTAATCTTAAAAAGCCTTTCATATTAAATAAAGTTATTTAAAGTGAACCTAAACTTAGGATTAATTTACAAATGTGTAATAAGCCATGTACTAAAGAGAACTAAATCAAATTAATATGCTTTAGACATGGCTTAAGGTAGGGATGGAAGAGGATAACCTTTCTTCCTTCTCTTTATAACACTTAGTTATTAAGTATATATCATATGAAACAAAAGAAAATACAAATTAAAATTGACAAATCAATTAAACAATTTAAAGTAAAACCAAACTTCAAGATAATTTGAATATTTTTTACACTTAGAAAGTATAACTCTAATGCTTAGTAAGACATACCACACAAGCCTCAACACACACATTAGAATTGAGTAATCACTTCTAACTCTATGTTAGGACTGTGCATGATGTGATGTTTATTTTATTTTGTGATGTATTATTTTATACTAGATGTTAGGGTGTATATTTTGTACACGGGATGTTAGGCTGTTCCTAGCCTAACCATATTTTTTTCAAGGGATTGTGCTTAATGGGACACTTAAAAATAAATATCAATGCTCTCTTTACAAGTTGCTTAAATCTCTGAGCATAATCCAAGTTAGGATAGGTGGGCTTGGTTACCCATGTGCAGGGAGCTAAGTCTAAATTATAAATATAACTTCCTAGGTTGTATGTATGTTCAGCTAACCTATATTTTGTAGGTGAAGCTAGATTTACTTTTCCTATATAAATTTAATTTTTGCAATATGAATTAGGATTAGTGTTATGGGGGATTAGGATGAGCAGTGCGAAGCCTTTGTCCTGGGGTGCCCTATGATGCCTTTGAAGCACATCCAAATCAAAGAAGGAAGAATCAAATCAAGGAAATGGAATAATGAAGAATGAAGACCCCCATAGCATTTAATAAAATTATAATTATTCTTTCATATTTCAGGTTGTATAAGGGTAGAGCTCGGCTACCCATCTTTTCTTTTTAGGTTGTATGATAGTACACGCACTGGCCTCTTATTCTTTCATGCTAGTTATAGAAATTGATTGATGATTTATTTAGATTGTGTATTAAAAATTGCATCTTTTTCTTAGTTTCTTAATGATCGATGCTTTAATGTGTGGCCTTGATGTGTTAGGCTCTTAGGATAAAAATAAAATTTCTATCCAACTAATCACTCATAACTAAATTTTAAATAACTCATAATCTCACCATAAAGCTTAGGCATTAAATAAGATAATTAAAAAATTTTACAACCCCTTAGATAAATGTTGTATGTTCACATCATTCATGCATATTATTTTGCTCTTACAAATAAGGGGTTTCGATCCTTGCACGATAGGAGAATGCCTGACTATGAGGGCATCCCTTATGTTAGAAAACACCCCTTTCCTGTTGATTTAGCCAATAACTTATCTTCATCATCCACATAGGCATCAAAATTCTAAAGCCTTTGTCCAAATGAAGTGTCAAAAAACTAAATAAAATTTGAAAAAAATTTGCATTATACTAAGTCATTATTCATACCACGCATGCTCCAGTATCTTAGGGAATGGATTTAAGGACTTTAGTCTCTTTCTAACTAAATAATCACCCTAGCTATCTTACAATTCATAAGACTGGACTACATGGTTTTAAAATTATAGGAAGATTTAGCTGGCAGCCACTCTGAATGGTTATAAGTCCAGAAGTCGGATGGTTCATCCTCTCTTGTGGAGGTGAACCTTTATGTCCACCTATCGCTTAGATTTAGGTCATGCTTTATTTCTTACTAAATCTCTCAAGATTAGAATCTGAGGCAGCTATTTCTTTCGAGCTACAAGCATAAATCCTCACCTCTTAGGCATTTCCACAATCTTATATTAATAGATTATAAGCCCTAACAATCTAGTAAAATTAAACTCAAAATAAATAATTCTCTTCACTTTCAAATATATAAAGCCTAATTATAGGATAGATTGGAATGCTCACTAGGATTCCTAGTATCATGAGCATTTCCTACTTCATCTCTTTGGATTTCAAAAATAAGTCTTCTCCTTGAACTTTTCCAATTGATTTTCCAAACATAACCAATCCTTTGATAGTCTAACCTTAAAATCTTTGGAGATGATAATTGTGTACTTTAATCGAGAGTATTCTTAGGAAACTTCATTCTCTAAGATGTAATTAACTATGAGGGCTTGCCTCCATAGGGAACTTTAGAACCTAGTTTAATATAAACCCTGCTTTATTCATCCATATAAAGCAAGAAAAAAATCTGTGGTATGTTCAAAGACCCATCATGCCTTAGGAGTCCAGATTAAGTGATTAGATCCATTGAAGGGTGATGCCTCTATCTTTTGAGATATATATTATACCTTGATGCCATACCCGATCACTTAAATAAGTACTCCCTACGATCTGTGAGGTGTCCCCCCACATCCAAAAGTAAACACCACACCTCCATAAGGAACTAAAGAACCTGACATAAAATAAACCCTGCTTTACTTTTCAATATAAAGTAGGAGGTGAATCTCTTGTACATATGAAGACCCATCATGCATTAAGAGTCTTTTAGGTGATTAGGTCCATTATAGAGTGAAATTTCTATCTTTAGAGAGTACATCATACCTCAATATTATACCCAGTCACTTGAATAAGTACCCCCTAAGATCTACGTGGTGTCCACAATAATGACATCTGAAATAAAACATCATAAATTTTTTTGATGACTCCACTGGGGATGGTTCCTCTCTACCTCATTAATAGTAAATCATTATCTCCAAGCCTCGACATTGGACTTATATTTTGTATAAGCCCAAGTCTATCTTTCTTTCCATTGGCACTTTGCTCATTTCATCTTTAAGTAAAGGTAGCCAACGTCCTTTAGCTTTTAGGACCTCACTCCAAGTAAGTCTTAGAACCCCTATTGGGTCCTCTCAATAGGTTAAGATAAATTAATCAAAGAAAGGAAATAATCAAACATAAACTAAACAAGATTAAGAACCTCTTACCACTAGCTTGGTGAAGCAAGGTTCATCTAATATTCAACAAAATTCCAATAAAGCCCAAAGAAAAATTAAAGAAAAATCTTCTCCAAAGTTTCAAACTTCTCCAAAATAAAATTAATGAATCCCCATTTAGCATAATCAAATTTGTTAAATGAGGGTTCTCATTCAAAACTAAAATTAAATTAAATAACAACAATAATCTAAAAAAAATCTTTTCTCAAAAAAAATTTCAAAACTTCTCCAAAGAAATTAATGAACCCCATTTAACATAATCAAATTTGTTGAATGAGGGTTCCAACTCAATCAAAAGACCAAAATCAAATAATAATAACCAAAAGCAAAAATCCCTATTCCAAAACCCCAAAATTTCTCCAATAAACAATTGAACCACCCCATTTAGCATAATTAAATTTGTTAAATGAGGGTTTCCACTCAAAATCAAGATCAAAATACAACAATAATCCAAAGAAAAGACTCTCCTCCAAAATCTTTAAAATCTCTCCAAACAAATGAACCCCATTTAGCATAACCAAATTTGTTAAATGGGGTTCCAATTCAAAACCAAAATCAATCCAACATCAATAATCAAAAGCAAAGTCCCTTCTCAAAAATCTCCAAATCTCTGCAACATGCAAATGAACCCCATTTAACATAATCAAATTTGTTGAATGAGGGTTCCAATTCAAAAATCAAAATCAATAATTCAAGTCAACAACAAGGAAAAGTCTAATCCAGTTCTCTCTTTCCAATAGTGCAACAGAGATGCCAAGCCCATCTTCTTTCTTCCTTCCTTTAGTAAGTCTTCCGCCATGTATTCCGGCAAGTTAATCTTCTCATTTTCATCTGGTGGATTTGGCCCTGAATCACCATACTCACCATCGCCCCCATCATCAAGTTTGGATGTGCTTTGAGCACTTCAAAGTCACGTGTGAGGGACCCACACCACCGTCAGCAGAGAGGAGGAGGCAGACAAGAAGTCACTCCTATAATTTGATCTTCATTCTAATTCTAAGTTTCCCTCACTGAAGAGGAAGGAAGTTGAGGTTCCCCTGCAAGCCTGTCTCTGCCAATCTCTACACAGGCTATACCACCTATGTGGTCACCCTTGTCCTGAAGGGGAAGTCTATCTTGACTTCTGATAGTCTCCCCCACCTTTGAGGTCGATTCTAGTTCCCATCCCGCTCCACTCACCAAAACCCAATGCCATAATAAGAACCAAAAGATAAAGTGACATTACGATCATGTAGCCAAGCAGGCAGAGGAAGCCTCCCATGTTGTTGAGGAGGGTTCCCCTCATAAGACCTCCTTGGGTAGGTTTCACCTACTCTCACAAAGGGAGAGAAGGACTACAGAACATAGCATTACCCTCATAGAGTATGAGACCTGGAGGAAAGAAGGGCCTTATGCCACTATCTGTACTGAGAGTTGGGAGAGCCCATGGAAGCTTGGAGTCTGGCACTCTACATGACCTGAGGAAATTGATCCCTAGAAGTGTTAGAAATCAGATTCCTCAAGAAAGGGCCATTGAGGCCAAGATAGCTACCAAGGGCAATGAGAGAGAGGAGGTTCACCAAGTAGTCGACGACCTCCACTTTGATTGATTTTTTTGATCGACAAGCTGATAGAGATAATCAGTCTGACCATATTGTTCTCAGTGGTTCTAGCAGTTGTAGGAGGAGATCTCCAGCGGTGAGGCAGCTAGTGTCACCCCCATTACACTACTCCACTCGCTGACCACCTTCACCAGTCCAGATTCCACCATCTACACTCACCACCAAATTCCACAAGTCCACATCTAGAGAGAGAGCTTCTCCTTTAGTGATTCAGTTATGGCCCAAGGATCCCACTCCATCTACTCCACCCATTGAGGTGAGGCCGAGCTCCCCGCTCAACCTTCCATCCCAACAGTGGTGAAGGAGTGGCGACCCAAGAGTGTCATGGTTGCTCCACCACCACAATAGTTGGAGGAGGAGAAGGCGAGAGATATCGAGGTGAACCCTATGGCAGTTGAGTCAATCAGGGAGAGTACTCTGCCTATCCAGAGTATTCAACATATCACTACTTTAGGGCTCAGTCAGTAGTTATTCATCAAACAACATATGTGCTAGTATCACCGGATCGATTAGATAATTGATATTTGGATGACATTTTGGAGGACTATCATGTCGGTGGGGATGGTTGGGAACACCGAGAGGAGGCTAAACTCCGATGAGGATGACATGTTAGATGTCCTAGCAGAAGTCCACATTGCTGATACCTGAGGATCCCTACATAGGGAGAAGCCTAGCTAGGAAGGTGTTGTAGTTGAGGAGGGTAAGGCACCGACTCAACTCAATGCCTCCTCTAAAAAATTAAGCAGAAAGATGATCAGAATGATAGTGTGGAGAGAAGGGTAGAGGAGTTATTGGCAATGGTCCTAACATTGTAGAACCAAGCCCCAATTTCATAACCTTCCCCCATGGAGGTCGATTGGCCTGAGCTAGTTCATACCCTAGATCATCCTAAGTGCACTCCCATGGATGAGGATGCTTGCATAGGAAGGTCACTGATAGCACCTCAGTGCAAGAAAATAGACATAAAGCAAGTCATGGAGCAAAAAATGAAGGAAGTATTGGCTCAAGCCTAGGGAAAATCATATATTCCAAAGGTAGACCCTACCTAGAGGAATTTAATGTATTTCAATAGCCCCAATGGTTTTGTGCCACCATCCTCTAAGATTTTTGATGGCAGTGGGAATCCAAGGCAGCACATAGCACACTTTCAAGCCAATTGTTGTAATATCGGGGGTAGTGACACACTTCTCTTTCGACAATTTATCAGTAGCCTTTCAGGGGTAGCTTTCGATTGGTCTGCCAAACTGTCCAACAATTCAGTGAAGTCCTTTACAAAGTTAGATCATCTCTTCATCAAGAGATTTGCAAGAGCTCAAAAGGGTAACTATAGGTGACATCATTGTAGAAAAATAAAAGCCTAATGAGTCCCTTATTGATTATATTATTATATTGCTCAACTTGAATATAAAATACAAATTATAGCTGCAATAATAACATGCCATTGAGATTCTACTCAAGAATATCCATGGCCCGGTCACCTTCATGTTTAAGGGCTTCACCATTAAGACATTTGAGAATCTAATCAACAAGGTGGCTAACCTACAAGAGGAAGCCAAACAGTTACCCTTTTAGACCAGTCATCTAAGCCAAAGCCTTAGAAGATCTTTGAGAAGAAGCTGAGGATTATAGTGGTTATAAGGAAGCCGGAGAGCTCGGAGAGGCCCATTTGATCTCGCTCACCTCCTCATCCACTCGCCACACAATGGCCACCACCACCACCATAGCAGCCTACTCAACAGAGGTATCATTATCCACCGCCATGTAGCTACTTTCCACCTTCTCTTGCTGATAAACTCAACAAACCATACTCATTCAAGAGGGAGGTAGTCAAGATCTTTAAGAACTTCTTGAAGAAGCCTAATTAACCACTACCCGAGCCTAGAAAGCTAGAGGAAGTGGGCAAGAGTAATGATCCTAGCTACTTCCCCTACCATCGCATGTTAGGCCATGTCTTAAAGGAATGTTTCACTTTCAAGGATTGGCTTTAGCTTAGTTATAAGTCAAGAGCTATAGTTATCCCAAAGGGATACTTAGCAGGACAACCATCTAGTTCTATCAAAGTAATCCTTGGGGATACTTTCGATCCTCTTAAGATATTATCCCGTACCATAAAAAAATACTTTTTAAAATCAACAAACTTTCTCTGTAGATTCTTAACTCAACTCAAACCTCCAACATCAAGGAAGGTTTGCTAGTTGTGAAGGACAACTCGGGGAGGGTGGAAGTCCAGTAGTAGTAGTAACCTTCTCTTACTTGGGATAGATCCGTAGCATAGCCACCATCCGAGTCTAGCACTCCTTCTTCCGTTGCAGCTACCACCACTCATACTAGCTCCTCCACCTCCAGTAGGAGCATTGTATCAGTGGAGGATGGCATCAAACCCTTATCCCACTTACTTTACTTGATTTCTACCATGTACCTCCACCAAAATTAAAAACATTAATGAAGAAATCTGATTCCATTTACATCTTTTCCACTTTTGATGGTCTCAATAATTTTACTCCAATTGAAAGCTCTTTAAGTCAAAGCAATAAAAACTTAAATAATTCTGATCAATCCCAATCCAGTTTAAAAATAAATTTTTCTTTTCTGAATTATTTGAGTTCACCTCTTGAGATTGACTTGGAGTCATCTGACTCCAAGGATCTTTTAGGAGAAGTTGTAGGTATACCTGATGAGTAGGTAGAACTTTTCTCAAACTCCTCATTTCAAGAAGTCACTGAAATCAACCTCCACAGTGATAAAATTCTACCTCATAGGGTACCACCTCAGGATAAGTGAAAACAATTCATTAGATCTAGTGAGTAGATAGGCCCTCCACAAGATGCTTCACTCATGGATATGCTTGTGGAGGGCTAGCTCAAAGTTGATTATAATGTCCTTGCACACCTTAGAAAGTTGCAGCTAAGTTAAGCATATATGATGCTCTTGTCTTATCTAAAGAGATGAGAGAGTCATTAATCAAAGCTTTACTTGATCTAGAAATATGCTTAGCTCAGTTGACCGCTACTAGAGAGGTAGCATGCTACTCAAAGGAGATCCTAGGAGTTACATTCATAGATGAAGACCTACTTCTAGGAACGATCAAGCACAACCATCCTCTCTACATTATAGAGGATGTTGTGATTCGGTCCAGTCAGTTAATCCAGTGCATAATATTATGAGTCTAAGAACCCTTGCCGACTTGAGGATTGATGTTTCTAAACTCCAAATAGAGAGAATAATGTTGAAAGGATTCAATGAACAAGGTGAGAGGCCTTAGGCTCTATAGTGTTTCCTTTAAAGATTCATGATTGCAAGATTGAAGCCAAGTTTCACATAATACACTCAGATACATCTTTCAATATTTTTCTTGAAAGATAGTGGACATATGAGAACAATATGGTTTCATCCTTTTTACATCAATGCATCAAGTTCCTAAGAGGTGGAATCAAGTATTGTGTCAAACAAGATCTAAAACCCCTTGTAGTTCATAAGGTCAGAATATATGAGGATGCAACCTACTATCTCCCTAAGAAATAAAATATCTTCTCTTGTGATCTTAGTCAAAATGAAAAAGAGAAATAAAAAGAAAAAGAAAAAGAAAGAAAGAAAAGAAAAAGAAAAGGAAGTTGAAAAAGAAAAGAAAAGGGAACGAGAAGAAGACTTTAGGGAGGAAGTGGAGCCTAAGATTAGATTCCACCCATAGTTCATTACGCCATTCGAACAAGTGGGGAAGATGACCCGACCTCCACCTAGACGAGGAAGAGGCAAGTCCAAAGGGTCCCCGAGGTGGAAGGCCTCTATACTTACCACCCACTAGGAGATTCATCTAAGCTTTCAGGAGTACATCTGCTATCTACATAGACTTAGAATCTAGTTCAAAGGATGAGTCTTATGTAATGAGCACACCGGCCAGCTCTTCTCGATAGTAGATCTCATTGGAGGTGAAACTCGAGCCAGATAGTGATGAAGACCAAATTCCCAGGTGAAGCATAGGTGTATCTATGTCCTCATTATGTGAAACTGTTAGGCATCAGATGGTAACCTTAGCTCTAACCCCACTTTCCTCATAAAAAGTTGAGGGTTTGGTAGTTAAGGAAGCCCTCAAAACATGTGCAACCATGAAGATTCAAATGTTCTATCCTGAAGTATCATCCTCAAGTCAAGAAGTTAACGTACAACTTAAGGATGATTCATATAAAGAATTAATAAAATTATCTTTTGATTGGTACTGTCCATGTAATCTAGCAAAGAAATTTTTAAATCCATATTCATGGTCTAAGCACATGTCGAATACTTTGAAAGGCTCTGGAACAACAAATGCAAAAGCTCTCAATTAAGACTAGGACTAGGCTTCGGTATAGTGGGTCTAGTCGATGATGATGATTGCTACTTGGTCATCACCAATCAGTTAAAATATGATAGGTTCTTTTCAAATCACATTAACTCATATGAGGAGGTGTGCTTACAAACTTCAAATGATCCAATTGATTTTGAAGTCAATGATGCACCTCAAGAATTTGAAGAAGAAATCAAATCAACCATTGATGAACTCAAAGAAATTAACCTAGGAACTGAAGAGCATCCACGCCTGATGTACTTCAGTTCCTTGTTAAATGAAATTGAAACCAATGACTTAGTTAGGCTACTCACTGAGTTTAAGGACACCTTTGCATGGAGTTATGAAGAAATGCCCAGATTGGTTGGCTCCTAACATAGTGGTTCATAAGCTAGCGATACAGCCTAATGCTAACCCTATCAAGCCAGCACCTAGATGCATACGATTAAACATTGAAAAATAGGTCATTTTTGAATTCAAGAAATATATCAATGTTGGTTTCATTCGGGAGAAAAATACTCCAACTGGTTGGCTAGCATCATTTCAGTTAAGAAGAAGAATGGCCAAATTCACATATGCATCAATTTTAAGGATCTTAATAAGGCATGTCCAAAAGATGAATTTTCAATACCAATGCTAGAACTGATGGTGGTCATTGCCTCATCTCTTAATAAGGCATGTCCAAAAGTGAAGCAAAGGGCACTTTCTTATGCCTTCATGGTGGTGTCTTATATTGGCGGTCCTTCGATTATATGTGATTACATTATTTAGACAAGCATGAAGCACATAAGATCACGATTGAGGTATATTTAGGATTATGCAGAGCTCATCAATTTGGTCCTAAGATGAAAGCCAAAATCAAGAGACTCAAATATTATTAGTTGACAATGATCACCGATTGCATGGACGTAGCCACGCGATGCCACCGATGCCAAGTACACAGAGTGTTCCTACATCAATCACCCAACATTCTACATCTAACGTTGGCCTCATGGCCATTCAAGTGTTGGGGTACTAACATAGTGAGTCCGATTGATCCTCCTTCATCTAAGGGTCACTAGTTCATCCTAGTTACTACAGACTACTTTTTCAAGTGGGCAGAGGTAATTCCATTTAGGGAGGTCAAAGCTCAACATGTGCTTAAGTTTTCAAGAACCATATTGAATATAGATTTAGGGTACCCCATTGAATTATATTTGATAATGGTGTTACATTCATGAGCGCCAAAATCAACAACTTCGACCGTAGACACAACATAGATTGGAGAAACTCTATCATCTACTACCCACGGGTGAACGGTTTAGCAGAAGCCTTCAATAAAACTCTCATCCAAATACTTAGAAAGATGCTCGATGACAACAAGCAGTATTAGCATGAACAGTTAGTCAAGGCTTTATGGAGCTACTGTACCACCTACAGAACTCTAACTCAATATACCCCATTCTCCTTAGTGTATGGGTCCAAAGCCGTTCTACCATTAGAAGTCCAACTCCCATCACTAAAGATAGCTATGGGTAGCAAAATCACAATGAAACATAATGTCAAGTTGTGATTAAAAGAACTCAAAGGTTTGGAGGAGAAATGCTTAAGAGCATGCCAAAACCTCTAATTATACAAAGCAAAAATGATTCAAGCTCACAACAAGTTGGTCTGCCATAGAGATTTTTAAGTAGGAGATCTTATTTTAGTTAAGGAGACCAAATTTTGTCCATCGCAAGATGGGAGTCATGTTTGAACCCACTTTGGAAGGCTCTTTTTCCATAGAGAAAGCCTACCAAGGCAAATCATACTAACTCATCAGCCATAAGGGAGAACGTTTGATGCTTCCAATCAATGGGCTTTACCTTAAGAAATATTATCCATAAAATAATGTTTAAAAATAATTGTTCATCAATAAAATTTTATTTCAAATCAAAATCTCTTCAAATTGAAAGATTTCCATTTGCTCAATTTTAGTGGTATGTTTAGGGTAGGTATAGGAGAACCCGGACATCGTATCCCTCATTAGCACAACAAACAAAAAAACTACACACAAACATAAATAAATCAAAACAAATCCAATTTCTTCGGACTACTTTGAGTCAGGATAAGTCCCCCACCCTCTCAAGGTCTTGGGCTCTACTCTACCAACTAGTGTGTCTCCCTAGTGATCTTTCTATTTAGGAGGATGTGAGTCCCCGTACTGTCTTCCTAGCTTCACCATTGTAAACTAATGAGCACCTTATTAGTGTGATTTGCCTTATTGCATGACTAATAAGCTACCCTGATGATAACTTTGTTTAAGAAAATGTAAGTCTCCGAGCTTTCTTTTTGAACTAGCCACCGTGCACTAACTGGGTCCAAGTTTATATCTAAGGATTGGTAAGACCCCCATTGGCTCCTCATCCTCTTGACTATTTCAAGCTTGGGCTTATTCTTTCTTTGTGACTCCACTTAGTAGTTTCCCTAGGTCAAGTAATGCTTTAGCGCAGACTATCCCATGATCACTGCCAGAGGATGTGAGTTCCCGATACTTTCTTCCTAGATTGATCATCACAAACTGATGGGAACCTTAGGTTGGCTGGTATTTGCCTTGTTGATGGCAATCCACTTGGTGGATAATGATGCTCAGGTAGATGTGAGTCCCCGTGCTTTCTCCTTAAGCCAGCCACCATATACCTACAGACCTTATATTTCAGGATTATGTGTTCACAACCTCATCTAGACATGACACCTTCCCTATGGGCATTCTATTTGGATTATGTGTTCACAACCTCATCTAGACATGACACAGGTTACTATTGGATTGGATAGTTCCCCTTTCCTAGTATCCACCCCTATGGAAGTTATGTATTGTAAATGTACAAACTATCCCTTGGGCTAGTAAATCTGAGATAGGCCAAAGCACCTATGGCTCCTTCTTAGTGTAGTTTCTCATAAACCAACATGGTCCACACTAATAAAAATAAACAAACAAATAAATAAACAAAATGAAATCTCTTGTGGATTAGGATAGGACCCTAGAGGAACCTCTTCCTAAGTAGGCATCATATCTTTTGACTAGTGTCAGCAAAACTCCCTATATGAATTGCCTTGACTACTCTTGAGTTGAGATAAGACCCCTAGTGGCACTTACTCAGTAGTCTCCCTAGGCAGGGTTTGGCTTGTTGTGCCAACGAAAGGTCCCCCCAATGACTTACTTTACTTTGTAAGATGTGAGCCCCTGAGCTTTCTTCCTAATATATCCATTGTAAATCAACGAGCAACCTTTAAGTTGGATAGTCTCAACTCTTCGACCGTTAGACTACCCCTTTGGATTGATAAATAAGGTAGGTCTTGGCTTTCATAGCCCCTCCTTAGTACGGTCCATTGCAAACTGACAGGATTAAAATAATCAAAACCCAACAAATCAAATCAACTAAATCAAAATAAATTCAATCTCAAACTTACACCCCCAGTGGAATTCAAATCAAATCAAATCAAACAAATTCAATCTCAAACTTACATCCCTTATGGAGTCAACAACAAACTAATCAAACTAAATCAAATTTGTATCCCTAGTGGATCCCCCTCTAAATCAATCAACCAAATCCAAACAAAATCAATCAAATTAAATCAAAACAAATTCAATCACAATCTTAATCCTAATGGATTCTATCTAAATCAAATCACAATCTTAATCCCCAGCATATTCCGATCTAACTCAATTAAATCTTTATCCCTAGTGAATCCCTCTTCCATAAATTAAACTAAAATCAACCAAACTAAATAAACTAAATCAATTATATCTCTCAGCGGATTCCAATCAAAATAAATCAATTCAATCAAACTTCAATCCCCTAGCAGAGCTTTCCCCTTTATGCCCTTGGCATAAATCAATTTATGATCCAACCAACTCATGTGAGCATCCCCAACGAATCTCCCTTCGTGCCCTTGGTACAAAATAAATTCTCAATCAATCTAAATTAAATCAATTTCACTCATCTCTTTCATGCCCAAGGAATGATAGCGAATTGCATCACTTCAAGATTCATGGTTCCACTTACCTCTCTGTTTAGGTATGGATGGTCATCCTTAGTGCTTGTAATCTTTCTTGGACGTTGATGATCACCTCGGCCAACACCAATATATGTGGTGTGCCTTGTCAATTACACCACATATATTAGGAGTTCTTTTGTTGACCTCACTTTTGGAGTGAGGATTGACTCATCCTATCTTAGACTTAGGAGTCTTCTAGACACTTAGATTTCTAGTCATAGGACACTTCTAGTGATTAGTTGAACACTAAACCCAAGCCTAAAAGACTTAAGAATGTATACCTTAAGCTTAGACTATTCCTTAGGACCCAAGGAACCTATATATCCCATGGCTTAAACTTGGACTTATGCCTATCCACTTAGCCAAAATCCAATCTCAAATCAATCAAATCAATCCCAAATTTCATTTCATATCTAAGCTCCAAGAGAAAATGATTTAAACTTAAACCCATCTAATCTCATAATCCAATCTTATGGACTTAACCCAAACCTCCTTTAATCAAACCAAATTCAATTAATTTTCACAAAAGCACTCAAACCCTTTAAATCATCATTTAAAACTTTTCCAAAATCTAAATCAAGCCAATTGATCAAACCAAACCAATCAACCCAAGTTAACCCATTTGAACCTAAAGTATCGAAATGAGCCAAAATCCAATTAAACCTAAATCAATTGAAATCAAAGCCATCAATCAATCCTAAATCAATCATCAAACTCAACTTAGCCTAATTCACCTAAACTAACGATTAAACCATTAGGTTCACTTGAGCCAAAGTAACCTAAAGGACCCAAATGAACCAAACTTCAATCCAACTCAAATTGGATTGAACCAACCCATCCAATCTCTTCCACCATAATTGTTGATCACCATTAGTTGTCCAATTGCAATGGGTCAAACCAAGCTAATTTGATCATTTAACCTAAGTTGACCTAATTAGCCTACATGAACCAAATCTAACCAAATTCCATTCCAAACCCAATCAATTGAAACCAATGATTCCTACCCACCTCAAATTGATCCTGGAATATGACTTGATCATCAATCAAGCCAAACCAAGTCCAATTAGCCCTTTGATCAAGTTGACCTAAAAGGCCAAATTAATTAAAACTAATGACTCAAATCCGTCACAAATTGATTATTGAACATGATCAAACCCTTGGTTGAATCTAATTTGACCAAGTCAACCAAATTGGCCCATTTAGCCAAATTGATCAAAAGAGTCAAATTGGTCTAAATCATTCTTAAATAAAATTGATTAAAATCAAAACCTACAATTATCTACAAATCAACAATTGAATCTAAATTGATACCTAACATAAGTCAATTTGGTTAATTTGCCAATTTGGTCAACTTAGCCCATTGACCCATATGAACCCAAATGAGCCAAATCCAAATCTAATCCAAATCAAATCAAAATAATTAATCCAAAACATCTCAAATCACCATTTGAACATGCCTCAACCCTTGGTTTGACCTAATAATCAGGGTCAACCTAACTTCTTTGACCCATGGGTCAAATTGAGCCAAACATAACCCAACCAACTACAAACCCTCAAACTTGGCATGACCCATCCTTAAGTCACCATGGGTCAGCCTAAATTAAATCCAACCTATTTTAAACTTGAATTTACCTAATACCCATTGGGTATATCTCTCCAAATGGGACATAACTCACATCTGGGTAGTCTTACCTACCCCATTACTTTTGTCAGCCTCCCTAAGATTATTTTGGACCCTTGTCAAGGGAGGTAACCTAACTCATCTCCTCTCATTGGCTCACTTTGGGGAGCAAGGACACTCCACCTTAGTCCTTTCCAGCCCTCTCCTTTCACTCACCCACTTAACCTGAGCCACATCAGCACCCCTTTGATCCCCGGCTGCAGAAATCATCCAAGCCATCTAATTTAAGGTGGAGGAGAGTATAATCCTCCATCTCATTCCAATAAACACCAGAGAATTCTCAGAGCTAGAGAGAGTTGAAACAAACTCCCCTAGTGCATTTCTAAGTCCCCCTAAGCTCCCCATCACTGGCGACACCAAACCCGAGCAAAATTGTGGCTCATATTTGTCCAACCTTACCTAAACTTCACCAATTCAAATTAACTTCACCCACATGTTCCTCAAGCTCTGATGATTAAGAACAAATTGATTCCTGATCGATTTGAGCACTAGAGACCATTCCTAGACTAACTCCATCGAGAATTCCGGTGGCATTTGGTCCACAGAGCCACTAGCAATGAGGCATCGTGAGCTTCTCAACAGAGCTTCATCTTTTCAAGATTCAAGATGATGCTACCATAGTTGATAGACTACCAATCTTGAGCTCCAATAAGGTAAACACTAGTAAACTGTAAAAAATCCAATAGAAGTTGGTCTTTTGTGAATGAAATTATGTTGTGCATTTCCAACCATAGGATCCCTCTAGATCTTCCCCTTGAAGCTTTTGGAGTTGATCCCAATGCCTCAAGAGCTCCGACAGGCTCAGATCAAGCGGACGAGGGTGAACAGTGTCCATCTTCCATTGCTCAAGGGATGAAGGATCATCCATCATCCATTGGCATGATTGGAATGGATGACCGTGATTAATCGATTAGATTTATGTGATTTAATTATTAGGAACCACATGATTAATCCCCATTGCCTAATCTAAGATATGACATTGGGGATGAAAGAATGGCCCCCGTCGCTAACTCAGCCTGTCATGTTGGATAGTTTAAGTGGCCAATCCCATGGCGCCATGTAGAAAGTGCTGCCATGTCAGCTCCCGCATGGCTCCGATGGGATTAGGAATTAATTAAGGATTAAAATATGTTTAATTGCTCTAAACTTTATAAATTATAACTAATTATAGAAAAATCTAAAAAATACAAATAAACTTATTTTGGAAAGGTTAAATAGGAGAATTTAATAAAAATAATTCCATTAAGTTTTGAACAGTGAACATAGCTTAATTAGGTTTGAATGTTTCTTTAATTAGCTTAATTAAGCTTTAATTAATTAGGCAATTAATCTCAAACTTGGCATGTTGATTTAATGGGATGACCTCTGCCTCCCATGATATTTTTAGGATTTATTGGCTTTGTTATTAGGGAAATTTGAAATTTAAAACCCTATTACTCTCTTAAGTAATTTAATAATTATTTAAAATCTAAAAAATAAAAATTGATTAATTAAACTTCATTAATCACTGATTAATAGTGAGATGATGAGGGAGAATGATTAGAACCTCTATCCTGATTACTTTTCCAAATTCATTTCGTTAAAGAGAGTTAATTAATATATGGGTTAATTAAGAGATTAATTAAGCAATCATTAATAAAAATTAATCAAATTAAAATGATAATTAGATCATATAATTAACATTCAATTCAAGGGTTCCTTTTTTATGTGTTTAATAATATAAAGACCCTTAAGAAAATTATGATTAACCCATGAGTGTGGGAAAATCATAAAAGTACTTAATTAGACTCCTTAATATAATTAACACTTAATTATGAGCTTCATTTCATTATGTCTCTATGTGCATTGCAATTTTAATTTCTCATTTGCATATCAGTTGAGGCTCATGAATAAGTGATTAATTAAGTTAAAGAAACATAGGAAAGGGTGATTAAATGAATTGCTTAATGATTCCAACTTAATTACTTCATAAAATTCATCTAATTACTTCTCCTTAAATACATTAAATCATCAACATGGGATGGGATTAAAATAGCAAATGTTTTCTCATCTTTAATTTCAATTAAAATCCAAAATTCAAATTTAATAAGAAGTTTTGATTTTCTTAAATGATTTTATTTAATGTGATTGTCCTTTGGAATTAATGTAGTTGAGTGAATTATGTGGAAATGTTTGGTTATTCCTTTTCAATCACCATAAATATTGTATGTAATGTGATATCATGTATTCATGCTTTCAAAATCAAATAATCAAATGAATTTATTTATGCAAAATTGCATGTGTTAACTTAATCTTATTATATGTGTGATTATTATCACTAATAAATCTCAAAATTATTTTCAAAGGTTATAAATTGATAATAACATTTGGAGTGATATTAGTTATGAATATTTATATATAGAATTTTCATGTGTTTATAGCTTAAGCATGTTAAGGTATTGCTTTCTTTCCTACATTCATGTATATGTTTACATATAATGATATATATCCAAGGCTTTAACTAGCCCTAAGGATGTCATTTGATTTTCTCACTTCCCTGGTTAATAAACCCACATACTTATTTCATTTCATTCCTATGTATATTTATACTAGAATTTAGATATAGCTTTACTTTACATGTATAAACAATTCAAACAAAAATACAATCTTTTGCATAATTTTCATTCTTATAGTTGCATACATTCATATGTATTCAAGATAGCAAGTATATAGTCTAGACATTTCAAAATATGATGCTTTAAGTAGGCCCAAGGAGGTTATTTGATTATCTCACTTTCCTGGTTTAAACAATGATAGGTACTTACTTACATCTTTTATACATGTGTATGTGTATTTGATTAAAGAATGAAACTCCATTTTATACTAAGTGCATTCATAATCATCTAAGTATGCCAAAATATATTGCATGAATAGGTATACTAAGTGCTAAATCATATGCATGTTATGGGTGATGGAAAGGAATGGTGTAACGTGTTCTATGTGATGGTAATTCAACCACATTAGTCTTAAGATGTATTTCATGTTGAATAGGATTTTTTAAGACTAACCCAAAATTAGGATTAGTAAAACATTTAATAAATCATTCACTAAAGAAACTAAATCATAAAAATGTGCTTTTAGAAAATAACTTTCTTCTCTATAATAGATACTAGGTGTATATCAAATGAAGCTAACAAAATACAAAATTAAAATCTGCAAATCTTCTAAATAACTTAAAATGAAATCATCTATCATGTTAAATTAAATATTTTTAAATTTAGAAAATCATAGTTCAAATGCCTAGTTGAGACATACCACACTAAGCTTAAACATACACATTATATTACTAAGTAACAACTTCTAGTTTTAGGTTAGGACGGTGTATGTAATGATGTTGTGCTTATTTTATGATGTAATATTTTAGACTGGATGTTAGAATGTGGATCATAGACTAGATGTTAATGTTGATAGCCTAATATTATTTTCTGCTGGGGATTGTACTTATGGGGTTGTTGAAAATAAATATAATTATTTTGCTTGTAGGTTGCTTATAACCTAAGCATAACCCACATTAGGACATGTGGGCTTGGTTACCCGTGTGCAGGGTGCTAAGTCCAAATTATGAAATATAATTACTTGAGGTTTGTATGTATGTTTCTATTTTGTAGGTGCAGTTAAATTTACTTTTCATAAAAATATAATTTTACAATATAAATTAGGATTAGTGCTATATGGATTAGGATGAGCACTGGCTAGAAGGCTTAGTCTTAGGGTTCCCTATGATTCCTTGGAGCAAATCAAATTAAAAGAAAGAAGGAAGAAGAAAAATGAAGAATGAAGACCCCATAGCATGTATTCAATTCTAAATTGCAATATTATTTTGTAATCCGGTTTGTATAAGGGTAGAGCTCAGCTACCTAACTTTTCTCTTTTTTATGGTGTACGATGGTACCCAGTTTCACCGGCCTTTTATTCTTTTATGAAATCTATGTATGAATGGTTGATGTTATGTTTAGATTGCGCAATAAAATTGCATCTTCTTCATAGTTTCTTAAACTTGATGTTTGTATGTGTGGCTTGGATGCGGTAGGCTCTTAGAAAAATTAATTTTTCTACCCAATTAATAACTTTTAATTAAATTTTAAAATAACTTTCAACCTCACTTTAAAGCTTAGGCTATAATCAAGATAATTAAAAGATTTAACAACCCTTTAGATGAATATTATATATCCAACATCATGCATATCATCTTATATCACTCTTGTAAAAATGAGGGCCTCCATTCTTGCACTTTAGGGTCACTTGACCTATGAGAGCTCCCCTTATGGTGGAGATTAACCCTCTCTTCTCTGATTTGGCCAACAACCAAATTTTATCATGGATTTAGCATAAAACATCCCAAGCCTTTGTCCAAAATATTGTGTCAAAATAATCTAAAACTTGTAAAAAAATTTTTCATTTAGACTAAGTCATATGCTCATGTCAGTCATGATCTAGTCTCTTAGAAAGTAAGTTTAGAACTCTAGTCTCTTTCAAAATAAATAACAAACTTAGTTATCTTGCAATTACATAAGACCGGCCTACATGGGTTTGAATAGTAGGAGGTGTTAGCTGATGGCCACTCCAGGCGGTTATAAGTCAAGAAGAGTCAGGTGGTTTATTCTCTTTTATGGAGGTAAATCATTATGTCCCCTTTTCGCTTAGATTTAGGTCTTGCTTCTAGCTTGTGCTAAAGATTCCTAGATTTGAGATCCGATGTTGCTTATTTCCATTGGGCTACGGGCATAAATCCTCACCTCTTAGGTATTTCTATAATCTTATGTTGATAAACTCTAAGCCCTAACATTCTAATAAAATTTCAACTCAAACAAAATAAATCCTCTCTTATTCAAACATATAAAGCCTCATAATATGATAGATTGGAGTGTTCACTAGACTTCCTAATATCATGAGCACTTTCTACTTATCTTCTTTTAAAATCCAAAAGATGTCTTTCCAATTGAACAACCCCATTTGATTTTCTAAAAATAACCATTTTATTGATAGCCTAACTTTGAAATCTTTGGAGATAATTGACTACTTTAATCAACAGTTTTCTTAGAAAATCTCATTTCCTAGGATCTAATTAACTATGGAGGATTGTCTCCATAGGGAACTAAAGAACCTGACATAAAATAAACCATGCTTTATTTTTTCATGTAAAGTAGGGGAAGAATCTCTAGTATATATGAAGATCCATCATGCTTCGAGATAATACATCATAATATACGATCATCAATAAGCATTCTAAGATCTGGTCCCAACAACGACATCCAAATAAAACACCACACTCCCATAACTTTTTGTTGTCTTCCTAAGCACTTCAAATCTCTCTTGCGGGAAAAAGATGTGCTTTCAATTTTACCTATTAATCCCTCAAATTTTGCAAAATAATGTTGCATGCTAGTTAAATGCAATTAACAACAATGGCTAGATAGATGTCATCTTGATGTGGCCTCCTCCTCTCTTTGGTACTTTAGCCTACACTTCATAATCCATCCTTTTTTTTGAGAAATTATTATGTGTGAAGTTTGGACATAGCTTTTCATCTGGATTCCAATAATATTATGCTACCTGGTCATATATATATATATATATATATATATATATATATATATATATATATATATATATATATATATATATAACATGTATACATAATACATAATATGTAATAATTTCTCCTTTTGCATAGCTAGAAGGAGAACAAAGTATAAAAACAATGGGGTTCTGCATACATAGCATTCAGAACACATATATTTATATATTTCACACACAATTCTAACTATTTACAAATATAACACCTGTAGTTTATTAATAAATACAAAATTAGCGCTCCTTTTCTTCTCCCTCACCTTTTACGCATAGTTTTGCATGGAAACCGTCAAGTTGCACTATTCCATTCTTCCTGTGCACTGTTTCATGCTTTTCATGGGGTTGAAGAGAAGAGCTCTTACCACAAGTGGAGGAAAGTTAATTTCACTTCCCATCCTTGTGCCTTAACTATCTTCAGAATTTGAACTAGCTTGAGGACAGTAAGTTGTGTTAATTTGAACCAGCTTGAGTTCCTGTCCCGTGACATCACTAAGCTATCTCTCATTAAGATGCTTGCTCAAGCTACAATTTACACAATTTAGTGCAGTTTGAAATGATTCAAGCACTGCACTAGAATCAGCGAGCTGTGTACCATATATTCAGAGGATCAGCTTCTTTAAGTTTATCTTATCGAGCAACAATCATAGCAGAAGAAATCACCCATTTTCAGAATAAAATGAAGCATTGGAGAAAAAAGAGGAAACCTGCTTTACACAAAATCAATAGTCATCCCCATGAAGGCAAGGCCAAAGGTGCGGCAACCAATCAATTAGTCATTTCTCCACCGGATCAAAGTGGTGTAATCAGTTGGTCTTCGCTAGTAAAAGGACATGCCAGGATTGAGAGAGTTTTGGAAGAAAACAACCGAACTTTAGGCTCAACTGCACCCTTGATTTCCTCAAATACTACCCTATGTTTTCCACAATATGGCCACTACTACAACCACCACCATCATTTTCGACATTGTTCAAGTGGAGAGAGAAAGAACGTTGAATTCGAATAGATCATACATAAGATGGAAAATTAAACGTAGGAGAAATGGGATCTAATTCTATACTTATTATTAGATTTTAAGTGTTATATTTGTAAATAGCAAGAATTATGTGTGAAATATGTAAATAAGTGTTCTAAATGCTATGTGACTATTTAGTTGAGAGAATTATGAGTGTAAAGAAAATGTAAGGGATTTAATATTTGGGAAATTGCTAAAATAAATACACAAAGTATTTGTGATATATTCAAAATATTTTGGAAGAGTAATTTGTTATGTAATTGGAACCAAATATAACAGTTAGTGTAAAACGAGGGCCTACTACGTCATCGCTCTAGTTATCAACGCTATCACCCATCCACCACGCTGTTGGCCACCCATTACCACCATCGTCGGCCACCCACTACCGTCGCCACCTACTGCTGCCTCCACCCACCATTGGCTGCTTATCACCATAGACTGCCCGCCACTTTTACCCACTCACCGTTATTCATCACTTCATGAAATACTTTATGTTACATTCATTCTACCAAATAAGATAAACCAAATCTATGCATTTGCAGAATTTCTAACCAAACAATTTAAAATAATTCAAATATATTTCATTAATTTTATACTGCATTCCTTTTTCAAGCAACCAAACAGCCCCTAAATCCTCATACTATTATATTAGTTACAAACTTATAGCATTGTAATTGCTTCCCTTGCCCTGCTTGCTTTTCGCTTCTAAACTCCAACAGATTAGCATTTCTTCATCATCATCTTCTCTTCTCTTCTCTTCTCTCTCTCTCTCTCTCTATCCCCCTCCATCTCATTTTCTCTATTGAGCACGTGATTTGGAACAGTGAATCTTCTTTGCTCCAGCTTAAAATCACTGTATCGGTGTTTGTTGTGTTTTGTCTGTGTTTGTGGAATTGAACTATCGGTGGATCGCAACTAAAGTGGACAAATTATATTTAGCGAGAATAAATCAGTGAGTTTTCAACCTCATATGCCTTTACTTTTTCAATTGATTAAACTCAAAAAAATTTTCATTAGTTATTTTTGGTGGCAGCGAATGTTTGATTTTTTGTTGACGAGGTTCTTCCTCATGGCAAATTTAAAGATTTGTTATAATTCTTTTTTTGGGGGTAAAGTATACTTTCTCCTTGTCGATGGTAAAACATATGCCTATCTCGCATCTCAAAGATCGAGAACTAATGGATGTGAGATTAGACAGTTCTAATTTTCATATTAATCATTATATTAATTTCTAAAACCACCTTCCTAATGACTATTATTATTGATTGATGACAATATTGGTGTAGAAAAATATAATGGGGGATAATGGGTTCATTTGTGAAAAAAATGATTTTGTCAATTTAGGGAGGCTGGATTTCTTAAATAACTTAAAGTTTTTGGCTCGTAATTTGGAAGCCCTATAGCCAAGTTTTGCTAGATGGTAATCTTCATGATGTTCTTTATTTATGGCATGAACTCAAAATTTATTAGCTTTTGAATGATGATTTGAGCTGGCAACAAAGATAAGTTTTTTCAATGCTTAATCATTATAATAATGTTGTTTATAATGATGTTGATTCCTACAAAGAAATTGTTCTTTTCCCTTTGATTTTCTATGATTCATTTATTTTCATGATCTAGGCAAAGAATTGGTCCACCTCATATGGCTTCTACAATGGTTGCAAGTACAGTGTAGAAGTTAACGATCAATGATGCATTGATGCATTTGAAGGGCATTAAAGATTTATTTATGACAATAAGGAAAAGTACAACAAGTTTTTCAAAGTTATGAGGGAATTCAAGAGCCAAAAGTTTTATCTTGTGTTTATTTGATAAACTTGTTTGTAGTTGCTTTTGTATTCATATTGGTGTCATTGGTTAGGTTTTCTCTAAGTTTTTTGGGTTTGGGATCGATACATGCAGAGTAACTACGATGATGGAAGAACTTCTTTAAGGATCATTGTGAGTGAATCCTTGGTTTCAACATCTTTTTACCTAATGGATACTAGAGAACAGTTGATTAGGAAAAGAAGTCTGGTGAGTTCAAAAAGCTTATAACAATGTGAGCAAAATTAAGGTGCTAATCTATAGGTCATGTTGTTTGCTAATTCAGATTCTTTACCACAAACATGTTTATGTAGTTAAATCTAATCACTTGTTTGTTTGCAGAGTCAATTTAAGAATGATGATCAAACTTGTAAGTCATTCATATATATTCTAATCATGTATAGGGATGAGAATAAATCAAGCCATGAGGTTTTTTGAGAGGTATGTAGTGATCATCTAATATTGAGTGGCCATATGTACTTTTGATTTGAAGTACAAATAATCTTAGTTTTATTGTTTTGCAGATGTCATTGCTTTCAAAAAATTATGAAGATTTATTTGCTGAATATTTATAATTTTTACTTGAATACTATGCCTCAACTACTCAAAATGCATCAACTAATAGATCTTTGCTAGGCATGGTAAGTTAATGATTGTGATAAGAACTATGAGGCAATCTTTTGCAAAGAGGTATTCAGAGCTACTCAATAGTATTTTTACAATCTAAATTGGTTTCCCTAAACAAAATCTTTGTTGGCATGACTTACCATCTTTAAGATGGACAACAAAGATAAGAATAGGAAATGTGAAAGAGGCCATACAAATAGGAGTCTTGAAAGAGTTGAAAAAAGAAAATAAGTGAATTGATCAAGGATCTCCAAATATCACCAAAGATGTTACTAATCAATTAATTTCTTTATCATCCAAATAAAGAGGAATATAATTTAGAAAACTAATTTTAGAGTTGGATCTCGTGAACTACAAAAGATGCAGACCTAGTTATCGACTGGTGCCAAAAAACATATAAGTTTTATGTACCAATTTGCTCTTTTCACTCACTATTATTTATAATAAGATTTGTGAATTATGTTCAACCCATTTTTGCTCAAATTGCTATTGAATTAAAAGTACCGTACACATACTTCTAGCCATAGAACTAAAGTTGATGCATATGTTCTAAATAATGATTGGGTTTCAGTGACATATAAAAGTGAGGAGTATTCTTTCAATCACACGATGAAAACTCAATATAAGAAAATATTATTTAAATGTGAAGATGGTAGGCTATAAATTTTTTTTCTTCATCTATTAAAATAATTTATTTTTTCTATTTTTTTTTGTTTATGGTTCCACATTATGCTTAATGATGATTTCTTATTATGAGAATCTACTTTTATCCATTTCAAGTTATCTTTAAGATAAATGTCTTCATTAACAATCACTATTTATTTCTTCCATTTACTATATGATTTCAGAGATATTTTATATTCTTACTACACTTCTCATATGTGAAATCTTCAATTTTGTACTTATGTTCATCTTTAAGTTAGATATGGTACTTGAGTAGGTAAAATCAACTACTAAGACAGTTGAGGAATTGCTAGGGAAGATGGAGAATAAAAACATTAATACAAAATTTCTTTTTTGCACTAAGGATTACTTAACATGTTTGTGTTCATCTCTATCATTTTCCTTTTGTGCTTATTTACATTTTTTAAAACAATTATTTTTACTTATGTTGAATCCTACCTTTCTTGATAACTCAAAATTTGAGGTGCATTGATGTTGGCTATGTGGTGATCATGGACTTGATGTAATGAATATTGTGAGTAAAAATTATAGTGTTGCATTGGCCATCATATTGTCCTATTTGATGCAGAAGTAAGAATAATGGTCTAAGCGTCGTGTCGACTTTAATAAGATATGACCTGAAATTTATGCCTATAACCATCACAAGTGGCTCGCTCATGCAAGAGCTTTTTAGTTTCCCTCTATTTTTCCTTGGGAATGTTGATTGCAAGTACAAAGGTGGGATATGATCCTAGGGTTTTGGCGACAACTTTCAAGATATTTACAAACTAAAGGACCATTTGGGCCCACATTTAATTTTTGTTTAATGTTTTTGTTTATATTTTATTTACAAATATATTTGTGTTATTTTAAAAACATTTAAAATAATTTTGGGTGCTTGAAGAGTTTTCACAAATAATGTGATTTTTTTTAAATAAAAAATAAAAATGCTAGATTTCGAAACAATTTTATTTTATATTTAATGTTTTTGTTTTTAATTTATTTTTAAAAATATATTTGTTTAGTATGTTTTAAGTGTTTTATTTTTTTTGTCTAAATAAATAAATAACATTGTTTTTAAAAAATGCTTAAAATAGCTTTTAGATGTTTTGAGTGTTGAAAAAAATAATTACCTCCAAACATGTTTTTAAATTGTACTAAACATAAATAAAAAATAAAAAAATAAAAGTGATCTTAAACAACCATTAAGCAAACATGTTTTTTTTTAAATAGTACTAAACAAAGATAACACTAATCATAGAATTTCTTTATCATCCAATAAAGAGAAACACAATTTAGACAAACTAATTTAGGAGCTAGCAAAATTGCAAAAGATGCACACTAAATTTTCAATTTTTGCTAAAAAAATATAACTTTTATGTACCAATTTACTCTTTTCACCCACTATTATTAATAATAAGATCTATGGATTGCGTTTCAATGATTTTTGCTCAAATTGCTGTTAGAGAAGATGAAGGATAAAATCGTAGATTTAGACTATTCTTTTTGCACTAAGGATCACTTGACATGTTTGTGTTCATCTTTATCAATTATCTTGTGTGCTTATTTATATTTTTCAACATAATTATTTTTCACTTATGCTAAATCCTACCCTTTTGGTAGCTCAAAATTTGAGGTGCATTGAATGGCTATATGGTGATCATGGCTTTGAAGTAATGGATGTTGTGAGTAAAAACCCTATTCACATTGCCTATCATATTGTCCTGTTTGAAGCAAAAGCAAGATGAAAGGTCTAAAGTGGTGTGTTGACTTTAATAAGATGTGGCCTCAAAACTTTTGCCTAGAACCATCACAAGCGACTCGTATAGGTGGGATTTGATCATTTATATTTCTATTAGGTTAGGATCACATTTAATTTTTATTTTATATTTTTTCTATTATATTAACAAAATATGTGATAGTGAGTTTTTAAAAACACTTAAAACAAGTTTTGGGTGTTCTAAGTTTTTTTTTTTAAAATAATGTGATTTATTTTTAAAAATAAAAAAAGTGTTATATTTATAAATATCAAACTTTGGGTGTCATATATATAAATGCATAAAAATTGTGTGTTATGTATGTAAAGTTTCCTTTTTTATGAGTTGGAGTATTTGAACTATTGTGAGCACATTTTGATACTCAATCAAGAATGATATGTTGAATGAGTTAAAATTATTTTATGTGATCAATTTTAGGAGCATGAATTTATGTAATGACTTAAATTGCTGGTTTTGGATTTTGTAACTTAGGCATTTTCTTCACGTATTTGTCAAATTTGGTCAAGCATTTTTGACTAATATGCATTTTTGTTAGGCTAGATATGTTTGGCACATATCACACAAATTTAAGGTTTAATGGAGCTTTTGTTTTGTTTTTCTTATTGGAAACAATTTCTATTTCAATTTGTTTTTTGGAAGATATATGTACATACCACATAATTCTTATGTATTTGCATATCTAGTACTTAAAGTTTGATATTTACACACACACACATATATATATATATATATATATATATATATATATATACATATATATATATATATATATATATATATATATATTGGTTGCATGATTGTAATATGGATACTAAATAAGAAAATATTTCCTTGACTATGGAATAACTACGTAATCAATACTTGGAGCCAGTGGCAAAAGTCTAGTCATATATATATATATATATATATATATATATATATATATATATATATATGCTAGTATATTTAGAGGAAAAAAATATAAATAACTAATAAAATATTATCATCAAATTTATATGAGGAAAACATAAATAGGTAAGAATATGAACATTTATGAAAATATAAGTAGACGAGATTATGTTGATCATTTTTTATGAGAATTTATAAAAACTGTAAATTGAATGTGGACTAACTCTCAAATTATGATATAATCTTAAGTTTAAAAAAAAAAAATAGAGGGTGCATAATTTCTCTCTGACCATTTATAAAACTTAGTTTAAAAATCGAGAGTTTAGAGATTTTAAGAACAATAATATAACTTTTATAAATCAAATATAAATAAGTTTAATAGATTATTTATAAAAAATAAAAAATAAAAAATTAAGTAGCTTTCTTTAAGTCCTAAATCAAGTGCTTGCATCTAAAGACATAAACATATTAAAAATACTAAAATAGCAGCGAGATGTGTTAGTCGCCTAACTCAAGGAACCTTGTTCACCTTTTTCAATTTCTTCTCCTCAAAATAATGTGGTGGGCCGAGGCGCGTAGCATGAGAAGAGAACTGGAGAGAAAGAGAGAGATTGGGGGCAAGGCATATATGTGATTTACGAACCTGGAGTTGGGGGTGGGCAAAATATGAAGAGAAATTTTTTTTTTCCTTTAAGCTTTTGCCCACCCTGGGCTATTCCTAGGTCCGCCCTTGCTTAGAGCCACCCAAAAGCTCATTGTTCGTGTTTGATTGTGTTCATTTTGAAAAACACTTGAGTTTCACTTGGTTTTACAAGCTTGCCTTTTTAACGAGGCAAATGTTAACAAGGTCTTATTCGATTATGTTTAGTTCGATTCGAGGTCTTTTATATTTATGTTAAAATTTACACACATGAGCATATTCACATGCACGCATGCATATAAACTAAAATGTGCACACGCACTCATGCACGCATATATTCTCACCCACCCACTACCCACAAACACACACACAACACATATTCTATAATTTATATATAAACTGTTCTGTATATAAACATTCTTCAGGTGAAAAAAGAAATTTTAGGGGTCATGGCTGTGGCTATTCACAACCTTAACTCAAGCATCCTGAATCAAAAAGCTTGATGACTATCTTCTCCCAAGGAGCTATATCACAGGGTTGGCTTGGCATATTTGTGCCAAATTATATGAATTACAATGATTCCTGATTAGCTAAGTTTAGTGGAATAATTTTGAGAGCATTCTTGTAAGATATATCCTATTCGAATCATTTAAAGAGAATTTATATTTATAAACCGCCATCCATTGTTGGTTACTCGATCATTTTTTGCAAGCAGGGGTTTGTTCACTACATTAGCTATCAGAACTGTGCTTGAAGCAGTACTATATTTTCTGTTTTCTAATTGGGACTTGAAGTTTAGGCTCCAATTAATGAGGATAATGATGATGTTGATCTATTTTGCGAGAAGAGAGGAGGAAAATAAGGCCAATGAGGAGCGTGCAACTACAGTGAAAGCATCAACGAAAAAGAAAGAAACGTTTTTAGCCTTTTATGATATTCAGGTCTACTCACAACAGTGAAGGATGTAACTTGTTTGTTATGAAGAATGATGAACCTGCATGACCAATTACAGCGTTAGCTGTAGAATGTGCTTTTTGACTTAGAAATAAACCATAAGATGGTCCCTTGACTATTTGAATAAAATCAATTTAGTCCCAAGTATAACATTTCTTCAATTTAGTCGTTGAATATACAAATTGATTCAAAATAATACCTTTAGTAAAAATTGTGAAATAAAAATGATACTGATTTAGTCTCTCGATCTCAACTTAGTTCTCGAGAGATCATTTTATATCAATTTTATATAATCAAGCAGTAAATTGGAGAAATGTGATATCATGGGACTAAATTGGCCATATGCAAGTAGTCATAGGACCATTTTGAGATTTAGTCTGATTATTTAGTGTTCTTTAATATTACTTTATTTGCAATATAATCTTTAAACAGGAGGAAAATCTTTGATTTTATTGGACATGAAGCATTTGGATGATTTAGGCATATTTGTAGAAGCTTGCAGAAGCAGTAAGGAATATAAAAATGGATGGATTGCTATGAGGAGCCTGTATGTGACCAATCGTCCTTCATAGTGTTTATTTTATAGTTAGGGGTATTTATACACAAAGCAAACAAATTTTATATGCTCATATATCAAACACCCAATCTTTTATTGTATAAATAGCACTTAAATTTGTAATATTACATCAAAAATAACACTATCATTTATTTTGAAGTGAAATGCATTTTTTTCATGCAAAAGAAAAGTGTTATATTTGTAAATATCAAATTATAAGAGTTAGATATGTAAATGTATAAGAGTTATGTGCTATGTATATAAATTTCTTTATTTTAACTTGATTGCTTAAAGCTATATTTATATGTTTGGGTAATTTACATACATAGCACATAATTCTTATATATTTACATATCAACCACTTAAATTTTCATATTTATCTAAATAACACTTAAATCTTTAAGTGAAATGCACCTTTTCATGCATTAAAAAAATGCTATTTTTTAAACATCAAACTTTAAGTGTTAGATATATAAATGCATAAGAATTATGTGCTATGTATATAAATTTTCCTATGTTTACTTGATTGATTGTGTGCTATTAATGATTTAATTGAAAATAAGTTAAATATATAACATGTTTGACACTCTTGTAGATAAAAGCTTCATGTTAGGATGTCTTATTGATGCTAACATTGGTATTTTGTTGATGTTGTAGCAAAGCTTGTCCTTGTTGGATATGGAATCAAGAAATTGCAAATCATTTTGATCAGTATGGACAAGTTGGTGTCTATTGACAACCTAATCAAGAATTACTTGACCATTGAACTAGCAAATGAGTACGTGCAGAGTTGTGATATCATCACATTTCACAAAATCTGTTAGTTTTATCATCAGTCAAATAAACTATTATAATGGACATATAAATTTTCAAATAATAGTTAGGAACCTCATTATTCTCCAATTTTTTTAGTTGATTATTGTTAATTTCATTATTCATTTCAGAGACATTATAGTGCCAGTGAAATAAGTGATGCAGTGTCCGAAGATTGGTGTGTATGCTTCTAGTTACTTATCACTTTGGTTTTTGGAGCATTCACATACATAGCATATAATTCTTATATATAACACTTAAGATTTTATATTTACATAAATAACACTGAAATTCTTAATATTACATCAAAAGTAGTATGATCATTAATTTTTTTAAAGTGAAATGCACATCTTCATGCATAAAAAAGTACTATATTTATAAATATCAAATTTTGGGTGTCTGATATGTAAATGGTTAAGAATTGTATAATATGTATGTAAAGTTTCCTTTGTTTTTTATTAATTGCAGTATTTGTACTTATGTGAGCGCATTTTGATACTCAATCAAGAATGACATGTTGAATGACTTTCTTTTATTTTATGCATCAATTTGTATTTGTTTGAATTGCTAGTTTTGGATTTTGCAACTCAGCTACTTGCTTCAAGTATTTGCCAAATTTGGCAACCATTATCTAACTAATGTGTGTGTGTGTTGTTAGGCTAGATATGTTTGCCACATAGCACACATATTTAAGGTTTGTTGGAGCTTTGTTTCTTGAATCTTGCTGAAAATAATTTCTATTTTAATTTGGTTTTTTTTGGAAGATTTACATAAATAAAAATATTTTTAAGAACAAGCTACAAGAGCTTAGAATTTAGGATGTTCAAAAAGAAGCTAATATTATGTGAGAAAAAGTAGCAAGTGAAATTAAGCAAGTTGCTAAAAATATACTTGGAGAATTGAAAAGAAAAGCTTCTTTTAATAAAAATAGTTGGTGGTGGAGTTAAAGTATGTAAGAAAAGATAAGAAATAAGAAGCATTATTATAAAATTTGGTTTAGATGTAAAAACTTAGAGAATTGGGAAAGATATTAAGTGGCATGTAGAGATTCTAAGAAAGCAATATATGATGCAAAAAATTTTTCTTTTAGTGATTTATATAATAGATTAGATACCAAAGGAGGTAAAAGATGTATGTATAAGTTAGCCAACCAAAGAGACAAGAGAAGTAAAGACCTAGTTCAAGTGAGGTGTATTAAAGATGAAGATAATAAAGTGATTTTCTTAGAAAAGGATATTGAAAATAGGTGGGTGAGATATTTTGATAAACTTTTCAATGAATGATCTGAATGTACGATTGATTTTAACAACCTTAATACCCTAAACAAAAATAGAAAATTTTATTTTTATCGTCGTATTAATAAATATGAAGTTAGAGAAGCTTTACAGAAAATGAAATGTGAAAAAGCAATAGGACCTGATGATATTCTAATAGAAGTGTGAAAATGTTTAGGAGATCAAAGAATTTTTTGGCTTACAAATCTTTTTAATATTATTTTAAAGATTAAAAAGATGTCAGATGAGTGGAGAAAGAGTTTGTTGGTTCCTATATTTAAGAATAAAGGTGATGCACAAGAGTGTGCAAATTATAAAGGAATTAAGTTAATGTGTCATACATTATAATTATGGGAGAGAGTAATTGAGCATAGGTTACGATGTGATACAAAAGTTTCTCACAATTAGTTTGGTTTCATGTCAGGTAGATCTACTATGGATGCTATACATTTGTTAAGAGGTATGATGGAGAAGTATAGAGAAAGTAAGGAGGATTTACATATGATATTTATTGATTTAGAGAAAGCTTATGATAAAGTTTCAAGAGATGTTCTTTGGAGAGTTCTAGAACATAAAGGAGTTAATATTGGTTATATTCAAGTCATTAAGGATATGTGTACTAGAGCTGTTACTTGTGTCCAAACACAAGAAGGATTGACAAAATATTTTCCCATTTCAATTGGATTACAACAAGGATCAGCTTTAAGCACTTAACTTTTTTGCTTTAGTTATGGATGTTCTTACTAGGCATTTACAGGAAGATGTACCTTGGTGTATGCTTTTTTGCTGATGGCATTCTTCTTATTGATAAGACTAGAGAGGGAGTCCAAGAGAAACTTGAATTATGGAGGTCAACATTAGAGTCTAAAGGTTTTCGTTTAAGTAGATCTAAAACTGAATATGTGGAGTGTAATTTTAGTTGTAGAAGTTTTAGTGGTAGTGTTGTGACATTAGGTGAACAAGTCATTAATAAGAGTGAGATTGATATTTAGGATCTATTGTTCAAAATGATGGTGAAATAGATGGAGATGTTATTAGTAGAATTCAAGTTGGATGGTTGAAGTGGAGGAATGCATCTGGCCTATTGTGTGATAGAATAGTTCCATTTAAACTTAAGGAAAAATTTTATAAGATGGTGGTAAGGCCTGCGATGACTTATGGTGCAGAATGTTGGCCAATAAAAGAGAAGCATAAGACTAAGGTAAGTGTTACAAAGATGGGGATGCTTAGGTGGATGAGTGGCTTTACTCTTAGAGATAAAATGCGAAATGAGTATGTTCGGGAAAAAGTTGGAGTAGCTCCGGTGGCAGATAAGATTAGAGAGAGTCGCCTTAGATGGTTTGGCCACATAAAGCATCGGCCGTCCGATGACCCTATTAGGTGAGTAGATGCATTAGATTTGCCTTATGTTAAGAAAGATAGAAGTAGACCTAAAAAGACATGGTTAAGATGTATGAAAAATGACCTTAGTAATTTTGAATTAAATGAGAATTTGACACATAATAGGACACAATGGAGATGAAGGATTCATATAGTCGACCCCATTTAGTGGGATAAAGGCTTGTTGTTGTTATTGTTGTTATTGTTGGAAGATTTACATACATATCGTATGCATAATTCTTATGTATATGTGATATATAATAATAATAATAATAATAATAATAATAATAATAATAATAATAATAATAATAATAATAATAATAATAATAATAATAAATTCCTTTGCATAAAAAAATGTATTTTGCTTTTTAAAAGTAAATGGTAGCAATATTTTTGTGTGATATTGAAAATTTATGTGTTATTTAAATAAATATTAAAATTTAAATATTAGATTAATAACTACATAAGAATTTTGTGATATGCATGTGCATGCCCTTTGATTTTCATTTTTGGTTGGTGATAGAGTTAGACTTTTAGTATAATAAATATGTTACCAATGTGATTCAAGTTTCATTTTCATGGAATATATTTAGACAATATGTAACAAGGACAAAGACAGCCTGTAAGGGAAGGATTTGGTGCATTAAGTGCTTATTTTTTGAGAATTTACATACATATCATTTAATACTTATATATTTACATATCTAACACCTAATCTCAATTTTTACATATATAACAACTCAATATTTAATATCACATTAAAATATTATCATCATTATTTTTTTAGGAGTGGAATGCACCTCTTCATGCATAGAAAAAATATTAGATAAATACATATCTAACTTTAGGTATTAGATATGTAAATGAATAAAAATTGTGTGATATGTATGTAAATCATTATTTTTACATTTATTGGGGGTTGTTTCCTTGACTTAAATATGGAATCTCAAAAATATAGCAGAGGAAATTTAAATCACTATATTTTAGTGAGCTAGAGATGAAATGAGTTTTTTTATGCATTCAAAAATCTTAACTTAGTGCTCCTTTTTTTGTTTTAAGAAATTAAATTATGAAGTTTATTAAATTTATCATTTGGCTAGATGTAGTCAGAGCTAATATTGATTTAACTATACATATTTTCTCAAAATTCAATCAAAACTGATGATTTCATATTTCACATTCAAAAAAAAAAAAAAATGAATATTTTTTAAAAATATTAAATTTTAAAGTTACAAGTGATTAAATGAGCTCTATGGTAAGTTTTGATATCAAAATTAAGAGGATTTACTAGAGCACTTGTTAAAAATATATTTATTTTATATATTTTTAATTGTTTTTTATTTGGGTATTTTTAAAAATAATTATCATCTCTAAATATGTTTATTTTAAATCAAAATATAAATAAAATAAAATAAAAACATCTAAAACTAAAAATCAATCTTAGATGACTCAGAGGCATTTATTTTTAATTTTTGAATATGTTTTACATTTAACATACAATTTGCATTAGAGTAGGGTTTGTTAATATAAGGAAGATTCCATCTTATAATTTTAGTAATGATTTGAAGATATTTATCACTTAATATATTTGATTATTATGCTTTGATAAATCAATTTGTTTAGAATTTATAGAAAAAAATATGCAGTCATAGCTATGGAAATAAATATTAAAATTTAAAGATATTTATATAAATTTTTAAAAAAATTACTCTTATAAATTTATAATTTTGATATAAAATGTTAATAGCATTGTATACATAGGGTGTATCTTGGACCTAGCAACTCATCTTGATGCATCAGTCTAACTTGATTAACAATTCGATGAAGCTAACTTGGTGCAAAGCACGTCTTGCATTCAATCGTCATGCACTCGATGGTTAGGAAGACATCTTAGAGACCAACTTCTAGCAAGGAGCTTCACATCCTATTCAACAAATCTACTAAACTCGCTCGATAAATTCGCTTAACATATCATGTGGGTGATCTTTATAGGTAAACTAGCTAATTACTCATCCAAACCACAACTTGATCAAGACTCAATCAATGAACTCGATGTGTGAGCAAAACCTTTGAAAAGAAATAAAAAATAAAATCAATAAATGAAGAGAGATTAATTGCATGGTCCCCATTGTGTAAATTTCCATCCATCAAAATGTCATCTATAACAATTAAAATGGTGTAATGATTTCACATCCAAATCTAATAAGTGAAAACATTTCCTATTATAAAGAAAAAAAATGATAATCTTTCTTGTACCTCAAATGTCATTTTGAAAATAACAACAAATGATAAGAATGATGATGCACATAATGATTTGAGGAATTTCAAAACAATATTAATTTTTATTTTAGTTTGGAGGCAATAGGAAAACTACATTAGTTTTATGATTTTGTTCAAAAAGACTAGTTCAAGCTCACTAAGGCTCCTCTTTAATATTCCTATTGTTGACCTCATTTTTGGATGAGATTAATATCATTCATAATCCTGGTAATTAGGTCTCTTATTCTTAGATTAGGAGTTTCCTATTTAGGCACTTAGGACACTATGCTTAGTAGCTAGGTAAAGAAACTAGAATAAAATAACAAATAAAATCAAACTATAAAACTTGAAACAAAAATCAAATTTGTAGTTGAATCAAACTCAATATGCTAAAATGAAAGGCTAGGTTATCTTGATAGATCCTTTTAAGACCTGCCATAATCCAATCATATCATATGAACCCATATTAAACACAAATTTAACGAAACAACAGAAATCTAAATCAAACATATTTGAAGTGAAATCTAAATTCATTAGAGTCTGGGTCGAGGTAATTAGATTGATTAACTCAATTAACCTTTTTAAGCTCAAAATCATTAAAGTTCAAATTAAATAAAATTAAATCAAAATTAAACCAAATTAAATTAAACCAAAAGCACAAAATTAATGCATAAACACAAACAAACCAAAAAATAAATCAAGACAGGACACAAAGTGATAAATAAATCATTTGACCTAGAGTTGACTCATGTGGGCTTCACTAACTCAAAAGTCAATTAATCGAAATATAGCCAAATTAAACAACTCCAAGAATTCAAAATCATCAAATTAAAATGTTTAAATATAACTCTAAACAAATCTGAATCAAAATAGGTCTTAAGTAGGTTGATTTGACCACTTAACTTAAATAAACTCAAATATACCTCATTAAGCCAAATCCAAATCAAATTAAAAATTAATCTAAATCAAACATTCAAAAACAATTGAAAATCATAAATGAGCATAATCCAACCTTTCCTTGGATTCAAGTTAACCAATTTGGACATTTGAATTAATTGAACTCAATTTAACCCATTTAGAGTCAAAATGAGTCAATTTGAGTTTTAAAAAAAATAATCAATCAAATTAAGCTTAAACCAATTAAAATTAATCAAATGCAAACATCATAAATGAATAATCAAACATAAATAAAATTAAAATTCAATCTAAAATGGCTAATTGAGTTAAGGAAGCTGACTTGACTCATTTAGGCCAAAAGAATTAAACCTTAGTTCAAATTAACTGAAATTAATTCATCATAAATATTATAAAGAATCAATGAAACATTAATTGAAACTCAAATCTAAAATCAATTAGCCAAAAGAAATACAATTAAACTGACTCAAATGAATAAACTAAATCTAAATTCAAATGGCATGAATTGAACTTTAAATAACTCTCAACTTAAGTGAACTCAACCCAACCCATAACCCATTTCGGTTTGATTTGGGCAGCCAACCATCATGTGGAATGGAAGCCATGTGAGGTGGGGTAGCCATGAAGATGAGGGTAATCATGGGAGAGAAAAATTCTAAACACACATGCATGAAGATAACCAAACCATCTCCTCCCCACTCCCTCATTAAACAGAGCTAATCTTACAGTCAATAGGGTGGACTTTCGGAAGCAAGATGACAACCTCCTCAATCACTTTGGTGAGCCAACAATTGTTGACTCTTCTCCATGAGAGCTCACGGCCAAGAGAAAAAAAGAAGGAAGGCTCCTCTTTTGATAGCATGCTCACCAACCTGTTCCAAAGAAAAGAGCGGCAAGCTGGAGATCGGCCAAAGTCGACGCCAAAGAGGTGGCTAAATGTGGAAGTGAGAGATGAGCATCCCTATCCCATAATAAATCATCCCCACACCTTCACCATGATAATAGGAGTTGAAACCACCATTTTTCGGCTCCTACCGTCCTCCTTAACCCCAAGAAGCATCAAGCTCTAGTGAAGGGCGGTGACAATTGATGTTCCCGGGGACTGGAGAGGAGGCAAGTAGGCATCTTCGTCGTAGAGCTCCTCTCACACCCAGGAACATTTTTGAAACATCAACGTCACCGGACATGGGCTCTGTTGAGGTAACCGCCAACTCCCACCACAGATTTTCATGCTTTGGTAGTTTATGAAGTGAAGTCACGTGAAATTTGGATTTAAACCCATGGTTATATTTCATTTGCAAGATGCAATGTTTTGGAATAAAAAAATAAGTGATTTACGGAGAGAATCGCCAAGAATCAGAGCTTGGAGGGGCGGTAATGGCGTCTGCCCCTCTCGGTTCATCGTCCACGGGTAGGCTAAGCCGGCAGCCATCTGATCCTCCTTAAAGAGGACAGACGACTGTGAATAAATGTTAGATGGGTTTAATTTTAACCATTATATCGTAGAATTTAATCTAGATCGTCCGATCTCTGATCGGATGGTCAGATCTATAGCCGCAATTTTCCCGCTCAATCCACACGGATTCCACACCGTCCAACCCACGGTTGCCACGTGTAAAGGTTTTCATCATCAGTGTCGCATGGAGTTGACTAGTTTAAACAGAAAAATCAGATTTTCTATTTTTAAAAGATGCTGAAAAATATCCAGAACTTCAAAAAATCCCAAAAAATAAAATACTCAACCACCAAATACAAATAAAGGCTCTATGGATTCATCTTAATGAGAGGAACACATTAAACTAAAAATTCCCAAATTATATTGAGTATTTTTGAGTTAATTCGAGTTTAAGTGCAAATAATCAAACCTTAATTAAACTAAAAATAATAATTAAATTAATTTGAAATTTTTAGGGAATGAAATTTAGGTTAAAATACACTTACCATAAAAATTTCAAATCAAAATGATTAATGAATTAGGAGGTATTGAATTTCAAAGTTCAAATGTCTAATTTCATGAAATAATTAATTTAAAAATCTAAAAAAATTAGAAAATCCATCAAAATGGTTTAAACCACTCCATTTAACATCAAATAACTTTTTGAAAATAATATAATCCTCTGATATTAAAAAAAATAATTTAAAATTAGGGTTTAATAAATCATTAAAACTAACATTAATTGAATTTATCAAAGCTAAACTATAATGAATTAAAATAACCAAGCTAAAACAATAAATACCACACTCTAAATTAAATCAAGTAAACTTCACATAAACTTCAATTGAAACTAAACTAAACCTAAGCTTAATCAAACATAAATTTAAACTTAATTAAATTGCAATTCGATATCAATTAAATCCTGAATTATACCTAACCTAGTAAACCTAAATCATCAAATCATTAATTATATCATTAATCTAAACAACCATGAAATCAAATTAAAAGCGTAGACAACCAAATAATCTAAATCAAATAAAATTATAATTAATTTTAAAAAAGGATTAATCAATCTATGATTAAACCTTAATTAAACTAATCAAACAAATTAAATCAATCAAGTCAATTAAATAAAGATCAAATTAAATTAAATAATTGAATCAAATTAAAATAATCAACATATAAATTAAATACACTCTAAATAAATTAAACATATTTGATCAAATCAAATCAAATCAAATCATAATTGATTCAGTTATGCAATCAAATTAAAATTCATTTAAGAAAACTTAATCTAAATAAACTAAGACAATCAAATGCTTAATCAAATGAAACCTAAGTTACAATGAATCAATCTAGATGAAGTAATCACTAATCAAGCTTCTATTAGCTAATCAAATCAATTATGAACTCCCCATATATGACAAAAAAACAAATTTATTATATTTTTGGGTCAAGAACAACTCCCAAGAGGACGTGTCCAACTTGGTTAATTACATCTTAAGAGATACCCAAATATACTCTCAATTAAAGAAGTATTGCTTGCATTTTATATATTTTCACAAGATTAGCCTAAGAAGTTGTTGTCATTTCAATAGGGGATGCCTCATGCTGTTAAAGCTAAATTGGTCATTGGGCAAAGGGTGAATCAATATAACCAAATAGGCCATTTAAATAGGGGATGCCTTATGTTATCAAGGATAGGCATTGGGAAGAGGGTAAATCATTGTAATCCAACGGGCGATCGCCTCTCAACAATGAGGGCCTATGAAATGATATCAAAGATATATCAAAATAGAATGACCTCTAGAGAGTTTCAAAAATATATGTAAGGAATTTTTAAAATAGGTAAATATAACCCAATCAAGAATTATAGATCCATCATCCTCGGTTATCAAACCTTAAATCTATTTAACCTGAAGGTAGTTGATTGAATAGAGTTAGGAATCTCATGTTACCAATCTATGAATTGCATTTGTTCAAGAAAATTTCATAGAATAAAAGCCAAGGAGGGAAGTAAACAAAAAATCCTATGACTTTATATAAATGGAAAAGGTAAGAATAAAACTTAGACTCCTTGAAGTGAGAGGAGAAGCCTATGGAAGGGAATATGAAGGAATAGTCTAATTGTAAGGGTTAAACTACTCAACATGGGCCTACAATCCTTTCTAAATCAAGATAGCCACTAACACCTTAAAGTGCTTTAGACCACCACCTAAACAAATATAACTCATATGTTTAGTCGGGTGGAGGTAAGCAAGTATACTCCTCAAGGACATGCAATGATGGAATATTATTTATCCCCAATGTGAAGGATTTATTAATTATGAAGGGGATAGGGCCATGACATGTAATTATTTTAAAGAGTGTCCATAAGCCATGCATCAAAGTTAAATATTATTATGAAAATCCTAACTATTTGATTCTTAAAATTTTGAATTAACTTGCAAATTATTAACTTTTATAGAAAAAGATTTTACCTTTAGTGCTTAGCGCAAATGTGTGCCCAGACAAACACAATACTTGAAGAAAGTTGGTAAACCATCACAGGTGCACAAAGCAACCACATAATGAAAGAATAAGTGATAAAGGCCGGTTGTAACTAGGTTCTATAATACATCGCATTAACAAAAAAGTGGTCGGGTCCACCGCATATAAACATGCTCAATCCCAAATCTAAACAAAATATAATAATTTTGAACCTAAGGTATAAGGCATGAGCAAGTTGTTCTTAGTTTTATCTCCACAAAATCCCAACTCAAGTCCTCAGAGATTTATGCTCATACCTTAGCTTCAATATATACTCTTCCTTCACTCTAAAAAGTAAATAAAGAATTTATAAAATTACAAACATGTATCCCTGCAAAAGAAAATAAAAGTTAATGTTTACAAGTATAATATAAGATGTAACATGAATTAACTATGTATGGCAGGAGGGGTAAATTAGCAAGTATCTGAAAAAATTTGTTATTATAAAACTAATTATAACATCTCCTCTACTTTTGGACATGGTCTCCTACAGAAGAATGCATAATTTTTTAATCAAGTGCATATGTCTCACACCCAATAAATATTACATAAAATATAAACATAAAATGTATGCCCAATACAAACAAAGTAAAATCATAATAGTGTACAATGAAAAATCTTAACTACATCCTACCCTAGACTAAAAGAACATCTACAGGTGCTATTACTATACCTAGTATATGCAAGTCAGTGTGGTTAAGAGCATACTCATATGATCTTGATAAGACCATAAAATCTAATCTTATCCTAGAGATTCAATTAGATTAGGCTCATCTTAATTTTAATAATTTCAAAATAATTTTTGAAATAGATAAATATATCTTAATTTTTTATAAAATAGAAAATAACATTTTAAAAAGATGACCTTATATATGATCTAAATATTTAAGGTAACATATTATATGGTAGTTGTATTTTTAACAAGATCATAGAGGATTCAATTATGAAATATTAATTTTATATTATTTAGCAAAGATATTTACTAATAATAAAAAATTAATATGTCATAATTATGGGTTAAATCCTAAGTCCAATAATCTTCCAATTAGCTAGCTTATATGCTAACTCATGATTACTAATGTAGATGCAACTAGACTAAAAATTATCATATGCAGACCTCCTTTTCTAAAGAGATAAGAGATGATTAGAAGATGTAGAGGGTGACTCAACTGAGGGTGGACTCAATTAAGCATGATCGAACCTAAAGAATTAGAATATGATTTAATTCTTTATAGAAACATGATGCATGCAATGAACTAAAAAAAATTCTAATATTAGATATGTGAAGGAATGAGTTAAATGACATAACTTAAAATGATATAAATGGAAGGAGACATAACAATATAAATTGTAAGAGGAAATCCTAAGTTATTCTAAGGGTGACAGAAGGTTCCTATTGAATTAAAAATGCATAGGATATGCATATTCTAATGTTTAAGGCTTTATGTACAATGACCAAACAATGACTTATATTCTAAAATGAATGTGAATCATGCTTTTAATATTCTAGCATGAGATTATACAAACATGCTATGACCAAAGTAAGATGATGTCTAACTTAATGCAAATTTAAACATTGCCAAGCCAACCCAAGGGATTAACTTGGCGAAACCAAATTATGTGTATGCTAGTGTCTCTACAAACTCCTACTTGACTCTAAATAAACTAGCTAATGGGGAGAGGTTATTAAGGGCAATCTAAGATTTTATAGTTAGACACTCATGCATATCTCAAGCCAACAAGATTTAGAAATTATCATAATGAAACTCAACCCATATTCTCTTAAGATGGATGCATGCTATAATATAATAATAATAATGTGAATGTGTTAATAATTTAATCATAAAAATATATATTAATATGCACTTGTAAGTCAATACATTTTTTTATTTTTAAAATAAATATTTCATCTTTTTAATCTTTCTATTTTAAATGATAAATGAATATATAATTCATAGAATAGCTTTATACCATGAATGAGGAACAGATATATAACAATTATATAAATTAACATACATTCTTTCAAGGTAATACTAATTATATTTAGATTAATCTATATTTTTATATGTGAAAGTTTACTTTTATAAATAAAATTTAATATCAAATAGATATAAATTAGGTGATCAAGCACAATTAGTCTTTACAATGCAGGATAAATATAATGAAACTAATAAAGATATTAAATATATTTAAAACTAAAATATTTCATGATTACATTTAGTATCAATATCACATTTCAATCTTAATGAAAATGAATTGATTCACATACAATAATAATCTAATCATAATCAAAATTATATTTAATAGAGTAGACATTCTAATCAACCTGTTCATCAAATTAATTTTATCATGATAATGATTTCTTTAAAATGTCAAATTTTAATGCCTATATATATGACAAAGTAATCATTGGAAAGGATATTTGATTCATTCTTTTTTAAAAAAATTTGATCATTTTGAAATTAATTTTATAGTGAATGTATATCTTGATGTTGACCTTCATATATACCACATGAGTCGAATCGAGTTTATAAGATGAATTCGATCGAGTTCGGATGCTTCAGAGCACAAATCAGAGCTAAGATGCACTAAACATTGCCAAAATCAACCCAAATGACCTCCGATCGATGAACGGACTTCGTCATCGCGTTCAGAACATCAAAATTGATCAGAATATAAATATTGTACAATCTAATTATCAACCGATCGAGCGATCGAGCTGTCAATGTGCCAACTCATATATCGGAGTCGAGAAGCTGTGACTATATACAAACGACATCCCTTCATAAATTTGAGTGCGCCGCTAGTTTTGAAACGTCAAAATCTATCAAATGAGACTATTCGCACTCAATTTGGACAAGTTTGTGCGAATGTCGAGCGATTGGAAGCGGCAATGCGTATTTTTTAAGTTGAAATCTACCCGATTTAACATTTAAAACCAAATGGTTCCGAATGAATATCATAAAAGGCCGGATATCTAAGATTGATAGATATATATATATATATATATATATATATATTAATTATGTGATTTTGTCAACGTGAAATTCACATTAAGATTGATTAGATACTTAAAAAATTAATAAAATAGCCTATTTTATACCTAATAACCCAAACTAACCCTAAAGCCCTATTCATAACCCGATCCCTTCCGCTCGTTCGATCTCCTCTCTTCACGCGCATGCACATGAGCCCTCTCCCATCGGTCTCCCTCATCCGCTCGGCTCTCCCCTTCAACCGCACGAACCGCTCAGCTCTCCCCTTCAGCTGCACGAACCATTCCCGCCTTTTCCTCCCCTTCCGTTCAAAATCCCTAACCGAGGCTCTCACTCTCGATTTTTTCCTCATCCCCAATTGAAGTGAACCGCAAGGAAAGAATAAGCTTTCCCTTTCCATTTTTCCTTATTTTCCCTCATTCTTCTTGGCCGAAAATCCCTTCCCATTTTCCCTCAATTTCCCTTGCCCGAACTCACTCTTCTCTCATTTCCCTTGGCCGAACTCACTCTCTCCCTCATTTCCCTTGGCCGAACTCCCTCACTCCCTTAGTTTCCCTTGGCAGAACTCCCTCCTTCCCTCATTTCCCTTTGCCAAATTCATCCTTAGCCGACCTCCCCTTTTTACAAGCAAGGGTAATCGAGAGGAAACTCCATCATCAGGTGGGTTCCTCTCGGTATACCTCCTCACTTCTTCTTCTAATCAAGCGCATAGTTGCAGAATTACCCTTCCAATCTTTCCTGTTTACACAGCTGAAGAGGAACACTATCATCAGGTGGGTTCTTCTCTAGGTTTCCGGCATTTCCATCATTCCTTCAACTTTACCTGTGCTTTTTGATTGTTGTGCTATTTGTTGCAAAAAAAAAAAAAAAAAAGAGTTTGGATGTGTAAGAATAAATGTGTGGAATGTATATATAGATATGCTTCATTATGTAGGTTTGAAGGTCTCGTCATGCTTATCAGAGCGTGGCAAGATAAAAATCGGCTGAGGTGTTACAAAACACCAACTGTCACGCTCATCAGGGCGTGACGGGAAAACCTCCAAAACTATTAGATGCGATCCCCTATACTGAAATGCTGTCGAAATTTCGACTGGAATTCAGAACTTAAACAAATTCAAACTAAAATCGTCTAAGCTTAAGTTAAATGAGAAAATACACGATAAATATTAGAAGGAACATCAAACCAAAAAGAAAAAATAGGAAAAATATTTACAAAACTTATTTAAGCAAGTTAAAAGTCCTCCCAAAGTTTGAACTAAAATCCTTCCCCCTCTTTCTCAAGTACTCTAAACTCAAGCAAGTGCTCTTTCTTAGCCTTATTTATAAGGATTGAAAGAAGTAATGAGGAACCTATTCTTATTTAAAATTAACTTCTTAATAAAGTGAGTTCTCTTTTGTTGTAAATTTCTCAAAATTAAACAAGCTTTAATTGAAACTTGGGGAGGCTAATATTAAACTCACAAGCTTTAAATTATAATTCTCTATAGCTTAAATTGAAGCGGTAAAGTGAGTTCTCTTTTCTTGTAAATTCCTCAAAATTAAATAAGCTTTGATTGAAATTTAGGGAGGCAAATGCCAAGCTCATAAAAGACTTATAACAAATTTGAAGTTTGGCTTTTAAATAAACATAAAACTTGATGTGGAACTTAAAATAAAGTCAAATTGGGTTTGATTGCTTTTATATGAAGATTGGATAACTCTCATAAGTGCAAGAATATTATTCGATAGCTTACTCACAAGCATAACTTATTGGCTTGCTGATAGTTATGAATGATATATTTCAAGTCTACTTGAATTTTTATTTCAATAGAAAACTAAATCATAAGAAATTTGTTAAGTGTTATGTTTATATACATAAAAAAGAGGAAATGAATTGAAATTTATAAGAGTTCTATGAAGAAGTTAAATAACATGTTGGCAAGCATAGTTAAAGCTCCTTAATGAATGATTGAAAGATTCATACAAGAGCTATTAATAGTTTGTTTTAAACTAATTGGAAGATAAATTCCCAAATATGAAAGAATTTAAACCAGCTCATAAATGAATTTGAAAGTTTGGAGAATTGAAAATTTCAACAAGTAAACTAAGTGTAAGTAATATTTTAAATTACAACCTAAATCTAACCGCCACCGGAGCTGCAATTCTCTGTACAAGCAGACAGAAGGCGTTGGCTTAAATTCTAAATAGACTTCAAATGTATTAATTTTGCATAAATTATAGAGCCAACTATCACTCAATTCAAGTGCTTCAAAATTTGTGCAATCATTTAAAAGAAATGAATTCTTGTACGAAATATGAAATAATCTTCAATTCAATTTGAGCTTTCCAAAAATTTGTACAAGTATTCTAATCACCCGCATGAGCCCCGACACTACGCTGAATGCTTAAATTCAACTGTCTGAGGATGCTGTGTGGGTTGCTTCTGGGTATGGTCTTAAGACCGGGTATGGGTTAACAAAACCTAAAAATATATTACAATAATTTCAACTTAGTAAAATATTTGAGAAGCTAATTTTGTCATATGACAGTAAATCTGATCATTTATTATTAAATTAATAAAGTCGACAAGATCTGAAACAATAAACTACCCCGATGATGGCTTTGTTGAATGAAGATTTCAACTGAAGGGGATACTTGCCATCAAAATGCTCTTGCAAGTTCAAATCAAATTAATCTAAATTAATTATCAATATGAATGTAAAATCAGATAAATCACTAAACTCTAAATACTTAAATGAAATTCAATCTTGAAAAACTTAAAGCAAAATCTAACTCAATCCACATTCTGCAATCATTTGTCGGAGGTGACAAATTAAAAAAACTCTAGCTCACAAAGGAGTCAAAGTCAAATCAAGTGTTATATTATGTTTACTTTCAATCAATCTCATGCCAGTAAGAACGTGGCCCGTGTCCTTTAACTGTGTGACTTGGCCAGTAAACTTCACATATAATGCAGTTACGACCAGAGTCCTCTGATCGGGTGATTGCTATCAAATGGAGCCATTATATTACAATCACGACTATAGCCCGTATGCTCTCCAATGGCTTTATCCTTTGAGTTGTGAATTATAGGGTACACGTGATAGGACAAAAACTCATGTGTTGCTGATAGACTTAAGCCTATATTCTTGGATGACGTAACTCATGTGTTGCTGATGAGGATCATTCAGTCAGGTTGGGTCGACTACCTCCTCTGACTAAGTAGACAAGAGATCGCGACAGCCCCGGATGACGGAACCATAGGATCTAGATCGGGCGCATCATCACTCTCCCAACCATCCACTTTAAGCTAATAATGATAAATTTCATAAATTCTAAGTTCTAAAACTCAGCATGATGTTATTATACGCTACGCATTAAGCGATCTAATGACTAGCCTTAATTGAAAGTTCTCTCTCACTTATTGGGATGAATAATTTACTATAGGTGCTTGCATTTATAGGAAATCTGGAACCAGATCTAAAGTCCTCGCAAAATGAGAGTGAAATCTCTGGGTAGTGCCTTATCTACTATTCCATCTGCCTTCTAAAAATTACACCGACACATTAAGCCATACTCTCTTCATTTGTCGAGAGGTCGGTGGCGAATTTTCGGAGCCCACACTTAAGAAAATATAAACATAAATTTATTAAGTCTAATTTCTAAATCAAATCTAAATAAGGTCTTTTCTACCACATAATATCTATAATAAGCACATAAACACAACCTATAATATCTCTCCACAGCAGCCTAAGGGGATCTAATCGAGAAGACAATAAGGGAGAGAGGCAAAATTATACCTGCGTGGGGCGACTATAGATTTCCACTCATCATCAACGATCTTCTGCCAAAGCTCTGGTGAACTCTCGGTTCGTGTGATGGAAACAGCTAAGTTTCCTCTTTATTTTTAGAGAGAGAGAGGCTGAGTTAGTTCAGCGGCTGGTGTGCACGAGCTTGGGCTAAATAAAGACAAAGGAAGCAGCTTGAAGTGGAGTTAGGGGGTGGGGCTCGTGATCCCTGTGCGTGTGCTGGACCAGAGAAAGAAGGATGTGGGGCATTCAGCCTGGAAGAAATTGGGAGAGAAGTAGTCGGTTCGGGAGGAGCTGACGTGCGGTTGCGATTGGTGTCGCTGGCGAGGTGGCTGTAGACGGCTGGATCTGGAAGAGCGGGTGTCAAGGGCAGCTCGGCCTGGGAGAATGGTCAGCGGTTTGGAGGGAATGCGACTGCAGGAGATGCCGACAAAGAGTGATAAAGTGGGAGGTCGGGGATTGGAAAAATGGAGCCGAAGAGAGGAACGGCGGGGGTTCCATTGCGAGGGCTGCTTGTGCGTGAATGCTAGCAGGAGATTGTGGGTTCTGGGAGGAAGGCTTTACCGCGTGAAGAGGCGAGTGACCAGCAGAAACTAGAGAGAAAAAGTCGCCCCTAGGGCCGGCTGGGAGGAGAGGTGCTGCTCGTGCTCGAGGGAGGAGGAATCCAGAGTGATCCCGCGAGACCAGCAGAAACACAATTTTTGTGCTGGCTCGGAGAGAAGTTAGAAATGAGTGAATCGATTTTTGAATTGCCAGTCATCCCCTCTCTGTATTTTGAGAAATCAGTACCTGCACAATCCGGATATAATTCTATATCTCATCTGATTATATATTGAAGTTTAGGATATAGAACTACGTGGAATTCCGCATGTAATAAATTCTCTCTTTTTTTTTATTCTCATCAATGAGGAGCATGAGAAGTGGCCGTGTTAGCATGATGGAATTTTGAACGGCCACTTTCGTATATGAAGGTAATTGATTTTAATCTAATTTTATCGATTTGATTAAATTTTACTGTAGATTTGATTAATTTACTTTACATATATATATATATATATATATTTATAAACTCATGATTTGAATGTCACAATTTTTTATGCTTTTTTAAAATGAATTAATTGAATTTTCTTCATTTATTTTAAGGATTTACGTGGCATTGTCTTGAAATACATTTAAAGAAGACAGTTTTTTTTTGTGCAAATGATTAGGTAATATGAGTGACTACTTTAATTATTTCTAATATTTTTTGAGTTCAGCGGTGTATTCCGTTTTGCAATCTGAGATAATGATCAAAAAATTTTGCGTAGAAGATAAATTCTTGAATGAAAAACTTGTTTGTGTGAGAGATGCCATTCAATTTCATTATAAGTAGGCATTTTCGATATGTCTCAACAATACGGATCTAATGGTGCAATATGTTTTATAAAATAATATTTCGATAAAAATATTTTACGTGAATAAAGATTTCATGCATGAAAACTCACTCGATTTCACTATAAGTAATTTTTCTGATTCGTCTCGATGATACGATCGAATGTAATGGTGCAATCCATTTTACAAAATAATATTCCGATAAATATATATATATATATATATATATATATATATGTTCACGCGGACGTAAATAATAATTCGTTATGGCATTGTAACAGCTCCGCTCGACCCGGTCGCTTTTTTCCCTTATAAACTTCATCGTATGGGCATCTCCTTCAACATCTTCTATTCTCTCTATCTCTGTTTCATTTTCTCTCTATTGAGCACGTGATCCCGAACGGTGAATCACCTTCGCCCCCAGCTTAGAATCGCTGCGTATCGGTGTTTGACGTGACTTGTCTGCATTTGTGGATTCGTTTGATCGGTGGATCGCTGCTGGTGAATTTGGACAAATTATATTTACCGAGAATGGATCAGTGAGTTTTTCATTGATGGCCTTGTTTGATTAAACTGGAAAAATTTTGGTGGTGGCCTTGTTTGTTTTTTGTTGATGGGGTTCTTCCTCAAGGCAAATTTGAAGATTTATTATCGGTTTTTTTGGGTAAATTATAATTTTTTCCTTGTTGATGGTAACACATGCTTATCTCGCATCTCAGACATTTTAATTCTTCAATTTTTTTCTTATTTTCATATCACTTTCTATGTTTCTTTCTGAGACCATCTTTCTAATGGCTGTTTTTATTGATCGAAGAAATCATTGCGTAGAAAAAGAGAATGGGGGAAGTGACGGAGTTATTTGTGAAAGAAAATGATGATGTTAATCCAGGGAGGTTGGATTTCATAAATATGTTAAGGTTTTCGTTAGAGATTTTGAAGCCATATCTATAGCCATTTTTTCCTAGATGCTAATCTTTGTGTTGTTCTTTGTTTTTGGGCGTGAATTCACGGTTTATTAGCTTTTGGATGAAGATTTGAGCCGGCAACAAAGAAAAGTTTTTTGTGCTGAACCTTATAATAATGTTGTTTCCTGCAAATAAATTATGCATTGTCCTTTGCTTTTCTCTGATTCATTTATTACCATGATCCTGGCGAAGAATTGGTCAACCTCATACGGCATTAGCAGTGACTGCAAGTACTACGCAAGAGTTGGCGACTAATGATGGATTAAAGTATTTGAAGGCCATTAAAGATTCATTCCATGACAAGAAGGAAAAGTACAACGAGTTTCTCGAAGTTATGAGGGAATTCAAGAGCCAAAGGTTTTATCTTGTGTTAACTTGATAAATTTATTCTTGGTTGCTTTTGCATTCATATCAATGTCGCTGGTTAGGATTTCTCTGATTCTTTTTGATTGCAGGATTGATACATGCGGAGTGATTGCAAGGGTGGAAGAACTCTTTAAGGATCATCGTGAGCTAATCCTTGGTTTCAGCACCTTTTTGCCTGATGGATACATGATAAGGGTTCCCGAGGAAAAGAATTCTGCTGAGTTCAAGAAAGCCAGTAACTTTGTGAGCAAAGTTAAGGTACTAATCTATAGACCATGTTGTTTGCTAATTTAGATTATTTACCTCAACGTGTTTTTGTTCGGTTAAATATAATCACTTGTTTGGTTGCAGAATCGATTTAAGAATGATGATCAAGCTTACAAGTCATTCGTAGATATTCTAACCATGTATAAGGAGCAGAAAAAATCAGTCTGTCAGGTTTTCCGAGAGGTATGTACTGATCATCTATTATTGTGTGGCCATATATATTTGTGGTTTGAAGTAGAAATAACCTTAGTTTTGTTATTTTGCAGATGTCGTTGCTTTTAAAAAATCATGAAGATTTATTTACGGAATTTTTACAATTTTTACCCAACAACTCTGCCTCAACTGCACAAAATGCATCAACTGGTATTCCTTTTACTAGGCGTGGTAAGTTGAGGACTGCGATGAGAACTATGAGGCAACCATTGGCAGAAGAGGTATTCCTGTAAAAAATAAAATTTTGAAAATTTATATGCATAGCACACGTTTCTTATACTTATATATATATATATTTAACACCTAAATTTTGAAATTTATAAATACAACATTTTCTTATATAAGAAAGGTGCATTTCACTTTAATAAAATAATGATAATACTATTTTTAAATTATATTAAAAGTCTGAGTGATATTCTATGATGTATAAATACTTTGAGTAATAAGACTATATACTATCAAATATATGCTCGACAACACAAGTGATAAGTGTCCGGATAAAAAAATAAAATAAAATAAAAATTGATAATTTGTATTATATATATTTTATATTTTAATACTTTTTATGCTGATTTTGACTAGAAATAATATGTGTACTAAATTTATCGAATAAAAATATTTAATGTCAAAAGATTTTGATGAAAAGTAGGATTTATTTTGAATAAAATTTAATAAATTCTTTCAATTATAAGACTTGTGAGAGGAAGAATTCTTGAATAAGTTAAATCTTGTGAATGTTGAGATTAAACAAATCATGCAATCTTACTTGCGTATATAATCTTAATAAATGTTAAACATGCATTTTTTTTTGTCAAGAAAATATATTTATTTTAAAGTGTAATATATATTTTAAATTTATTATAAAATGCAAAATAAAAAGATAATTATATTTAATATTTAATTTAACTTTTATTCATTATTTCAATTATAAGATATATAAAAGTATAATAAAGTGTTCAATTCATGTTCATATTTTTTATGTCAGCAGTGTTTGTGCATCATAAATATTATTTATGTAAACATAAAAGTTTAGGATTTTAAATATATAAATATACACACACAAACTTTGGTATTATTTCTTAATAATATTTTTACATCCTAAATTGGTTTCCCTAAGCAAAATCTTTGTTTGGCATGCCTTACCATCTTTAAGATGGAGGATAGGGATAAGAACAAGAAACGTGAAAGAGACCACGCAGACATAAGTCTTGAAAGGGATGAAGAAAGAGAAAATAAGCGAATCGATCGAGGATCTCCAAATGTTTCCGAAGTTGCTCCTAATCAAAGATTTTCTTTATCATCCAATAAAGATAAATATAATTTAAAAGAACCAGTTTTAGAGCTAGAACTCTCAAACTGTAAAAGATGCACACCTAGTTATCTGATGCTGCCAAAAAATGTAAGTTTTATGCATTGATTTGCTCATTTCATTTTCTATTATTTATAATAAGATCTATGATGTTTAACCCATTTTTGCTCAACTTGTTGTTGAATTGCAGCACCGTACACCAGCTTCTAGCTACAGAACTGAACTTGATGCATCTGTTCTAAATGATGATTGGGTTTTAGTGGCATATGAAAGGGAGAAGCATACTTTCAATCATACGAGAAAAACTCAATCTGAGGAAATTTTATTTAAATGTGAAGATGATAGGTTATAATTATGACTTCTGAGATATTTTATACTTTTGATACATTTTTCATATGTGAAATCTTCGATTTTGTGCTTGTGTTCAGGTTTGAGCTAGATATGTTAATGGAGTCGGTAAAATCAACTACTCAGAGAGTTGAGGAATTGCTGGAGAAGATGAAGGATAAAATCATTGATTTAGAATCTCCTTTTCGCATTGAGGATCACTTAACATGTTTGTGTTCATCTCTATTATTTTTCTTTTGTGCTTATTTACATTTTTTTTCAACTTAATTATTTTTTACTTGTGTTGAATCCTACCTTCCTTGATAGCTCAAAATTTAAGGTGCATTGAACGACTATATGGTGATCATGGCCTTGAATTAATGGATTTTGTGAGTAAAAATCCTAGTGTAGCATTCCCTCTCATAATATCCCGTTTGAAGCAAAAGCAAGAAGAATGGTCTAAGTGCCACACCGACTTCAATAAAATATGGTCTAAAATTCATGCCTAAAATCATCACAAGTGGCACATTCATGGAACCAGATATGAAGAGCTTTGAAGTTCAAAAGGTACATATTCTCTTTTCTTTTCTTGGGAATGTTGGTGCAAGTATAAGGGCAAGATTTGACCATTTTTATTTATATTTTATTTACAAATATGTTTGCTAGTGATAGGTGTTTTTAAATACACTCAAAATAACTTTTGGAAGTATTTTAAAACATAATGTACTTTTTTTTAAAACAAAAAAAAAATAATTAAGAATGATGTGTTCAGGATCAATTTTATTTTATATATATTTTTATCTTTGTTTTATGTTATTTTTAAAAATATATTTATTAATATGTTTTAAAATGTTTTTAATTTTTTTTTAAATAAATAAATAACATAATTTTAAAAACACTCAAAATAAATAGATGTTTTTGTTGTTTTAAAAATAATAATTATCACCAAATATATTTTATTTTAAAATAAAACATAAATAAAAAATTAAAAATAAAAATAAAAAAATAAAAAATAAAAGTTGTCCTAAACACCCCCCTAAACAAACATTTTTTTTTTAGCTAAACTAAAAACATATAAATAGAATTGATCTCATGCAAGTCCTATGTTTCTTGCTCGTTAAGATCTAAAGTTGTTGTAACCATTTTTTAAATTATCACTCGTGGTTTGTTTTTTGCAGCTCAATTAGCTCAAGTCAAAGGACTCAGTGAGAGGATAGAGTTGAGAATGACATGATTCTTTCTATTACTGTTAAAAATCAAGGAATTGCAGTTCCTAAAAGTGAAATTTGAGTACTTAGATCCAGATATCCATGGGATCTCTACCAATCTATGAAGTATTCTTGCCAAGTAATCTGCTTGATAACATATCAGTTGGCAACAAATAAAGAGTTGATGATTTGGGATAATGATGCTGCTTAGCTAGAAGAACAGAGGTTGATGACGAAGATCAAAGATGGTGAATAAGTGTTGAAGATGAAGGATAATAGATATCTGACGCTTACAATAATGGCTAAAAATAGCAAAGCTTAGATGTGAGAAGAAATTGCGGAGCCACATAATTTTTGCATTTAACAAAATTTATAAGTCACTCATATAAACTGTTATAATGGCCACATAATTTTTAAAATAATAGTTAGGAACATGCATTTTTCTGCCAATTTATTTGGCTGATTATTGTTAATTTTATTGGGGGTGAAATGCATAATACATAAGCAGGAATAAAGGCAATTGAAGTGTTGCCTGTGTTAGGCGTTCCCGCAAATATTGCACCTTCCACAACTATAAGAGAAAAAATTGCTGGCCCAACAAAATATGATAACTCTAACATTTAAAAATATAATTCATGTATTTTATGTCTTATACTATTATATAATTAAAAGTACTATTCTTTTATTAGTCATATTTTGATATGTCAAAATAATTTATGATTAAAATGAATAAATTAATTATTTTTAATTATATATTTTTAAATATTAAAATTAAATCATTTTACTTAGAAATAATTGTTATTCATTTATCAATCTAGTATCTAAAATTCGATATTTATGGATATATATATATATATATATATATATATATATATATATAATTGGTCCCAATATTGTTATGAATAAATTAGTAGATGTGAGTTTTAGAATTATATTATGTAGTTATTCTAAAGTTTCATTCATTTATTTATTTTCTTAATATAAAATGTGAAAACTCTAATATTTAAAAATATAATTCATGTATTTTATGTATTATACTATTATATAATTAAAAGTACTATTATTTTATTAGTCATATTTTGATATGTCAAAATAATTTATGATTAAAATAAATAATTGTTTATTTTTTAAATTATATATTTTAAATTTTCAAAATAAGTCATTTTACTTAGAACATAATTCTTATTTATTTATCAATCAATACCTAAAATTTGTTATTTATGGATAAAAATATATTTTTTATTTTAAAAAATTAATGATAATGATATTTTTAATATAATATTAAATATGTAAATATTAAATTGTAGTTTTAAATTTATAAATATGTAAAAATTGTTATATATGATAGAAAAATTCATATACATAACACCTATAACATATTTATTTACGTATCTAACTTTTTATTAATATAACATCTAAAATCTATTAATAAATACATATGTGGCGCAACCTGCTTCATTGATGGGCCCATTGATGGCCACAACGCCCTAAGCGGCGCACTCTATGACAATGACATCTTCTGTGAGGCTCTCGTTAGGTTTTGCCGCGCCTGCCAGAGAAAATATTAAGTATGAAGTTTGGATGTAGCTCTGCATCCGGACGTCAATTAAATTCTAAGCGTAAAAAATATTGATAAACTGCGTCGGATGTCAATTAAATTGACACGTAAAATATTTAAGTTGTTAAGCGTTAACGAGCGACCGACCCATTAAAATAATCTTGGCTGCCGCTTCTAAGACAGAACCGACATTTGAATGAGGAGGAGAAATTTAAAAGTAATATATAAATGGGTTTAGGGCACTCAAATAAAAAATAAACATATTTAAATTTTTTTCATCCGGACTGGAGAAAAAAATTAAAAATCTCTCATTTCAATCGAGAAAAAAATGGTGAAGCTGGAGAACAAGCAATAAAGTATTAGACTTCATATGAAGAGCAATTTAGCGGATGATGTCATAAATATGAATGTCTCGATAAATTTTATACAAAGTTGTATATATATAGTTATTTTGAAACATTCCTTAGTAATCGCCTTTGAAATCTTTTTTGAAATATATATTCCTACATTGTTTTGAGTGCTTTCCAAGAGAATTTGAGTTATTTTGCTGTAGTTTTTCAGGAGTACAATCTATACACTCTAGAGTGTACTCCTTTTCTTTCATATGCATTGTGTACTTCCTAATTATAGATTTAGATGATATTATAAACTATTTTGAGTGCTTTCCAAGAAGATTTAAGTAGTTTTCTTGCACTTTTTCAGGAGTACAATATGTACACTCAAGAGTGTACTCCTTTTTTTCAAGAAAATTTGAGTAATTTGGCAGTAGTTTTCAGGAGTACAATCTGCACACTCTAGAGTGTACTCCTTTCTTTCATATATAAAGTATTGTGTAATTCCCAATTATGAACTAAATGATATCATAAACTATTTTGAGTACTTTTCAAGAGGATTTGAGTAGTTTTACAACAGTTTTCCAAGAGTGCAATCTATATACTCTGGAGTGTACTCATTTTTTTTTCATATATAAAGTATTGTGTATTCCCCAATTATGGATCTAGATGATATTATAAACTATTTTAAGTTTAGAGTTTTTAGGCCAATAAATTTAGTACACTCAAGAGTGTACTGCTTTATTTCATGTTTACACATCAATGTATTGAGGTTTAGAAGATCAAATTCATATTTTAAGCTATTTTAAATTATGTTGATGGGCAGTGAGGTCAAAAGATATCATTTTTTTAGGAGTACAATCTGTACAGTCCAGAGTGTGCTATTTTTTATATGTAAAATATTGTGTACTTTTTAATTATGAATCTAGATGATATTGTAAACTATTTTGAGTGAATTTCAAGAGTGTTTTAGTTGTTTTGTATTTGTTTTTTAGGAGTATAATCTATACACTCTAGAGTGTACTCTATTTTTTGATATGTAAAGTACTATGTACTCTCCAATTATGGATCTAGATGATATTATAAACTATTTTGAGTGCTTTCCAAGAGGATTTGAATAGTTTTGCTGTAGTTTTCTAAGAGTGCAATCTGTACACTCTAGAGTGTACTCTATTTTTTCAAATATAAAGTATTGTGCACTCCCCAATTATGGATCTAGATGATATTATGAACTATTTTGAGTGTTTTCCAAGAGGATTTTAGTAGTTGAGTGACAGTTTTCTAGGAGTACAATTTGTACACTCTAGAGTGTACTCCTTTTCTTTCATATATAAAATATTGTGTATTTCCTAATTATGGATCTATATGATATTATAAACTATTTTGAGTGATTTCCAAGAGGATTTGAGTAATTTTTTTGTAGTTCTTCAGGAGTATAATCTATACACTATGGAGTGTACTCCTTTTTTCATATATAAAGTATTGTGTACTCCCCAATTATGGATCATTATGATATTATAAATTATTTCGTGTGCTTTCCAAGAAGATTTGAGTGGTTGTAGATTTTTAGGAGTACAATCTATACACTCTAGAGTGTACTCCTTTTTTCATATATAAACCATTATGTACTTCCCAATTATAGATCTAGATGATATTATAACTATTTTGACTAAATTTTCAAGAGGATTTGAGTACAAAGTTGTAAATGTTATATATATTTTCATAATATGTGTGTGTGTGTATGTGCAGGTGAATGAGTCAAAACATCAGTGCAATGATGAAGTTGTTATGTCTCTTGAACCAATTTTAAGCAAACTCCTTGGCACCATTATTCACAATAAAAATGAGGCATATGAACTACATTGTGATTATGCACATCAAACTGGATTCAGTGTTCGAAAGGATCAAGCTAGTTATTAACCGAACATGAAGAATTTGAAATCAAAGGATTTTTATGTGCAAATGCAGGTTTAAAAAAAGGTGACAATCTAAACTGCTCAGTGAAATTTCAGAAAATAGATACTAAGATCGGTTGCCCTACAATGATTAGATTTTTTATTGATTTAGATGGGAATTAGAAAGTTAAAAAATTTATAGAAAATATTAATCATTCATTAGCAAAGATGGGTGACCAACATCTTCTAAGATCTTACAGAGGCATCAATTAAGAGAAGACGCCTATGTTAAAGTCAATGAGAGAGGCTGAAATTATAGCAACTAATGCATTCAGTTATCTTAGTGAGGAAGTTGGCAGAGCGAAGAATGTTGGCTTTACAAAAAAAAAGATGCTTTCAAGTATATTCAAAAAGAAATAACAACAAGGATTGCGAATGATGATACTAATGCATTAATATAATTGTTTAAGGAAAGATAAGCAGAAGATGAATATTTGCATGGGATGTACAAATTGATGAGTTGGATAGCTTGGTAAATTTTTTTGGAGTGATGACATGTCAAAAATAGACTATAACTATTTTGGGGATGTCATAATTTTTAAGTTATTATACTCAATAAATATAATCTAGTTTGTGCACCTTTTGTTGGAGTCAATCATCATCAGCAAAATATTTTATTTAGAGTAGCATTTCTATTCGAAGAAATAATTAAGTCATTCACATGGTTATTCAAAATATTACTCTGGTTAATGAATGAGAGGCATCCTATAATAATATTCACTGATCAAGATCAAGCAATGGCGAGAGCTATTGAAATTACATTACCTCATACTCTCCATAGGTTGTGCCAATGGCATATTTCTAAGAAAGCTCCTTTAAAAGTACATTACTTTAATAGTAATAAGACTGTACAAAGTATCTTTTATACATGCATGAGAAAATGTGATTCAAAAGAAAAGTTTGAGCAGGCTTGGTCTAAGATGCTAGAAGAAGGGAATTTGCAAGATCATGATTGATTAGCTGAGTTATATAGAATCAGAAGTAAGTGGTCTATCACATTCAATAAAGATTCATTTTGCATGAGTATTTTATCAATGCAACACAGTGAGTCCATGAAAAATGTATGTCATGAAATCTCAAAACCAATAAGTTTTATCACCGATTATTTTTTAGGGTTGGAGAAGGTTATGGACACATGGCGACAAAATGAATATGATGAAGATTTCAAATGTAACCAGTTATGGTGATTTTTTTTGGATTTTGTTTGTATGTGTATATGTGAGGGGACACAATGCAGATCTGAGGTTGTACTTATTGAGATGATCGGGTATGACATCAAAGAAAAATACACTATCTCAAAAGATAGAAATCACTACCCTATGATGGACCTAATCACCTAATAAGGACTCCTAAAGTATGATGGGTCTTCGAATATACTAAGTTTTTCCCCTACTTTACATGAAAAAGTAAAGTAGGGTTTATTTAAACCAGGTTCGTTAAGTTCCCTATGGAGGCAAGCCTCCATAGTTAATTGCATCTTAAGGAAAGTGAATACCATAAGAATACTCTCGATTAACGTAGATGATTGTTGTCTCCAAAGAATTCAAAGATAGGACTATCAATAAATTGATTGTATTTTAGAAAAATTGAGTGGGATGGATCAAAAAGGGAAGAGCTATTATCGATGCCAAAGGAGATAAGTAGGGAGTGCTCGTGATACTAGGAAGCCTAGTGAGCACCCCAATCTATCATATGGTTGGGCTTTATATATTCAAAATTGAGGAGATTTATTTAATTGAGTTTAAAATTTTATTAGAAATCTAAGACTTATAATTCCATAATACAAGGTGTGGCAGTGAGGTTGCTTTGGTGAGGGCCAAAGCATGACCTAAATATAAGGCAAAAGTGGGTATATGATTTACCTCCATAAGAGAGAGCAAATCACCCGACTGCTGAACTTATTACTGTCTGGAGTGGCAGTCAGCTAACTCCTCCTACACTTTAATCTCATGTAGGCAAGTCATATGCTTTTGCAAGATGGCTATGTTGTTATTATTTAGAAAAGAAGCTAAGTCCTTAAACCCACTCCTTAAGAGACAAGAGCATGAGGGGTATGTTTAATGACTTAAATATAATGCAAATTTTTATCAAATTTTATTTAATTTAGGACTCTTTATTTTGACATAAGCTATGGGATTTTGTATGCTTAAATGCATGAGAAGTTGATTATGGGCCAAATCAAAAGGGAAAGAAGTATTCTTCCATCATAGGCTCATCAAGGTTAAGCCCATTCTATCTGGCAAAGATGGAAACCCTCTCTTAGCAAGACCAAAACAAGATGGTTATGCATGATATTAAACATACATCATCCAGCTAAGGGGTTGCTAAATATTTTATTATCTTGATTTAATATTAATCTTCTATATGAGATTATGAATTATTTTAAAAGTTTAATTATGAGTGGTTAATGGAATAGAAAATTTAATTTTATCTTAAGAGGCTAATCGTATCAAAGCCATACAGCAATCACCAATCATAAATAAACTATAAAAATGCATTCTTTTTCTAATGCACAAACTAAACAAATCATCAAATAATTTTATAAAGCTATCAGAAAAGAATAAAAGGCCAATGCGGTCGAGTGTTGCCATACAACCCGAAAAGAAATGTGGGTAGCCGAGCTCTACCCTTATACAACCCGGATTATAAGAAAATAATTACAATTATCAATGATGAATGTTAATGGGGGTATTCATTCTTCATTCTTTATTTCTTCATTTCTTCATTTGATTTGCTTCATTTACTTCTTTCTTTTAGCTTGATTTAGATATGCTTGCTCCAAAGGTATCACATGATACATAAGACTTGATCTTATAACCAATGCTTATCCTAATCTCCCATAACATTCATTCAAATCCTAATGAAAAATTACATTAAAAGAATGAAAGTAAATCTAACTAAAACCTGCAAAATAAATATTAGCTAAACATACCATACATCTTAAGCACTTATATGAATAAATTGGACTTAGCACCCCACACATTGATAACCAAGTCCACCTATCCTAACTTGGGTTATGCTTAGAGGCTAAGCAACCTGCACAGTAAAAACATTCATATTTTTATTTAACAGCCCTTTAAGCAAAACCTCCTACAGAAAAAATAATTACATTAATATCATCCTAACATCCAGACTACGCACATACACCCTAACATCCAGTATACAACAATACATCACAAAATAAGCATACATCAAACCATACACCGCCCTAACGTAAAGCTAGAATTGGTGACTTAGTCTAATGTGCATTAAAGCTTGTGGTATATCTAACTAGGCTTTATAGTTATAATTTGCTAAGTCTAAGGGATTTAATTTATAAAGGGTTGATTTCTCTATAAGTGATTTAATTAATTTGAAGATTTTACTTAATGTTTTCTTTTATTTCATATAGCCTACACTTAACAACTAAGTATTATAAAGAGAAGAAAGAGAGGGAAACTCTCTTTCATCCTTACCTTAAGCCACTTCTACAGTAAGTTAATTAAACTAATTTCTTTAATGAATGGCTTATTATATGTTTTAATCAATCCTAAATTTAGGTTCACTCTAAACAACCTTATTAATAAGAAAGACATCTTAAGACTAATTAGAATAGATTACAATCACATAACACATATTCATTCATTTCTTTCGATCATGTATATCATGCATATGAATAAATCCTAAGCATATCTATACATGCAATTTAGATTTTTAGCATACTTGAATTATAAATGCAAAGAAGTGTATTTAGAATTTAAGTATTTCATTTGATTGAATTATGAATGCATGCCTTTTAAATAGAAAAGAGGGATTTTTATCCATTAGCTAGATACACATTCACATGTATAATAGTTTTAAGTGAGCACATCGCCATTATTTTCTACACCAGGGGCGTAAGATACATGACCTACATAGGGCTACTTAAAACTTCGTAGCCCCAAGATGTCTATATTGGTATACCACTTTTCTTAGAAATATGTAGATGTATAAGCAACTATAAGATAGAAAAACCTATGCAAAAGTTGAGTTTGATTTATTTGATTTATGATTCTTATTCATTGGCCACATCATACATACATATGTATAAGAGTTTTAAGTGAGTATGGTTCCATTATTTTCTACACCAGGGGTGTAAGGTACAAGACCTACTTAGGACTACTTAAAGCCCCGTAGCCCTAGGATATCCAAAATAATATATCACTTTTCTCAGATACATATGAATGTACAAAAGGAATCACAAGAATAAGAAGTCATGCAAGAAGTCATATTTGATTTGATTATATGATTTACATATGTGATATGAAATTCTTCCTAAGTCTTAATATGGAGATGTATAGGAATAGATTTGGACAAATGTTATGTTCTTTTCAAATGAACTATACATTTGCAAATCCTATATGAATCCATGTAAGATAAGGAAAGAGAACTTCATATTGCATATCTTATATTATTAACACATGCAAACTCATAGATACTTATAATTAACATCACTTCATTTATAATAATTGATTTATAGGCCTTTGAAAATAATATTTGATTTAATAGTGATAAAAGCCACACCTATTTAATTTAAATCAACACATGCAATTAGACATAAAGGAAACCATTTCATTTAGCTCATTTTCAAAGAAGTGAATGCATGATTACACATGACAAGCAACATTTAACATAAGTGGAAAGAAATAATGAAACATAAGCACATGATCTCATTCATTCTGATTAATTCCAAAGGACAATCATACTAAATAAAGCCACTTAAAATAAACCAAAGTTCTTTAATGAGATTTTTAATTTTGAGTTTGATTTGAGTTAAGAAAATGAAAGAGGTTTTCTGGTCCTAATCCCATTCTCCCATGTGTGAGTTAATTTTGGTTCATTGAAAAAGTAATTAAGTTGATTTTATGGCTTAATTAGGCGAGGGTATGAATTAAATGAATTAATTAACTCTTACCTCATCACCTTAAGTTAGTTAACTAATTAATAATGAGCCAATATGATATGCAACCACATGGAAAGTAAATTTGCAATGCTCCTAAGAAATGAAGGGGGTCTAATTCAATTGGCTCATGATTAATAGTTAATTAAGCTTAAGTGATCTTACTTAACTACTTTTATGATTTTCTCACACATGTGAGTTAACCATAATTTCATTATCTCCCCTTTGGGTTATTGAACACCCAAAGAGCTACCCAAGATTAAGTAGAGAAGTTCTGGAATATTTATGATTTCAATTTAATTAATTAAGCCATTTAATTAATGAATTAGACCATTACTTAATCCCAAATTAATTAATTTCAAGTCAAGTGAAATGAACTTAGGGAAAAGAATGAGAAAGAGGTCCCAATCTCATTCCCCATGTCCATTCACTATCTCATAATGATTAACAAGCTTAATTAATGATTTTCTTACTATTTAACATGTTAATTAATAACATTATTAATTAAGAGAGTAATTAAGGCTAAGACAAGTAATTTCCCTAATTAACTAAGTAATAAATTTCAAAATAATATGGGAGGTAGAGGTCATCCCATTAATCAAACTCAAAAAGTTTGGGATTACTTACTCGGGTAATTATGGAGTAACTAAGCTAATTAAATTTTAGTTAAACCTATATTAAGCCTTTATTACTATTAAAAATTAATTAGAATTAATTGTAAATTAATCTCCTCTGAAATATCTTCAAAATGAGTATTTATTTGTATTTTTTATATTTTTCTACAATTATTTATGATTTTTCAAAGTTTCAATTGATTAAGATAATTTTTAAGAAGTCTATTAATTTATTTTATTAAAATAAATCATTTGAACTTCAGCATTTTTTATCTTTCAATCCAAAAGTGATTTTGATTTGAAATTTTTATGTTAGGTAGATTTTAACTTCAATTTCAATGACTAAAAATTTCAACTTAATCTGATGTGTATTTTTGGTTTAATTAATGAAACTTAATTTTTACTAAAACTTCAATTAAGCTCAAAATATCTAGTAAACTTTTGGGATTTTGGATTTTTTAAATTCCTCTCGGAAAGACAAATCTAACAAGCTCCTATTTAAAATTTTTCATTGTGTATTTTATTTTCTATCAATTTTTGAAGTTTTAGGAGTTTTAAATAATTTTTAAAATAAAAAAATCCCTAATTTCCCACTTAACCCAGTCAGCATCACGCACGGCTCTAAGGTGGAAGCGCAGTGCCATGTTATTGATGATGCATGCACGTGGTGCGCATGGTTAACCGCGCTGCATGAAGGCGAAGGCGCGAAGCGAAAATGTGGGATCGATGAAAATGACATGCGGTTCCATCCGACGTTTGATCTCAGATCAGATGGTCCAAATCCAATCCATGGGATCAGAGAAGCGCAAATAAAAGATCTAGGCCCGATCTGAGCCGTTTGATGGGAAAAACAAACAAAAATACTGTTGACCTGAG